>CM060919.1:716600043-717215428 GCA_030737875.1 Allium sativum
ACGTCACAAACGAGTCCAACCTCGTGTCCTAAGTATTGATTATCACTTATAATCTTTTACCCCAATTTGAATTTATTTACCCTATTCAAATTATCAATTAATTCCTAATTTAACGATGTCCATAGTTGACTCAATTATGTCCATCAATTAATGGTATGCAAAATCATACCAATTTTACCACAATTTATCTTAGGTTATTAAAGGCAACTTATCTCAATTTATATTTATCCCTCCTTTAAGGCTATTACATGCCAACTACCCAAAACCTATTTAGGCGTGTTCATATTAGCCCCTTTTCAAGACATAAATTATCATATGTGTTTCAACCACAAATTTCACCTATTTAACATATGCCCAAGTTCTAGATTGCATGTCCGTTTTACATATGCCTAATTCATACCAAATTTACATATGTTCAATTCATGACTGTTTACATGTATGCCAAATTTGTATATGCCTAATCTTAGACAATTTTACATATATCCCAAGTTTCATGCCTTTTTATACATATATCAAGATTCATAGTTTACATGTTTACAAAGCTATGCCCAATTCACATTGATCAATTTTTAGCCAAATATATGTATCAATATTCTTGCCATATTTTACATAGGTCAAGTTTCATACCAAATACATGTATTCCATGTTTACCCCAATTTACCCAAGCTTGCAAAACTTTAATTATAACGATAATACCCAAATTCAAATTTGGTGTTAATGGCAATAATACCCAAGTATCCAGTTTTCATATTATGCCTTCGATTCTACCAAACACATATATCCAACAAGGCAATATCCCAATATTTCCCCCGTATTCAATCGCACGCAAATCGCAGTTTAGGCCTAGGTCTGAAATTGACCAAGGTTCATCAAAAGAAAACAAATAGGGGAAAGGTAGAATTTTGCATAATAAATAGATTAGAGAGAAAAACAACATCATGATAGGCATAAAGATTAGAACTTGATGATAACATCATTACGAATCAAGAAAACTGCTGAATAAATCACAAACTTGTCATGAGAATAAAGGTAGACAAGTCTCAAAACTAAAGATTCAAAAAGCAACAGGAATAGATCATACTTAATCCAATTCCACTTTAATTCATGGCCACATTATAATTAAATATTTAAATCGGAAAGAAACTAGAACTTACAGAGAACGGCTAATGAATTAGGGAGTGAATTTGTCGTAGAAAGTTGCAGTGTCATTGATCTATCCTCTTGAATTTGTTGTAGAAGCATTGATCTTTGATTTGATTTGGGTTTGAACGCTTAAGCTTTAACTTGGAGACAGCGGCCATGGCTCAAGAGAGGTTCCAGCAACATTTAGGTGTAAGAATGATTTGTTATGAATTAGGTTAGGTCTAGGTGTTATTTTATTGGTGTAGCAATTCATTTCAGCCATCGGATTAACCCTAAAACCCATCCGGACCATCAAAACTCGTCCCGGGCCTAAAAAATGGGTTTTGGGTCACCCCAGGCCGACCAGGTCGACCTGTACAGGGGGGAGTCGACACTACAGTCGACACAGGGGGGGGGGGGGGGCAGGTCGACATGGGTGTCGACACTACAGTCGACACGGGTAGTCTGCCAGAAAGTCTGCTGAAATCTTGTTTTGGCCATATCTTGGTCATACGGACTCCGATTTTCGAAAACTCGGACTCTATTTCGCGTATTTTTCCGAGAGGAACGAAATGGTGATGTCCATTTTACGTAATTCCTGATTCTTGAATTAGTTATACTTATTTTACTAACTTTTCCGTTACATACGCCGTTATCGAACTAATTTTTCTTCTCTTCCATGTATTAATTAATTCTTCTTATGCATCACCATTATTTACCTATCATAAGCATATTTTCATATATTTTATTTCATTTTTAATTATATTAAAAAAATACAGGGTGTTACATGAATGGTTGGAGATGTGGTTTTCGGAGTCGGTTTGTATAAGGATGCAGGTTGCATGAATTGCAGTTTGGGGGTTTTGTTGGAAGTGGTGAAGTGAGGCTATGAAGTGAAGGTGTTGATATGAATGGAGTTAATTTGTGGTGTGGTCAAGAGTAGTGTATTTTTTTGAGTTTAGGTGAGGTGGACTTGGTGTAATGGCTGTTTTGAAGCTTGAATGTGGTGTTAGTTTTGTGTTGATGACGCAGAAAACAATATTTGTGGATGAAGAAGTTAGCTATGTAATGGAAGTAGAACTATTTTTAGAGGTTCAGGTTGATGGCAATGCAGGGTGTAGGTGGTTGATGTATGTGGTGGAAGGCACTGGGTATTGTGTATATGATGGTTGAAGTGGAGGGGATATGACGTGATGAAGTTAGTGTACCAGTATTGCTATGTTGTGTTTAGAGGAGATGGGAGTCAAACTGTTTTGTGACTTATTATCTACAGGTGTGTGAGCGGTTTGGAGTTTTGGAGTGAAACTGGTTGTGGAGTTTGACATTTTGTAAGTGAAGAATGATGATGGGTGGAGAACTTTTGTTTGTGCAGAGGGTGGTATGGCAATGCTCCTTTGTGGAGTGTTGATGTAGCAGTATGGATGACTGCAAGAGCGAAAACTGAAAACTGAAAAACCAGAACCTCAAATCGTAAACAAGAGATGTAATACCGAAGTCAAATTGTAGGCAAGGGAAACTGTAAAACCAGAAGTGAAATGGTGCAAACATGCACAATGTAAAAATTAGGACAGTGTAATACCAGAAGTTAAATGTACAGTGAACAGTCTGAAATGTAACACAGTTTTTTTATCAATCAAAATGTTTGTTTGTAGAGGTTTTGAAATTTGTAGCCACTCAATAAAAACAGCAGAAATTAGCTATTGATTGCTTGGGGGCAGATGAAACAGAAAATAAATCATGGAATCAGAAATTGACAAACAACAGAAAATAAAAACTGAAAATTGTTTTTTTTTAATTAGGTCAACCGAAAGTTTTTTCACAGTAATTGAACTAATGGATTGTTAAAAACAGTAAACAGACATTTGGAAACAGCATAGCAAATGCAGAACAATTTTTTTTATGAAACAAAGAAAAATAAAAACAAATGAACAAACACACCTAAACAAAACTGAACTAAAGAAGAAGAAAAATAAGGCAAACGCACAATTTTTTTTCTTGGTAAATGAAAACACGAACAATCAACTGAAATGAAAACACACACACAAACAAAAGTGAAGTCAAACAAAACAAACACACTATTTTTTTCTTTTTTTAAAAAAAAAAGGGAAAACAAACAAGAAAATTAATCCAAACAATAAAATCAAAATTAAATTTCTTCCTCGGCAACGGCGCCAAAAACTTGTTCGTCGACGCAAATTATATCGATTAGAAAATCGTCGCAAAGTGTATAAACCGCAAGCGCATGACGTTTACTTGTAGTACGTTAGCGAATATGAGTCGATCCATGGAAAAAGAGATAATTTTAATTATATTCAATCAAATTAAACCAAATTTGAGTGAAGATTTAACTAACAACAACTACACCAAACTAACAAACTAAGCTAAATAAGAATATGAGAGTCAAATAATAACTTAGGAATAACTCCACTCTCTAGATCACATGAATCAACATAAAATGATACCATGATCTCTCTTTTCTTGGTCATTTGTGAATTTAGTTGATATGATTATTATAATTATAGCTTATTCATGCTATTAATTAGCACAACATAAACTATCAAACTATAACATACTCACTAAATCACCTAACTTATTCTAATGAAAAATGAACAAGTTGAAATTGGAATATACTTTAAGCATGGCCTATGAACTATTAAGTAGAACTATAGATCATCAAATTTTTATTTCAATGTGACGATCCCAAAACCCCGTGACACGGCGTTAAGGATAATCATTGGAATATAACACATTAATCATCATTAGCAGATCACAAATAATAGCATAAAACAGAAAATAGAATAATTTACACACATATGACAGTGGAATCATATAGATATCATCACATCAGAGAAGCACAGTTCAGGATACAACTTAGTGCATAATGATACATAGTCAGTCACCATCGCCTGAGGCGGAATCATACATAAAGAGTACACAAAATAAATACCAGTCAACATCGCCAATGGCAGAATCATAATATAGATACAATAATGGCAGAGAAAATCCAAGTTAGCACGATGTAGTCAAGCCTCGCCATGAGCCAAAAGGTGCGTCAGAAACCTGTAACTAGGCTGCTCGTGTGAAAATGAGGGCACCCGAGTTTGCAAGGTGAAACAAACTACGAGTCAGTCATGGGACTGGTATGAGAAATCTACTTAACTTATTAACAACAATAATAAGGTAAATCAAAGGACCACGCCACTTTCGCGGAACGTGTTTACTCCAATGAGTGCTAGTGCATGAAATAAAGTAAATGATTAAATCATCGCAATGCTTTTTATAAAATGAAGCCATTATAAGACTCAGTTCCCATCACACGATGCAATGCAAGCCGGAGAATAGAGTTTTACCTTATAATGGCCAAAAATGCTTCATACGTATAAGACAAAGGTGTTTGATATTATTACTAGTGCATATATGTTTCAAAAGTAAATTCAATCATAAATAACAATCCTAGACGGCATGGGTACCATATATCATGTCGCCATACTAGTAATACAATCACATTCGCATATTTCGTATTGGAAATTGGATTCCTTCATGAGTCGAGGCAAGGGGCAAGCTCCTCTCCGATTCGAGACACTCTAGCAAATGTCCCAGGACCCCACTATGATCCTTGGATCTTCAGGGCCAGTCCTCTCTTACTTTTGAGGATTAGTTATTCCTGAACACACGTTTCCCGATCCTTACAGACCTATATCGAGGCGCCTCGCATTCCAACAACCACACAGGTGAAAAGTATATATAATGTCAGGGCTAGTAGGTCACTGACACCACCTTAGCTAGAAAGAAACGTCGTGCTCTCCCTGCAGTCTCTCTCCCGTTTTTGACTCATACCGAGGTGTGAGGCTCGTGAATTCACGTTATACACAAAGCTACGTCACACAGACCATGCTTTGATCATCAACCACAAGACTTTGCTTTGCAACAGAAGCCTTGATCATATGCCACTCAGGCGTGCCACACAGGCAATCCACTCCATGCGACTGATTTCTATCAATACATAACCTCTGAGCTTGTACGTCTCAAAGAAGGGCGTTAAGCAAGAGAATAAATTCTCCGCCGCCAAACAGATATATATTTAACAGAGATCAATCAACACAGAACAAAATGCAATGTCAGACACACAGTTTATTTACAAGTCCGTTCTGGGTCTGAACGAAACCGGAGGCACCAATTCCTCGCATATCCGTACAATCAACAGTATGTTTGGACGACTACTACTTCAGTTCCTTCATGGTAGCTACTCCAATCACGAGCATCAGTAGCGCCCATCCATTCAATGTGAAGATCATCGGTCTTCAATCGTCTTCCACTTTCGACTTCTCAACGTCGATCGATTATTTGAAATGAGATGAACTCGGCCTTTTCAAATAATCCACGTATATTTAGATTTTCAAATCAATTTTTCACATGGTTGGACTATTCAACATTCACATTTCAGTTCTTTAGTTATAATTTTCATGTTAAATACATTCAACCATCACATATCAAGCAATCACAACAAAATTGGTTTATTTCCACTCTATATCGTCTATAGTATTTTATAACGATATATCGCCATTTTTATTTAATTTAAGATGGCCCTATTTAATTAAACAACATTTCAGGTCGTGTCGATGCACTGGCGCTGCTTTTCACTAATTTTGTTTTACACATATCTGGAAATCTAACCGTTGGGTCTTCACAAATTTTATATCATTAGAAAGATCATTTCAAAACGAATCCAACGGTATCAGTTTTGGGAAAATCCGACGGTCGGATCTTCCACACTAGCCATTTGAAGTTACGATTTCAATTTACGAACTGCAGTGTCGTTATTCAATTTAATTTAATTATATTTATATATATATATAAATATAATCGTTTCTGGCGCTTTTTTTCTTCAGATTTGAATTAAACATTCCAGACAATCCAACGGTCGGATCTTCACAAAGCTGGTGCCGTTGGAAAGATATTTCCAAGGCGAACCCAACAGTTGCGGTTTCAGGAAAATCCAATGGTCAGATTTCCCGCACTAGTCGTTTGAAATCACGGTTTCAAAACACGAACTGCACGGCCACGTTTCGTTTTAATTTTATTTATATTTATATATTTATATAAATATGGTTCATTCAAAAATTCCTATATCGTTTTCACTTCAATTATTTCACTAACGCCTTTAAATTTTGGAAAATTTCGCCATAACCTCCTTTGTACGGGAGGGGCTGGGAAAATTCCCAAATAGCCACACGGGCGTCTCATATCAGAAAGAAAAAGAAAAAGCCAAGCGGCTAGACAACAGGCTCATAAAATCATCACCCAAACAAAACAGTAAATGTGTACCTATGTGTCGGGCACAAAATTTTATTCCTCTTCTCTAGCCCCTTTGCTATAACCTGTTCAATAAATATGCATGTACATATATATAGTTTTTATCACTTATCATTTTCCATTCAATTTCATATTTGATTTACTTTGGTTTAAAAACACCATTCATTCTAATGTTGCATGCATAGGCTAAAACCATATCATTAGCTAATTAATGTATACTTCAACTCATGCACATATATTTGAACAAGTGGCTATTTTTAACACTTCACATTTCAAAGATGATAATTTTGGCGAACTAAAATAGATTTCTACACATGACTATTTTATTTAGTTCCTATGCATGTTAAAAATAATATTTCTTCACAAACATTTATTTCAACGTCCACATATCTCTAGCATATCACATATATGATAAAAATGATATTTTTATCATGTAAAATATTCATTCGATAAATGGATGTTTTCAACACTTCATAGTTTCGATAAAAATGTAATTTTTATTGTTCGATCTTTTTATTCAACACATGAACTTTTCCACTACACACGTTTCTCAACACATGAGCATTTCCACACATGGATATTTTACTTATGTTGTTCATATTAGAAAGATGGAATTTTTATTGTTGAAACTATTTATATATAAGGCGAATATTTTTCATACTTCATATATATTATAAAAAGGTGATTTTTATTGTTTAGACACTTCATTCATTCACAAATGAATTTATTTTTCACTCATCACTTTTCAACACACGAACATTTCCACACATGGGTATAGTTTCAACACATGACTTTAATTTCAACGCATGAAGATAATTTCAACATATGAAAATAATTCTAACACACAAAGATTATTCAAAATTTCGGCAGCATAACGGCAGGGTAGTTAAAACCGGCACCGTCCCTAGTACGGCTCCTCGCTCTACCTTAAAATCTCGCGGTTTTTGACAATGGAGATTCATGCATCCAATTCGCACGCAGGCGGCATGTTTTATTTTTATTTCCACAAATATTTCCAATTCATTTCAATCACCAATGGGTATTTTTCATTCACAACCAATCAATATCAACCACAAACAATTATTCAGCCATTCGTATTTTCCATCCAATATTTCACACCAATTCACAACAATAAATATCGTCCATGGTTTGTGGACGAGGGGCGTGTATATATATATATATATATATATATATATATATATATATATTTAATATAATTGCTATATTTCATTTGCATTTCAACACCTATATCAATTATTCTATGCATGTATAATTCATACTTCGCTTATATAACTTACACTACGCATGTACATGAGGTATACAACACGTGTGTAATTTATAATTTTCTTATATAATTTATACACGACATTTTCCATTCAAATTCATTTAATTTAGATTTCTCACCTTGGTTTTCGGAGTGCTAAAAATCGTAGATGACTCAGAAAAATCCGCGGCTTCTTCTATGTGGTAGAGAGCTTCCTTGCGGTCCCGATGTTTCCTGTTTCATTGAATTTCGTCTACACACCAAAAAGATATGATTTTTCAAAGTGTAAACATAAAAAAGAACTCACCTTTCACGACGGTTCAAAACTAGGTTTGCGGTTTTCGCGAAATCCGTGGCACGTGGGGACGATCGGCGGGTTGGACGTGGAAGAGCTTCGAGAGGGGGTCCTGTCGGTGGTGGTTTGGTGGCGCTCGGTGGTCGGGATCGTCATCGGCGGCGCCAGGAAGTGGCGGTCTTTCTGGCCTCGATTCAGGCGGAGGAGGCGTCGAGGGAGGTCGTGGGTAGGTCGGATCTGACGAGGGGGCGGAGACGCGTCGAACGGCGGTGGTGGCGTTGGCTGGAAGTCGTTGTAGCGGCGGCGGCGAAGGAGAGAAGGGGGGAACGGGTTTCGCCGTTGGTTCGGGGGTTTGGGTGTTTTTTTTATTTTTTTTAATTATGAAAGAAAAAATCCTATTGGCCGATATATATCTTATATTTTTAAATAGTGTTTTTTCCAACGAACTCCTTTTTAAACCCAATGACTGTCATCCCTAGCTAAATACCCCCATTCCGGACACAATGGGATATGTTTCGTTGGCCAATTCGACTGTTACAGTCAGTTATTTTTCAAATTAAAGCATAAAACATTTAATTTTTAACTTTGAACGTACATTTCAATTTTTCAGGGCCACAAACTGATTCGAAAAATTTCAGAAAAATAAATCTAGCTATGTTTTGACGCTACGGTCCCAACAAAACTAGTTTCGTCGAATTATGAGATTATTTGAAAAATGGCCATTTTCTGGTCGATCCAATTTAACAGAAACTGACCAAACACATTTTCTTTTGCCACGATCACATACTAGCTTCAAAAATTATGAAATTTGAAACCTAGCAATAGTTTGACATCCCGGGCCCAACAAAAGTGGTTTCGTCGAATTCCGAGGTCGTATGCAAAATATCAAATTTCGAGGGCTGTATATTCTATATAGCGACCATTCTGAAAATTCATTCGGCCATAACTTTTGATTCCCGTTATGAAACTTCGATTTTTCAGATTCGTTAGAAAGGTATTGATAAACAGATTTAAATATTTCTAGTTTCGCTTAAATCCGTTATATTTTCCACCCTGCACAGTCAGTCAAAGTTTGAATTCAAATTTTCAAACTGACTCACTATTTCTAATTCACTATTTTATTGAAATATTCTATTTCAATTGTTCAAATTCCTTTGAAATCACCAATTTAAAAATTTTAAATTGGCTCGTATTTTTCGGGTTATTACAATCTCCCCCACTTAAAACTTTTCGTCCTCGAAAAGGAAACAATAGTAAAGTAGGAAACAAAATGTAAATGCAAAGTATTGTAAAGGTACCTTGCACCGGAGATAGTCAGAGATGTCCACTCTGCATTTAGGGTAAGCTTGCTTAATGCTTTACTCAGTTTCCCAAGTACAGTCTCTAGGATCACTGCTCCACTGCACTTTAACTAAATGAACCTTTTTGCTTCTTAGTTCTCTAGTTTCTTTTCCAACAATCTTTAATGTCTCTCTTCTGACTGCTAATTTTGGAGTTATATCTATATCCTGTTGCGCTGCTTCTTCTACAACAAGATCTGGATCATGCACATGTCTTCTAAGTTGAGATACGTGAAATACATCATGCACTCCAGGCAACCAAACTGGAAATTGAACCCTATAAGCAAGAGTTCCAATTCGTTCGAGTATAGGAAAGGGACCAATAAATCTTGGTGCCAACTTCCCAGTTTTGCCAAATCTGATTACTCCTCTCATCGGAGAAACTTTCAAATAAACATGGTCACCAATAGTAAATGTCAAATCTCTTCTTCTAGAATCTGCATAACTTTTCTGTCGGCTTTGAGCGGTTCTCAAATGCTTTTTGATGAAGTCGACTTTATCAGATGCTTCCCTAATCATATCGGGTCCTAACACAAGTCTATTGCCAGGTTCTACCCAACATGCTAGAGATCTGCACGGTCTTCCATATAATGCTTCAAATGGCGACATTCCCAAACTTGCTTGATAGCTATTGTTATATGAGAATTCTGCCAAATGCAAGTGATCTTCCCATGACCCACCAAAATCAATTATACAAGCCCGCAATAAATCTTCAAGAATTCTATTCACCCACTCAGTTTGGCCATCTGTTTGAGGGTGATAAGCGGTGCTCATATTCAGTTTCGTTCCCAATTCTGTTTGGAAAGCCTCCCAGAATTTTCTAGCAAATATCGGGTCTCTATCACTGACGATGCTGATGGGAATTCCATGCAGCTTAACGATTTCTTTGAAATATATCTGTGCTAGACTTTGAGCGGTTCTATTGGATCTGACAGGTATAAAATGGGCAGTCTTCGTGAAGCGATCTACGATTACCCAAATGCTGTCATTACCTTTCCTGGTTCGCGGCAAGCCATCTATGAAATCCATGGAAATCTGTTCCCATTTCCAACCCGGGACTTCCAACGGTTGCAACAATCTAGCTAGCTTCTGTTGGTCGCTCTTGACCAATTGACAAGTAGGGCATCTGCTAACATACAAAGAAATATCCCTTTTCATTGCCCTCCACCAGAAAGTGCGTTTGATATCGTTGTACATTTTACTCACACCAGGATGGATGCAAAATTTGGACTTATGGCATTCGTCTAACACTTCTCTTTTGAGCTCAGGAAGGTTGGGAACAAATATTCTCCCATTCAGCCTCAGAACTTCTTCTTCATCTACTGAAAACTTGAGGGCTCTCCCTTCTGGATTCTTCCTTTGATCCTTTGAATGAAATAATCATTCCTCTGGAGAGCACATATCTTATCGATCAAGCTAGGGGTAATTATAAGATTGGAAATGATTGCGGTTTTTCTACTAAGCGCATCCGCTACAACATTAGCCTTCCCCGGCATATACAGGATATCTAGATCATACGCTGCAAGAAATTCTAGCCAACGCTGCTGTCTCAAATTCAGATCTTTCTGGGTGTATAAATACTTCAATGATTGATAATCCGTATACAGTATAAATTTCTCGCCCAATAAATAATGCCTCTAGATTTTCAATGCAAAAACGATAGCTAGCAACTCAAGATCATGAGTCACATAATTCTTCTCATGCGGTTTAAGTTGGCGGCTTGCATAAGCGACTACTTGGCCTCTTTGCATTAACACTGCACCAAGACCTCTAATAGAAGCATATGTCCAAACCGTTAAATCCTGGTTGCCATCAATAATGGTTAACACTGGAGCAGTTGTCAGTTTCGATTTCAATTCCTGGAAAGCTTCTTCACAGTCAGAAGTTCACTTAAACTTCTCATGTTTCTTAGTGAGCTTCGTTAACGGACCGGATTTCTTCGAAAAATCCTTAACGAACTTTCGATAATAACTAGCCAACCCCATAAAACTTCTAACTTCTGTGGGTGTAGTGGGTTGTTTCCAGTCTTGAATCGCTGTTATTTTGCTTGGGTCTACTGAAATCCCTTTCTTTGACACGATATGGCCAAGAAACTTCACTTCTTCTTGCCAGAAGACACATTTAGAGAATTTGGCTTTGAAGATGTTCTTCCTTAAAATCTCCAATACTTGTTCTAAGTGTTTTTCATGCTCGGGTTTTGATTTGGAGTAGATTAAAATATCATCGATGAATACGAGGACAAATTTATTAAGAACTCCCCTGAACACTCTATTCATTAGATCGACAAAGTATGCTGGAGCATTGCATAGGCCAAACGGCATTACTAACCATTCATAAAATATGTCTGGACCTCTGAAAGCTGTCAAAGGAACACACTCCTCTGCTATTCTCAATTGATGAAAACCTGTAGCTAGGTCCATCCGGGAAAATACTTTTGCCCCATACAATTGGTCTAGCAAATCATCGATGCGGGGTAATGGATACTTGTTTTTGAGCGTCTGTTTGTTGAGGTCTCGGTAATCAATGCATAATCGAAGAGTACCGTCGGACTTTGGGACAAACACAACAGCTTCACCCCAATTAGAAAAGCTAGGTCTGATTAGACCCTTCCACAACAGTTGACGAGTTTGATCGCCTAATTCTTCTTTTTCCTTCAGAGTCATTCTGCGAATTGGATGTACCACTGGTCTGGCATTGGGAATTAGATCGATTCGGAATTCTATTTCTCTTTGCGGAGGTAAGTTTTCAACTTCTTCAAACACATCCGCATAGTTTCTTACAATAGGAATCTCTTCTATGGAGATAAGTTCTAATGCCGACCAAAATTCTTCTCTATTTGGGTTCGAACCATGACAGGGTATAAATATATGTCCAAGCTTCGTTCGAATTTTAATGATTCTTTCCGCACACTTTACCTCAGCTTCGTATTTCGTTAACCAATCTAGCCCGAGAATGATATCGAATTCGGGAAAATCCATGATGATCAAATTGAAAGAAAATTTGTAGAAAGAATAAGAGATTGGCACTCTACAACAAGAACTGAGAGTGATAGAACCACCTATCGGGTTATGAACTTCAACCGATTCTTTAAGCTTTCTCTGTTTTAACTTTAATTTGTGCGTTGTGTTATTAGCAATAAACTACGCGATGCACCTATGTCAAACAATACAGAAACATGAATATTTTTAATGGTAAGGGTACCTCCCAAAACATCGGGTTTACCTGCTCCATCGGAAGCAGCTGGCGGGCTCGACCCGTCATATACGTGAGCTACTGTGGCCTTCTTCAGCAAAGGACAGTCTTTGACCAGATGATCGGTCTTGCGGCAATTAAAGCAGGAGCGAGGGTTCTGAGAACCCTGGCTTGAGCCTTGTGAATTTGTCTTCTGCCTCTTCGGGGCTGTGCACACATTAGAGTAATGCCCCGCTTTGCCACAGTTAAAGCAATTTCCTCTTGGCGGCTTGCCAGTCTGAAGTTTTGAAGATGTTGCTTGGCTTGACTCAGCTTGATTCGCAGCAGGCTTGCGTTTGTTCCCGGCTTGGCTTCTAGCGCGATCCTGCTCCAGATGCCTATGTTCAAGATCTTCGTAGTTGCATGTCATTTCCACCAATTTATTGAATTCCAGCTTGACATAGGCCATGGCTCTATCATGATACTGTCGCCTTAGCCCCAGGATAAACCTCTTATTTTTGGACTTTGCAGTGGCGACGAGCTCCGGAGCATAGGGCGACAACAGTGTAAATTTATTCAGATAATCCTGCACGGAAAGATCCCCCTGCTGGAGGTTGGCGAAGTCATCGTGCATTCGTTCCAGAGCTTGTTCTGGGACATATTTCTCCTTGAAGAGTTCTTTGAATCCATCCCATGTTCTTCCAACTTCTCTATTCCCGGTGGTGAGAGATTCCCACCATAGTTCAGCTTGTTCTTGCATAAGCCAGGCGCCCATAACAGCTTTGTCTTGATCTCCAAGCCTTAGGCCTTCAAGATTTTTCTCGCATGTTTTGAGCCACGCAAGAGCCTCTATTACTGTGCCAGTTCCCGAGAAGGTCTTGCCTCCTAAGTTTTTGTATCTCTTAGCTACACGGTCAAGCTTGAAGTATTGAGCGGCCGAGGGTTGTGTCAAAGGTCCTTCTTGAACTGGGGCTTCTCCCCTTCCTCGGCCTCGGCCGGCACGGCCTCCTCTAGCGGCGGCTGCTCTGGTAGCCATTTGTCAAATTCTGTATAAGCAAGGAAAGAGTCAGCTAACAGAAATGATAGTTTATTGCATGATTAAGTAGAAAATTTACGGAAAGATAATGATGGATTGATCAAATTGTTTTTGCTATTCTGCTCGGCTCATTCTAGGACTTTACTAGTCCTATCTCTAATGAGCGACTCGCCTTAGAATACTACTGATTCTATTTTGACGAAGTGTTTAATGTGTTAGACTCCAGAACTAAGGTTAACCAAAGCTCTGATACCAGCTGTGACGATCCCAAAACCCCGTGACACGGCGTTAAGGATAATCATTGGAATATAACACATTAATCATCATTAGCAGATCACAGATAATAGCATAAAACAGAAAATAGAATAATTTACACACATATGACAGCAGAATCATATAGATATCATCACATCAGAGAAGCACAGTTTAGGATACAACTTAGTGCATAATGATACATAGTCAGTCACCATCGCCCGAGGCGTAATCATACATAAAGAGTACACAAAATAAATATCAGTCTACATCGCCAATGGCAGAATCATAATATAGATACAATAATGGCGGAGAAAATCCAAGTCAGCACGGTGTAGTCAAGCCTCGCCATGAGCCAAAAGGGGCGTCAGAAACCTGTAACTAGGCTACCCGTGTGAAAATGAGGGCACCCGAGTTTGCAAGGTGAAACAAACTACGAGTCAGTCATGGGATTGGTATGAGAAATCTACTTAACTTATTAACAACAATAATAAGGTAAATCAAAGGACCATGCCACTTTCGCGGAACGGGTTTACTCCAATGAGTGCTAGTGCATGAAATAAAGTAAATGATTAAATCATCGCAATGCTTTTTATAAAATGAAGCCATTATAAGACTCAGATCCCATCACACAATGCAACGCAAGCCGGAGGATTGAGTTTTACCTTATAATGGCCAAAAATGCTTCATACGTATAAGACAAAGGTGTTTGATATTATTACTAGTGCATATATGTTTCAAAAGCAAATTCAATCATAAATATCAATCCTAGACGACATGTGTACCATATATCATGTCGCCATACTAGTAATACAATCACATTCGCATATTTCGTATTGGAAATTGGATTCCTTCATGAGTCGAGGCAAGGGACAAGCTCCTCTCCGATTCGAGACACTCTAGCAAATGTCCTAGGACCCCACTATGATCCTTGGATCTTCAGGGCCGGTCCTCTCTTACTTTTGAGGATTAGTTATTCCTGAACACACGTTTCCCGGTCCTTACAGACCTATATCGAGGCGCCTCCCATTCCAAAAACTACACAGGTGAAAAGTATATATAATGTCAGGGCTGGTAGGTCACTGACACCACCTTAGCTAGAAAGAAACGTCATGCTCTCCTGCAGTCACTCTCCCATTTTTGACTCATACCGAGGTGTGAGGCTCGCGAATTCACGTTATACACAAATCTACGTCACACTGACCATGCTTTGATCATCAACCACAAGACTTTGCTTTAGAACAGAAGCCTTGATCATATGCCACTCAGGCGTGCCACACAGGCAATCCACTCCATGCGACTGATTTCTATCAATACATAACCTCTGAGGTCGTACGTCTCAAAGAAGGGCGTTAAGCAAGAGAATAAATTCTCCGCCGCCAAATAGATATATATTTAACAGAGATCAATCAACACATAACAAAATCCAATGTCAGACACACAGTCCATTTACAAGTCCGTTCTCGGTCTGAACGAAACCGGAGGCACCAATTCCTCGCATATCCGTACAATCAACAGTATGTTTGAACGGCTACTACTTTAGTTCCTTCATGGTAGCTACTACAATCACGAGCATCAGTAGCGCCCATCCATCCAATGTGAAGATCGTCGGTCTACAACCGTCTTCCACTCTTCGATTTCTCAATGTCGATCGATTATTTGAAATGTGATGAACTCGGCCTTTTCAAATAATCCACGTATATTTAGATTTTCAAATCAATTTATCACATGGTTGGACTATTCAACATTCACATTTCAGTTCTTTAGTTATAATTTTCATGTTAAATACATTCAACCATCACATATCAAGCAATCACAACAAAATTGGTTTATTTCCACTCCATATCGTCTATAGTATTTTATAACGATATATCGCCATTTTTATTTAATTTAAAACGGCCCTATTTAATTAAACGACGTTTCAGGTCGTGTCGATGCATTGGCGCTGCTTTTCGCTAATTTTGTTTTACACATATCTGGAAATCTAACCGTTGGATCTTCACAAATTTTATATCATTAGAAAGATCATTTCAAAACGAATCCAACGGTTTCAGTTTTGGGAAAATCCGACGGTCGGATCTTCCACACTAGCCATTTGAAGTTTCGATTTCAATTTACGAACTGCAGCGTCGTTATTCGATTTAATTTAATTATATTTATATATATACATATATAAATATAATCGTTTCTGGCGCTGTTTTTCTTCATATTTGAGTTAAACATTCCAGACAATCCAACCGTCGTATCTTCACAAAGTTGGTGCCGTTGGAAAGATATTTCCAAGGCGAACCCAACGGTTGTGGTTTCGGGAAAATCCAATGGTCGAATTTCCCGCAATAGTCGTTCGAAATCACGGTTTCAAAACACGAACTGCACGGCCACGTTTCATTTTAATTTTATTTACATTTATATATTTATATAAATATAGTTCATTCAAAAATTCCTATATCGTTTTCACTTCAATTATTTGACTAACGCCTTTAAATTTTGGAAAATTTCGTCATAACCTCCTTTGTACGGGAGGGGCTGGGAAATTTTCCCAAATAGCCACACGGGCGTCTCATGTCAAAAAGAAAAAGCCAAGCGGCTAGCCAACAGGCTCATAAAATCATCACCCAAACAAAATAGTAAATGTGTACCTATTTGTTGGGCACAAAATTTTATTCCTCTTCTCTAGCCCCTTTGTTATAACCTGTTCAATAAATATGCATGTACATGTATACAGTTTTTATCACTTATCATTTTCTATTCAACTTCATATTTGATTTACTTTGGTTTAAAAACACCATTCATTCTAATGTTGCATGCATAGGCTAAAACCATATCATTAGCTAATTAATGTATATTTCAACTCATGCACATTTATTTGAACAAGTGGCTATTTTTAACACTTCACATTTCAAAGATGATAATTTTGGCGAACTAAAATAGATTTCAACACATGACTATTTTATTTAGTTCCTATGCATGTTAAAAATAATATTTCTTCACAAATATTTATTTCAACGTCCGCATATCTCTAGCATATCACATATATGATAAAAATGATATTTTTATCATGTAAAATATTCATTCGATAAATGGATGTTTTCAACACTTCATAGTTTCAATAAAAATGTAATTTTTATTGTTCGATCTTTTTATTCAACACATGAACTTTTCCACTACACACGTTTCTCAACACATGAGCATTTCCACACATGGATATTTTACTTATGTTGTTTATATTAGAAAGATGGAATTTTTATTGTTGAAACTATTTATGTATAAGGCGAATATTTTTCATACTTCATATATATTATAAAAAGGTGATTTTTATTGTTTAGACACTTCATTCATTCACAAATGAATTTATTTTTCACACATCACTTTTCAACACACGAACATTTCCACACATGGGTATAGTTTCAACACATGACTTTAATTTCAATGCATGAAGATAATTTCAACATATGAAAATAATTCTAACACACAAATATTATTCAAAATTTCGGTAGCATAACGGCCGGGTAGTTAAAACCGGCACCGTCCCTAGTACGGCTCCTCGCTCTACCTTAAAACCTCGCGGTTTTTGACAATGGGGATTCATGCATCTAATTCGCACGCAGGCGGCATGTTTTATTTTTATTTCCACAAATATTTCCAATTCATTTCAATCACCAATGGGTATTTTTCAACCACAACCAATCAATATCAACCACAAACAATTATTCAGCCATTCATATTTTTCATCCAATATTTCACACCAATTCACAACAATAAATAGCGTCCATGGTTTGTGGACGAGGGGCATATATATATATATATACATATATATATATATATGTATATATATATATATTTAATATAATTGCTATATTTCACTTGCATTTCAACACCTATATCAATTATTCTATGCATGTATAATTCATACTTCGCTTATATAGCTTACACTACGCATGTACATGAGGTATACAACACGTGTGTAATTTATATTTCGCTTATATAATTTATACACGACATTTTCCATTCAAATTCATTTAATTTAGATTTCTCACCTTGGTTTTCGGAGTACTAAAAATCGTAGATGACTCAGAAAAATCCGCGGCTTCTTCTATGAGGTAGAGAGCTTCCTTGCGGTCCCGATGTTTCCTGTTTCATCGAATTTCGTCAACACACCAAAAAGATATGATTTTTCAAAGTGTAAACATAAAAAAGAACTCACCTTTCACGACGGTTCAAAACTAGGTTTGCGGTTTTCGCGAAATCCGTGGCACGTGGGGATGATCGGCGGGTTGGACGTGGAAGAGCTTCGAGAGGGGGTCCTGTCGGTGGTGGGTTTGTGGCGCTCGGTGGTCGGGATCGTCAGCGGCTGCGCCAGGAAGTGGCCGGCTTTCTGGCCTCAATTCAGGCGGAGGAGGCGTCGAGGGAGGTGGGTGGGTCGGATCTGACGAGGGGGCGGAGACGCGTCGAACGACGGTGGTGGCGTTGGCTGGAAGTGGCTGTAGCGGCGGCGGCGAAGGAGAGAAGGGGGGAACGGGTTTCGCCGTTGGTTTGGGGGTTTATTTTTTTATTTTTTTTAATTATGAAAGAAAAAATCCTATTGGCCGATATATATCTTATATTTTTAAATAGTATTTTCTCCAACGAACTCCTTTTTAAACCCAACGACTGTCGTCCCTAGCTAAATACCCCCATTCCGGACACAATGGGATATGTTTCGTTGGCCAATTCGACTGTTACAGTCAGTTATTTTTCAAATTAAAATATAAAACATTTAATTTTTAACTTTGAACGTACATTTCAATTTGCCAGGGCCACAAACTAATTCGAAAAATTCCAGAAAAATAAATCTACCAATGTTTTGACGCTACGGTCCCAACAAAACTAATTTCGTCGAATTCTGAGATCGTTTGAAAAATGGTCATTTTCTGGTCGATACAACTTAACAAAAACTGACCAAACACATTTTCTTTTGCCACGCTCACATACTAGCTTCAAAAATTATGAAATTTGAAACCTAGCAATAGTTTGACATCCCGCAACCAACAAAAGTGGTTTCGTCGAATTCCGAGGTCGTATGCAAAATATCAAATTTCGAGGGCTATATATTCTATACATCGACCATTCTGAAAATTCATTTGGCCAAAACTTTTGATTCCCGTTATGAAACTTCGATTTTTCAGATTCGTTAGAAAGGTATTGATAAACATATTTAAATATTTTTAGTTTCGCTAAAATCCGTTATATTTTCCACCCTGCACAGTCAGTCAAAGTTTGAATTCAAAATTTCAAACTGACTCATTATTTCTAATTCACTATTTTATTGAAATATTCTGTTTCAATTGTTCAAATTCCTTTGAAATCACCAATTTAAAATTTTAAATTGGCTCGTATTTTCCGGGTTATTACATTCAACCTCCACTTAATCACCACCATTATATGTAAATGAAGAGGTAATTAGTGAACACATGACTAAGCATAGCCTATTTGGTGTCAACAATATAGGTTATCAAATTTAATAATGAGCACATGAAACCAATAACATCAACATGACATGAAGCAAAAAAAAAAAGAGCATGAATAAACAAATTATGTTGCATCTACATAATCAAGAGAGCTTCTACCCTAAGTTGAAAGGGATTAGCCTCTAATATGTAATCATGACAAAAAAAGTAAATTGTATAAAATAAACCTAGGCTACTTGCATAAAAGAAAAAAAACATGTAAATAAAAGACAACAAATAAAAATTTCATTAAAAAGAGAGATTACATAAAAGAAAATGGCTAAATAGCCATGAAAATAAAAAGAGAGCTTTGCTCCTATCACTAAACTAAAGAAGAGGATAAAAGAGAAGAAAAGAGGATTTACATGAACATAAAGAGAGTATTTATACATATTCTAAACCCTAAAAACCTAATCACTATCGTTGGGGACTACCAAGAATGCCCCTTCATGAAGCTTCTAATCTTGTTTTAACCACTAATAAGTCACGTAGAATGCATGAAGCCTTTTGTCTCATCTAATTAGTCTCTAATTGTATCATCAAGGAAGGAGAGATAGTAGGTAGGTGGGGTCCTCCACTAAGTAGTGAATGAATTAATTCCATCTCCAATTCTTTATATCCACTTTGTGCATGTTTATCTCCAAATAAACTTCATATGCAAGCTTCATTTTTGCTCATAAATTCCTACATGACACATGAAAATAAACAAGTAAATTTTATCATAAAATAATACATGCACAAATGATCATTTTGCCCCAAATATTAAGATGAATGCATGATAATTTGAGAATTTTGGGTTTTTGGTTAAAACCTGTAAAAATAGCCCGATTATGTTATTTATTTAAGTAAAACGAGAATAAATGTGTGAATATAGATGTGCATTTTTATGTGCACATTAGTTAACAAACATGACATCTACACTGAAATGACATAACATGATTAATAATGAAATACGGTACATCACACGAATGATAATGGCATCTATATAGAAATCACATGACATGAACATTAATTACATATAGCACGACACATGAACAGTAATAACCCAATACACAAACCAAATGCAATATGTCTGCAATACATCAGAGCAAATAGTAAATACATAACACCAAATGAATTACAATACAAACGATCATCAATCTCTACATGGATGTGTCGGACGTCGACGATGCCTCTCATCCTCATCATCATCTCGGTTGCTGTTAGGCCCAACTAAATGCTCGTATTGCATCTGCATGTCAGCAAATGTCTTGCTCTCTTTCTCCAGTTGTGCTTGCTGTCAAGCTGCTTCCTCTGCCTGGTGACATATAAGCACAAACACGTCAACATGACTATCTCTAACACCTGTCATCAAGTTACCAATTAAGAACCTAAAATCGAGAGACAAGATATGAGTGGAAATCTCCTCCCAGCAAGCACTATAGCAATCCCTATAAAATCAATCCTAAAAGATATACTATCACGAAATGGATGCCATATAATCTGGTGATAGTACATCCTCAAGTCGATCTCTTTGTGAGAAACCGAATAAATGTGAGGGATTCATTATCCCTGGGCACTCTGTTGTCCGCGGGCTAAAATGAAAGACGAGAGAAAAAGTAGACGCGTCAGAATTCCGAGTGATGAAATGAAAATTTCTCGAATATTTATAATGCAAGTACTGTAATAACTCCCAGCAACCAAACAATGAAACCTGTGAGCCTGAAATGTTTCGCTATATGTCAAGGCATCTATACAAGTAAGCAAGAATAGGCGTATTCCAGTCATATAAAATAGCACAACTAAAATGCAACTCAGATAATACCTCAATAAATCCAACAGCCAAACTACTGCTTGTTGTGCTAAAAAAAGGTTACCAATGAGGTATAGGACATATAATTGTGCAAGCTCTAAATCATCATCAGGAGAGTATTGCCTACGTATGCTACATATGGCTGCATGGATAGCGCTGATTCTAATAGCGCCTCCGGCCTGATATAATGCATCGGAAGTGTCAAGATGAGGTAGTAGATCATGAGCAAGTCCACGATCATGCCATTGAGCATCATCGAAAGGGAGTGGTGGATGTCCGGCAACTCTTTTGTTAATGTCGTAAGCAAGGAGAAATCAAGCGGTGTAATTCCTAGCTCACCACAAGGAAAGTAGAATGTGTGGGTAGTTTTATACCACCGTAAAGAAACAGCAGCGCAAAGTTGCACATCACTATGTATAACATGACTTTCTAAAATTGTATAGCATAGAATAAGGTAAACTACGAAGTGATAAATTAACTAATAATTATGGTAAAATGGTCATTATAATACCTAAGAAATAGCTGAATTTGAGGCCACGTAATAATGTACATTTCTATCTTTGTTTGCCAAATGTCCATGAAAATATCTAAGCGTGGTCAATAACGAACCACGTGAACGAATATTTCGCAACTGTTAAAGTTAAATGCAATGTCATGCTATTGGTTTGTCATCTAACAACCTATTTCAATTATTTTAATAATTTATAAAAAATACTTATAGCTAATCTCATCTATGTGCTGACATGTACTTTGCCTTTCGGAAGCGCATGAAAGTTGGATAACATAGGCAATTTTGCGGCGCTAAAATTCAAATCAAAAAATACATCATGTCCGACTTATCTAGCAGAAGTCTGTCCCATACCTCTACGCGTCCTGCCTACTCGACCACCCCTGTGGTCTCCACGATCCCGCCGACCGCCTTCTTCTACACCTCTACCCTAGTTCTCTTAATTTTCATCAGCTTCTAAAATTTCTTCCATTCCATGCTCGTGAATATATAGTGAAATTCCCAATTCTTCGCTGCTTCCACCTATGTCGCTGCAATGCCTTCTCCTTGTATGATATTTTGGGAGAAATTTCCTATTACTAGACATCTCTATGAGTATATATATCTCAAAATTGACCTTTAATTAGGCTAAAAGCTAACAGATTTGGAAGTTTTCATAGGAAAATGGTGATTTTTTTCTTTTGGATGAAAAAATGAGGAAAGAGAAAAAGCGAAGTGGAAGGGGAGGCTGTTGCGAAGGTAGGGCATAAATTTTTAACGACAAGCACTTTTTCGTTATAAATTTATAATGGAACTATTTCTATCGTTGTACACTTTGGTTCATGGTTGGTTTGGTTTCCTGGTTTCATCGCTCATTCGTTCACTTGGCAGCGATGAGAGAGAACAGATTGTTGGTAATGGTCTTATAAAAAAATTTAGAAAGAAAAACATGTCCTCTTCTTTCCATCACCACCTCCATCTAGCCTACAACAATGCCAATCCCCACTTATCCGACCCTAATCCTCTACATCTCCCTTAACCTCTAGATCCGTTTGCCACAACCCATTCCTCCACCTGGCCCTCAGACCTCCTCAACCCATCGCCACTTGTAATGTCCCGCAAATCCGTAATATCATAGTTGACTACATACACCATACATCCAACCTAAATATCATGAAAATACAAACCATTTTTTTAGAAGAAAAAGGTAAGAAGAACAGAAATAACAACACAGAATCTCACATCGCAGCGGAACAAAATATAATATATCATATCTTTTGAAATACAAAATTTTAACTGTACAATATATCATTATCAGAGTATCACTATCAGAGTACAACTTACAACACAGCGGAAATAACAATAACTAGATAACGTTGAAGCCTCTTGCTCCAAGCTCCTTTAGATAAATCTGTAAACTCCTGAACTACTTGACTGTCCATACAAAAATGGGCACCCAAGAGTTTAGGTAAAACAAAACAAAATAAACTCTAGGTCAGTCATAGGACTGGTATGAGTAAACAATTTAAAACAGTTTTAGAAACTAAATGATATCACATAAGACCACGCCGTATAACACGGAACGGGTTTTTCCCTTATGAGAATCCAAACCACTTGATTTAACTTCCTAATCCTTTTGAAAGAAAAGGATAAACTTTATATCAAAACTTTTTTGATATTATAATAGTGTCTAAATCAAATAAATAACAATCTAGTGGAACGTTTTCATCTCACGTTCCACATATATAATATACAATCAAAAACTGCAAGCACTTATTGGGTAATGAATTTCCAACTATGACAAGGTATGGAACCACCTTCCGATAGTGTATCTCTAGAGGAGAATACACTGGGTTCAACAAGAACATCTTGCAACCCGGCCACACATGACCGACCACTCATTTCGCTTGAGTGTATCGAATGTATATCACCAACGGTTGGGATCATCAACCGTTTCCCGAATGGGACAGCATCGAATAAAATAAGGAATTAAATGAATCTCCAGATAGGTGATTATACACCCTAATGGAAGCTACCCACATAGCCATGCTGCCTGCCCAATTTTTGTCATTTCCCGGTTGTTGAGGCCTGAGGCTACGCTTACTTATCATTCATTTATAACACAATCACTTTGAATGCCACATTGTTAGATCCGCTAATCACTAATTGATTTGCACAAATATATTCTGGATATTATGCTAAGGGAATAAATCTGTTGCCGCCATATATATTTATACATACCAACATATTCGATCATTGGAAATACTTTGTCAGACATTCGTCCATATACGTTCGTTCTGGGATTGAACGAAATCGAAGGCACAATTTCCATAAATAGAAAAAGCCTTGCATTCTACTCTTTCTTTGATTTTCTTCATATAATCTGATTCGCAATGCTACTACCAATACGGAGTGGTTCACGGATAATAATCCAACCGGTCTCTTCATATTGACAACGATGTTGGCAAACACTTCGATAGTCTGTTATTTAACTATCGAAGAAAAACAAACATCCATTTAAAGCATCAAACGATCAGTGGACCCCTTAATTAATATTTCATTAATTAAATCATTGATCCATTTCTTTATCAATATTTGTTAACCAAATATTTTCAACAATCATCTTGGCCTCTTACGCTATTTGGAAAACATTTCCATATATCGCCTTCTTTTAATTTCTATACTTAGAAAATATATTCTATTTGCAATTGAAAAACATTTCAATCACTTATCTCTTTCATGCTCGTTCATTTATACACTCAGGAAATATTTATTTATTATATTTCCAAACTTTCACTTCTTTGGGTTAAAACGAATGTTGTGTAAAACATCATTACGAAAACCCAAAATATTGCATTCAACTAACTCTTATTCAACCATTCCTCTTCGAGACTGAATCTTGCTATTTATCGGTTAAAAACGAAATCGATGAAGTTGGGGTATAACTAACTCTCAAACCTTGACTGAAAACATCCTTAACTTCAAAACGGACAAGACCACTTACCTCAAATAATTAACATCATATAAAACCAATTCACCATTTAAAACGTATATACATTTCCCTTTCTATTTCCAGATTATCGATTTTCCTTTTTGTTTATAATATTCTATTTTCAAGTTCGTTTTCTTATCGAATTCTATATATATATATATATATATATATATATATATATATATATCGATACATTGATTTCTAACAAACATTCTTAAAAATATTCTAACTCCTTAAATTCCCGGAAAATTTTGCCATAACCTCCTTTGTACCAGAAAATAGTTCAAACCTCAACTCACCTCCCTAGGCCCTTTCCATTCAAAAAGAAAATCAAAAAGCCAAGTGCCTTGCCGATTCGACGCATAAAACCTCATATGGAATTTAGACATGTACCTTTTTGTCGGGCACACATTATAATCTTCAGATACTTTAGTCCAAACTTGTCTAACCCATATACATCTGTTCCCAACTTATTCCAACTCAATCTAATCGTTTTTAACTTGATTTGCTAATTTATCCCCTTATTTGCTCTTTTGCTTATTTCACTATTTTATTTGAATATATCACATTCAAATATATTTTTATCTACTCATGAACCCAGTCTAATTCCATTTTCAACTGGCATTACATATTCGATTTCGAATATAAATTTTCAAATCTCCTTCACTTGTCCAATGCCTATTTCAATTCAAATCTCGATTAACTATTTATTCTTCAAATTAGTTAATTCTATTCAATAATTTAAAATTTGATTTTTGTTCCAAAAATCATTTCACTTACTTCACTGGAGTTCATATTTATTTTATATCTCCAGTCTGCATTTTTTTAATGGAAATTCGAATTTTAGTTACTTAAAATCCTTTTTATTTATTTAAATAAACCGTTATGGTTTTATAATGGTTATAGCGCTACTTTTCTGAAAAATTGATTTTGACATAACATAGAATCTATAAGACGAAATCCAGATTTTTCTCTTCCATTAGAAAACTATTATCAAATCGGTCCTCGCGATTCTTGTTTCAAAGAATTCCGACTTCAATTGAGTTCTATATACTCAATTGAAGTTTGAATTTCCAATTTACGAACTACAGCGTTGCGGCGAGTTCATTTTAATTATATTTATATTTATAAACGTTTAAACTTCGTTTATAATAAATTCAACTCCATTCTGATATATTTTTAATATATATCAAATCAGTTTTCCCAATTCAACATCATATTTCTGATTTTCTAAAATTATCGATTTTTCCTAACTCGGTAATATATTTATTTATACTTTGATCTTCTATATTAAATCCCAATTCCTTTTACAAATTATAAATCCTTTGGATTTATTTTCTATTCTTTTTAAAAATCTGCATTCTGAAATATATTTCGTCGTTCCCATTTCGAAATGATATCAACTTTCTATTTTCAAATTCTGTTTTCAATTCTCTTTGAAATTTCTATATTCAAATTCTATTTGAATTCTCTATATTCAAACTCTATTTTAATTTCTATTTGAATTCTATTCTCGTTTCTATATTCAAATTCTATTCTCATTTCTATTTGAATTTTCTATATTCAAATTCCATTCTCGTTTCTATATACAAATTCTATTTGAATTTCTATATTTCAAATTCCATTTTCAATTCTATTTGAATTTTTTATATTCAAATTCCATTCTCATTTCTATATACAAATTCTATTTGAATTTCTACATTTCAAATTCCATTTTCAATTCTATTTGGATTTTTTGTATTCAAATTCCATTCTCAATTCTATTTAAATAAATTCGAATTAATCGAATTCAAATCATAAATCCTTACGAATTTTTTTTAGTTCAATTTATATTCTGAACATCAGAATAAATTCCATCGTTTATTTTTTAAAATGATTTTCCAATTTCTATTTTTAAATTCACATTTGAATTTAAATATTCAAATTATCCAATGATAATTTTTCCACTTTATTTATAAACACAATTTATAATTTCATTTCAAATATCTGACTATCCAATAAAAATCAATCTATTATATTTATAAACACCATTTATAAATTCACTTTAATTTCCTATATTATTTAATTTATAAACATCGTTTATAAAATCAATACTTGTTTTATTTTTATTTTCTGAAATTATCCAATGATAATTCATTTCACTTCATTTATAAACTTCGTTTATAAATGAACTGCTTGTTTAAATTAATCAAAACACGTTAATATTTTTGTTCTATTCAAATTTCAAATTCTATTTTAGAAAAATAGAATTTCCTTTTTAAAACTGGAAATTTCCTTTCCACGATATTTTTAAATATCAACATTTAGGATCCACTGACATTCAACAATTCAAAACACCCAATTTATCAATCCATAGATTTTCAAACACATCATATATAACAATATATGTGACAACAAACAAACAATAATATTTTTGAGGAATCCAGTTGGATTCCTCCAACCTGTTTCCCTGCATCTACAGACGTTAGCGAACATAAATAATACCCATTCTGCTTCGTGGCAGAATATCGCGGTATAGAAGGTCATTCACTAATATATATTTGTGAGGTGCATAGAGAAATCATCCACTAATGGTACCGCGGGCATCCGTAATGAGACTGCGGGAACAATCCATCAACCAAACCAATATATATTATAATAGTCAATTCTAAATAACTAATATATATTTAAGTAGCCACATGAATATTTAAATGCAACCAAACAATCAACCGACAATTATTTTTAACTGATAAAAATAATTCTAAATGAAGGTGAGTGAGATTTACTCATCGAGATTTTTCTTTGGCGAATATCCCTTCATCTCAACGCGGCTACGAATTTATTTGAATCGTTTATCTTACACCTACAATTATATATTTTATTTGTCTATTAACATTTATTTATTTAAATTAACGAACAAAAAAATAAAAGAATTAATCAATGTGTTTATAAATTTTGAGAAACATATACCTTGCAATTTTCGATCAACCTCCCAGTAATACTTCAATATCATTCAACCTACTATCTCAATAAAACTTCTCCAATGACAGTGTGCTCATTGTATCCACTTTTTTTTTCAAAAAGATAGATCTGACGCCCTATACTCCATTGCGTAACATCATTCACCCATGGAA
Source organism: Allium sativum (assembly GCA_030737875.1). Lineage (NCBI taxonomy): Eukaryota > Viridiplantae > Streptophyta > Magnoliopsida > Asparagales > Amaryllidaceae > Allium > Allium sativum. The sequence continues at coordinate 716,627,707 of CM060919.1, forward strand.
CAACACATCACCTTCCCAGTTTAACACACTGTCAATCCCATTTTCAACTGCCAAACCAGATCACTTTAGATCACTCATTGATCTCCTCAAAATCCTTCCCGTTCATCATCAGATCGACCCCATACACCACAGTACCGAACTCTAGGATATCACCCCATCGATCCCCCTCAATCCAACGCCTCAAATTCGCGCTCCCATTCCTGAATGTCGAATTCCCTTTCTCCATCGTGACAATCCAGACCAACCCCTGAACCATTATAGGAGCACGGTAAAATCACGCGAACCCTAAGTCACTGAAATAGACCATCGAATGATCGCTCAACCCTCTACTGACTGCGCCTGACCCTCCCTTTGATTCGCGACGTTTTCGCTTCGAGCCTCAGTAGTCTAGCTGTCATCAATCACATTTCCCCTTTTCAATTTTTATATACGACAGGTTCGATTTTATCGTTAAAGGAAAGGGTATTTGCGATTTTGAATTTGAAGAGGATTAAAGAAACGGCTTTGACTAATTTTGGGTTTTTGTTTTGATTTCTAATTGATTTTTGCAAATGGAGGATTCATAGTTTATAATTGAAAAGGAAAAGGATGTTTTTCCTTCTGAGGAACGAAGTGGAAAAATAACAAGGAGGGGTTGCGTTTATAATAGAAGAGGGTGCGGTGTTGAACCGAACAGCAAGGCCATTTCTCTTGGAGTTAAAGTGTAGAACATGTTCAATTCTCTCCCTTTTGATTTTTAATGGTTACAAATATATGTGTATATATTTAAATTATCCATAATTTCCTAACCCCTTTTTGAATGCAACAATGGTCGTTCCTAGGGTTATAACACTATTCTGAACACATTGCGATAGGTCACGAAGTCCAATTCAATCATATGGTGAAGATATTATTTTAAATCGATATAAATTGAATTTAAAACCATTAAATCCTCAATAATAAATTAATATTATTATAATTCAAACTTAATTTTGTACTGATCATCTGAACTGTTTTCAGTTTAGTTTTAACTTCGTAATACGGTCGTTTAAATATATTCAATATTAAATCGCATATCGATTATTAAATCGATAATTCGGTATAAAAATTCATTTATATTATCAACTCAATAGTTAAATCCATATTAAATATTCAAAATAAATCCACAAAAATCCGGATCATTACATTCTTCCCCTCTTAAAAGAATTTCGTCCCCAAAATTACTAAGATAGGAAAAATGCAACTAACCTGTTACTTTTAAAAAACTCTTTATGTTGAACTCAACATCTCATACTTTTACAATTTTAGTTCCAACCAAACTTGTGGGTTTCATTCATATGCATCCAAATTGATTCTAAATCAATTTATCCACTTTGATTTATTTAACTTGGTTTAAGTTAAATTTTAATTCCAGAATTCAAATCCCTAGGTTTTTATTTCAAATCCTTTTGAAATCCCATAAATATAGACATATATTTATTTTCATTTCAAATTCGAAACATTAAATTTTAAACAAACTTTTTTTCCTTTAAACAAATTTCCTTCTAAAACTTTTCTAAGGTAACAATCCTTCTCTTAGAAACTCGAAAATGAACACTGATGATGTTGCAATCCTTATCTGAATTATTTTCCAGCCACTGAAGTGAGTTCAGTGTTTTATAACTTTCAAAACCCATTCAAAATCTTTTTAAAACAAAACTATATTGTTATAATATACTTTAGAAAATATTTTCCAACTTCCCAGGATTTTAAATTCCAAATTCTGGTTCTAATTCATCTCATTTGTATATATTTCACTTACATACAGGTTATATTTGGTTATAAATAACCATTCCAATTTTATAATCTTATTTGATTATAATAATATCAATCAACTCATCCATATATTGTAATAATTTAAGAAAATTATTTCTTTTCTATCAAAGTATAATTTTAGGTAAAATTACTTCATTTACCCACTTAAAAACAATATCATGTTCAATCTTTTATTCAAGTATTTACAAACTCTTATCGACGTCATAGCCTCCCACGATTCGACCAGAATTCATAAACCACCCAACAGACTAGCCAACACAATATAAAATAGTTTTTATATCCATTAACAAATACTCACTCTCATATATATACGCTCAACTCATTCTAGGGTACCACTGACCCTATCTCTAATGAGCACAATCCCAAAGCCTAGGTATTCGCTCAACCTAAGCTCTGATACCATTGTAATGTCCAGCAAATCTGTAATATCATAGTTGACTACATACACCATACATCCAACCCAAATATCATGAAAATAAGAATCATTTTTTTAGAAGAAAAAGGCAGAAGAAGAACAGAATTAACAACACAGAATCTCACATCGCAGCGGAACAAAATATAATATATCATATCTTTTGAAATACAAAATTTTAACTGTACAACATATCATTATCAGAGTATACTATCAAAGTACAACTTACAACACAGCAGAAATAAAAATAACTAGGTAACGCTGAAGCCTCCTGCTCCAAGCTCCTTTGGATAAATCTGTAAACTCCTAAACTACTTGACTGCCATACAAAATTGGGCACCCAAGAGTTTAGGTAAAACAAAACAAAATAAACTCTGGGTCAGTCATGGGACTGGTATGAGTAAACAATTTAAACCTGTTTCAGAAACTAAATGATATCTCATAAGACCACGCCGTATAACACGGAATGGGTTTTTCCCTTATGAGAATCCAAACCACTTGATTTAACTTCCAAATCCTTTTGAAAGAAAAGGATAAACTTTATATCAAAACTCTTTTGATATTATAATATTGTCTAAATCAAATAAATAACAATCTAGTGGAACGTTTGCATCTCACGTTCCACATATATAATATACAATCAAAAACTGCAAGCACTTATTGGGTAATGAATTTCCAACTATGACAAGGTATGGAACCACCTTTCGATAGTGTATCTCTAGAGGAGAATACAATGGGTTCAACAAAAACATCTTATAACCCAGCCACACATGACCGACCACTCATTTCGCTTGAGTGTATCGAATGTATATCACCAACGGGTGGGATTAGCAACCGTTTCCCAAATGGGACAGCATCAAATAAAATAAGGAATTAAATGAATCTCCAGATAGGTGATTATACATCCTAATGGAAGCTACCCACATAGCCATGCTGTCTGCCCGATTTTTGCCATTTCCCGGTTGTTGAGGCCTGAGGCTACGCTTACTTATCATTCATTTATAACACAATCACTTTGAATGCCACATTGTCAGATCCGCTAATCACTAATTGATTTGCACAAGTATATTCTGGATATTATGCTAAGGGAATAAATCCGTTGCCACCACGTATATTTATACATACCAACATATTCGATCATTGGAAATACTTTGTCAGACATTCGTCCATATTCGTTCGTTCTGGGACTGAACAAAACCGAAGGCACAATTTCCATAAATAGAAAAAGCCCTTGCACTCTACTCCATCTTCGATTTTCTTCATATAATCTGATTCACAACGCTACTACCAATATGGAGTGGTTCACGGATAATAATCCAACCGGTCTCTCCATATTGACAACGATGTTGGCAAACACTTCGATAGTCGGTTATTTAACTATCGAAGAAAAACAAACATCCATTTAAAGCATCAAACGATCAGTGGACCCCTTAATTAATATTTCATTAATTAAATCATTGATCCATTTCTTTATCAATATTTGTTAACCAAATATTTTCAACAATCATCTTGGTCTTACGCTATTTGGAAAACATTTTCATATATCGCCTTCTTTTAATTTCTATACTTAGAAAATATATTCTATTTGCAATTGTAAAACATTTCAATCACTTATCTCTTTCACGCCCATTCATTTCAATGCTCAGGAAATATTTATTTATTATATTTCCAAACTTTCACTTCTTTGGGTTAAAACGAATGTTGTGTAAAACATCGTTACAATAACCTAAAATACTGCATTCAACTAACTCTTATTCAACCATTCCTCTTCGAGACTGGATCTTGCTATTTATCCATTAAAAACGAAATCAATCAAGTTAGGGTATAACTACCTCTCAGACCTTGAATGAAAACATCCCTAACTTCAAAATGGACAAGACCACTTACCTCGACTAATTAACATCATATAAAACCAATTCTCCATTTAAAACGTACATACATTTCCCTTTCTATTTCCAGATTATCGATTTTCCTTTCTGTTTATAATATTCTATTTTCAAGTTCGTTTTCTTATCGAATTCTATATATATCGATACATTGATTTCTAACTATCAAAATTTCTTAAAAATATTCTAACTCCTTAAATTCCTAGAAAATTTCTTAAAAATATTCTAACTCCTTAAATTCCCAGAAAATTTCGCTATAACCTCCTTTGTACTGGCAAATAGTTCAAACCTCAACTCGCCTCTCAAGGCCCATTCCATTCAAAAAGAAAATCAAAAAGCAAGTGGCTTGCCGATTCGGTGCATAAAACCTCATTTGGAATTTAAACATGTACCTTTTTATTGGGCACACAAATTATAATCTTCATATACTTCATTCCAAACCTGGCTAACCCATAAACGTCTGTTCCCAAATTATTCCAACTCAATCTAATAATTTTTAACTTGATTTGCTAATTCATCCCTTTATTTGCTCTTTTTGCTTATTTCACTATTTTATTTGAGTGTATCACATTCAAATATATTTTTATCTACTCATGAACCCAATCTATTTCGAATATAAATTTTCAAATCTCTTTCAATTGTCCAACGCCTATTTCAATTCAAATCTCGATTAACTATTTATTCTTCAAATTAGTTAATTCTATTCAATAATTAAAAATATGATTTATGTTCCAAAAATCATTTCACTTACTTCACTGGAGTTCATATTTATTTTATATCTCCAGTCTGCATTTTTCTAATGGAAATTCGAATTTTAATTAATTAAAATCCTTTTTATTTATTTAAATAAACCGTTATGGTTTTATAATGGTTATGGTGCTGCTTTTCTGAAAATTTGATTTTGACATAACATAAAATTTATAAGACGAAATCCAGATAAAACTATTATCAAATCGATCCTGACGATTCTTGTTTCAAAGAATTCCGACTTCAATTGAGTTCTGTATACTCAATTGAAGTTTGAATTGCCAATTTACGAACTGCAGCGCTGCGGTGAGCTCGTTTTAATTATATTTATATATATATATAAACGTTTAAACTTCGTTTATAATAAATTCAACTCCATTCTGATATATTTTTAATATATATCAAATCAGTTTTCCCAATTCAACATCATATTTCTGATTTTCTAAAATTGTCAATTTTTCCTAACTTGGTAATATATTTATTTATACTTTGATCTTCTATATTAAATCCCAATTCCTTTTACAAATTATAAATCCTTTGGATTTATTTTCTATTCTGTTTAAAAATACGCATTTTGAAATATATTTTGTCATTCCCATTTCAAAATGATTTCAACTTTCTATTTTCAAATTCTATTTCCAATTCTCTTTGAAATTTCTATACTAAAATTCTATTTGAATTCTCTATATTCAAATTCTATTTTAATTTCTATTTGAATTCTATTCTCATTTCTATATTCAAATTCTATTCTCATTTCTATTTGAATTTTCTATATTCAAATTCCATTCTCATTTCTATATACAAATTCTATTTGAATTTCTATATTTCAAATTCCATTTTCAATTCTATTTGAATTTTTTTTATTCAAATTCCATTCTCATTTCTATATACAAATTCTATTTGAATTTCTATATTTCAAATTCCATTTTCAATTCTATTCGAATTTTTTATATTCAAATTCCATTCTCAATTCTATTTAAATAATTTCGAATTAATCGAATTCAAATCATAAATCCTTACGGATTTATTTTAGTTCAATTTATATTCTGAACATCAGAATAAATTCCATCGTTTATTTCTTTAAAATGATTTTCCCATTTCTATTTTTAAATTCACATTCGAATTTAAATATTCAAATTATCCAATGACAATTTTTCCACTTTATTTATAAACACAGTTTATAATTTCATTTCAATTATCTGATTATCCAATGAAAATCATTCTATTTTATTTATAAACACCATTTATAAATTCACTTCAATTTCCTTTATTATTTAATTTATAAACATCGTTTATAAAATCAATACTTGTTTTATTTTTATTTTCCGAATTATCCAATGATAATTCATTTCACTTCATTTATAAACTTCGTTTATAAATGAACTGCTTGTTTAAATTATTCAAAACAAGTTAATATTTTTGTTCTTTCAAATTTCAAATTCTATTTTAGAAAAATAGAATTTCCTTTTTAAAATTGGAAATTTCCTTTCCACGATATTTTCAAATATCAACATTTAGGATCCAGTGACTTTCAACAATTCAAAACACCCAATTTATCAACCATTGGTATTCAAACACATCATATATAACAATATATGTGATAACAAATAAACAATAATATTTTTGAGGAATCCAGTTGGATTCCTCTAACTTGTTTCCCTGCGTCCACAGATGTTAGCCAACATAAATAATGCCCATTCTGCTTCGTGGCAGAATATCACAGTATAGAAGGTCATTCACTAATATATATTCGTGGGATGCATAGGTAAATCATCCGCTAATGGTACCGCGGGCATCTGCTAATGAGACTGCGGGAACAATCCATCCACCAAACCAATATATATTATAATAGTCAATTCTAAATAACTAATATATATTTAATCAGCCACATGAATATTTAAATGTAACCAAACAACCAACCGACAATTATTTTTAACCGATTAAAATAATTTTAAATGAAGGTGAGTGAGATTTACTCACCGAGATTTTTCTTCGGCGAATATCCCACTAAATTTCATCTCAACACGGCTACGAATTTATTTGAATCGTTTATCTTGAACCTACAATTATATATTTTATTTGTCTATTAACATTTGTTTATTTAAATTAACGAACAAAAAAAATAAACGAATTATTCAATGTGTTTATAAATTTTGAGAAACATATACCTTGCAATTTTTGATCAACCTCCCAGTAATACTTCAAAATCATTCAACCTACTATCTCAATAAAACTTCTCTAATGACAGTGTGCTACTTATATCCACTTTTTTTTCCAAAAAGACAGATCTGACACCCTATACTCTATTGCCGAACATCATTCACCCATGGAACAACACACCACCTTCCCAGTTTAACACACTGTCAATCCCATTTTCAGCTGCCAAACCAAATCACTTCAGATCACTCATCGAACTCCTCAAAATCCTCCCTGTCCATCATCAGTTCACACCCCATACACCATAGTACTGAACTCCAGGATATCACCACATCGATCCCCCTCAATCCAACGCCTCAAATTCGCGCTCCCATCCCTGAATCTCGAACTCCCTTTCTCCATCGTGACAATCCAGACCAACCCCTGAACCATTATAGGAGCACGGTAAAATCACGCAAACCCAAAGTCGCTGAAATAGACCATCGAAGCTCAACCCTCTACTGACTGCGCGTGACCCTCCCTTTGATTCGCGACGTCTTTGCTTCGAGCCTCGATAGTCTAGCTGTCTTCGATCACATTACCCCTTTTCAATTTTTATATACGACAGGTTCGATTTTATTGTTATAGGAAAGGGTATTTGCGATTTTGAATCTGAAGAGGATTAAAGAAACGGCTACAACTGATTTTGGGTTTTTGTTTTGATTTTGTAACGACCCGCATTTTTCAATGATATAATAATTTATTTATTTAATTAATAGCGATTTAGAGAATTTAATGGTCGTTTAAATTAAATACTATTGAATATTTAATTTAAATAATATATTAAATTCTGAAATAATCAGAATTTGCTGAAATGGCAACGGCCAAGTTATCCAAAGGGTAAGATGAGTCCAAAGGAGTTTTTATCATTCGAATTGAAGAGAATGAATCGGCCATGGCAAGGAAGGTCGAGTTCTTGTTTTAGCAGGGAGAGGAATGGTAATAAGCTGCGGTTTAAAACTTTCAAACGTGAGTTAGGAAGTTAATTAAGATATAATTATTATTTTATCTAAGGTTAATGACATTAGATTTGTGTTTATATTGTAAAAATCATAACTCTTGGATACTTGATCAGAAATTGATAAAACAAGATCCGTTGGGACCATAACGAGGAGACCGTCGTTGGGAACTGATGTGACTGAAATATGAGATACTGGAATTTCGAAGAAATAAATTATCCGTCTAAATCAAGCGATCGTTATCGTTATTAACGATGATCGTCCAATGTGAGTAAAACTCACTAACTCTGAACCGTTCTATTTTTATAATGTATTCCTAGAACTGATAATTATCTATTGATTGCTATGTGTTAACTATTCGGTTGAATTGCTTGTGTATTGGTTGAAATTTTAGATAACGATATATATATATATATATATATATATCGTTAATTGAAGATTGATTCTGTTTATCAAAATATTTTATATTCGTGTTGTTTAACATCTGTGATGCAGGGAAACCGGTTGGAGGGGTCTAACTAGACTCCTCAATATTTATAATACTGTCTATTTATATATTGTAATATATGATTTGTTGTTCATTATGTGTGTTTGGACGATATTGGCCATCGTGATTTGATATGGTAAATACCATAATACCAGAAGGTTAAAAAAAGAATTTTCAAAACGAATATTGAAAATAAATTATTTATAAAATCAAAGGATTTTATAAAAGAGAAAATATTTATAAAATCAAAGAAGATTTTATAAAAGGAATTTATTTATAAATGGAATATTTATAAATAGGAAATATTTTTAAGTGGAATTATAAATAAAGGGAAATCTTTATAAATTAAATATTTATAAAAGGAAATATTTATAAAATCATAAGATTTTATAAAGGAGATATTTATTTGTTAAATAAATAGGATATGATAAAGGAATATTTATTTAAAAAATAAATAGAGTTAAATAAAAAGGAGTAAGTCGAACATAGTTAATCAAAAAGGGAGTTAAACAAAAATTGGAAACTGACTAGAGATTAAGAAGTTGAATGGTTTCTTGAGTATCGATCTGATGTTGGTTTCGGCCTTCGGGGTTTATACTTAGTAAGTTGTTCTCTTGTTAGTTTATAGTTAGAGTCTGATAGATGTGGAAGACTAGTGATACGTAATTAAGCCATGGAAATGTTTTCCAGTGTTAATAACGTATATTTTCTAAACATAGAAAATGAGGATATATATATGTTTGATGATTGGATTGATAATTTCATTTGGAAATAAGATCGTTGTGTTTACACAGACATGTTTTCATTCGATAGTTAAATCATAGACTATCAATGTGTTGAGCATTTTAACGTTGTTAATATGGAGAGACCGGTTGGATTATTATCCGAAGAACCACTTTGTATTGGCATAAGTGTTGCAAATCATATATGCCAAAGAAAATTGAAGATGGAGTAAAGTGCAAGGGTTGTTGTATAAATCTTAGATAACAATTGCCTAAAATGAACGTACTGAATAGCGCCTTCGTTTTGTCCAGTCCCAGGACAACTTGTATGCAAGAAGGTCTGACAGAGTATATCTAATAAACCACATAAGTTGATCTCTTCAAACGTATTCATGTTTGGTGGTGGAGGAATTCGTTTCTCTTAGTTGTATGCCCGTGTTATTTTTGGATAAATCAATTTGTGATTTGGCGGGTATGACGATGTGACATTCTAAGTGAATGAAGATGTGGCATGTAAAAGATAAGCGTAGCTTCTAGCCTCACATCCGGTAAATGACAAAAGTCGGGCAGACAACATGGCTATGTAGGTCGCACCTATTAGGGTGTATAATCACCTGATCTAGAGTTTCATTTACTTCTAAAAATCTATTGTTGATGTTGTCCCATTCAGGAAACGGTTGCTGATCCCAACCATTGGTGATATACATTCGATACACTCAAGCGAAATGAGTGGTCGGTCATGTGTGGCTGGGTTGCAAGATGTTCTTGTTGAACCCAGTATATTCCTCTCTAGAGGTACACTAGCGAAAGGTGGTTCCATACCTTGTCATAGTTGGAAATCCATTACCCAATACGTGCTTGCGGTTTTGATTATATACTATATATGTAGAACGTGAGATGAAAGCGTTTCTGCTAGATGATTATTATATTGTGGTTGATAGACATTATTATAATATTAAAAGGTTTTGATATAAAGATAATTTGGATTCTCATAAGGGAAAAACCCGTTCTGTTATATGGTGTGGTCTTATGAGATATCGTTTACTTGTTCAAACTGTTTTAAACTGTTTTACTCATACCAATCCCATGACTGACCCGGAGTTTATCTTGTTTTGTTTCCCCTAAACTCTTGGGTGACCAATTTTGTACAGGCAGTCAAGTAGTCGGGATTTACAGATATACTGGAAGAGCTTTGAGCAGGAGGCTTCAGGATTATATAGTTATTTCCGCTGTGTTGTAAGTGTTGTACTTTGATAATGTTATTGTATACATATACTGATTTTATTTCAAGGATATGTTATCTATTATATGTTGTTCGTTCCGCTACGATATTCGTGTTACTCTGATGTTGTGTTCTTCTTCTTCCTCCATTCTAAGTTTCTATCTTATCTATTCTTACCCTCTAATTTCTTACATTAACTACTGGTATTTTTCGATGTTTGGTTAGTTATCATTGAGTTTATGGCGATAACCAAAGTCGTCAAAAACCGGATCGTTACAGTTGGTATCAGAGCTTAAGGTTAAGTTATTACCTTGGCTTTGTGGCGTGACTCGGTAGAGATAGGGTTAGTAATACCCTAGATTGAGTTGAGTGTATTTATACGAGAGCGTATTTGTTATTCAATATAAAGTGGTTTTATATTGTGGAGATTTATTGGTTAAGTCGTTTATGAGTTCTGGTCAATCAGTTTGATCCACTGTATCGGTAGGGATTTTGTAAACACTCGAATACGATGAACCGTCATGGTATGTTTTGAAAAGAGGATAAACGAAATAATTTTACGCAAATTATATTTTGATATAAAGGATTTATATTGGAATGATTATAATATATTGGATATATTGGTTGTCATTATAATCAAATGAGATTATAATTGAAACGGTTATGTAAATAACCAATCAGAATTCGTATAAGTGTTACGAGATGAATTAAATCTGGATTTGAATCAGAATTGGAATTAAAACTCTAGAAATTTGAATAAGTGTTGATTAATGGATGTGGTTAAGTATATGAGAATTTTAAGATCCTGGGAGAATTGAAAATGTTTTCCAAGCTTTATGAAAGACTTTTGAAGTGGATTTCAGAATGAAAGTATTTAGAAATGGTTTTGAAACCGATATAGTATTGAACTCACTTTGATAACTGGAAAATAATTTTGATAATGACTGCAGCATCATCAGTGTACATTTTCGAGTTCTAAGTGACGGAATACTACCAAAGATTTTGTTTTCGAATTATTTTGAGAGAACAACTTGTTTGATTCCGAAAGGGAATATTTGATTTGTGAAAAACAAAGTTATTTAAAACTCCTAGGAAAAGATTGTTCGAATTAAAAAAAAATAGAAATTTGTGAAAGTAAGCTGGAATTTAATGGAAATCAGTTAAGTTGAAATAGAATTGGTTTGGTAAATCAAGATTTGGAATCAAGAAGTGAACTTGAGTTGGAAATGGAATTTGGTTTATTAAAAACGAATGGTTGTATTGAGATAAAAGTAATTGGAGTTTGACCAGAAGGACTTTGGTATATGCTAAATTGGTAGCAGGTATAACAGATATAATGATATGCCCGACAAAAAGGTACCAGTTTACATTTTATATGGGTATGAGACTTATGAACCGAGTTGGCAAGCCGCTTGGCTGTTTGGTTTTCTTTTGGGTGGGAGATGGCCCAGAGATGCGAGTTGTATTTTTACCGATAGGACTGTACAAAGGAGGTTATGGCAAAAAAATTCACAAATTTCGAATGTTAGAAAATTTTCAGGATTTTTGAAAATTTTCGTTGATAAGAATAAATTAAATATTTAATTGAAATTAAATTGGTTTAGTTGAAATTGAAGTTAAGAAGTGAAAGAATAAGTTCTAACCATTCGATAGGGTCTGTTTTCTACCTTAGCAATTTCGAGGACGAAATTATTTTAAGTGGGGAAGAATGTAACGACCCGCATTTTTCAGCGATATAATAATTAATTTATTTAATTATTTAAATAGTGATATAGAGAATTTAATGGTCGTTTAAATTAAATAACTATTGAATATTTAATTTAAATAATAATTAAATAATATGTTAAATTCTGAAATAATCTGAATTTGCTAAAATGGTATTATGGTGTGAATTGGGAAATTCAAAATATATAATTCAGTTTAAAATTGAATTATGATAACGAATATATTTAATTAACGAAGATTGAACGTATAAATTATTATATAATTATAATCGAGCTCGAAATGGCGCGGCAGTTCGTGAATTGGCAATTCGAACTTTAAACGAATATACAGAAGCCGTTTTAAATCGGATTTTTGTGAAACAAGAAACGTTAGGAGCCGGTGAAGTATATTTTTCTGATGGAAGAGGAAAATCAGGATTTCCTCATGTAGATTGTGAGTTGTGTCCAAATCAAATTTTAAAATAGTCGCTATAGAATCGTTTATCGACCGTAACGGTTTATTCGATACAACTAGATACGGGTTTCGAATTTAGACAAGGTTCTTTTGAGACGTAGTGATAATTTAATATTTAGAATTTTACTGTAATTTTTAATTAATTAAATAATCAATTTTTTATTTGGAGTATTTTGCATCCTTAATCAGCGATTTTGGGGTTTCACAATATGAGTTAATCTACCGGTATTTTAATATTTTTGAAATCGTGGCACCTTGCTCATTTCAATAGTATTTTTATTTCTATCGTTGGCCGTCCGGATGAGAACAAAACTTCATATAGAAGGGTCACCAAAATGTAAAACAAATATCTTCATTTCTCTGATCAAATGGAAGCCACGTTTCCTTCTTCTCAACCACCCGTTCCTTATGGCCTCAAAGCAAAGTCATGGCACCCTTCGTACCCATATTTAAAGCCTTAGAAATGAAAAGTGTATGGCATGTCCACGTTTCCTACAAAGCAAAGAATGAACTAAATTTAAAACCTATAAATACACTTCTATCTTTACACTAACCTAATTTTCCTCCCTGATCAATACGGTTTCAAGCCGCTACCACTTAAAAGTATCGTGAGTTTTAAAATCAATTAAAAATCAAATACACCATAGAAGAATTCGATTGTGGTCTTGTTATTCTCGTAAAAGCAAGAATTTCCTTCTCGTGTTAATTACATTGGGTGCGACGAAACTCTCGTTCACTATCTCCTAAGCATTGTCACTTAGGACTAATGATCGACGAGGATTAAAGTGGAGTTAGGGGCGGATTTGTGAAGGAGAAAGGTGGGGACAGGTTGTTTGACCCGCGGGCGGAGGCTGGTGATTTCCGATCATCGGAGTTGGTCAGACTAGGGGTTCAAAGGTGAGTTTTGGTAATCGTTTCTGGCGAGTTCATTTGCATGGGAGTCGGATTTGTATGTGAGGGAGAAGTATTAGGAGTTAAACATGGGATTAAGTGGTTAAAATGTGATATTTGTTATGCGGGTTAATTAGTAAAATAGTTCATTAGTGTTAATGACTTTTAAATGTTCTCTAGAAAGAATAAGGACAGAAGGATGTCGAGGAAGGAAGGTTAACGGCTGTTCTTGATTAAAGGGTAACAATGATTATGAAGATGAAGGTTCTCAACATGGATAAGGGACCAAGTCAATCTACTGATGTATAAGCTCACCGTTCATCAGAATTTAAAATAAAGGTTTACTTGGATGGGGGCAGTAATGAAAATGAACACAAATTGATAAAGTGCCAGAACCTATGTTGTAACAAACTAATGGAAAATTAGATTTAATGACCAAGTTATCCAAAGGGGTAAGATGAGTCCAACGGAGTTTTTATCTTTCGAATTGAAGAGAATGAATCGGCCATGGCAAGGAAGGTCGAGTTCTTGTTTTAGCAAGGAGAGGAATGGTAATAAGCGGCAGTTTAAAACTTTCAAACAAATTGATAAAACAAGATCCGTTGGGACCGTAATGAGGAGACTGTTGTTGGGAACTGATGCGACTGAAATATGAGATACTGGAATTTCACAAAAATAAATTGTCCGTCTAAATCAAGCGATGGTTATCGTTATCAACGATGATCGTCCAACGTGAGTAAAACTCACCAACTCTGAACAGTTCTATTTTTATAACATATTCTTAGAACTAATAATTATCTGTTGATTACTATGTGTTAACTGTTTGGTTGAATTGCTTGTGTATTGGTTGAAATTTTAGATAACGATATATATATAAATCGTTAATCGAATATTGATTCTGTTTATCAGAATATTTTATAATCGTGTTGTTTAACATCTGTGATGCAGGGAAACAGGTTGGAGGGGTCCAACTGGACTCCTCAATATTTATAATGCTATTTTTTCATATATTGTAATATATGATCTGTTGTGGATTATGTGTGTTTGGACGATATTGGCCATCGTGATTTGATATGGTAAATACCATAATACCGGAAGGTTAAAAAAAAAGAATTTTCAAAACGAATATTGAAAATAAATTATTTATAAAATCAAAGTATTTTATAAAAGAGAAAAGATTTATAAAATCAAAGAAGATTTTATAAAAGGAATTTATTTATAAATGGAATATTTATAAATAGGAAATATTCTTAAGTGGAATTATAAATAAACGGAAATCTGTATAAATGAAATATTTATAAAAGGAAATATTTACAAAATCATAAGATTTTATAAAGGAGATATTTATTTGTTAAATAAATAGGGTAAGATAAAGGAATATTTATTTAGAAAATAAATAGAGCTAAATAAAAAGGAGTAAATCGAACATAGTTAATCAAAAAGGGAGTTAAACAAAAATTAGAAACTGACTAAAGATTAAGAAGTTAAATGGTTTCCTGAGTACCGATCTGATGTTGGTTTCGGCCTTCGGGGTTTATACTTAGGAAGTTGTTCTCTTGTTAGCTTATAGTTAGAGTCTGATAGATGTGGAAGAATAGTGATACGTAATTAAGCCATGGAAATGTTTTCCAGTGTTAATAACGTAAATTTTCTAAACATAGAAAATGAGGAAATATATTTATATATTTGATGATTGGATCGATAATTCCATTTGGAAATAAGATTGTTGTGTGTACACAGACATGTTTTCATTTGATAGTTAAATCACAGACTATCAATGTTTTGACCATTTTAACATTGTTAATATGGAGAGACCGGTTGGATTATTATCCGAAGAACCACTCTGTATTGGCATAAGCGTTGCGAATCATATATGCCAAAGAAAATTAAAGACGGAGTAAAGTGCAAGGGCTGTTGTATAAATCTTAGATAACAATTTCCTAAGATGGATGGATTGAATAGTGCCTTCGGTTTGTCCAGTCCCAGGACAACTTGTATAGAAGAAGGTCTGACAGAGTATATCTTATAAATCGCGTAAGTTGATCTCTTCAAACGTATTCACGTTTGGCGGCGGAGGAATTCGTTTCTCTTAGCTGTATACTCGTGTTATTTTTGAATAAATCAATTTGTGATTTGGCAGGTATGATGATGTGACATTCTAAGTGAATGAAGATGTGGCATGTAAAAGATAAGCATAGCTTCTAACCTCACATCCGGTAAATGACAAAAGCCGGGCAGGCAGCATGGCTATGTAGGTCGCACCTATTAGGGTGTATAATCACCTGATCTAGAGTTTCATTTACTTCTAAAAAATCTATTATTGATGCTGTCCCATTCGGGAAACGGTTGCTGATCCCAACCGTTGGTGATATACATTCGATACACTCAAGCGAAATGAGTGGTCGATCATGTGTGGCCGGGTTGCAAGATGTTCTTGTTGAACCCAGTTTATTCCTCTCTAGAGGTACACTAACAAAAGGTGGTTCCATACCTTGTCATAGTTGGAAACCCATTACCCAATATGTGCTTGCGGTTTTGATTGTATACTATATATGTAGAACGTGAGATGAAAGTGTTTCTGCTAGATGATTATTATATTGTGGTTGATAGACATTATTATAATATCAAAAGGTTTTGATATAATGATAATTTGGATTCTCATAAGGGAAAAACCCATTCCGTTATACGACGTGGTCTTATGAGATATCGTTTACTTGTTCAAACTGTTTTAAACTGTTTTACTCATACCAGTCCCATGACTGACCCAGAGTTTATCTTGTTTTGTTTTCCCTAAACTCTTGGGTGACCAATTTTGTACGGGCAGTCAAGTAGTCGGGACTTACAGATATACTGGAAGAGCTTGGAGCAGGAGGCTTCAGGATAATATAGCTATAGTTATTTCCGCTGTGTTGTAAGTGTTGTACTCTGATAATGTAATTGTATACATATGCTGATTTTATTTCAAGGATATGTTATCTATTGTATGTTGTTTGTTCCGCTGTGAGATTCGTGTTACTCTGATGTTGTGTTCTTCTTCTATTCTAATTTTCTATCTTATCTATTCTCACCCTCTAATTTCTTTTATTAACTACCGGTATTTTTCAATGTTTGGTTAGTCATCATTGAGTTTATGGCGATAACCAAAGTCATCAAAAACCGGGTCGTTACAGATTTCTAATGGATTTTTGCAAATGGAGGATTCACAGTTTATAATTGAAAAGGAAAAGGATCTTTTTCCTTTTGAAGAACGAAGTGGAATAATAACAAGGAGGGGTTGCGTTTATAAAAGAAGAGGGTTCGTTGTTAAACCGAACAGAAAGGCCATTTCTCTTGGAGTTAAAGTGTAGAACGTGTTCAGTTCTCTCCCTTTTGATTTTTAATGGTTACAAATATATGTGTATATATTTAAATTATCCATAATTTTCTAACCCATTTTTTGAACGCAACAATGGTCGTTCCTAGGGTTATAACACTATTCTGAACACACTGGGATAGGTCACGAAGTCCAGTTCGATCATATGGTGAAGATATTATTTTAAATCGATATAAATTGAATTTAAAACCATTAACTCCTCAATAATAAATTAATATTATTATAACTCCAACTGAATTTTGTATTAATCATCTGAACTATTTTCAGTTTAGTTTTAACTTCAAATTGAATTAACTTCGTATTACGATCGATTAAATATATTCAATATTAAATCGCATATCGATTATTAAATCGATAATTCAATAGAAAAATCATTTATATTATCAACTCAATATTTAAATCCATATTAAATATTCAAAATAAATCCACCAAAAATCCGGGTCGTTACACCACTCCTCCCCTCCAAGCCGAACCCTTTACATCTAAGCAACACCACCCTAAAGTCATTCTCCTTCTCGAGGCCATGTAGACCGCTCACTAACCTTGTCCAACAACCACGCTGAAGACCTGATCCACCCCTCACGCCCTTTGCTCATCTTATATAAAAAGCAAAATCAAATATCTCCTTTTTCACAACTATTCCAGTTTATGCTTATGTGTCATTGTCCATGTCAGAGTTCGAGTATATCTATGCCACGTTGTACCACTATACCATATCCACTAAAGATGAGTATTTTATTCAAGATTAATATTTAATGCAAGTTGAGTCGATATCACATGAAATGATGATAATGTTGTGAATAATATTTTAGTTTATTGATACCGATAATAACATAAATTGTTAGTTGATTTCATGAAATCAATAATTAAAGATTTCATGAAATGATAGTGTTAATTTACATGAAAGCATACTATTAATCGCATGAAATAATAAACTCCTGATTACCATAACGTTATGATCATTTATTTATTATTTATATTATTTGTTTATTTTGACATCATCCCTGTTATCCCTTTTGCAAGTTCCTGACATCATAAAATGTGTATGAAATTATTATTGGGATATGGATTGAAATGATATATACCCGAAAATTTAGTAAAGTACCATTGGTAAAATAATGACATTTTCAAATTGTGATTTGATGAAATAAATTGATTTAAGAACTAATAGGAGATTTTGAAGTTTAAACTAAGATTTAATTTAAAGATTTAAACTTGTAATTATGGATTAAGAATTTAATTTTAAGATTAGATTTTTTGTTTGATTTTAGTTTAACATATTTAGTTTAATTTAATCTAGAGATTTGATTTGATTTGATTAGTTGGTTCAATTTAATGCAAAGATTTGATTTGATTTGATTTGATTTAAAGTGTAAATTAATAGAATGATTTAATATTATTAATTTAAACTTTAAAGGTTTGATTGGTTTGCCAAAATAGACATATGGAAAGATTTTGACTTTAGAGTCATTAGGTTTTAATTGATTTTAAAGGTAAAATTATGAAATTTAATGAATTTGATTTAAATGATGAAACTTAATAATCATAATTTAGTATTAAAACGAATTAATGTGAATATTTAATTTAAATCATAAATCTTAATTGATTTAAGTATATGACTTAAAATGGAATTTACTCTTTGTAATTAAATTTTGAATGTTGGTTTTAAAACATTTCATTTAAATGGAAACAAAATTTAGAGTTTAATTATTGGAAACAAGCTGACGTAAAACAGTTTAGAAATTTAAATACAAATTTTGTACAAATTCAAACACTATGTTTAAATTAGAAAATTTAAACTATAAAACAAAAAATTGATTTGAAATCTGAATCGATTTTAGGTCGAAATTTAAAAATGTGTGATATGTGATTCAGATTAGATTATGGAAGATGAGAACAGTTTAAAATGGATTTTGAAAATCGAAGTTGAATTCAAGTGGTCAATAGGAAATAAACTCTTTTATTCCAAATTATTATATTAGGACTATTTTAAATTAATATCATTTTATATTAACTATTTAATTAAACCAATTTCTCTTTCACTATTTATTCTCATGATATTATATTTATAACTATAATAATTAAACTATTTTATATTAAATTCAACTTGGCTACACAATTTTATATTAAATTTAGGTATTTATATTTTATAATTATTTCTAATTAAACTACTTTCAATTTAATTCAACTACTACATATTTTATGATTGTATTAAATAAACTATTTTAACTATTTATATTTCATAATTATTCTAATTAAACTAGTATATATTAAATTTAACTGTTATATCCATATAATTAGTTTTGATTAGAAGACTACCTCTAATCCAAGTAGTTTAAGTCCAAATTATTTGAATATAAAGATTTCATTGAGATAAATTATGATATGAAATTCCAAGATCGAAATTTGAGTTTTGATAATGAACCAATTTGTAACATAAAATATGATGTTTATTTAAGCTTAAGCATTTCACTTAAGTTGATTTACTTGCATAAGAATCTCTGTCCTGACTCGAGTGTTTTGTTTTACTTTACACTCTGGTAAGACCGTGTATTTCGATATTTTGAAGACATTTATTTTTGAAGATGAAGACAGAATTGAAGACCAATTTTATTATTACTACTCCATAGCGTTCATTTATTCTACCTGTAAAATGTGCATATTATGGTGTAAAATGAAATCAAATGTACGCTGATAAAAAAAACTTCATGAACTGTTTATTTATTATGTTTATTATATTTTGTCATCAGCTGTGAGATTCTGTATTTGTTTTTCTACATCTTATTTCTTTAGAATATACCCATTAATAATCTATATTTTCACATGGCTTGAGTTGGACATGTGTGGCTTATTATAGATTAAACCTATCCAAAAAGGTAGGTAGCCACAGTTTGATTGTAGCAATGTGGATACAATTATTAAAGGGTCTGTTTGGCACAGGGCCCTATTAAGTTTCAAAATTAGGCTCACATCCGGTCTAACTTTTCATATAAATTAGGTCCCTATTTTTCGTAAAATCATCAAAAAAAATAATAAAAAAATCACGAAAAATCATTATTAAATAAAACAAGTGCATGCCCAAAAAATCATGCGTTAAAACAATAGAAAACCAGGTCAAAACCCAAAATAACACAAAATCAGCGAAACAACAGGTTTTTGTAAGAAAAGATGCACCTATTTGTAAATAGTTGCACACATTCATGCTTATATTTCAGTGTTCCACCAAACTGCAGTATAAATGCATGCATGAATGCAGCTAAACAGCATTATACACATCATTTCATGCATATATTCAAATTTAACCTGTTTTTCCATGCATTCGCCGTTTTCAGACATTGTTGCACACATTTATGCTCTTGTACAGAATAAATGCGTGCATTCAAGCGCATATTCACAAGCCGTCATCCCTTTTAAATATGTTGCACACATGCATGCATATATACAAAATAGTTGCATTCATGTATGCAACTTTTCTTCACACACGAATCTCAGTTCAACTTTGTATGCATACATGTATGCAGTTATTTGCTAATAGTTGCATACTTGTATGCGTATATTGGTCCAGATTTTCAACAGAAATACACTATATAAATATATGCATGTATGTATGCAACTATAGGCAATAGATGCAAGGAAGTATGCAACTTTTTTTTTGGCAAATGCTTCTAGGAATATTTCCTATTTTTTGATTTTTTTTTAGTGGCTGGCGCATTTTTTCTGGTCAGAAATGGAAAAAGGCGGAAGTGGGCTGGCAGGAAGGCAGAAGGAGCAAAAACATTTGGGCGGCACCTCATTTTAGGGACCGGAAACGCAACAAAAGTTTGGGAAGATATGGCGTATATTTTGAAACTTTTTAGGGATGTGAGCCTAATTTTCACATTATTAAATCAGTAATTGATAAATTTTGTTGAATTACTATAAGTTAATTAAAAATATTTTATCTTTTCGTTAACTAAAATTCATATTAACATTAGTACTGAATTTAATTGCAATTAATTGAATGTGAGCCCTTTATAGACAAAATATTGAGAAACGTGTGTAACGAACAGGGTTTTTCGACCCTGAAAATTGTAATGACCCGGAATTTTGGGCCAAATTTAAAAATTTTATTTTGATTATTTTAATGGGTTTTTAATATTTGAAATAATTTATTTTATGTAATAATGACTATAAATTTATCTGAATCGAAGTTAAAACGAATAAATTTTATTCAAATTATAAAAGGAGTTAGAAATAGCGCGGTGGTTTTAAAATTTGAATTTTAATTTTGACTGACTGTACAGGATGCAAAATAAATCGGATTTTAGCAAAACCAAAAACATTAGAATCTATTTAAAAATATCTTTCCAACGAATCCGAAAAATTGAAATTTCATAGCGGGAATCAAAAGTTATGTCTAATTCAAAATCTCAAAAAAAAAAAACGCTATGGAATTTATATATATAATATATAGGACCCAAAACGCTACTTTTTACATACGAATGAATTGGGGCTCGAAACCACTTCCATTGAGTTTAAAATGATGTTTCTGCGTTGAAAAAGTATAAACACTTATATATTTCGAGTTTCGGAAATTATTCATATTTATTTGTATTTTTAATATTAAATATATACACCTTAAAAATCAGAATTTTGCAAACGACCTCCGAATTTGACGAAACCACTTTCTATGGATTCAGAATATTAAATTATTGTTAGATTCCAAATTTCATAATTTTTTAAGGTAGTACGTGGTCGTAATAAATTTTACAGTGAAAACAGTCAATTTTCAGACTTTAAAAATTCGCTGTTTATTCAAACGAACTCGGAATTCATCGAAACTAGTTTATATGGATTCGTAATGTCAAGAAATAATTATGTTTCAATTTTCATAAAAAATGGAATTCGCAGATGTTAACACAGATTTTTAAACTAAGAAAACAAACAAAAATTGAAGAAGATAAAATACATAAGAGGTTAAAATAAGGGTAGTGTACCTAATTTAATTATTAACCCATATAAAATATCATAAGTGCTATCATTAGCTGAACCCTAAGACAAAACATGGCCACCTTCTTCTTCCTCTATTCCATGGCGGCTCTCTCCTCTAAAATTTATTTTGCAAATTAGCCCCTGAAAACAAAATAATTTATATCTGTCAATCAGAACAAAATCAGACCAAACCCTTTCTGTTTTTTGTTCATCTTCTTATCCTCTATCGACCACGTAAAATTTAAGACCTATCGTCGCACGGATTCGCCGGAATCTAGCTTAAAAGACAGAATGCTAATTTCGGTTATTTGTTCGCTGTAGGCCCCACGAAGAGAGATAGGTCGAGCAACTTCAGGCAGTGGTAGAGGGGAAGCATACGATTCTTTTGACGGTGGTGGCATGGTCTCAAGTGGACGGAGTTGGCCGGAATGTCAATTTTACTGGAGGGGTGCTGAAAACAAGACAGTCACAAAGATGAGCAATTTCCCGTCGATCCGTACATTTTCAGGCAAAGTGACCCATACAGAAGTTGTTCGGGAGGTCGAGATCTAGCGAATGACAAAAATTGGTGGCATTTGGAGTACCGAGGCAGCCGCAACACTGAGATGAACGGAAACTGCACTTTTCCGTTCAACTACAGATCGTGGGCCCCACGTGGCGAACTGGAGGAGGGGACCACCAGACGTGGAAAGAGGGGGAGAAGCCAAAGAGAGTGGCGATGGTTTCATGCAATTCCGACATACGGTTTGGCCGTGGCGAGCATTTTAAGTTCAGGGTGCTGTTTGGAAAAAAAGATTAAGGGCTTAAACGCGAAACATTTATTTAATTTTATATTCAATGTTCGTAATGCAATATCTTTTACATACGAGATCGAAATTTGACGATTTCAGGTCTGCTGCGATCGTGGCGACGAGAGCTTCGCATGGACATAAAATTTGTCCAATTTGGAGGAAGTTGAAATTTTGGGTAATTTTTACAAATTTAAATATTATTTAAATCGATTTGTTAATTTCGCAAGTGCATAACTTTTTGTCACTTTATCGAAATTGCATGAAACTGAATCCGTTGAGATCGTTATGTCAAGAGCTTCAAAGGAGCAGTAATTTTGTCCAATTCTGAGCAAGTTGAAAATTTGGGTAATTTTCATAATTAATTATTTAATTATTACAAACTTCGAAAATTCATTACTTTGTGATACGAACTCGAAATCGCGCGAAACAGGATTTGCTGCGATCAGCGAGTCGAGAGCTTCGCAATGACACTAACTATGCCCAATTTGGAGCATGTTGGATCTTGGGCCAAAATTGGGCCCGAACCGTCACTTAAAGCCGGAAAGGTGAGAACTCTTTTGCTCACTCAATTTTCGAATAGTTATTTATTTTTATAATTAAATGTAAATAAATTATTGGTGATGGAAATAATTGTCTGTTGAACGGATTGTGGATTTGGATGTCATGTCATGTTATGTTTGAAATTGAAAATATTCAACAGGTTAAACTGATGATTTATTATTTATGATAATTTAAGATGATGTTACACTGCCATTGACAAGTTACCTGACTTGTTGATGTTGATTGGGACGATTATTTTACACCTCGCCCAAGTGCACGAAATTATGTGTTGGCTAAAACCCCACACGGGTCTTGGGTTGATATTTGACTACACATCACCCTTGTGTTTAGTGTAAATTGCACTTTGGCTATTATGTGAATTGTTGACATTATTATGGAATAAGTGCAATGTTAGAAATCCGTGTAATTAAATTACATGGAAATTGTGTGAGTCTCATTCCAATTTTGAGTTAAAGAATATTATAATCCAATATTCAATTAAAAGAACCAAAGGATGGTTTCCATGTTTTCAAATAGGAAGGTACGTATTGTCAAAGTTACAATAAAAAGAGTGAATTGGAAAGATAACATTTTTTATTAGTAAAAAGTTATAATAAAATATTAGAATTAAAAGATACTCTTTTTAATTGTCAACATGTTAAATTAAGAAGATTTGTTTCAAAACTGAACATCTTGAAAAGATTAATACTATTGTTATCAATTTTGAATTAATGAATATTTTAATTTATACTCAATTAATAGAATTAATTGGCGTTGATTTAAAAAGATTATATCTTTACTGTTTAAAAGTTATAATAAAGGAGATTCAATTAAAAAGATTATATATTTACTGTCCACATTTTAAGATAAGAAAGTTTGATTTCGAAATTTGAACGTTTTGGAAAGATTACATTTATTTGTCATTATGTGGCAATAAATAGATTTGATTTCAAAATAATACATTTTGGGAAGATTATTATTAATTGTTATAACAATATGGAAAGTTCAAATATTTATAAAGATTTGAAAGGTAAGTGAAGATATTTGGAATCACGACATTTTAAAATTAAAGAATATTTAAAATTAAGATTCTTTAATGGAAAGGATATTTTCAAAGAGTACGTTTTAGAAAAGTTAATTATAATTATAAAATTATAATTGTAATTGGATACGAGGTTAGGTCACATTTATGGTGGAAGTCTGCCCGGAACCGCCCAGCTTATCCAGCAGCCACAAATGTTGGGCCTAATGTGAGAGGTCCAAGTGCGCAAATACGAATTGGGCCATGACACGAGGTTAAGCCCAACCTGTGGGATAAGTCTGCCTGGAACCAACCGACATATCCAGCATCCACAAGTCGTAGGCTTAATGTGGGAGGTCTGGCCCAGTGTAAAATATAAATGAATAAGATAATGGATTGAGCTATTTAATCTGTTTTAAATAGCAACACAATTTTAACCCGAACGTGTTTATCGATTTATTTTTATACATTTTATAATGCATGTTTTAAAGAGCTAATTCCAAAATAAATATTTTGGAAATAATATTATTTTAATATGATAATAGATAGAATATTCAATTTGGATTTAAAATTGAAATAAAAGTTGGAATCGTTTTATAAACGAATTTATAAACATTTTAGAATAAAGTTTGAAAGGAAAAACATTACATTTTCCAATGTAATAAAGATTGAAATGAAAATATTACATTTTTCAATGTAATAAAGGTTGAACTAAGAAGATTACATTAAAAGATTTCATTTTTATTTAAGATTGATTACATTAGAAAGAATATTTTTTATAGTTAATTTGTTTCAAAAGAATGAAAAAGATTCATTTTAATGTAGATATACATTTCAATGTAAAAGAATGAGTGATTTATTTATTTTAATAAATTAATTAAAATAAATAAAAGGATTAAAGTGGTTTTAATAAAACCAAGATTTTCCAGTACATACATTGGAATGGATTTAAATGGAAATAATCTTCGGATTATTTCAGTATTGGATTTTGTGATTATACGGATATTATTGTGGGAATTTGGAAGATATTAATATCGTTATTCCCAATTTGATAAACGTTAATTTTCAGAATTTGATACTGAACATAAATCGATATAGTTTCTATTCAAAGCATGATATTTAATGTCAGATTAAAATTTGGATTTGTCATGAATAGTGTCTTAAATAACACTGTTCTTAAACCCATTTGGGAAAGAATAAATCTTTTAATTAAGATTTAAATAAGATATCCAATTATTAAACATAATTGAAATTAAGTGAAACTGACTTTTGGGCTGATTGCGAACAATGTTTTTAAATGACATTAGTTCTTTAAACCCGATTGATAGTGAAATTTAGATTGGTAATTCATAAATCTTTTAACTAAGATTTAGTGAAATATTCTAAAGAGAAGTTTCAATTTAACATATTAAATTGAAATATGATTTTGGGTTTATTGTGAATGATGTTTTTAAGCAACATTTGTTCTTTAACCCAGTTAAAGGAAAGATTATTTCTTGAAAGTTAAATAATCATTAAATAATGATTCTTGAAGATTAAAACTAAATATAGTTTTAATGAATCTTTAATTGGATTGAATGAGGATAAAAGTAATTAAATTTACTTAATTCAAGAAATGAACGATAATGGAGTACCACTAGTTTCGCTCCCAGCGGTAGTTAAATCTTTAATTAGATTTGATCGATAAAACGGTAATTAAGTTTACCGTAACACATTGGGTGTTAGGTATGGAGTACCACTAGTTTACTCCATGGGTTGTGTAGGTTGGGAATGGGATATTAATTAATGATTACTTCAGTAAGGCGTTAATCCCGACTAAATCAAAGAATACTCTTGATTGGAATGAGGCATTGGTTGTGTTTTAAAGCACATGATTTTAAATTACGCAAATTATTCAGAAAGACCCGGTTTAACCTATTCTGAATAATTCATACGACGATTGAAGATCGATGATGAAGACGGTTATTGAAGACCGGGAAATTTCCACATCGAATGGATGATTATTGATATCTTGATTAGACTGTACACCCAAAATGAGGGAAAAATTGGTGATCATTCAGACGTATTTGGAGATCTACCGGATATGGTTTCGTTCAGACCCAGAACGGACTGATAAATGGATTGTGTGTCTGACATTGTATTCCTTTATATTGTATTCGTTGATCTCTATTTAATATATAGCTGTTTGGTGGCGAAGAATTTATTCTTTTGCTTAACACCCTGTTATATATCGATAGATGAATCAATGATATGGTATGGTCTGATAATGTGGCATGCCAAGATGCAAATGATCAAGGCTTTTGTTGAAAAGCAAGGCCTTGTGGGATGATCAAAGTATAGCCTATTACGGCATAACTTTGTGTATATCGTGACTTCGCGAGCCACACACCCCGGTATGAGTCAAAAACGGGATTAGGACTGCAGGGAGTGCATACGTTTCTTTCTAGCTGGGAGTAGTGTCAGTGCTAAAACTGGCTGACATTTTACTTATGTGGATGATGGATTTTGAGGCGCCTCGGATTTTTATAGGCCGTTAGTGGTCATACTATAGGTCCAAAGGGACCGGGAAGCGTGTGTTCAGGCATAACCAATCCACTGCCGATAGGCGGGGACCGGCCCTGAAGATCCAAGGGTTGCCCGTAGGTGTGATCCTGAGGCATTTGCTAGAGTGTCTCGAATCGGAGAGGAGCTTGCCCTAGCCTCGACACATGATGGAAATCCAATTTTTAATACG
The DNA here is from genome assembly GCA_030737875.1 of Allium sativum. Lineage (NCBI taxonomy): Eukaryota > Viridiplantae > Streptophyta > Magnoliopsida > Asparagales > Amaryllidaceae > Allium > Allium sativum. Next base: position 716,654,631 of record CM060919.1, read on the forward strand.
ACCTTGCGGTTTTGAATGTAGAACTAGTATGGCGACATGATATATGGTACCCATGCCATCTATGATTAATATATTATGATTGAAATGGTTTTTAAAAACATATACTCACTAATATCAAATCCGTTTTATCGTATCAAGCATCTCTTGACCATTATAAGGTAAAACCCTATCCTCCGGTTTGCGTTGCATTGTGTGATGGGACTTGGGTCTTATAATGGTTTCATTTTTCTAAAAAGCATTGCGTTTTTTAACGATTTACCTTATTTTATGCACTGGCAATCCAATGGAGTAAACACGTTCCGCGTTAGCGGCATGGCCCTGTGATTAGCCTTATTATTAGATAAGTTAAGTTAAGATTTCTCATACCAGTCCCATGACTGACCTGTAGTTTGTTTCACTGGCAAACTCGGGTGCCCATATTTTCCACACGGGTAGTCGAGTAGCTTTTTTTTGCAGATATATTTACAGGATCCTGATTTACAGCTGAAGCGGTATTCGAAAAGCTCTGTATCCATGTATTCCTTTTAGTTGTATATTTGTATTATTTTTCTGCTGCCATTTTAATTTAATTTAATCTCTGATATTATTGGATTTCTATTATGTAATAAGTATTCATACTCTGTTATATTCTTGTACTCTGATGTAATTGTTGTAATTAGCAATAAAAATGTTCTTCAGTTTGTATTCTGATGTGTGTTGTTCTCAAGGCAATCCAGGCTTTCCTTTACTGGGAAGTTTGGGTCGTCACATTTGGTATCAGAGCTTTGGTTTACAGAGCTCGAGAACAGGACACATTAGAACCGAACGAAAGAATTCATCAGAGATTGGATTAGTAATATCCAATAAGAATGACTCGTAAGAGATGAGATCAGTAGCATCCTAGAACGAGTGTGAAGGGTATTATTTTCTTTAAAATAAAAATGAAAATAAATTTAGTTTAGAAAATTTTATCTTAATATGCGTATTTGAGTATATTATTATATTTTAATTTGGACAATCGAGTATATAAAGATTTCGAATATACGAGTAATTAACGGATATTCGAAGTTTTAATATACTGGGTAGATATAGAATTACACTCTAGTCGCCCGGGGATAATTCTGATGATTGAAGCATAATCATCAGAGTTTATGTTTGAGTTTCGAAAGTGGTATATCTATATATTTCCATTGAATGGTGTGAGAACCAAAACTGGATAGGGTTATTGTTGTGATTTGCAGTAAAAACATGATTTGTGATTATATATAAAAATTACATATGTTTGAAAAGTTAATCACCTAATTGATTGCTGGTTGTGATGTTTGATTATTAGTTTAACTAATAAAATATTGGAATGATAATTAAGTTAACCACTATATAATAGAATGATAAATTTAGTTAAATCAAATTTAATATTGAACTGAATTGGAAATCGATTAGAATTGAAAGTTGAGTTGGTGAATTAAATGACTTTTAGCTTCGTTCCTTTTCGAGGACGAAAAGATTTTAAGTGGGGGAGATTGTAACGACCCGGAATTTTGGGCCGAATTTAAAATTTTTTATTTTTATTATTTTAATGGGTTTTAATATTTGAAATAAATTATTTTATATAATAACGACTATAAATTTATTTTAATCGAAGTTAAAACGAATAAATTTTATTTAAATTATAAAAGGAGTTAGAAATAGCGCGGTAGTTTTAAAATTTGAATTTTAACTTTGACTAACTGTACAGGATGCAAAATAAATTGGATTTTAGCGAAACCAAAAATTTTAGAATCTATTTAAAAATATATTTCCAATGAATCCAAAAAATTGAAATTTCATAGCGGGAATCAAAAGTTATGTCCAATTCAAAATCTCAAAAAAAAAACGCTACGGAATTTATATATATAATATATAGGACCCAAAACGCTACTTTTTACATACGAATGAATTGGGACTCGGAACCACTTCCATTGAGTTTAAAATGATGTTTCTGCATTGAAAAAGTATAAACACTTATATATTTCGAGTTTCGGAAATTATTCATATTTATTTGTATTTTTAATATTAAATATATACGCCTTAAAAATCAGAATTTTGCAAATGACCTCCGAATTCGACGAAACCACTTTCTATGGATTCAGAATATTAAATTATTGTTAGATTCCAAATTTCATAATTTTTTAAGGTAGTATGTGGTCGTAATAAATTTTACAGTGAAAAACAGTCAATTTTCAGACTTTAAAAATTCGCTATTTATTCAAACGGACTCGGAATTCGTCGAAACTTGTTTCTATGGATTCGTAATGTCAAGAAATAATTATGTTTCAATTTTCATAAAAAATGGAATTCGCAGGTGTTAACACAGATTTTTAAACTAAGAAAACAGACAAAATTTGAAGAAGATAAAATACATAAGAGGTTAAAATAAGGGTAGTGGGCCTAATTTAATTATTAACCCATATAAAATATCATAAGTGCTGTCATTAGCTGAACCCTAAGACAAAACATAGCCACCGTCTTCTTCCTCTATTCCATGGCGGCTCTCTCCTCTAAAATTTATTTTGCAAATTAGCCCCTGAAAACAAAATAATTTGTATCTCTCAATCAGAACAAAATCAGACCAAACCCTTTCTGGGTTTTGTTCATCTTCTTATCCTCTATCTACCACGAAAAATATAAGACCTATCGTCGTACAGATTCGCCGGAATCTAGCTTAAAAGACAGAAAGCTAATTTAGGTTATTTGTTCGCTGCGGGCCCCACGAAGAGAGATAGGTCGAGCGACTTCAGGCAATGGTAGAGGGGAAGCATACGGTTCTTTTGGCGGTGGTGGCATTGTCTCAGGTGGCCGGAGTTGCCCGGAATGTCAATTTTACTGGAGGGATGCTGAAAACAGGACAGTCGCAAAGATGAGCAATTTCCCGTCGATCCGTGCATTTTCAGGCGAAGTGACCGAAATAGAAGTTGTTCGGGAGGTCGAGATCTAGCTACTGACAAAAATTGGTGGCATTTGGAGTACCGAGGTGGCAGCAACACTGAGATGAACGGAAACAACACTTTTCCGTTCAACTGCAGATCGTGGGCCCCACGTGGCGAACTGGAGGGGGGACCACCAGGCATACAAAGAGGGGGAGAAGCCGGAAAGAATGGCGCTGGTTTCGTGCACTTCCAAATTACGGTTTGGCCGTGGCGAGCATTTTAAGTTCAGGGTGTTATTTGAAAAAAAAAGGTTAAGGGCTTAAACGTGAAACATTTATTTAATTTTATATTCGATGTTCATAATGCAATATCTTTTATATACGAGATCGAAATTTGACGATTTCAGGTCTGTTGCGATCGTGACGACGAGAGCTTCGCGTGGACACAAAATTTGTCCAATTTGGAGGAAGTTGAAATTTTGGGTAATTTTTACAAATTTAAATATTATTTAAATCGATTTGTTAACTTCGCAAGTGCATAACTTTTTATCACGTTATCGAAATTGCATGAAACTGAATCCGTTGAGATCGTTATGTCAAGAGCTTCGAGCGAGCAGTAATTTTGTCCAATTCTGTGCAAGTTGAAAATTTGGGTAATTTTCATAATTAATTATTTAATTATTACAAACTTCGAAAATTCATAACTTTGTGATACGAACTCGAAATCGCGCGAAACAGGATTTGCTGCAATCAGCGAGTCGAGAGCTTCGCAACGACACTAACTACACCCAATTTGGAGCATGTTGGATCTTGGGCCAAAATTGGGCCCGAACCGTCATTTAAAGCCGGCAAAGGTGAGAACTCTTTTGCTCACTCAATTTTCGAATAGTTATTTATTTTTATAATTAAATGTAAATAAATTATTGGTGATGGAAGTAATTGTCTGTTGAACGGATTGTGGATTTGGATGTCATGTCATGTTATGTTTGAAATTGAAAATATTCAACAGGTTAAACTAATGATTTATTATTTATGATAATTTAAGATGATGTTACATTGCCATTGACAAGTTACCTGACTTGTTGATGTTGATTGGGACGATTAGTTTACACCTCGCCCAAGTGCACAAAATTATGTGTTGGCTGAAACCCCACACGGGTCTTGGGTTGATATTTGACTACACATCACCCTTGTGTTTAGTGTAAATTGCACTTTGGCTGTCATGTGAATGGTTGACATTATTATGGAATAAGTGCAATGTTAGAAATCCGTGTAATTAAATTACATGGAAATTGTGTGAGTCTCATTCCAATTTTGAGTTAAAGAATATTATAATCCAATATTCAATTAAAAGAACCAAAGGATGGTTTCCATGTTTTCAAATAGGAAGGTATGTATTGTCAAAGTTACAATAAAAAGAGTGAATTGGAAAGATAACATTTTTTTATTAGTAAAAAGTTAGAATAAAAGATTAGAATTAAAAGATACTCTTTTTAATTGTCAACATGTTAAATTAAGAAGATTTGTTTCAAAACTGAACATCTTGAAAAGATTAATACTATTGTTATCAATTTTGAATTAATGAATATTTTAATTCTTTAACCCAGTTAAAGGAAAGATTATTTCTTGAAAGTTAAATAATCATTAAATAATGATTCTTGAAGATTAAAACTAAATATAGTTTTAATGAATCTTTAATTGGATTGAATGAGGATAAAAGTAATTAAATATACTTAATTCAAGAAATGAACGATAATGGAGTACCACTAGTTTCGCTCCCAGCTGTAGTTAAATCTTTAATTAGATTTGATCGATAAAATGGTAATTAAGTTTACCGTAACACATTGGGTGTTAGATATGGAGTACCACTAGTTTACTCCATAGGTTGTGTAGGTTGGGAATGGGATATTAATTAATGATTACTTCGGTAAGGCGTTAATCCCGACTAGTTGAATAAACCTTAATTTGGTTTAGATTAAAATCAAAGAATACTCTTGATTGGAATGAGGCATTGGTTGTGTTTTAAAGCACATGATTTTAAATTATGCAAATTATTCAGAAAGACCCGGTTTAACCTATTCCGAATAATTCATACGACGATTGAAGATCGATGATGAAGACGGTTATTGAAGATCGGGAAATTTCCATATCGAATGGATGATTATTGATATCTTTATTGGACCGTACACCCAAAATGAGGGAAAAATTGGTGATCATTCAGACGTATTTGGAGATCTACTGGATATGGTTTCGTTCAGACCCAGAACGGACTGATAAATGGATTGTGTGTCTGACATTGTATTCCTTTATATTGTATTCGTTGATCTCTATTTAATATATAGCTGTTTGGTGGCGGAGAATTTATTCTCTTGCTTAACACCCTGTTATATATCGATAGATGAATCAATGATATGGTATGGTCTGATAATGTGGCATGCCAAGATGCAAATGATCAAGGCTTTTGTTGAAAAGCAAGGCCTTGTGGGATGATCAAAGTATAGCCTATTACGGCATAACTTTGTGTATATCGTGACTTCGCGAGCCTCACACCCCGGTATGAGTCAAAAACGGGATTAGGACTGCAGGGAGTGCACACGTTTCTTTCTAGCTGGGAGTAGTGTCAGTGCTTAAACTGGCTGACATTTTACTTATGTTGATGATGGATTTTGAGGAACCTCTGATTTTCATAGGCCGTTAGTGGTCATACTATAGGTCCAAAGGGACCGGGAAGCGTGTGTTCAGGCATAACCAATTCACTGCCGATAGGCGGGGACCGGCCTTGAAGGTCCAAGGGTTGCCCATAGGTGTGATCCTAAGGCATTTGCTAGAGTGTCTCGAATCGGAGAGGAGCTTGCTCCTAGCCTCGACACATGATGGAAATCCAATTTCCAATACGACTTTGCGGTTTTTAATGTAGAACTAGTATGGCGACATGATATATGGTACCCATGTCGTCTATGATTGATATATTATGAGTGAAATGGTTTTTAAAAACATATACTCACTAATATCAAATCTGTTTTATCGTATCAAGCATCTCTTGACCATTATAAGGTAAAACCCTATCCTTCGGTTTGCGTTGCATTGTGTGATGGGACTTGGGTCTTATAATGGTTAGCCTTATTATTAGATAAGTTATGTTAAGATTTCTTATACCAGTCCCATGACTGACCTGTAGTTTGTTTCACTGGCAAACTCGGGTGCCCATATTTTCCACACGAGCAGTCGAGTAGCTTTTTTTTGCAGATATATTTATAGGATCCTGATTTACAGCTGAAGCGGTATTTGGAAATCTCTGTATCCGTGTATTCCTTTCAGTTGTATATTTGTATTATTTTTCCGCTGCTATTTTAATGTTTTAATCTCTGATATTATTGTATTTCTATTATGTAATAAGTATTCATACTTTGTTATATTCTTGTACTCTGATGTAAATGTTGTAATCAACAATAAAAATGTTCTTCAGTTTGTATTCTGATGTGTGTTGTTCTCAAAGCAATCCAGGCTTTCCTTTACTGGGAAGTTTAGGTCGTCACAAAAATCAACATAAATACCAATGTCGACTATCCGAGTATTGAGCATACCAGATCATTAATAGAAAGAAGTTAGAAAGTGAGAAATGGAAAGAAAGTCAGAATATAAGAAGAAGATCACAACAGAACAGAATCAGAATAAACACGAATCTCACAGCGGAACGAGTAATATATATATATATATATATAACACATAACTTTTGAAATACAAAACTTATAACTGTATATACATAACATTTCAAAGTATAACACATAACGTCACAACAGAAATAAACAATAACTATAAAATCCTGAAGCCTCCTGCTCCAAGCTCTCCAGGTATATCTGTCAAATCCTGACTACTTGACTATCCGTACGAATTTGGGCATCTAAGAGTTTAAGGTAAAACAAAACAAAATAAACTCTTGGTCAGTCATGGGACTGGTGTGAATAAACTCCAACCACTTGATTTAACTATTAAAATCCTTTTTAAAAAAGGATAATCGTAAGACCGATCCACATATAAACATGGTTGGTTTTTACCTTACGATAAACCAAAATATTTCTTTAAAATCTATACTATTCTGATATTATAATAATGTCTAAATCAAGTAAATAGCAATCTAGTGGAACGCTGTCATCTCACATTCCACATATATAATATATAATCAAAAACCGCAGGCGCTTATTGAGTAATGGATTCCAACTTGCAAGGTATGAGACCACCTTCCGACAGTGTATCTCTAGAGAGGAATACACCGAGTTCAGCAAGAACATCTTATAACCCAGGCTAAACATGATCGGTCACTCATTTCGCTTGAGTTAACCGAATGTATTATCACCAACAGTTGAGATCAGCAACCGTTTCCCAAAAGGGACAACATCGAATCAGGTTGAAGAAGTAAAATGGATTTTCTCTAGATCAGTTGACAATACACCCTAATTGGGAGCTACCCACTTAGCCATGCGACCTACCCGATTTTATACAATTTCCCAATTGTGAGGCTTGAGGCCACGCTAATCTTTTTGACATATCACACCTATATTTACTTTGAATGTCACATCGTCATGTCTGCCAAATCACAAATTGATTACTCCAAAAATACCACGGTTATAAAGCTAAGAGAAACGAATTCCTCCGTCACCAAACGCAAATATGTTTGAAGAGATCAACTTACGCGATCTATTAGATATACTCTGTCACATATTCTTTCATACAAGTTGTCCTAGTACTAGAAAAGCTGAAGGGACTATTCTGTAAACCCATCTTAGGTAACTTCTACCTAGGATTTGCCAGAACAGCCCCTACATAAACTCCATATTCAATTATTTTCATCATGTTTGATTCACAAAGCTAATGCCTATACGGAGTGGTTTTCAGATAATAAATATGATCCCGGTCTCTCCGTATTAACGACAGAAAAATGGTCAAAACTTTGATAGTCTATTATTTAACTATCAAAGGAAAACATCCATACACACAACGATCTTATTCCCAAATGGAAATTTTTATCGACCAATCAACATTTTTCGCTTTAAATTAATTTATCATTAATTTATTAATTTCCCATTGCTATATATTCATAAATTCTTATTTTCTAAATTTAGAAAATATACGTTATTAACATTGGAAAACATTCCCATTTCTTATTCATGCATCATTACTCTCCTAGATCTATCGGTCTCTAATTGTAAACTAGTAAGAGAACAATTTCCTAAGTATCAACCCCTAAGGCCAAAACCAACATCAGATCGATACTTAGGAAATCATTCAACTTAACTAATCTCCAGTCAGTTTCTAATTTCCTTAACTTCGTTTCTTAACTTCTTATCAAATCATTGCTTACACAACTGTCAGATTCGTTTACGAATCCACTTCTTTTATGAAAAACATTGATTATAACGATAGCGTTATAATCTCTACTTACAAAATATCTAACTCCAAAATATAACTTTTATTCCATAATTTGAATAAATAAAAACTAATTTATAAATAAATAATTAAATCTTAATTAATAATCAAAAATTAAATAGTAATTCCCTAAATTCGATATAATCGAATTTCAACTTATAACTCTCTTTCAAATAGTCCCTATTCCCTTTCGAATAACCTATATTCGATTAACATTCTGAACTTCAGAATAATTTACCATTTCAGGTCAACTAAATTTCTAAATTCATTTTTGAATTTAGTACTTCCCAGCAATTTCCAGTTTCCTTTTATATTTTAAATTTGCAAAACGTTTTCTTTAAATCATTATTCACTTTAAAACATGAATATTATTCCTTTATAGAAAACTGGACTCGTTTTATCAAATGAAAACTTGATTTCATAATTTAAATACTAACACAGGTTCAAATTCCAATTATCAAGTTATTTTATAACTTCTTATTCACATCCCGTTTTATTTATCAAATCTTGTTTACATGTCAACTTCCTATTTGATTTTATTTAATAAGTCTATAATTCTCTATTGCCTTTATATTCGATTATAAAATATCGGTTTCCAGCCGAATGTTAATTATCTTATCAAATCCCGATTTATTCAATATATAATTTATTACAATAAAATATTTTGTGATATTTGTCTTAGTCGAATTCTAATTACAATCTTTATGGATTTTCTTTTAGTCCTATTCACATTTCGAACATCGAAATAAGTTCCATCATTTCCTTTTTAAAACAAATTCCCAATTTCCCGTTTTAAATTCACTGCTGAATTTACAATCCAAATTATCCACTGAAAAATATTTTTATTTCATTTATAGACATCGTTTATAAATCACACTACTTGTTTTTATTATTAAACAAGTTATTTGTTTCTAGCCCATTCGAAATTCCATTTCTGTTTTGTTCTTAAAAAATAGATTTTCCCTTTTCAAATTCATACTCCATCCTTTATAATTCTCTTTATAAATGTTAAGTTTACATTCCATTTTCAAATATCGGTGTTAAAACCGATTTTTACTTCTCTATATAATTTCAGACTTCTATTTTCATTTATCTAAAGATACATATTTTACTTAATTTATAAACATCGTTTATAAATTAATCTTCTCAATTTATCTATTAAAAACAAATTTCTATTACATATTCTACTTTAAATAAATCTTCTCATAATTCTTTCATAACTCGCAATTTTCCATTTTTTAATGTTATCTTGTTAATTTTCCAAATATTTCCTTTTATAAAATCTGTTGATTTTATAAAATACCTAGATTCAATACTCACTTCAAAAATTCTATTTATATGTATTCCAACATTACTTATGGTATTTAAAATACCAAACAAAAAGGATCATTATTATCCAAACACACGTAATCAATAACAGATTATATATCACATCATATATCACAATATATGAAAAACAGTAATATAAATATTGAGGAATCTAGTTGGATTCCTCCAACCTGTTTCCCTACTTCCATAGATGTTAATCAACATAAATAACATGAGTATGAAATAGACTGATAAACTATCAATATTTAATTAAAATTTTTATATAACTAGATTTATTATGTCAACCAATTAATTAGCAGTTCATCTAAACAACAACACATAGCAATCAACCATCATTTATCAATTCTAAAAATACGTTATAAAATTAATAAACTGGACAGAGTTAGCGAGTTTTACTCAAATTGGACGTTTATCGTTAAATAACGATAAACTATCATTGATTCAGACAGACGTTTTATTCTTCCATAATTTGTAACGATCTCCAATTCGATCCAAACCAGTTCCATTTGTAGCCCTCGTTCATACGATCCCAACGGATATTGTTTCGCTGAATTTAGGTAACGTATGGATAAGATATAGCTTTTACAAGGTATACATATGATTTAAACATTATTAATATTTAATTAAATATTAATTATCTTAAACAATCCTTAATCACATCATTAATTTTATAAACCCATCGCTCATTACCTTTCTTCCTGCGATGAACTTCTGTTACTTCACCATTACCGCATTTTCTCCAATCCATAACTCTCCCTCCTCTCCACAATAAATCACTAAAAATTACCAACGTATTCCTCATATAAATCCCTTTCACCTACTCCTATTCTCACGCAATTCGCACCATTTTTTCAGCCTCCGACACTCAGCTAGCCCTTACGAGAAAAATACCCATACGCGATTACTTCCTCTCCCCCTATGTCCGTCATCACTTCATAACATTTCCTGAAACCAACTCCAAACTTCTCGTCTTCCCGATCTCAACACTTTCCTCTCCATCAAGTGAAACTCGAATGCAAGCATCAGATTCTGTTCTCCAGGCTTGAAGCCATCACGCAGTAAAGACCCCGACTTCAAAACTCATCGCACACCCTAGAACTTTGCTAAACCCATCTACTTGCCACCCTAATCTCAAATGCAACGTCCATTCTTCGAATCAAAGCTTGAACTCCTAGAATTTACCAACCCTAGGTGATTGAAAACGCACCCTGGTCACAAAGCAGAGAACAAAAAAGCCAAGTCCCTCAAAATGCATACCAAAATGTAGAGAATTGCTCTATGAACTCGATTATATAAATTTGCTAATTTATAGGATTTTATCTAAATTGTTATGAACTTATGAAGATCAAAATAATTTACTGAAAGAAGAAACTTGCTGAAATGACCCGAACTTCCCCGATCCCCGAGGAGATGGAGGAGCCTGGATTATTTTGAGAACACGACGCATCAGAACACAAACATGAGAACATTTCATTGCTATTACAACAATTTACATCAGAGTACAAGAATATACCATAGTTCAGATAAATAATATATAGCGGAAAAATAAATATCGGAGACTTACAAATTACAAAATAGTGGAAATATATATACATAAATATAACGCACAATGGAAAACATCAACTACCACAACTGAAAGAAATACACGGACACAAAGCATTCCGAATATAGCTCCAGCCATAATCCAGGATCCTGTGAAAATATATATCTGCGAAAACCAAAACTACTAGCTGCCTGTGTGGAAAATATGGGTACACAGAGTTTAAGTAGACACAATAAACTCCGAGCCAGTCATGGGACTAGTTTGAGAATTAAAACAGTTATTAACTTTATTTTAAAGTTGGGTAAATCAAGGGACCACGCTGTATAACACAGAACGGTTTTACCCTCATGAATACTCTGAAATGAAACAATTCATAAACAACGCAATGCTTTCCGGAAAATGAAGCTATTATAAGACCCAGGTCCCATCATACAATGCAACGCAAGTCGGAGGATAGAGTTATCCCATATAATAGCCAAACATGATTGGTACGTTTAAAACAAATCATTTTGATATTACTATAAGTGTATAGTGTCAAAATCAACTTCAAATATAAATGTATCAATCATAGATGGCATAGGTACCATATATTATGTTCCATACATAGATTTACAACTAAAACCAAAAAGTCACGTATTGGAAATTGGATTTCCATCACGAGTCAAGGCCATATATGGTCTCCTTACCGATTCGGATCACCTTTAGCAAGATGACCCAGGATTACACCTACGAGCAACCCTTGGATCCTGCAGTGTCGTTCCACACTTACTTTAGTGGATTAGTTATTCTTAAACACATGTTTCTCACTCCTAACGGACCTATCACTTGGCATGTAGCGTCCAATATATCCGAGGCACCTCGCAATCCTTCATCCACATAAGTAAAAATGTCTAGGCTCCATACCATGACACCACTTCTAGCTAGAAAGAAACGTCATGCACTCACTGCGTCCCTTATCCCGTTTTTAACTCATACCGAGGTGTGAAGCTTGCGGATTAACGCTATACACAAAGTTATGCTACTTAAAGCCATGCTTTGATCATCATCCAGAAGACTCTGCTTTTCAACAATAAGCCTTGATCATTTGTTTCTTAGCATGCCACACTAACAATTCATACCATACAACCGATATGTATCAATATATAACCTCTAAGCTTGTACGTCTCAAAGAAGGGTGTTAAGAAAGAGAATAAATTCTACGTCACCAAACAGATATATATTTAATAGAAATCAATCAACACAGAATGAAATCCAATGTCAGACACACATCCATTTACAAGTCCGTTCTGGGTCTGAACGAAACCTAAGGCACCTTTTTCCTCGTCTCATATGTCTAATACAGGAGAGAGGTCCTCACATATCCAGTCGATCTCCAAGTACGTCTGGACAATCACCACTTATTACCTTATTTTGGGTGTATAGCCCAATCATGACATCAGTAATCATCCAAACGATGTGAAGATCTCCGTTCTTCAACCACCGTCTTCATATCATCGACTTTCAGTTGTCGTATCAGATATTCAGAATGGGATAAACCCGGTCTTTCCGAATAACTCGTGTATTTTAAAATCAATAATAAAGTGCTATAAAAACACATCATACGCCTCATTCCAATTCAGAATATTCTTTTATTCAAAAATTCACATCTTAGGGGAAAGGTTCCCATTAATTTTATCAAAGATAAGTGCTTTTAAAATTATTCATTAATCTTCCTTTGGATATCAATTTCAAAAGATTTTATTTTATCCTTTAAAAATTCTGAACCAAATTAAGGTTTATAAGACTAGTCCGGATTATCGAGCCTTAGCAAAGTAATCATTTATTATTTTATTATCCCAATCCCAATCTATTCATCCCATGGAGCAAAACTGGTAGTACTCCATATCTAACACCCATTGGGTTATCGGTAAATTTAATTACCATTTCACGTTCAAATCTAATTAAAGATTCAACTATCGTATGGGGTAAAATTAGTGATACTCCACTCTCGATCTTTTCCTGAATTTGGTAAATTCAATTAAATCATTCACTTTCCAATCTAATTAAAGATTCATTAAAATCCGATTTAGTTTTAATCTCAAAAATCATTCCTTTAATAATTATTCAACTTTAATAAATTAATCTTGTCTTTAAGTGGGTTAAGGAACCAATGTTATTAAAAACACAGTTCCTAATAAAGCCAAATCAACTTCCATTAAATATGGAATCTTCGCAGAAAAACATATCAATATATAATTGATATAAATTTACGTGTTAGACTAATAATATAAATGGAATTATGGAAAAGCCTTTTAAATTCCATTTATAGTAACGACCTTCCTTCACAGAAGCTCATCTCGATTATTAATAAATCGAATTCCATTCAATTCCAATTTCTTTTATTAAAATGAATTTTTTTACTTTGAATAATTTCCATTAAATCTTAATAAAAAGATTCATAAATTCCAAATCATATCTTCACTGTTAGTTGGGTTAAAGAACTAATGTTATTTAAAACATCGCTCACGATAAACCCCAAATCCAATTCAACTCCAATTAAATTAATTAATTGGTAAAACTTCTCTAAATCTTAATTAAAAGATTTATTCTTTTCTCAACTGAGTTGAAGAATAGAGTTAATGAAGACACCATTTAAGACAATCCCAAAATGCAATTTGATATTAAATACAAGGCTCTGAATAGAAATTTTACCGACTTATATTCAATATCAAATTCTAAAATTAACAGGTATCGTTTTGGAATAACGAAAAATATTCGTATAATTACGGAACTCAATATAGAAAATGTCCAAAGATAATTCCCATTCAAATCCATTCCCTCTTGTTCGTTGGAAAACTCTGGTTATATCAAAACCATTTAAAAATCCAATTTATTATTTCTAAAAATCCTTGGATTAGTATTCTAGTTACCAACTAATTTATTTAGATAAAAATATTTTTTTTCCTTTCAAACTCTGAATTTTTCAACCAAAACCTTTCCAAATCAGCAATTATGATTTTATATAATTTTTCCATATTTTAAATAATTTTATTAAGGCCCTTACAGTCGGTTTCCAATATCGGACACCGAACTGCATCCATAGAGACCTTTTCTAAAATTGATTTGGACATAATTTAAAATCCAACCATTCAAATTTAAATCAATTATATTTATTGGAATGATATTTTCGATATGAATCCAACAGTTCCAGTTTTAGGAGAATCCGACGGTCGGATATATCCCGTTACGTCCATTTGAAGTCAATGGTTGAAATTCAAGAACGGTCCCTGCGTGGCACATTCTATTCAAACCATTTAAATATATATAATATATTTCATAGATTTCCATTCAGAACATATTTTATAAATCGTTTACAAATTCATTTTAAAACGATTTCAACTTCATTTTTCAATTTTAAATCAAAATTGAATATTCTATATCATTATAATATTAAAATGATCATATTTTCAAAATATCAGATTTTGAAATCAAATCTTTTCGATATTCATTATAAAATAAATATAATCGATAGAAAATTTTGTTCGGGTTAAAATGGCGCACTTCTGCTTAAATCAGCTTCATATATTTCAGTATTTTCGTGTCCATCCAAAATCAGACATCAAAATCATATTTTGACTTTTCACTGAATATTATTTTAAAATATTCGTTATTTCTGAATTGGAATCAGGCTCAATCAATTACCATATAATTTTATTTATATCGATTCCATACATCGCATGTATTCAAAAATAGTGATAAACAACTACCAAAAATCAGTTCACATCCAGAGTGCAATTTACAACCGTATAAGCATTAAATAATTAAATAATGCTTATAATAGTCTGTTGATCGACGCTAATCTATGAATTAGAAAAGCGCAAATTTTAAATTAAATACTGCAAGTGTACAGGTGTGTAGCATACAGGTCGAACACAGGGAGGTGTAATTAAAAATTATTATTTATTTATTCTTAGGCGAGTTAGACGAAGTTTGGAGTTTTTTTTTATGCTGTTGAAATTACTCTGAATCTAATTAGTATCAAATTCAACAATTGAAAAGAAAAGGAACAATTACTAGAAAAAGAGAATAACAACCTGAACAATAATAGAAATTAAAAGTAGGATTCCTGTTGAAACTAATCAACAGTGAATCGCTAATAAGCAGTAATAAAAGACAATAACAATATGCATTCTACCCAAACCTAATTAGGTAGATAACACAAATTGTTATGAAATTAAAATAACAATAAAACTAGAAAAGAAAAGACTTTTATTAGAACAAAAGAGAATACAGCATAAAAAAAAGAATGAATTTACAATGGGACATCATGTATATTTATAGAGATGTAGACCAAATCCTAATCAAATCAATGACTAAATGGCCCTCTTTTCTCAGGAAGTAATATCATATCTCTTGCCTTCCTTGACTAGGTTTGTTTGGAAATAATTCTTTTAAGAATATCTGATGCATATCTTGGTGAATATCTTCCAAATCCTCCGTATGGCTAGTTGATTGGTAATTAGATTGCATGCGATTAATTATTCCAAACAAGGATGCTCATCAAACTCCCAAGGCAACAAAGGATGAAATCTTCAAAAATTGATCTTTTCTTGGCAATAAATCAATCAGAAATTCTTCTAATTGGAAATTGAAAAATGAATGTTCTAAAGTGATTTCCATGACTACTCCTGAAATGTCTATTAGTGAATATCATACATACACATGAATATATACATATAATATAGCACTAATTAATATTCTTCATGGCAAAGGGCCAGTGTGAACGCGTTCTGTTTCTTTGGAAAAAAAGTGAGCTCGACGGGGATCGAACTCAGATCTCTCAGTACAAATTTCTATGCAATTACCAGTGAGCTACAACGTCTTTTGTAATTGAGATTGCTTTTATACAAGGAAGTAGCTTTTTATCTGTAGTTGGCCTTTAATTTGAAACGAAGGAGGCATTTATTGACAACCTGTAAAAACACACAAAGGTACCCATAGTATCATTTATTTATTTACAAAAGATAAAATATAAGAGCATAAAATAAACACATTTCTATGTTAATCAAGTACCCCCACACTTATCTTTTACTCATCCTCGAGTAAAAAGAAAATGAAAAACTAACTAGATAGGTTGCATTTTCGTAGGAAACACGATTGCATTGAGCGTATGCAACAAGCCGTTAAACCTCTAGGTGTCCCTAGTAGGACGAGTGGTGTCTTGTGAGGGTTTTCAGCGGATACTACCCACAAAATCCAAATGCAGTATGATATGGCTTTAATGAATGCAATGGACATATGCAAATAAAAACGAAAAATGGAAACACGACTTATTTCAGGAAAGTGGTACAACAAATTAAGTTAATAATTTCTAATCAGTTGGTTTTATTTTAGATACCTCGACTTTTCACAAATTTTCAATATAAATCAAGTTTTCAAATGTTAAATTCCAGTTTGGCCAGTTAGTTCGGTCGATAACATAGTGCAGCCATGAAATAGATTCTTAGTTTGCTTGGCACAGTTTGTAAAGTGGTATTCTAATTTTCTCATGTATGGCTAGTCAAATCAATAAGGTCAAGAAGTGTTTGGGCATCATCGCTTATTCTTTATTCTATCAAATTTTAAAATTTATGATTAAGTACATACACCTAACTTAGAAGACCAAGGTTTACCACCCATGCATTGCCTCGCGGACTAACGGAGAGTGGGTAAAGAGCTTGGCGGATTGTGCAGGCCGACTTTGACTTTGTCAACAACGTGTCGGTAATCCTTAGGTGTCCAATCTCATAAAATGAGACCAAGATATTCCAACGCTGACTTTGTCAACAACGTGTCGGATAGAGCTTGGCGGGTTTGCACACCAACACTTGATATACAAGCAATGTTGGATACCCTTGGATTACTGTTATTATTATTGAAAATATAAGCACAAAAGAGAGTTACGCGAATTCAACTTAACACAACTTAGTTTTAAAGATTTGAAAAGCCAATATAAGTATTTTAAGTCCTCCACTTATTTGAACAAAGTCTACAATATAGAATAAATTTCATGGCCATCACCTAAGAATCTCCCTATGTACCGGTTACACTATTATTCCTCAAAATTAAACTTTTCATTATATTTCAAATTCGAACTTGGCTGAGAGAGAAAAATACTATCAACTGGCTAAAAATTGTAAACTTATTTTGTTGTATCAATTGAAAATGAGTCGTATTTTCCAAAAAAAAAAAATGGTGTGTTGCTACGATATAAAATGTATGATGGTCCAACATGAAAAGAAAGAAAGAAAAATGAAAGAAAAATCAAAAGAATGCAATGCAGACTCAACAAAAACTTGATCGACGCTAATCTATGAATTAGAAAAGCGCGAATTTTAAATTAAATACTGCAAGCGTACAGGTGTGTAACATACAGGTCGAACACAGGGAGGTGTAATTAAAAATTATTATTTATTTATTCTTAGGCGAGTTAGACGAAGTTTGGAGTTGTTTTTTTTTTATGTTGTTGAAATTACTCTAAATCTAATCAGTATCAAATTCAACAATTGAAAAGAAAAGGAACAATTACTAGAAAAAGAGAATAACAACCAGAACAATAATAGAAATTAAAAGTAGGATTCCTGTTGAAACTAATCAACAGTGAATCGCTAACAAGCAGTAATAAAAGACAATAACAACATGCATTCTACCCAAACCTAATTAGGTAGATAACACAAATTGTTATGAAATTAAAATAACAATAAAACTAGAAAAGAAAAGACTTTTATTAGAACAAAAGAGAATACAGCATAAAAAAAATGAATGAACTTACAATGGGACATCATGTATATTATAGAGATATAGACCAAATCCTAATCAAATCAATGACTAAATGGCCCTCTTTTCTCAGGAAGTAATATCATATCTCTTGCCTTCCTTGACTAGGTTTGTTTGGAAATAATTCTTTTAAGAATATTTGATGCATATCTTGGCGAATATCTTCCAAATCCTCTGTATGGCTAGTTGATTGGTAATTAGATTGCATGCGATTAATTATTCCAAACAAGGATGCTCATCAAACTCCCAAGGCAACAAAGGATGAAATCTTCAAAAATTGATCTTTTCTTGGCAATAAATCAATCAGAAATTCTTCTAATTGGAAATTGAAAAATGAATGTTCTGAAGTGATTTCCATGACTACTCCTGAAATGTCTATTAGTGAATATCATACATACACATGAATATGTATATATATAATATAGCACTAATTAATATTCTTCATGGCAAAGGGCCAGTGTGAACGCGTTCCGTTTCTTTGGCAAAAAAGTGAGCTCGACGGGGATCAAACTCGGATCTCTCAGTACAAATTTCTATGCAATTACCAGTGAGCTACAATGTCTTTTGTAATTGAGATGGCTTTAATACAAGGAAGTAGCTTTTTATCTGTAGTTGGCCTTTAATTTGAAACGAAGGAGGCATTTCTTGACAACCTGTAAAAACACACAAAGGTACCCATAGTATCATTTATTTATTTACAAAAGATAAAATATAAGAGCATAAAATAAACACATTTCTATGTTAATCAAGTACCCCCACACTTATCTTTTACTCGTCCTCGAGTAAAAAGAAAATGAAAAACTAACTAGATAGGTCGCACTTTCGTAGGAAACACGATTGCATTGAGCGTATGCAACAAGCCGTTAAACCTCTAGGTGTCCCTAGTAGGACGAGTGGTGTCTCGTGAGGGTTTTCAGCGGATACTACCCACAAAATCCAAATGCAGTATGATATGGCTTTAATGAATGCAATGGACATATGCAAATAAAAACGAAAAATGGAAACACGACTTATTTCAGGAAAGTGGTACAACAAATTAAGTTAATAATTTCTAATCAGTTGGTTTTATTTTAGATACCTCGACTTGTCACAAATTTTCAATATAAATCAAGTTTTCAAATGTTAAATTCCATTTTGGCCAGTTAGTTCGGTCGATAACATAGTGCAACCATGAAATAGATTCTTAGTTTGCTTGGCACAGTTTGTAAAGTGGTATTCTAATTTTCTCATGTATGGCTAGTCAAATCAATAAGGTCAAGAAGTGTTTGGGCATCATCGCTTATTCTTTATTCTATCAAATTTTAAAATTTATGATTAAGTACATACACCTAACTTAGAAGACCAAGGTTTACCACCCATGCACTGCCTCGCGGACTAACGGAGAGTGGGTAAAGAGCTTGGCGGATTGTGCAAGCCGACTTTGACTTTGTCAACAACGTGTCGGTAATCCTTAGGTGTCCAATCTCATAAAATGAGACCAAGATATTCCAACGCTGACTTTGTCAACAACGTGTCGGATAGAGCTTGGCGGGTTTGCACACCAACGCTTGATATACAAGCAATGTTGGATACCCTTGGATTACTGTTATTATTATTGAAAATATAAGCACAAAAGAGAGTTACGCGAATTCAACTTAACACAACTTAGTTTTAAAGATTTGAAAAGCCAATATAAGTATTTTAAGTCCTCCACTTATTTAAACAAAGTCTACAATATAGAATAGATTTCATGGCCATCACCTAAGAATCTCCCTATGTACCGGTTACACTATTATCCCTCAAAATTAAACTTTTCATTATATTTCAAATTCGAACTTGGCTGAGAGAAAAAAATACTATCAACTGGCTAAAAATTGTAAACTTATTTTGTTGTATCAATTGGAAATGAGTCGTATTTTCCAAAAAAAATAATAATTGGTGTGTTACTACGATATAAAATGTATGATGGTCCAACATGAAAAGAAAGAAAGAAAAATTAAAGAAAAATCAAAAGAATGCAATGCAGACTCAAAAAAATTGATCGACGCTAATCTATGAATTAGAAAAGCGCGAATTTTAAATTAAATACTGCAAGCGTACAGGTGTGTAGCATACAGGTCGAACACAGGGAGGTGTATTAAAAATTATTATTTATTTATTCTTAGGCGAGTTAGATGAAGTTTGGAGTTGTTGTTTTTTTATGTTGTTGAAATTACTCTGAATCTAATCAGTATCAAATTCAACAATTGAAAAGAAAAGGAACAATTACTAGAAAAAGAGAATAACAACCAGAACAATAATAGAAATTAAAAGTAGGATTCCTGTTGAAACTAATCAACAGTGAATCGCTAACAAGCAGTAATAAAAGACAATAACAATGTGCATTCTACCCAAACCTAATTAGGTAGATAACAAAAATTGTTATGAAATTAAAATAACAATGAAACTAGAAAAGAAAAGACTTTTATTAGAACAAAAGAGAATACAGCATAAAAAAATGAATGAATTTACAATGGGACATCATGTATATTTATAGAGATGTAGACCAAATCCTAATCAAATCAATGACTAAATGGCCCTCTTTTCTCAGGAAGTAATATCATATCTCTTGCCTTCCTTGACTAGGTTTGTTTGGAAATAATTCTTTTAAGAATATTTGATGCATATCTTGGCGAATATCTTCCAAATCCTCTGTATGGCTAGTTGATTGGTAATTAGATTGCATGCGATTAATTATTCCAAACAAGGATGCTCATCAAACTCCCAAGGCAACAAAGGATGAAATCTTCAAAAATTGATCTTTTCTTGGCAATAAATCAATCAGAAATTCTTCTAATTGGAAATTGAAAAATGAATGTTCTGAAGTGATTTCCATGACTACTCCTGAAATGTCTATTAGTGAATATCATACATACACATGAATATGTATATATATAATATAGCACTAATTAATATTCTTCATGGCAAAGGGCCAGTGTGAACGCGTTCCGTTTCTTTGGCAAAAAAGTGAGCTCGACGGGGATCAAACTCGGATCTCTCAGTACAAATTTCTATGCAATTACCAGTGAGCTACAATGTCTTTTGTAATTGAGATGGCTTTAATACAAGGAAGTAGCTTTTTATCTGTAGTTGGCCTTTAATTTGAAACGAAGGAGGCATTTCTTGACAATCTGTAAAAACAAACAAAGGTACCCAAAGTATCATTTATTTATTTACAAAAGATAAAATATAAGAGCATAAAATAAACACATTTCTATGTTAATCAAGTACCCCCACACTTATCTTTTACTCGTCCTCGAGTAAAAAGAAAATGAAAAACTAACTAGATAGGTCGCACTTTCGTAGGAAACACGATTGCATTGAGCGTATGCAACAAGCCGTTAAACCTCTAGGTGTCCCTAGTAGGACGAGTGGTGTCTCGTGAGGGTTTTCAGCGGATACTACCCATAAAATCCAAATGCAGTATGATATGGCTTTAATGAATGCAATGGACATATGCAAATAAAAACGAAAAATGGAAACACGACTTATTTTAGGAAAGTGGTACAACAAATTAAGTTAATAATTTCTAATCAGTTGGTTTTATTTTAGATACCTCGACTTGTCACAAATTTTCAATATAAATCAAGTTTTCAAAAGTTAAATTCCATTTTGGCCAGTTAGTTCGGTCGATAACATAGTGCAACCATGAAATAGATTCTTAGTTTGCTTGGCACAGTTTGTAAAGTGGTATTCTAATTTTCTCATGTATGGCTAGTCAAATCAATAAGGTCAAGAAGTGTTTGGGCATCATCGCTTATTCTTTATTCTATCAAATTTTAAAATTTATGATTAAGTACATACACCTAACTTAGAAGACCAAGGTTTACCACCCATGCACTGCTTCGCGGACTAACGGAGAGTGGGTAAAGAGCTTGGCGGATTGTGCAAGCCGACTTTGACTTTGTCAACAACGTGTCGGTAATCCTTAGGTGTCCAATCTCATAAAATGAGACCAAGATATTCCAACGCTGACTTTGTCAACAACGTGTCGGATAGAGCTTGGCGGGTTTGCACACCAACGCTTGATATACAAGCAATGTTGGATACCCTTGGATTACTGTTATTATTATTGAAAATATAAGCACAAAAGAGAGTTACGCGAATTCAACTTAACATAACTTAGTTTTAAAGATTTGAAAAGCCAATATAAGTATTTTAAGTCCTCCACTTATTTAAACAAAGTCTACAATATAGAATAGATTTCATGGCCATCACCTAAGAATCTCCCTATGTACCGGTTACACTATTATCCCTCAAAATTAAACTTTTCATTATATTTCAAATTCGAACTTGGCTGAGAGAAAAAAATACTATCAACTGGCTAAAAATTGTAAACTTATTTTGTTGTATCAATTGGAAATGAGTCGTATTTTCCAAAAAAAATAATAATTGGTGTGTTACTACGATATAAAATGTATGATGGTCCAACATGAAAAGAAAGAAAGAAAAATTAAAGAAAAATCAAAAGAATGCAATGCAGACTCAAAAAAATTGATCGACGCTAATCTATGAATTAGAAAAGCGCGAATTTTAAATTAAATACTGCAAGCGTACAGGTGTGTAGCATACAGGTCGAACACAGGGAGGTGTATTAAAAATTATTATTTATTTATTCTTAGGCGAGTTAGATGAAGTTTGGAGTTGTTGTTTTTTTTATGTTGTTGAAATTACTCTGAATCTAATCAGTATCAAATTCAACAATTGAAAAGAAAAGGAACAATTACTAGAAAAAGAGAATAACAACCAGAACAATAATAGAAATTAAAAGTAGGATTCCTGTTGAAACTAATCAACAGTGAATCGCTAACAAGCAGTAATAAAAGACAATAACAATGTGCATTCTACCCAAACCTAATTAGGTAGATAACAAAAATTGTTATGAAATTAAAATAACAATAAAACTAGAAAAGAAAAGACTTTTATTAGAACAAAAGAGAATATAGCATAAAAAAATGAATGAATTTACAATGGGACATCATGTATATTTATAGAGATGTAGACCAAATCCTAATCAAATCAATGACTAAATGGCCCTCTTTTCTCAGGAAGTAATATCATATCTCTTGCCTTCCTTGACTAGGTTTGTTTGGAAATAATTCTTTTAAGAATATCTGATGCATATCTTGGTGAATATCTTCCAAATCCTTCGTATGGCTAGTTGATTGGTAATTAGATTGCATGCGATTAATTATTCCAAACAAGGATGCTCATCAAACTCCCAAGGCAACAAAGGATGAAATCTTCAAAAATTGATCTTTTCTTGGCAATAAATCAATCAGAAGTTCTTCTAATTGGAAATTGAAAAATGAATGTTCTGAAGTGATTTCCATGACTACTCCTGAAATGTCTATTAGTGAATATCATACATACACATGAATATGTATATATATATATATATATAATATAGCACTAATTAATATTCTTCATGGCAAAGGGCCAGTGTGAACGTGTTCCGTTTCTTTGGCAAAAAAGTGAGCTCGACGGGGATCGAACTCGGATCTCTCAGTCCAAATTTCTATGCAATTACCAGTGAGCTACAGCGTCTTTTGTAATTGAGATGGCTTTAATACAAGGAATTAGCTTTTTATCTGTAGTTGGCCTTTAATTTGAAACGAAGGAGGCATTTCTTAACAACCTGTAAAAACACACAAAGGTACCCAAAGTATCATTTATTTATTTACAAAAGATAAAATATAAGAGCATAAAATAAACACATTTCTATGTTAATCATCTGTCAATCAATTGGTTGAGATACAATGAAATCCAAGGGAGATGTGAATTAATTATCATCCCCATACCCGTATGGGGTTTTCAAACAACAATAATATATTTAAATTCATTACTGAATAATGGATTTGTTATTTTTCAAATTAACTAATTTTCACTGTTCAAATTATAAATAGATATTTATAATTTAATTTCAACTATCACATTAATATTAACATTATTTTTAATATATTAAACATTTCAACATCACACACAAACATTATACAGTTAATTCAATCATCAATGGGTTTCCAAACAACATGAAGTGAGCTAACAGGCACCGTACAACATTTTTGTGATAATTAAACAAATAAAGATCAATATTGGCGATCTCTACATTCAGTTATAAAATAAATAACTGTACAATATTTTGAGTGAGAAAGTTCTCACATTTGGTTTCCGTTCCGTCAGTCTTTATTGGATGATTTTATTTTTAAACTAAATTAAACAAGCGTTTAATTTTGCTCAAAAATACAACTTGCTCCGCTCCGTTTTGGTCAGTTCCATAGTGTAGTTGTAACACCCCACGTCCATTAATGTCACTCACAAATGGAATGCATTAACTTCCAAGGAGGTTTAAAGTGAATGTAGAACAGAAAAATTACAACAAGACAGATAATAAGTAGTACTTGGAAATCTAAAACTTTATTTCATTGCAGCGGAAATTAAACATGTTTGTTACATCATAAAACCATAAATCAGAGTCAAGTACAATATCCATCTTGATAAAACAAAATACATAATCTCATTACATAAATAGCCATTAAAGAAGATAACAAGCTGGACTTTACTTCAACGGTCCAAGCTTTCCAAAAGAGAGATAAAGTAATCCAATCCACTAGAGCTGGGCCCACCCTGAGGACCTGGAGAGGGAAAAAGATAGAAATAGAGGGGGTCAGAAATAAAGTCTGGCGAGTATGATAATTCTAACAATACTATTATCAAAATAACTAGACTAAGGCATAAGCTGGAAAACAAGGAAATGTCTATGAACTATTGGGTATGGAAGAGCAGATAAAGATAACGTTAAAGGCACACCTAATACTAACGAATAATTACTACACTGCACCACACCAGTCACCTTAAAGGTTGATCCCACTTGCTTCACTTAGATATTTTATAAATAACTTCGTGTACCCCTAGCTGACTACATAGGTGCCGCCTGCCCCTATCTCCGCTAGGTGTACCCCACTACCCACTTTCGATCGGCTACCTACTCGTAGATACCCGTGCTGGTCCCACAGTGGGGTGTATCACTCCCCTAAAGTGGCAACCCGATATAGCCTAAGGATGCACGGCTTATACCTACACGATGCAACGTCTTACCTACCAGCCCGGGTCCACACGCGCATATGAAACCCGTTGGACTTGCGTTGCCACCGCTAACCCGTTTGGCCTCTTATAGTCAAGCCCAGTATGCGTGTCCCGTCCTCGACTTGGGTCGAGCCCACAAATATACGTTTGGGTTACTGGTTGAAATGGGCCCCCAATTACTTACCACAAGCTATCCACCTAAGCTTGTCCCCACTAGTATATCCCACTTAACCCTCTTCTTAGTCATGTTCATTTACATGTGTGTTTGGTTAAGTCTTACTAATCGTATTTCAAATGCCACTAAAGGCACCCACTAGATTCCTCATGCTACCCAAGGCACCTACTTAACCCGCATGTCCCACCTCACATGTTTATCTGGTTAAGTATTTCTTAATTCATTAAGGCCATAACCTTATAAAGACCTCTCACATTAGACTGACATTTATGGCAGCTGGATTCGCCGAGCGGGTAAGGCAGTCTTATACCATAAAAGAGTCTAACCTCGTGTCTTTACAACTGTTATGCTTTAGTTTGGACCTAGGACCTCCCACATTGGGTTGACATTTGTGACTACTGGATTTGCCGAGCGGGTCCAGGCAGTTTTACGTCACAAACGAGTCCAACCTCGTGTCCTAAGCATTGATTAACACTTATAATCTTTTACCTCAGTTTTAAATATATCCCTATTCAAATCACTAATTAATTCCAATTTTAATGATGTCCATAATTGACTCAATTATGGCAATCCACTTACGGTATGCAAGATCATATCACTTGCACCCCAATTTCTTAATATTAAATCCTTAATATTACCCCTACCCCATGTTATACGTTCGCTTATTCAACGCAAAATATACGTTAGACTCGAATAGTCTAACTCATAGCATAAAGATAAATTATCACAACATATAGACAAATAAAATAGATCTAATCATAATAGGGGTGAAACTTGCATAAAACTACACATGTCATGGATCTAAAGGTGTCAACTTGTTTGGTTAAATGTCACAACTTA
The DNA here is from genome assembly GCA_030737875.1 of Allium sativum. Lineage (NCBI taxonomy): Eukaryota > Viridiplantae > Streptophyta > Magnoliopsida > Asparagales > Amaryllidaceae > Allium > Allium sativum. The sequence continues at coordinate 716,680,722 of CM060919.1, forward strand.
CATAATATGATCATAACCCAAGTTCATGTATAAACTTGCATATGTGGTTTATGCAACATAAAGGTGGAGTGAACTAGCATCTAACACGTACAACTCACACATGTCATAGCATAATTCTAGATCTAAATAGATGTCATAATTCTAGATCTAAATAGATGTCATACAATATGTGAGATTATACATACTAATAAATCTAAACTTGCATAGGTACATGTGATTTATCATGTGAATCATCATAGCCCAAATATATATAATCAACATCATGATTCATAAGCTAACTACAACATAATAACATCATGGCTTTGTAACATCGCAACTTAGCATAGAAACTTGCAACATATATAATATCATCATAGCATGATTTATAACATATAGGATATCATCATCACATAACATAGGATTTACAACATACATGATAGCATAAGGTTTACAACAACATATATGACAATTCACATCATTTTCTTATGATCCATATCACATCTTAATCTAATTAGTTTGCTAATAATCTTATTAAGATCATCATACTCACAATTAGAAAAGAAAGAGAGTCATGATTTGCTTTAGAGTTGAGTAGAATTAGAGTTTTGATCAGCTTTCTTCCTTCTTAGTTGGCGGCGGCTACACTGAGTTCCATGGCGATGGCATGACGGCGGCTATTCTATTTTTCATGTGATTTTAGAGTGAGAGACTACCTAGGTATATATAGAGTTTAGGATTTATTTAGACCGTCAGATCAACTCAGAACTAACCTGAACCGTTAAATTAGCCAACTCAGCCCTAAAGATACATCAGCACCTCAAGATTGGGCTCTGCCAAAACCTGGCTGACTTGACCAGGTCGACACCCAAGTCGACTGCGCAGTCGACCTGGTCCTGGGGGTGTCGACTGCCCAGTCGACTCCCCAGTAGACCTGGGGTGCTGGGCGGGAAATTTCCCGCTTGGCCTGTTTGACATCAAAATTTGAATTTTGAATTTTCTGAAACTTCCGATGGCCATATCTCCTTCATACGAAGTCTAAATCACGCAAACTCAGACTCTATTTCAACCAGAATTCCGAGACGAACACAATGGCGCAACCCGTTTCCCACAATTCTCACGTCTGAGATTAGTTATTCTTTAATTTGTGAATATTTATATTAACAGAATTACGGGGTGTTACATTCTCCCCTCCTTAAAGGATTTCGACCCCGAAATCTTCAAGTCAAGAAGAATGTATATCCTAACATCCAATCGTCCATCTACTCAACCATCAAACACAGGCATCCATTGTCCTTATAGACTTCTAATGCTTTCATGTTTAAATGCACAGTGTGTGTATATGTCCATATCTAATGCAAAATTAGGTGGTCCACTGATTCAGTTGACCTCCTTAATGCAAATCATGATAGTGCCATGCGTCCATTATGTATGCAAAAGTTCCTTAATGCTACATATTATCTCTATATGCGTGCACAATCATCATCTGAATGCATCATCCGTATGATAAAAAAAATCCTCATACATCCATTTTACTAAATACATCCATATATATGCAATATGCAATATGAAGTGACTGAGCCGATCTAGTGCCTAATGGTGTGTGTATATGCGTCCACGAGCAACCACTAGCAAACACTTGCATCCACTTTGCATCCATCATACATAACATGTCTCAAACACATGTTTCAACCATAGGATTATCCTAACTAAAGGTCAAAGATACTAGCGAGAGGACATACTAAAGATAAGATAAGTACAAGCTAAGCGATAAAGGAGAAATTAAAAGACATACCCTCAAAAAGAAAAGGGTAAAATGAACGCATCTTCTCTTCTGTCTCCCAAGTAGCGTTGCTCTCATCATCTCCCCATTGCACTTTGACCAGTCTGACCTCTCGATTTCTCAGCTTCTCGATCTCCGACCCAAGAATGCATGTAGGAGCTCGTCGAATCGTCGCATCACGCTCTATCTCCACCTCTCTAAGCAAGCTCGGCTCTACCACTTCCGCGGTCTCGTGCAAGCACTTCCTCAAATGTGACACATGGAATACGTCGTGTACACCACTAAGTCTCTCAGGCAACTCCACTCTATACGCCATCTGTCCAATCATCTCCTTAATAGGAAACGGCCCTACAAACCTTGGTGCTAATTTCCCAAAGGACCCAAAGCGAACAACATTCCGTAATGGAGACACTTTGATAAAGACCATGTCCCCAACATCAAACTCAAGATTTGTTCTCCTTTTGTCTGCATAAGATTTCTTCCTATCTTGCGCCGTCTTCATCCTCCTTCGAATCAAGTCGATCTTTTTCCGAAGTCTCTCTAATCATATCGGGCCCAAGTAAGATCTTATTGGTAGATTCCCACCAACATGTAGGTGAACGACAAGGTCGTCCATAAAGAGCTTCGAAAGGTGCCATGCCAATGCTGGACTGAAAGCTATTATTATATGCGAACTCCACCAATGGGAGATGCTCTTCCCATGTACCCCCAAAGTCTAGGATACATAGCCTCAAAAGGTCCTATAGAATACGATTCACCGTCTCGGTTTGGCCGTCCGTCTGAGGATGATATGCGGTGCTCAAACATAACTGAGTCCCCACCACTTCTTGTAAGCTCCTCCAAAATTCGCTAGAGAAGATAGGATCACGGTCGCTTACTATGCTAGAAGGAACACCATGCAAACGAACTATCTCTCGGACGTATACAGAAGCTAACCATGGAGCAGTCCTCTTACTCTTCACGGGAATGAAATCGGCGCTCTTAGTAAGTCTGTCTACTATAACCCAAATCCCCGTATTACCCTTCCTTGATCTTGGTAATCCATCCACAAAGTCCATCAAGACACTTTCCCACTTCCATAGTGGAACCTCCAATGGGTGAAGCAACCCACCGGGTTTCTTTTGCTCCGCTTTTACTTGTTGGCACACCAAGCATCTAGCAACATACTCGGCCACATCCCTCTTCATACCGGCCCAAAAGAAAACTCGCTTCATGTCTTTGTACATCTTGTCCTCGCCGGGATGAATGGTCATCTTCGAATGATGTGCTTCATCAAGAATAGCCTTCCTCAAACCTTCGTCTCGAGGTACACAAAGTCTACTATCCCTACGTAACCAACCCTTATCATCCAGGGTATACCTACGGAGATGGCTTGATGACTCCCCTCTTTTGAGCTTTTCTACTAACTCAACCAACTATGGGTCATCTCGCTGTGCCTCACCAATCCGTCCCAAAAGCGTAGGTCTGACCTCCAAGGATGCTAGCAAACCGGGTACAAAGTCAACGGAAGGTCTAAAGTCAAACATAGAGATGAATTCTAAGTTTCGCCGCTCAACAAACAATAGGCTCAAGGACAACCTTTTCCTACTTAAGGCGTCTGCCACCACGTTGCCCTTGCCAGGGGTATATGTTATTTCGAAATCGTAGGACGCTAAGAACTCCATCCACTTTTGCTGCCTTAAGTTCAAGTCCTTCTGAGAGAATAAGTATTTTAAAGATTTGTGGTCAGTGAACAATTCGAATTTCTCGCCAAGAAGATAATGGCGCCAAGACTTATGCGTAAAAACAATTGCGGCCAACTCCAGGTCATGCGTAGGGTAATTTTTCTCATGCACCCTTAACTGCCTTCCACCATAGGCTATTACCCTTCCCTCTTGCATTAAGACTGCGCCTAGTCCTGTCCCACAAGCATCGGTATAAACAAGAAATGGCTTACTCCCGTCTGGCAGCACTAAGACAGGAGCTGAGGTCAAAGCTCTCTTTAAACATTGGAACGCATCATCACAATCTACATCCCACGCGAAGACTAGGTTCTTCTTCGTCAGGCGTGTCAATGGAGCTGATATTTTTGCGAAGTCTTTGATAAACTTCCTATAGTAGCCAGCCAACCCCAAGAAACTCCTTACTTCAGTAGCATTTTTAGGGACCTTCCAATCTTGGATGGCCACCACCTTCGCGGGATCCACAGCTATCCCTTCTTTGGAAACCACGTGCCCTAAGAATCGCACTTCCTCTCTCCAGAAGTGACACTTAGTAAATTTATCTTTAAGGTTATGCGCTCGTAGAGTCTCCAGCACTTCCCTAAGATGTAGGGCATGCTCTTCTTCATTCTTAGAAAAGATCAAGATGTCGTCTACAAAGGCCACCACGAATTTATTAAGGTACTCCCTAAACACCCTACTCATCAAATCAACAAAGTATGCGGGGGCGTTTGTCAAACCGAAGGGCATCACTAGCCATTCATAGAAACCGTCCGGAGCCCTAAAGGCAGTCTTGTCAATGCTATCCTCAGCCACTCTCAACTGATGGAAACCAGTGGCTAAGTCCAACTGCGAAAACACTAAGGCGCCAACTAACTGATCGAAGAGATCGTCAATCCTCGGCAGTGGGTGTCTGTTCTTCTTAGTAAGCTTATTAAGTTCTCTATAGTCCACACAAAGTCTAAGGGACCCATCCGCCTTCGTGGCAAATACTACTGGAGCACCCCACTTCGATATACTTCGTCTTATGAACCCCTTCTCAAGTAACTCCTTCACTTGCTTATTGAGTTCCCTCCTTTCACGAGGAGCCATGTGGCGTACTGGCAAAGATACTGGTTTTGCATTATCCACAAGATATATTCGAAAATCTATCTCCCGCTTCAGAGGCAAGCCCTTCACCTCCTCAAACACATCCGAGTATTCTTGGACTACTTTAACAGATCGTAGATTTTCCACCGACGCGTCAAGCGATTCTAGATAACTTAGTATAACGGAATTTATGGAATTACAAAAGATTTCGAGAGTGTTGCCAAGGCGAGTCATGAGCCTAACTACTCTCCTTTCACAATCAAGAATGGCCCCATTTCTGGATAACCAATCCATTCCTAAAATTAGCCCATAGCCCGTGAAGCCCAAAACATAAGCATCACATCTAAACCCAACGCTAAGTACAGAAATTTTCAAATCCAAACATATCATGGACAAATAAGCTGAGCCCCCAATTGGATTCGAAAAAACTAAGGCATCCTCTATTAAACTGGTGTTTAAGTGCAGTGATTCAACTAATGATGTAGAGATAAACGAATGCGATGCGCCCAAATCGAAAAAGGTACGGACAGGACGATCAAACAGAAAAACTAAGCTTTCAACAGAAATGGTTCTACCTCGTTCTTGCAGCGGTGGGACCGCGAGAGCCTGAACTTGTCCCCTTGCCTGCTCAGGTGCCATAAGAGCCTGCACCTGTCCTCCCGAGGTAGACCCTGCCCTCTGCCCCTTATTTGGGCAGTCCTTCACTAGATGTCCCGCTTCACCACAGTGAAAACAACCAGTCTTCTTTTTCTTTCTGCAATCCTTGCTGAGATGGCCTGGTGTCCCACAGTTAAAGCATCTTTTCTTTCCTTTGCCATTAATGTCTTTACCACCCTTCTTGTTTTGCTGTTGTGGTTTATTCTGATCCCCTTTCTTGTCGGGTGCCTTATTAGCATTAGCGCCTTTCTCCTCATGCATGAGTGCCATGTCTACTAGCTTCTCAAAGGTGGCCCCCATAGGGATGTGGGTCATAGCCAACCCCTGCAATGGCTCATTCAAGCCATTAACGTACCTCAGAGCCTTCTTCTCCTGCGTGTTCACCAAATCTAAGCCAAACCTTGCCAATTGGTTAAATTTGTTGACGTACTCTTTCACTGATAGATTTCCCTGCTTCAATGTCAAGAACCTTTCCACGTATAGATTCTCTTCTGCCCTTGAGAGAAACTTTGCCTCAAACCTACGTCTGAAATCCGCCCAAGAATCAACAGGACGCTCCCCATTAGTGATCTCCCACCAAAACGAGGCCTCTCCCTTCATTAACCAAGCTGCTAATTTGACTTTCCTCCCTTCTTCTACTTCAAAGATTTCTAGCAATTCTTCCACCTCCTTAAGCCAATCTCTAGCTTCCACAAACGTTTCTGACCCTTGAAAAGGTTTTCCACCCATATCCTTAAATTCCATGCATGTCTTTGCAAAAGTATCAGCGTGAGGAGGGGGAAGAGGAGGAGGAGGAGCGGGTGCAACTGGTGGTGGAGGATCATTGGTTGGACCTGCAGCGGCCCTAACCTCTAATAACCTCCTATACCATCCTGGTATCGTTACACCCTCCGGAAGGTTAAGATCTTCAGCCATGCTGAAACGAAAAAGTAAAGATTCAAAATGGAGAATTCGAAAGATAAAGATATTTGGCTATTGGGGATTATGTTTTTCATAAAAACTTTCCTCTTTAAATTACTCATCAAGACATGTTTTTGAAAACACTTCTTCCAAAAATACTTAAGAAAAATAGTGTTTCTAAAAATTTTATCTGTTCTGGTAACCTTAAGCTCTGATACCACGTGTAACACCCCACATCCATTAATGTCACTCACAAAGGGAATGCATTAACTTCCATGGAGGTTTTAAGTGAATATAGAACAGAAAAATTACAACAAGACAGATAATAAGTAGTACTTGGAAATCTAAAACTTTATTTCATTACAGCGGAAAGTAAACATGTTTGTTACATCATAAAACCATAAATCAGAGTCAAGTACAATATCCATCTTGATAAAACAAAATACATAATCCCATTACATAAATAGCCATTAAAGAAGATAACAAGCTGGACTTTACTTCAACGGTCCAAGCTTTCCAAAAGAGAGATAAAGTAATCCAATCAAGCTCCACTAGAGCTGGGCCCACCCTGAGGACCTGGAGGGGAAAAAGATAGAAATAGAGGAGGTCAGACATAAAGTCTGGCGAGTATGATAATTCAAACAATACTATTATCAAAATAACTAGACTAAGGCATAAGCTGGAAAACAAGGAAATGTCTATGAACTATCGGGTATGGAAGAGCAGATAAAGATAACGTTAAAGGCACACCTAATACTAACGAATAATTACTACACTGCACCACAGCAGTCACCCTAAAGGTTGATCCCACTTGCTTCACTTAGAAATTTTATAAATAACTTCGTGTACCCCTAGCTGACTACATAGGTGCCGCCTGCCCCTATCTCCGCTAGGTGTACCCCCACTACCCACTTTCGATCGGCTCCCTACTCGTAGATACCCGTGCTGGTCCCATAGTGGGGTGTATCACTCCCCTAAAGTGGCAACCCGATACAGCCTAAGGATGCACGGCTTATACCTACACGATGCAACAACGTCTTACCTACCAGCCCGGGTCCACACACGCATATGAAACCCGTTGGACTTGCGTTGCCACCGCTAACCCGTTTGGCCTCTTATAGTCAAGCCCAGTATGTTATCCCGTCCTCGACTTGGGTCGAGCCCACAAACATACGTTTGGGTTACTGGTTGAAATGGGCCCCCAATTACTTACCACAAGCTATCCACCTAAGCTTGTCCCCACTAGTATATCCCACTTAACCCTCTTCTTAGTCATGTTCATTTACATGTGTGTTTGGTTAAGTCTTACTAATCGTATTTCAAATGCCACTAAAGGCACCCACTAGATTCCTCATGCCACCCAAGGCACCTACTTAACCCCCATGTCCCACCTCACATGTTTATCTGGTTAAGTATTTCTTAATTCATTAAGGCCATAACCTTATAAAGACCTCTCACATTAGACTGACATTTATGGCAGCTGGATTCGCCAGGCGGGTCCGGGCCGTCTTATACCATAAAAGAGTCTAACCTCGTGTCTTTACAACTGTTATGCTTTAGTTTGGACTTGGTACCTCTCACATTAGGCTGACATTTGTGACTACTGGATTTGCCGGGCGGGTCCGGGCAGTTTTACGTCACAAACGAGTCCAACCTCGTGTCCTAAGCATTGATTAACACTTATAATCTTTTACCCCAGTTTTAAATATATCCCTATTCAAATCATTAATTAATTCCAATTTTAATGATGTCCATAATTGACTCAATTATGGCCATCCACTTACGGTATGCAAAATCATATCAATTGCACCCCAATTTCTTAATATTAAATCCTTAATATTACCCTTACCCCACGTTATGCTTTCGCTTATTCAACGCAAAATATATGTTAGACTCGAATAGTCTAATTCATAGCACAAAGATAAATTATCACAACATATAGACAAATAAAATAGATCTAATCATGATAGGGGTGAAATTTGCATAAAATTACACATCTTATGGGTCTAAAGGTGTCAACTTGTTTGGTTAAATGTCACAACTTACATAATATGCTCATAACCCAAGTTCATGTATAAACTTGCATATGTGGTTTATGCAACATAATGATGGTGTGAACTAGCATCTAACACATAGAACTCACACATGTCATAGCATAATTCTAGATCTAACACTACAACAAATTAGGGTTGTAATAGCAATAACAAATAGCGTTCTAGTCCTAACCTCTTTGAACGTGTTGAAACGCAGGGCAATCAACGCTATTAGGCCAACAAACCGTCTATTCAAGGCTACGCAGAAAGTAAGGAACGATTTTTTTGTAGGAACTAAAAGTAATCAACTCTTTTGCCCTTTGCCACAGAAAATGACAAAATCCCTAATCTAGAATCGTACTACACTCCATTGACTCTAGAAAATGGATCCCTAATCTCCAACATCAAATCACAAAATCGCGAATCGTCGAATCTCCCCTATCATCAAAAGTTGATCTCGCATCTCTCCAATTTGAATGGGCATGAGAGGTACTAAAATCTTTATAATATATTTCTTTGTGGCTCGTATGCTTTTGATTCTTAATTTATTTATCATTTGAATTATTTTACCGAAAATTGGCATGAGTTAAGTGTTTCAGAAACTTTTGGTTAATAATCTAAATTAACGTATTAGTAAAACGGAAACATATGTTTGACGAGAATTTCTCTCCAATCTGAATTAGCGTGTTTCAGCTTATTTTTCAATGTATAGTTTGGTTGTCAAGAACTCAGCTTATGGTTTTAGCATTATTCAATAATTTCCTTGCAACATAACTTTGATTCCGATCCTGTCATTTTACAGGGAAATAGAAGATACTTGCCAAGCTGATACAGAAAATAACAAATCTAAAATTTGCATCTTGAAATTTGGTATTTTCTTGCAGCAATACAAAAATATAACGATTGAGTAATATAAATAATAATCTGATAGTTTTATTTTGATTAAAATCAGGGCTTCAAGCCACTGGATGCATTTTTGCAATAGCTAGTGCTTGTTCTGCTGCTATTCATGGACTCATGAGCTCCAAGACAATGGATGTATCTTCCTGTTTTCATTTGTTTTGTAACTGTAATAATTTAATGATTAATGGTCTGCAATATTTTTCAAATTTAGATATGGGATGATAGCTTTTAAAATATCATCATCAAAATGTATATGTATTCATTTGAGTTGAGATTACATGGTATATTCTACACATAAAAATATAAAAATAAAAGTGATAGGTTCAAGATGTTTCTTTTAACTTGGTGCACAACCAGCTATCTTACGACTGTTTACAGAAAAATAAAACAATATTTAATGCTTACAATTCATAAAAGGTCATAAAATATTTGTGTCAAGGGAAAATTAGCTTTAAAATGTATTTAACAGTACAATTTCTTTAGACCAGAACGTGATCCAATTATCTTAATTGTGGCGTATGTATTTACTTGCAATCATATATTATGAGTCCCCTTCTCCCAATATATGTGAAGAACATACATAAATGCAAACATAGGAGTGATTCTGGTGCTTATGACTTGGAAGGTAGGTAAATTAATCAATGATATCCTGAAAGTAAACAAAAATTAACAACGCAAAAGCATGTTTTGTATTGTATAAATGATTAGTTATAATCTGCAACAAACGAAATTATATTAATGACTTCTTTTTATATTGTACATGGTACTTGCAGATTTGTTGAAGAAAAATTTGAAGCCATATTTAAGAAGCATGCTCATATAAACCCCAATGCATTAATTGAAGATGACGTGAACGAGACGCTAGAAGCAAATAAAAAGCCAAACGACACCACAAGACCGTGAGTTCCTAATCAAATATTGTATATCTTGTAATGACTTATAACTTAATTAATATTACTGGCATACTCCAATACCTCAATCTCCCCTTTAATTGAACTACAAATCAAATTTGAGTTTCCCTGTAGCGTATGTTTAAATACTTATGCATCTAATATTTATCTTTTCATCTTGTCATTTTATCCTGACCTATAGCATATATTTGCGATGATTATGCTTGATTTAAAGTCATATGGGGTTAAGGGTTGATGGAAATTTCGATGGAATGTAATTCTACAATGTTTATTTCATGTACCAGAGAAATACCTATGTCTAGAAATGTATAACTTAGTTTTAAAAAAAAAGCTAAGCTTACTTAGAAAAAACTTATTTTTGGAAATATATAACTTAGTGTTTTCCTTTTTATACTAAGCTTACCCGGTTTTTAAAACAGAGTGATACTCAAGTTTAAAAATTGAGTAACTCACAATTTGAAATGAGTATTACTGTGTTTTTAATTGAATAACATTCAGTCTTTATTACTGAGAAACTCAATCTAAAAAAAAACTATTTTTAAATTAGTACTTTATATATAAATTTAGGTAGAAAAGAAATAGGTGCAGAGAGGTGACTAAAGAAATGATATATACTTGCAAAGTTCTTAAAAGGGACATTTCTGTTGGTGACTATTGCATGGTAAACTACTCAAGTCTTGCAATGGCATTATTACTACTACACTACTGCTATTATTTTTACAATGTTCATTTTTGGTGGTATAATACTGAGAAAAATGTTGTTTCGAGGATTTATCTTTGGGAATGTCTTCATCGACAGAAACGATGAAATGGCCAGGGCTGATAACGGCGGTTTGGGTGCAGTGTATCTTAGGCAACAATTGCACATTTTCAAACTATTCAGATGCGATTAAGAATCTGATGGGTTTAACGCGGTTGGAATTGAATGGATTATCTATTGCTAAAGATTTTGCAAAAGCGTTTGGCATTCTTGCCGGACTTGATCTGATCGATTTCTAACTTCGGTTATTTTTCTGATTGGAGCTGTTGAGGGATTGGTTGGCTATGGAGCTCAATGGCTTGTTCTACGGCAGTCGATATCCCCTTTGTTGTATTGGCAGATGTGCATTTTCCCATTGGAGGAAACATCACAACATGGATGAACACAGTTGTACCCATGACTTGCATGCGTAACTTTCGCCGTAACCGTGGACCAGTTTTAGGAATTTTGAAAGGCTTCGTTGGTCTCAGAACTGCCATCTTCGCTGACCTCTGCTTCTCTTTCTTTGTAGACAACTCTGCCTCCTTCCTCCTCATGCTTTCAGTGGCCCCTGCCACAGTCCGCTCAGCTGCAATGCTTTTCCTACGTGCACCCAATCTCATGTAGAAGAAGAAACCAAGTCTAAATGCTTCAAAGTGATCAACGTATTTGTAGTCATTATTGCTGTATATTTACTTATTTTCGATCTTTCTGGGGATCATGGACCAGTTATACCGAAAATGTTTATTGTAGTGGTTTTAGTACTTCTAGCACTTCTAGGTTGTGTACCGATTTATTTAAGGTTTAAAAATAGGAGTAATGCGATAGGTTGTGATATGGGGGAAGAAAATGTTGAAGCTCCTTTGATTATATTAGAAGTGGCAGAGAAGGTGGAGATGGCAGTCATGGATGCAGAGTATGATGGTGTGTCGGTGTCAGAGATTTGAGAGAAGCATTCCATTAAAGAGGCGCTCTTGAAGTTGGATTTTTGGATAATGTTTTTATCATTTTTGTGTGGGGTTGGGACTGGACATCGACAATATGGGGCATATGGGGTTGGCCATGGGATACCCTGACGTGTCTTTATTTGCTTCAATGACTATTATTTGGGATTTCTTTGGAAGAATTGGTTCTGGTTCTTTATCCGAGTATTTTCTCAAGAAACATGGAACATCAAGGCCACTATAGAACGCAACATCGTAAATACTAATGGCAGTAGGGTACATCGTAGTGGCCATGGCATTCCCTGGCTCTCTCTTCTTCGGTTCAACCACAGCCGACATCTGTTATGGCGTTAGTTTAGTTGTAACTGTTCCTACCGCATCTGATCTATTTTGACCAAAAAACTATGGTCTCATAACCAACATTTTGATTCTCAGCCTCCCACTAGGGTCGTTTCTCTTTTCGGGTCTTTTAGCAGGTTTCCTATACGACTCTCAAGCGACCAAAACTGCAGATAGAGGAAACGCGTGTGGGAGCGCATTGTCCCAAGCTTGTGTTTCTGATAATGGTTGTCACTTGTGTTATTGGATTTGGGTTCGATTTTATGCTGGCGTTCAGGACTAAGAAGGTATATATGAAGATTTATGGTGGTAAGAAGGCGAAGAAGGCACAGCTCTTATAGCCTCCTTCAAGGTGGGAAATCTTAATGTGTAAAAGTAGAAACTGAGGTTGCAGTTTGATTGTGGTAGCTAGAGGAGGGATCCAGTGACTAGTTACTGAAAAACATGCAGGTGATTGGTTTAATTCTTTATTTTATTTGTGCTATATTGCATTTGTTGGCAATGTTTCAGAAATATAGATGTTTGCTATAGCCTCTGGTAGGATGTATCTTTGTTTCTCTTTAGTTCGTAATAAATGAAAAATAGGCGAAAATGATATATATTTAATAAAAAAATTTAAAATAATATTAGACATGCAGAAGATTTCGTAAAAATATGTTTTATTGCACAACACTCGTATATTTTGCACTGCAAACATTCAGCATTAACACAATAGAATTACATTTATCTTGAGTTGCTGACAAATAAATGTTAGTAGTGGAAATATTTATATGTGATATTTTGCATGACAAATAACTACTTACCAATTATTTTGCATTACAAGGGCGATTATAATGCATGATAAATATTTGTACTGTAAATTGATATTATCTTATAGACATATAATACAATTTTTAAGTATATTCGATTCAACATTCAACATTTCTAAAACATATAGAAAAATAGATTCAGTAATGGCTGGGAAGAAATTTACAATGCTGACTTAACCTTTTTTGTACCATGTACTGAGATGGATCAGAAAAGTCAATCATCACCGGATCAAAGAACTTCAGTGCCGGAATACCAACATTTTTAACAGCCATATTCGGTAGGCAACCTGTATCATTTTTGCACTGAAACATGCATCAAATATTAAGGGGGATTTTTATATTATTACAGCGGTTATGGGAGATGGGTTCATGAGCGTTGGGGTGGGGTTCAAGAATATAGCAGGACCTGAAGGTCATCAAGCAGTTGCACTTTGTGTCCATGCTGACTGCGTCGTTTTCCTCAACTACCGCATGGAAGCTTTCCAGGACGCTCTCAATGCACAAACCAGAAGACAGTTTTACGGTGGCTGTCATTATTGGCATTGTTTATTACATTTTTTATACTTGAAGACTGCAAAAGACAATGAGAGATATTTCTGATAATCAGCACTGAGTTTCCTCATTTGGTAATATACTTCAATTTAAGCCAACTTTTTTGCTTCTTTTTTTAAGGTTTTTTTTTGTGTGTGTGTGTGTTTGTGTTTGTGTGTGTGTATGTATCATTTTTCTCTCTCTTAACACCCCATCATATGCTACTCTTTTTTATATCAAAGCATGTATACACTACTGTTTTGAACAGATGGCACATACTCAGGTATACCATCATTTTAAATTCTAGACTAGATGCACACATTCATTTCAGCATGTGCGTGTATTTGAACCATGTTCCCATCATTTTGATACATGTACATCCTACATTTTCGCGGGTCATATAACACCCAATAGTAGGGTAACTTTTAAGATTATCCCATTAAAATCGATAACTTTTAAGATATATACACGGAGCCCTGCTGTCTGTATATAACTCAAACCATTACAGTCACCATGTTTCAAGGATTCAGGCATAAAAAATTCAGAACGCTATCGATTCCTCAGTCTAACAAAAGGTTTCCCTATCGAACATGCAAATTGGGATCTGCCGTGTTTGAAAACTAATCCATGGATTAGTCAATGCAACATTAATGTACTTGGTTTTTAACTAGTTTAATTTGAAGTTTTGAATATGTAAAGCTTAAAATACAGTAGTTTCTTAAGTAAGGTCAGTTTCATAACTTTGAATATATTTGGCAGGAAATATAAATTTTCCTTTGTGAATAGTTACCTTAAAATGTATTAAGATCTTTACTATAATTTTTTTGGATTAACATGAATTTAAGTGTACTCCTAAAATGCATTTAAGCTTTAAATATATTAAGAAATTTTTCGATGAATTGCAGATACATGCCTATTTTTTAAATCTGCCAAGTGCAAATTCCTAAGGTCTCGAAGGTTATTTAACATGAGCTTTCAAATCTATGATAGTTTCTTATATGTACTTCTGATGAAAATATGACTTTTAGTCTGTGCACTGAACAGATGTTCTGGACATCAAGATACAAGATTTAGAAGTATTCTGACTATGGATATTCATGTGTGCTGCTTCAAATATTTATGTAACTGTAATTTCCCCTTATTTTTATCTATGTTCCTAAGCTTAATGGAATTTTCATCCACTGGACATTCAATAGAAAGCTATACGCATTCTGTACGTTGGACGATATAGCATTTGATATTTTGTGTATATAAATAACAGTCTTTTTTTTTGTTTTCATGTATGCATGTCTCAACCCTGGTATTTTTCAAATTTTAACTATATTGTCCATCATTTTTCCCTTGTTTCCATTACAAAATAATTTCAAATTAAAATACAGGTGGTGCATTATTTATAATGATGATATTATAGAATTCTATAACTAATTGTTCTTTGGAACCAATATTCTTAATGATACAAGTGGTGCATTATGCTGCTTGCCACTGGTAGTCAGTGAATTCATCAATTTTTACTTGGATTACTTTTGCTGTTTGAATGTAAATTATATGCATACCATGCCCAGTTTTTCCTGGCATTTTTTCCCTTATTTTCCATATGCCATACCAAATCTCTTCTAACACACTGTTTTTCCCGACATATTGTACCAATTCATAAACGATGTATCCATGTTTTAGGCAGCATACATTCATATAATTCTTATGTATGAGCAACTGGGTGAATCAAAAATAATCGTGCTAGCCTAGAACCTGCTCTGAATGTGATGTGGTCTTTGTGATTATTTGTTTCTTGATTCTTATTCTACATCATATCACAAGTGATCTTTACTTAACAGTTCTAGGATGTGATCATGCTTTATTTGCAAACTTTATCTTCTTACATTTCAAAATTTGTATCTAATCATTGCTCCACCAATTACTTTGTAGGTGTTTTTCTGTCATCTTCCTGTAGTTTTAATCATGGGACTATGTATTATGCAGGATGTGCAGCAGTGTGCATAGCACATAAGATATTGGCATATTGCAAGAACTATTACCTTTATTTAATATCCCTTTAGGTAATGGCTTTAAGTTTCCTTTTGTTTTGCTTTTCAACTTTGAGAATCTTTGGATTAATTGATTCTCTGGTGTCTTATGTAAATGTCGCTGCTCGCTTCCACTGTCTTAGCTATTATATCTTTTATCTTAGCTATTATATCTTTTATCCACTTATATTCATTTCATCTCCTTACAAGAAAATTTTACCAAAGAAGACAAGTTGCAGTGAGGCGACCCATTCATTTATTAGGGCTGACTCTGATGTGTTTTTCCATTTTTCAAATTTATTTTTTGTATTTTATATGTTTTTGTTTGTAATTTGATAGGAGGAAGTGTACAAAAATAAACGAGATGAAAGGGAAAAACAGTCTCTTCTTAAGAAAGAACAGAAGTTTTACTGCAAAATTTAGTTAAAATTTTCCTTCCCTACTTCCACGTATACAAAATTAGAAACACCCCGGTACTTGTTTGTTAGAGTATACACTATGTCTTGAGTATACTTCTTTTACTATTTGCTGTAATAGGTATTGGGCCTGTTTGTATGTAGTCCGAAAACTTCTCTATTTAAACAAACTAATCCAGAATTAAAAAATACAATAATCATTTTACATCGATAAATAAAATCCTATAGATCTATTTTCCCTCGAGTGATGTAACAAAATGTTTGAAAGTAGAACTATTTCCTAAGTTCATGCACAAATACTTGTTATGTATGACCTATTGCTTTACTTATAATACTTCTTACTTTGTTTACATTGATGATAATAAGGATTTATACCAATAGTGATTCATACGAACTGTATATTCACTTTCAAGAATATAGGTGTATTACATTAAGAAATAAAATCCTATAAATTTATTTATTTTTCTCTACTAACACTGCTAAAATTTTAAAAGGTAGATTTTATGCTGAAAGTGAAGGTGGTTAAAGACATGGTGCATGATACTTGTAAGACTGTTGGTTTTACAACTGACCATTATGTGAAATAGTTGGATCTATAGAAAAGGGAGCATGATAGACACCATCAGGTTTGTACCCATCATAGCTATACATATCACCATAAAGTACCTAAAGAAAAATATTCAAGTAACTCACAAATTGAATGACATATGAAGGAAGATATCCATTAGGTTCGTAGTGTGTTTATGGTTGTCATTGCTGATATTGTCTTTTTGTGTGAGTGCGGTGTTTATTGAGTCTTGTATGTGTTCTATCCTTTATCAATCTGGATTTGAATAAATTAAGAGTGTTGTGCAGTTTTTAATGGGTTTGCACGTTGTGGAATCTTATTGTGTCCAATTTTATGGTATAATTTCATGTATGGATGTAGGGTCATGCAGTTACTTTGGATTATGTTACTTAGAAATGTCTATGTTTGACTGAACATTTGAAATTTTGAAGAAGATTAAAGAGCAAGGCTGTAGGATATCAATACACATGTCTTTGAGATGTCTATTTCAATCTTTTTTCAATTTTTGCAGGTGACCGAAGACTTTCGAAACAGGAAGCACCATGCTGTGAGTGTCCAACATCCTTTTATAATGTAATTTTGGCACACTTGAGGATTATAATGGATAATATGTGATCTTGATTCTTGAACATTGTGCAGACTTTATATATATGGATATAGGAAATGTTATTTGAATATGGAAAAAGTTGTTTAAACAGTGTGTGTGGATGGTTGTTTGATATGAATTATTATGTTTCAATTTACATATTTTTGTTTGACATGATATATGTGAAAATACATAATATTTATTAGCATTAAAAGAAATGTGAAAGGATATTGAATATAGGGAAAAGCGAAATTTAAAATAATGATACTACATTTAATAAGGTTTTAGAAACGCTATAGGAAATTGTCTCATAACATAGCGTTTTCTAGGGGCTATGAAAAAGCAAAGTAACTTTGTCCATTAAATGTACCGTGACATCAATAAAACACTATGAAAATATGTAACATAGCATTTAGTGTTTCCTTCCAATAGGATTACATAAACGCTATGTAATGTAGCTTTTTAATAGCGTTTTACCATTTGCTATTGGAAGTTGATAGTCTATTATAGCATGTCGTTCCGTAGCGTTCTTTAAAACGCTATACTAGGATAAAATAGCGTTTTTCAAACGCTATGGAAACCCCTATTTGTTGTAGTGTAAATAGATGTTATAATTCTAGATCTAAATAGATGTCATACAATATGTGAGATTATACATACTAATAAATCTAAACTTGCATAGGTACATGTGATTTATCATGTGAATCATCATAGCCCAAATATATATAATCAACATCATGATTCATAAGCTAACTACAACATAATAACATCATGGCTTTGTAACATCGCAACTTAGCATAGAAACTTTCAACATATATAATATCATCATAGCATGATTTACAACATATAGGATATCATCATCACATAACATAGGATTTACAACATACATGATAGCATAAGGTTTACAACAACATATATGACAATTCACATCATTTTCTTATGATCCATATCACATCTTAATCTAATTAGTTTGCTAATAATCTTATTAAGATCATTATACTCACAATTAGAAAAGAAAGAGAGTCATGATTTGCTTTAGAGTTGAGTAGAATTAGAGTTTTGATCAGCTTTCTTCCTTCTTAGTTGGCGGCGGCTACACTGAGTTCCATGGAGATGGCATGACGGCGGCTATTCTATTTTTCATGTGATTTTAGAGTGAGAGACTACCTAGGTATATATAGAGTTTAGGATTTATTTAGACCGTCAGATCAACTCAGAACTAACCTGAACCGTTAAATTAGCCAAGTCAGCCCTAAAGACACATCAGCAGCTCAAGATTGGGCTCTGCCAAAACCTGGCCGACTTGACCAGGTCGACACCCAAGTCGACTGCGCAGTCGACCTGGTCCTGGGAGTGTCGACTGCCCATTCGACTCCCCAGTCGACCTGGGGTGCTGGGCGGGAAATTTCTCACCTGGCCTGTTTGACTTCGAATTTTGAATTTTGAATTTTCTGAAACTTCTGATGGTCATATCTCCTTCATACGAAGTCCAAATCACGCAAACTCGGACTCTATTTCAACCAGAATTCTGAGACGAACACAATGGCACAACCCGTTTCCCACAATTCTCACATCTGAGATGAGTTATTCTTTAATTTGTGAAAATTTATATTAACAGAATTACGGGGTGTTACAGTAGTGTTCGTTGAGATTATTCCAACGGTTTTGAAATCATCGAATTCTATCGTCGTTTGCACAAGTTACAAGAGTTTAAATATTTTGATTACATAAACGATTAGTTAAATACAATTAACGACTTAATTAACCTACTTAATATTAGTCCTTCTTCACCATTTTCATCTGAAGCAGGTTGCCGTTCAAACCCATAGACTCGATACCTAGGGTTTCATCTAGCACACAAACGAACTCCCCGGACCTCGATCTGAACAGGTCACGTCGTAGAGCAAGGACGCCACCACCATCGGCCAGAGACCGGCGGAGCTTGGCCTTCTCAGGCTTCTCGAATTTCATGCGAAAGTGACTAGCTTTGAGCTGCGATTCTGGCCACCTGCGAACACAGGAGATCATCACCACCGTTGATCAAAAGGTTCTCAACTAGCCGAACCATTTTTCTTTAGAATGTTTTGAGAATTATTGATTGAGATTGTAAGGAATCAAAATTAGAAAATAATTATCGTATGTTTTAGAGTGGTGGCGGCCTTCTAAAAATGTGAACTAGGGTTTACATATAAATGGATATATATATACATATATAAGTTTATTAACATTTTATTCGTTTAATTACTTGTTTAACGCTACGAACTCCAACAACTGTCGCCCCTAACCAAAAACTCCCATTCCAGACACAATGGGATATGTATCGTAAGCCAATTCGACTGTTTTGATCAGTTTTTATCAAAATTAAAACATAAATTAATATAACGTTACATATTGAATTTGAACGTGCATTTTAATTTATCGAGGCCACATACTGACTCTAAAAATTGTGGAAATTGTAAACCAGCTATATTTTGACGATACGGTCCTAAAAAAATTAATTTCGTCGAATTTGGAGACCGTTTTAAAAATGCCCTTTTTAGCTTATTAAATTTAAACAGAAATTGAAAACGCGTTTAAATTCCCCATGCTCACATATTAATTCCAAATAACTTGAAATTTTAAACCTGGTAATAATTTGACATTCTGGATCCAACAAAAGTGGCTTCGTCGAAAATGGAGGTTGTTTGCAAAATGGCTATTTTTAAGGGCTATATATTATACTAAAAAATATACAAATTCCATAGCGATTATTTTAAATTTTAAACTGGACATAACTTACAAATTATAATATGAAATCTAAATTTCTTATATTAGTTAGAAAAATACAGTTCAAAACATTCCAACTTTCTTGTTTTATCCAATTCTGATTTATAATGAATTTTGTACATTCATTTGAAATAAAAAATCGAAATTTCAAACTACCGCGCCATTTGAAATAATTAATATATATTTATACGTTCTAATTTCGATTTAAATATATTTTAAATCGTTAATTCTCAAAATAAATCATTTATAATTTTTAAAATCATTAAATCAATTAAAAATAAAATTTTAAATTGGCTCCAAAAATCTGGGTTGTTACACTTGTGGCAGAAATACTTTTGACTAGAGGAATGAAAGATTTAGGGTTAGGATAATTTTACTGTATTTATAGAATATGTTATCTTATATAAGAAGCTTTATATTTTTTTATTAATTTAGATTTTTACCGCTACTTGTATCTTCAAAAAATCCATATGATCACATATGATACCCAAATCTGATAAAAATGAACATATAGCTATGGTTCGATGTTACGGACCCAACAAAACTAGTTTCGTCGAATTCCAAGTCTGTTTGCTCACACAGTGTATTTTTAAAGTCAAATTATTGACTGTTTTACACATTAAAATCCCGTACAACCATATACTGGCTCCAAAAATCACGAAATTTGAAATTTAATAATAATTTGATATTTTGGATCCAACAAAATTAAATTCTTCAAAAACGGAGGTCTTTGCAAAAATGACTATTTTATAAGGTCTAAATAAACCAATTTAAATATTATTATATTTAAAAACAATTTAATTTAATATTAATAAATTAATATTATCGTGTATATATATATTCGCATAGAATATCATACAGCTCCAAAATAATCATATTTGGATTCACAACTCGATATTTCAAAACCAGGTTAAATCGATATTAAATATATACATATATATATATATATATATATATATAATAAAACCCTTTTATTATATAAATAAATCACTATAAATTATAAACGAATCCCATAGCGACTTTCTGGAAATTTGATTTGGACTAACTCACAATCTACAAGACGAAATCTCTATTTTTCTCTTCTATTAGAAAAATATAGTTCACCAGATCCGAATGTTTTTTGTTTCACAGAAATCCGACTTAAAACGGATCCTTATATTAAATTGAAGTTCAAAACTCAATATTACGAACTACCGTGATGTTTTGAGCTCGATTTAAATTATATTATAATTAATACATTCTAACGCCATTTGCTTAAATAAATTCGTTATTATAGTTCAATTTTAAACTGAATTAAATCTTATAAATTAATCCAGTTCGCACAATATTGTGAATTCTACTATTTTCGACTATTTCGGAATTTATAATTTATTATTCCATTATTTATTAATTAAATATTCAATATTATTTAATTTATGTCATTTTAAATTACCAAATCAACATTTAAATAATTAAGTTAATTAATTATTGAACCGTAAAAATTACGGGATGTTACAACATGGATCATATCTCTTACTCTCTAAATCAGAGTTAACCATATAAATACCCTTTACCAATTTATTAGCCTTCCCTTACATCCTTTAGGTCAAATTTGCAACCTCTTTCATGAGCTTTAAACTCATTTAAGCCCAAATAAATATTGTTCATTAAACCTAATTTTATTGCTTATTGATATCATGTATCAATCAATATATTCATACTTACTATAAATGTACAATAACATTTATTCCTCAATCATATTAAAAATTCTATACTAATATTTCATAAATATTAATTTATTTAATAAATATATAATAATTTTAAACTAATTAAGATGCATGGTCCAAAGGTAATTCATCGTTTTGGTTATGCTACTCGTAGGGGTAAAAGGTCAGTGATTGAAATTGAACTATCTAAATCTTTATGTTCATACGTCACTTTCCAGATGGTGTGACATTTGGCTAACTTTTTCATTTACTTATTTTTAATAAAAGTTTGATTTTATATTATCAAATATTACCCCCATCGTGACTTTTATTTTACACTAATTCTATTCATTTAAACTACATCACTTTAGACTTATGAAATTTGGTGATGGTCAAAATTTCAATATTATTCATATTCAACTCCATTTTCTAGACTACAGTTTAGTAACAACAATCATCATTAACCAAATGTCCTGATCAAAGACTTTAACTTTGATTTGACTTAAGTTGTCCATGATATTAACCTCATATAACCTAGCTAGAAGATGAATCCTCTCTTGAATAACACTTCATTTCTTGTACTTTTATTCAATCTAGCTATAGTCGCTTGATTAATGTCGTATCATGATTTGACTATAATTGAAACAATGATTTCATATTGAAGGTCTATGGTATTCTCAAGTCGTCAGAAGTGTGTAAAATCAGTCATATCGATATTTTCAACTTAACCTTAGTTATATTAATAAACAAAAAACTATTGAGTGGGTAATTCCGTAGTTATCCAATAATTATCATTACATAACCTCTAAGTGTCAAAATCGTCATAAATAATACGTTATCTAACGTTTGGAGAACATTATGTAATTTGTCTCAATGGATACATCAACAATCAGTCTCGATGTACCTATACTAGAAGCATTTAAAATAATATACTTATATTCATTGTGATAAAATACCCACTATTAAAACGCTTTGTAACTACTATCACAAGAAGTATTATTTATAGGTTTCCTACCAAAGATACTTTTTAAATTAATTAATTGATATAACACAATATATAAAATATATTATAGGAAGAAAATACTTTTTATATTGTACAAGATTGGTTAGCCAGCTATATATATGTAACAAATTATACAGTTGCCTATATAGCATAACATTAACTCTTTCAGTAGTAATATGATAATGGTCCCTAACTCCCGCTAAAGAGATTTATGAAATTCTTATATCTCTTTTTGGGTTTTCCAAAGGTGAAGATTTTAGTAGGAATGTCATTAGATAAATTTGATAAACTAATCTAATTCTTATAAAGATATATGTAACATTATGCACTTTAATAAACTAGCATATTTAAATATAATTGAGAAAATTATTTACCTATTAAAATAAAAAATGAGTTGGATTAAAAATTGTCAAAGAAATGTAAACTTTAAAAAAAAATACATTTATTGATATGTGCTCACTTTAGTACCATGAAAGAACCAAAATTATATGGACATCACAAAATTATACCTGATGTGCACGTGAAAATGTATATTTTGTCTCATACTTAATTTTATTTTATTAGAATAAAAAATCTACAAGTCTTTATTTTTAATACTATTGTAAGTCCTTGTAGGAACAATATTCTAAATCGTGTGCCTATTTTTAAAATAATGACAGAAAATGTAATAAAACTTGCAGTTTTAAGGAAAAATTACAAAATTTTATTAAGTTCAATAATGTGAAAAAAATGTGGTTATTCACCAAAGTTATATTTAAATAACAACCATTATTAATTATAAATAAAAAAATGAATTTTTTATTTTTGTAAAGCGCAGCCTACAAATTAGCTATTTAGTCAGGAAAACAGGAACAATGTTTACAAATTTGTTGCTTCATGGACTTAGCTTTGCTTCATGGACTTAGCTTTGCTTCATAGACTTAGCTTATATCGATTTCAGAAAGAGAGATATGGTATGCAAAGTCTATAAAATAAGTGGCATATTAAGATTTTCTTACATGTTTAAAACATAAAAATATTTTTGAATCATGATTCACTCATCTATAGTTGGAAAAAACAATAGTCTTTTGTATACATTAATTTTGAGAATTTTTTTCTAAACATTTTAATTTAATTGGAAATTGGGTGCAATTTGGAAGGTGCAACATGAATGTATGCATGCATATTAGAGATAGACAATAATACCAATCGTATTTTACTCGATTATATTTGTTGTTTCTAATACTTTGTTGCAGGCTCATTACTTTTGGGCAGTGTTTTATCTTTAGCCCATTTACCCCAGTATAAATATGTTGCCTACGGATGCAATCAAATAATATCGATTCAAAGCTTCTTTTACATTGTTCTACATTGGATTCACCCGCTTGCCTACTACATTTCAGATTATCAAAACAATACGTTGTATCATTCTTCAATACAGTATCAGAGATATGGTGATAGCTCGATTCCCCATCAAAGTATTATCGTCATTTTGGAGATTATAGTTAGATTTTTGATCAAACGATCAAGTTTCACATCATTTGATCAATTTCCATCCAAGAAAAGAGCAAGCCAGAGTATTCTCTTCATTCTTACCTTTCCTGGTTGCATCAAGATCATCGGTGTTATTTTTTATTTTATGCCACATTCTCAGTGTCGTACCTGAAAATGGTGTTTCAGAGTATTCTCATTATCAACACCACCTTCGTTTGCTACTAATTTTTTTTCTTATCTAAACATATCGGATTGCTTTCCCTTTTCTTGATTCATGATCTGGATCTGCCTTTTTCAATCATCATGGAAAACCATAGAAGCAGTGAAAGCCCTCAAATATCTACAACAAGAGTCTCTCAAAATCAACCTGACCCCACTCAAGATTTGATGAAGGTTATCTTCAAGCCTCATAGTCAATTGATCTCTATTCAACTAAATGAATCAAACTACCAGTTATAGAAATTGCAAATTGAAACTGCCATTAGAGGATATGGACTCGATGAATATATTTTGGGAATAAGAACTGCTCCATAAAAATTCACAAGAGATAATGAAGATAAGTTAGTGTCAAATCAAAATTACATAACATATCAAATACAAGATAGGCTGGTATGTTGTTGTATGATGTCATCAGTAGTGCTGCAATTCTACCATAACTGATTGGATGCAAATTGACTCAAAAAACCTTGCCAGCTATTGAGAGGAATTTATAGCCCAATCAATAGCCAGGATAATGTATTAGAAGAGGAAGTTACAAAATATCAAGAAGGACGGTATAACTATGAATGTACCTACTCAAAATCAAGAATTTGTGTGACCAACTTGCCTCTATAGGTCATAGATGTAAGGGGTGATTAATCCCTTTCAGCAGAAAAACCTCAATGGGATCTTGCAATGATGTGATAGAACAAACAGATTGAAATGATTATCAATCACAGATCACAGAAAAAAGTCAAAGAGAACATACAAATTTATAGTGGTTCCACTATCGCGAGATAGCGTACGTCCACTTCAATGGGAAAGAGATTTTATTAATGTTCAAGAGATTACAGAGTTTTTACAGTAGAGCAAAGAAATGAAGAAAATACAGATGATCTCATGTCATAGAGCAAAGTATCTTCTCCAATGGTCTGGCTTCTTACAATTATAGCACTTTCCATCTTTAGACTTACTCCGCGAATTAGATTTCCAAGAATTGGAATGCCCCCTATTATTCTTCACTTTCTTCTCTGCTCTTCCTCTCTCAACAAATAAACCTGGACTACTACTTCCTCCACTACTATCACTAACACCAAACTCTTTCATCTGATCTCTAAAATCTTCACTGAGCAAACCTATCTTCACATCATCTAATTTCAATGTATCTCTACCATAGATAAGGCTGTTAGCAAAACCAGTGCATCGCTCTATGAGAGAACACAATAGAACCATTGCTTTTAGTTCTTCATCAATTTCCAACTCAACATACTTCATCTTCATCAACAGGTCATCAAACACACTTAGGTGTGTCTTAATTGAAGAATCTTCCTTCATCTTATAAGTGAAGAAGGTCTTCAATAGGATCAGACAATTAGCTAGAGATTTCTTCGTGTAGCAGTCCTCCAACTTCTTCCAAATGCCTTTAGATGTTGTTTCCTGACTGATTTCAGAAATTATATTCTTTCCCATGGAAAGTTGAAGAGTAGTAAAGTCTCATTCTTCCATCTCCTCTAATTCCACTGATGAAATATCAGTAGGTAATGTCTCTACATCAAATGCTACTCGATGAATGTGATTTCTTTTCAAAACTTCTTTCATCATCCACTGCCACTTTTCAAAATCTCCATCACCATTCCACTTCTCTATCGTCAACTATGATCCTGACGCCACATAGGAGCCCCTGACGTATGGACCAACTACTGGCACTGACGTATTATTTGTATTATTTTCATCTCCTCATGTCATTCTACCAAGCACCTTCTTTGTGAATCTAGCTCTGATACCAGTTGTAAGGGGTGATCAATCCCTTTTAGCAGAAAAACCTCAATGGGATCTTGCAATGATGTAATAAAACAAACAGTTTGAAATGATTATCAATCACAGATTATAGAAGAAAAAAAATTCAACAGAGAAAACATAAATTTATGGTTGTTCCACTATCGTGAGATAGTGTACGTCTACTTCAATGGGGAAGAGATTTTATTAATGTTCAAGAGATTACAAAGTTTTTACAGTAGAGCAAAGAAATGAAGAAAATACAGATGATCTCATGTCATAGGAATAACATCCTTTATGCCTCTCTTTAAATAGAGAAAAAATTACTTGGGGATAAGGCAATTGATTTATGTAAATAAATCCATTCATGTAAGGCTAATATTCCCAATAATTTTATTGTCATATTATTTATTGATAACATTCCCTTTTCTCCATCAATCAATCATTTTCCCAATTTAATTTCTTTCCGTTTCTTCTTTTATGAAACATGGCAAAAAAATAAATGGCGAATCTCCAATATCCCTTTCTACTTAATATTCCTTTCTATTTCTTTCTTGCACAAAACAGGTAACCAAATTACCCTGAATATCTCCAAAATCTAACTAATTTTGGAAATTTGTATCACCAAATTCCAATAATCTCCACCTTGATACAATATCTCTTGCAACTAACAAACTCCAATGTGAATGCTTCCCAATAAGTTCCTGCAAAATCCACCACTCATTGCACTTTTTTCAGTGAACTCCGACAAGGCCACCGCCCACCAACAAAGTGTTGGAAGCATTCAAAAACAACGTAGACATTGTGCAACCAACTCCTATCTCTTCATACAAGAAGAATACCACTTCTTCTCTTGACTTCAACCAAGTCACTCTCTTCCCCATAGTGCCACCATGTGGCACTTAGCACTTCATCAAGTGAATCAAGTACGAGCAATGCTTGAACTTAGTAGCAGGTAATGCCATCGTAAACATGTTCGCTGCATTGTTACTTGTGTGAATCTTCTGATGACGAACTAACTTTTCCTCATTCATAGAGATAAGGAAAGACTTATTTACCTCTATATGCTTTGTTCTAGAACTGAAAGCCAAATTTTCAGCTAAATGAATTGCATTTTTGACTGTCACAATTCACCAAACAAGCATCTTGTATGAAGCCCAAATCACACAATAACTTCTTCAAATAAAGTGCCTCTTTAGCTGCGTCAACTGCAGCTATCAACTCTGCCTCTGTAGTAGACAAAGCAACTATAATATGCAACC
This sequence comes from Allium sativum, assembly GCA_030737875.1. Classification (NCBI taxonomy): domain Eukaryota; kingdom Viridiplantae; phylum Streptophyta; class Magnoliopsida; order Asparagales; family Amaryllidaceae; genus Allium; species Allium sativum. The sequence goes on from CM060919.1 coordinate 716,707,790, forward strand.
TCGCTTTCCAACTAATAGTTGTTCCTCCAAGTGTGAACACATAGCCCGAGGTTGACTTCCTTCTACCTCTATCTCCGGCATAGTCTGAATCATAAAATCCGACCAAGTTGAAATTTTTACTTCTGCCGCAAAAAACAAGCCCATAATCTGATGTTCCTCTAAGGTATCTAAAAATGTACTTCACTATCTCCCAATGCAATTTTCTTGGATTTTCCATATATCTAATAACTAATCCTATAGCCAGAACAATGTCAGATCTAGTTCACACCATAGCATACATCAAGCTACCTATTGCACTTGCATAAGGCACTTTTTTCATATAGGCCTTGTCCTCTTCTGAGATCGGAGAGCCTTGCTTAGAAAGCTATATATGCAAAGGCATGGGCGTACTGATAGCCTTTTCTCCATCCATGCTAAATCGAGCAAGCAACTTTTGAATATATTCCTTTTGAGTAAGTCTCGAAAGTCCAAACTTTCTATCTCTTTGGATTTCCATTCCCAAAATTTTCATGCTTCCTCAAGATCTTTCATATCGAATTCTGCTTTTAATTTCAACTTCAGTGCATCAATTACAGCTTGATCCTTGGAAGCAATCAATATATCATCCACATACAAAAGCAAATACACCCAATTATTATTCTTTAAATGATTAAAATAAACACATGCATCTTTAGTACTACGATTAAAATCATGTGAAAGCATAAAAGAATCAAACCTTTTATACCATTGTCTAGGCGACTGTTTTAGACCATAAAAGATTTCTTCAACTTGCGTACCCAATCTGATTTTCCATCTACAATAAATCCTTCTGGCGGCTTCATGTAAATGGTTTCCTCCAAATCACCATGCAAGAAAGCGGTCTTCACATCAAGTTGTTCTAACTCCAAATCGTGAGCATCAACTATTTCAAGTAGGATTCGAACTGAAGTTTTTCTAACAATTGGAGCAAATATTTCATCATACTCTAACCCCTTTCTTTGTGAAAACCCTTTGGCTACTAATCTTTCCTTGTATCGACCATAATCTTTCACCTTGAATACCCACTTGCAACCTATGGCTCGGCTTCCTTGAGGTAGTGGTACTGAATCCCAATTCTTGTTCTTTTGCAAAGACTGTATCTCCTCTTCCATAGCGCAATTCCACTTCGAGTTATCACTTGACTTCATGGCTTCTTCAAGGCTCAATGGTTCATCATAAATTACATGTAAAGAATACTCAAACTGATCATCAAGGCTCAAATTTTTATACTGCCAATCTCCATATCTAATTGGATCTCTCTTTGGTCACTGACTAGCCCGTATGGCTATATCTCTCGATTCTCCTTTAGCTCCACCTTGAACTCCACCTTGAGATGAATCCTCTCTAACTTCATGACCATCACCATCACTACCAGAGGAAATAAATGGACTATCATATGATGTATCATCAACTGCTCTGTCACTATTATCAATAGTAATGGCTCTACTTCGGGTTTGAAAACTGGGAATCTCGATCTTTCCAGGCTTCTCATCAACTGAATCTGAACCCTCCGATAAACCTTCCAAAGGTGTAAACATTGCTGAATCATCAAAAGTCACATATCTAGAATGTATAATGATTGACATTGAAAAGTGTTTATTTTATGACTCTTATGCTTTATCTTTTGTAAATAAATAAATGATACTTCGGGTATTTTTTTATGTGTTTTTACAGATTTCAAGCGTTGCCTCCTTCATTTCAAATCAAAGGCCAACTACAAGAAAGAGCTACTTCCTCACATCAAATTCATTTCAATTGCAAAAGAAGTAGTAGCTCACTGGTAAAGGCATAGGAATTGTTGCTGAGAGACCTGAGTTCGAACCCCGTCAAGCTCACTTTTTGCCAAAGAAACGGAGCGCGTTCACACTGGCCCTTTGCTTTGAGAAATATCTGGATTAGTGTTATGTTATATATATACATACACATATTCATGTGTATGTATATATGATGTGCACCAATTAACAATTCAGCAATAGCCATATTCTTATCATGGAATTAAATTCAAATCATTCAATTTCAATTAGAAGAATTTCTGATTGAATTGTTGCCAAGAAGAAAGATCAATTTTGAAGATTTTATCTTATATTGCCTTTGGAGTCTGATAAGCGTCCTTGTTTGGAAGAATTAATTATATGCAGTTTTTTATCAATCAATTAGCCACATGGGAGAATTGAAAGATATGGAAAATATTTACCATGATATGCCCAGATTTTCTCCAATCAAGTTAGTCAAGGAAGGCAAGAGATATTCATGAATGAGGAGGCCCATTTATTCATAGACCTAATTATGGTTTTCCCATTCTCATCTATAAATATGTGTTGTAACCATTGTAAAAATTCATTCTTCTGTACTCTTTTTTAGTTTTAATAAAGCTTTCTTTTCTTTAGTTTTTGCATTTTATTTTCATGGCAAATTGTGTTGTCTAGTCAATTAGATTTGCTAGAACACAATTTGCTATTGCTTCTACTTTTCTTACTAGTGATTGACCGTCTGATTAGATTCAGCGGTAATCCTAGTTTTTATTTCAGTTGTTGATTTCTTTTCTGCAATTTTATTTCCAGTGTTCTATTTTATTTTAATCATTGAATTTATTACAGATCCGATTAGATTCGAATCTGTAGTGAATTTAATTGCATCTTTTATTCGTAGTTTCAGTTTTTATTTTGCTTTGCGAAAAAAATCAACCTCTAAGCTTTGTCTAACTCGCCCACGAAACATATAAATAATTGATTTAATTCACCTCCCTGTGTTCGACCTGTATGCTACACACCTGTATTCTTGCAGAATTTATTACAAATGTCACGCTTTTCTAATTCATAGATTAGCGACGATCATATAACTTTCTTCGTAATTGGATTCCAAATTCTATGTCCTTTTATACCATCTGTATAACCAAGAAAAACACATTTGGAGGCCCTAGGCTCCAACTTATCATGTCCTGTATTGTGAACATAATATGGACATCCAAATATACGAAAATAACTTATTAAAGTGTTTTTATCTCTCCATAACTCCTCTGGAATCTTCCCATCAATGGATGAGCACGGAATCCGATTAATAATATATGCTGCCGTCGAAATAGCTTCAGTCCAAAAACCCTTAGACATACCCGCAATCAATATCAAGCAACGAGCCTTTTCAAGTAGAGTCCTATTCATTCTTTCAGCAGACCCGTTGGATTGCGGATCACCAGGTGTAGTAAAATGTCTTCTAATACCACGTTGTTTGCAGTAGTTGAGGGACTCCTTGGAGACATACTCGCCACCATTGTCAGATCTAAGAATCTTCAATTTCTTTCCTATTTGGTTTTCAACAAGAGCTAACCAAACCTTAAACTTCTCAAATACTTCCAAGTTAGCTTTCATTACATACTCCCAAACCTTGCACGAGTAGTCATCAATAAATGAAATAAAATAATAAGCTCCACCAATAGAAGCTGTAGAGTATGGCCCCTAAACATCTGAATGCACATAATCAAGTACCCTCTTAGAAGTATGCATGCCATCACCAAAAGAAACTCTGGTTTGCTTTGCCAATACACACTCCTTGCAAAAGTCCAACTTGTTGAAGATTTCGCTCTTAATCTTTTTCTTCTTACGAAGCAACTCTATGTTCTTCTCCAAAGTATGACCTAATCTGTAACACGCCACGTCCATTAATGTCACTCACAAAGGGAATGCATTAACTTCCATGGAGTGTATTTGGTGTATAGAATAGAATATAACAAGACAAATATAAATAATGGTACTTGAAAATTTTAAAACAACTTTTATTGCAGCGGAGAAATAGTTTGATTACAACAACTTCATAAACCAAGTACACTTAGTATCCACCTTGATAAATTGTTTCAGAGTACATAAAATAAAAAGCATAAACCCCAACACAAGTAGCCATAAAAGAGATGAGCTGAACTTTACTTTCAGCAGTCCAAGCACTTCCAAAAGAGAAAGAGATCCAAGATCGAGCTCCACTAGTACTAGTCCCACCCTGAGAACCTGAGGGGGAAAGGAAGAAAAGAGGCGAACAATGGGGTCAGACATAACGTCTGGCGAGTATAATAACTTTAATAGTATAATTATTAAAGTAACTAGGATAAGGCATAAACTGGTAAGATAAGATATGACCATGAAACAAGTGGGCGTGACAAAGCAAATAAGAGGAATATTCTGGCGTTAATCTCGTTCCTAATCACTATAGGATAATTACTATACTGCACCACACTAGTCACCCTAAAAGTTGATCCCGCCCACAAAACATAATAATGATAATGGTAGTTCGTGTACCCCAAGCTTCCTTCATCGATGTCGTCTGCCCCTATCTCCACTAGTTGTACCCACTACCCCCATTCGATCGCATCCCTAACTCGTAGATACCCGTGCTGGTCCAACAATGGGGTGTATCACTCCCCAAAGTGGCAACCCGATACCACTAAAGATGCACGGCTTATATCTACATGATGCAACAACGTTTTATCTACCAGCCCTGGCCCCCACACGCACATGACCCCGCTGGACTTGCGTTGCCACCGCTAATCCGTTTTGACCTCTTACAATCAAATCTAGTAAGCGTGTCCCGTCCTCGACTTGGGTCGAGCTCACCAAGATACTTAATGGGTTACTGGTTTGAAAAGGTCCCCCCATGCACGACACAAGCTTTCCACCTATGCTTGGTCCCCACTAAGGTTTCCTACTTAACCCCGTTTTTATTCATGTCTTCTTACATGTTTCAACTTGGTTAAGTGCGTCTAATTGTATTTCACATGCCACCCAAGGCACCCACTTACCCCCCCCCCCCATGTCCCACCACATGTTTATCTGGTTAAGTGTTACTTAATTCATTAGACCCGTAACCTTGTAAAGACCTCCCACATTAGACTGGCATTTGCGGTTGCTGGATTTGTTGGGCGGGTCCGGGCAGTCTTATACCGCAAACGAGCCTAACCTCGTGTCTTTACAACTGTTACGCATTTAATTCGTGCCTTTGACCTCTAACATTAGACTGGCATTTGTAGCTGCTGGATTTGCCGGGCGGGTCCGGGCAGTCTTACACCACAAAAGAGTCTAACCTCGTGTCTTAGGCGGTTTATTATTACACATCTTTATTTAACCCCAAATTGGATTAATATCCCTGTTCAAATTTGTAAATAAATTCCAAATTTATTTATGTCCATAATTGTCTCTTCAAATTATGTCCATAAATACCAATTATGCCAATTAATGTCTCAAATTAATTATATGCCTTTTTAAGGCTATTTATGCCAATTCACAATTTTATGTATACCCAATATTATCCCATCATCCCCACGCTATTCATACATTTTCATATGACATATGTTAGACTCGCAAATAGTCTAACTCATAAAAAGAAAAACAACATCACATAACACATAAAATAGATCTAAGGATCATGACATAAGATTACATAGCCAATAACTTGCATATGAATTTCATTCAAACTAGCATATGGTACAAAACTAGCATAGGTGATGGACATAAACTTGCATAACTTATGTACTGCTATAGATCCAAACATAAAGGTGTGAACTTGCATATGGATCTAAACATAAAGATATAATCTTGCTTATGAATCTAAACATAAAGGTGTGAACTTGCATATGGATCTAAACATATAGATTAATGTGACATAAAATAGCATATGCATATACATGTTTGACATATATTTTAACAACCCAAACTTGCATAAGATTCATATAAGAATATATGATCCGATCACCACAAACTTGCATAGGATATATGATTCAACTTGCATAGGATTCACATAAGAACTAACGTATGATCCAACTTGCATAAAGTTCACATAAGAACTAACATATGATCCAACTTGCATAAAATTCACATAAGAACTAACATATGATTCAACATCACAAACATACATATAATTTACATCACATGATTCAAAATCATATTCTTATGATCCCAATTATATCTTATCATAATTAAATTAATGAATTATTTTGTGAAAGCTATCATACTCGCAATAAAAAAGAATAGTCTTTTCTTTCTGGGATCTATATTCTGAAACTGAATTGCTTGCCTTTGATGTAGAATTTGTTGTTATTTAGATTTGATTTGATTTTGATTCAAGCCTCTATCTTGCTTTAGGGTTGAAAGTGTATAGCGGCTACCCTAGGTTCTCCATTGACAGCATGGCGGCTCTTGATATGAATTTGTGTGAATAGGGTAAGGGTTTAGGGTGGTTTTTATATAAGATTAATTAATTAAGAGCCGTCGGACTAACCTAGGAATAACCAGAACCATTCAGATAGCCACCTAAACACTAGTGTCTCAGCAATGACTCACTGTTCGGATTAGAACACTCCAAAAATATGTGCAGGCTTTTAGTCCGACATGGGCGCACTTGGCGGGTGCGCCAGTGCATTTTTGTACTGGCGCACTTCACAAATGCACTAGTGTATTCTAGCCTGTTTCCGGTTTTTCTGCCTAACTTCGTTTGTCCATGTCTTCTTCATACGGTATCCATTTTACGCAAACTCAGACTCTATCTCAAGCAGAATTTCGAGATGAACGCAATGGCTCAACCCGTTTCCCTTAAATCTTCTCCTAAAAATTAAGTATACTTTAATTTGTTACTTATACGTTCACAGAAAATACGGGGTGTTGCATTCTCCCCTCCTTAAAGGATTTCTTCCCCGAAATCTTCAAGTTAAGAAGAATGTGCCTTACCATCCAATCATCCATCTACTCAACCATCATCCACAAGCATCCATTGTCCTTAGAAAACTTCTAATGTTGTATGAACATATGCAAAAGTGTGTGTATATGTCTCTTATATAATGCAAAGATCAGGCGGTCTACTGATTCAGTTGACCTCCTTAATGCGGATTATTTTAATTCCATGAGTCCAATTATGTATGCAAGAAATCCTATTTGATACGCTTCATTTCTATATGAGTGCATAACCATTCATCCAAATGCAACATCCATATGATGAGTCAATCATTTTGCATCCACAAAAATTAAAAAATGCACACACATCCATATGCAGTATGAAGTGTTATTGAGCCGATCTAGTGCCTAGTATGTATATGCATCCACTAGAAACCACTAGCAACCACTTTCATCCACTGCAACCATCAAACATAACATGTCTCAAACACATGTTTACACCCATTAGTTTCTACCTAAAGGTCGAAGACTTGATCGATAGGATACAGCTGAGTGATAGAAGTAAGTACGATTAATACAAGAGCTCTGTTCCTATTAGACATTGGTTAAGAAAATAATTCCCTAAGTATCAATCCCGAAGACCGAAATCAACATCAGATTGACAGCCAATGAATTACTCCCATTAAACAATGCCAAATTGGAAATCTACTTCACGCTTTGAGTAAAAACCCCTAACCTTATCACAAATATCCAGATACTTACAGACTACTGGTACAGATCAGATTATCAAATGATTCTTAGGAAACTAAGCATGATAAAACCCTCCCATATCCCACAAAAACCAGAATGTTTGCGTCATAACTTAACGCATAACACAGATACCCTCAAACCCCAACTTATCACAAACAGATGAGTCATAACCCTTATAGGTTTGAGTCTACCGCGGAATCATAAACAAGACTAGTATTAAAGTGCAGAGTATCAATTACAGAATCAAAATGCCAGAATCAGAAAGAGTTTTAACTCAACAACTAGATAAGGAAACTAAACCTTCTGCAAAAAAATTTCCTATCTCTATCCTATCCACCAGCGACGAGAGCATTCGCCCGCCCTCCAGAAGTAGGTTCTGCCCTCAGCCCTTGCCTTCTGGGGAAATCCTTGATCAGATGTCCTATCTCACTGCACTGATAACAACTAGTCTTCTGACATGTTAACAATTCTTTCTCTAAAGTTTCCACCATCGCGTGGAAATCCCTACGAAGCTCGAAAGAGGATTAGTCGTAGGTGAAATTACTGTGGCATCAAATGGAAGTTAGGCACTTCTTTGCCCTTCGACAGATGCCGTAGTCTCATCATGCCTACGGAACTATGTCGCGATGAGGTTACCTCCCAGAAAGCTAGGAGCCCCGGAGACTCAGAAAAGAAGGAAACAAGGATTAAATAGAAAATCAAAAGATAGATATAAGCTTTGGGGACTATGTTTTTCAAAATAAACTCTACTTTTGAAAATGCTTCCTTATTAAAACCTTTTTAAAACCTTTTTGAAAATAGCTTTCAAAAACTTTTTATCAAATCTGGTAACCTTCAGCTCTGATACCATGTGTAACACCCCATGTCCATTAATGTCACTCACAAAGGGAATGCATTAACTTCCATGGAGCGTATTTGGTGTACAGAACAGAATATAACAAGATAGATATAAATAATGATACTTGAAAATTTTAAAACAACTTTTATTACAGCAGAGAAATAGTTTGATTATAACAACTTCATAAACCAAGTACACTTAATATCCATCTTGATAAATTGTTTCAGAGTACATAAAATAAAAAGCATAAACCCCAACACAAGTAGCCATAAAAGAGATGAGATGAACTTTACTTTTAGCAGTCTAAGCACTTCCAAAAGAGAAAAAGATCCAAGATCAAGCGCCATTAGTACTAGTCCCACCCTGAGAACCTTGGAAGGGGAAGGAAGAAAAGAGGCGAAAACAAGAGGGTCAGACATAACGTCTGGCGAGTATAATAACTTTAACAATATAATTATTAAAGTAACTAGGAGAAGGCATAAATTGATAAGATAAGATATGACTATGAAACAAGTGGGCATGACAAAGCAAATTAGAGGAATATTCTGGCGTTAATCTCATTCCTAATCACTATAGGATAATTACTATACTGCACCACCACTAATCACCCTAAAAGTTGATCCCGCCTATAAACTTAATAATGATAATGGTAGTTCGTGTACCCCTAGCTGCCTTCGTAGGTGTCGTCTGCCCCTATCTCCACTAGTTGTACCCACTACCCCCATTCGATCGGCTCCCTAACTCGTAGATACCTGTGCTGGTCCCACAGTGGGGTGTATCACTCCCAAAAGTGGCAACCCGTACCACTAAAGATGCACGGCTTATATCTACATGATGCAACAACATCTTACCTACCAACCCGGGCCCACGCACGCACATGACCCTATTGGACTTCCGTTGCCACCGCTAACCCGTTTTGACCTCTTACAATCAAATCCAGTAAGCGTGTCCCGTCCTCAACTTGGGTCGAGCTCACAAAGATACTTAATGGGTTACTGGTTTGAAAAGGGCCCCCCATGCACGACACAAGATTTCCACCTATGCTTGGTCCCCACTAAGGTTTCCCACTTAACCCCATTTTTATTCATGTCTTCTTACATGTTTCAACTTGGTTAAGTGTGTCTAATCGTATTTCACATGCCACCCAAGGCACCCACTTAATTTCCCAAGGCACCCACTTAACCCCCAATGTCCCACCACATGTTTATCTGGTTAAGTGTTACTTAATTCATTAGAACCGTAACCTTGTAAAGACCTCCCACATTAGACTGGCATTTGCGGTTGCTGGATTTACCGGGCGAGTCCGGGCAGTTTTATACTGTAAACGAGCCTAACCTCTTATCTTTACAACTGTAATGCATTTAATTCGTGCCTTTGACCTCTCACATTAGACTGGCATTATGGCTGCTGGATTTGCCGGGCGGGTCCGAGCAGTCTTACACCACAAAAGAGTCTAACCTCGTGTCTTAGGCGGTTTACTATTACGCATCTTTATTTAACCCAAAATTGGATTAATATCCCTATTCAAATTTGTAAATAAATTCCAAATTTATTTATGTCCATAATTGTCTCTTAAAATTATGTCCATAAATACCAATTATGTCAATTAATGTCTCAAATTAATTATATGCCTTTTTAAGGCTATTTATGCCAATTCACGATTTTATGTATATTCAGTATTATTCCATCATCCCCATGCTATTCGTATGTTTTCATATGACATATGTTAGACTCTCAAATAGTCAAACTCATAAAAAGAAAAACAACATCACATAACACATAAAATAGAGCTAAGGATCATGACATCAGATTACATAGCCAATAACTTGCATATGAATTTCATTCAAACTAGCATGTGATACAAAACTAGCATAGGTGATGGACATAAACTTGCATAACTTATGTCCTGCTATAGATCCAAATATAAAGGTGTGAACTTGCATATGGATCTAAACATAAAGATATAATCTTGCTTATGGATCTAAACATAAAGGTGTGAACTAGCATATGGATTTAAACATGTAGATTAATGTCACATAAACTAGCATATGCATATACATATTTGACATATATTTTAACAACCCAAACTTGCATAAGATTCATATAAGAATATATGATCCAATCACCACAAACTTGCATAGGATATATGATTCAACTTGCATAGGATTCACATAAGAACTAACATATGATCCAACTTGCATAAAGTTCACATAAGAACTAACATATGATCCAACTTGCATAATATTCATATAAGAACTAGCATATGATTCAACACCACAAACAAACATATAATTTACATCACATGATTCAAAATCATTTTCTTATGATCCCAATTATATCTTATCATAATTAAATTAAAGAATTATTTTGTGAAAGCTATCATACTCACAATAAAAAAGAATAGTCTTGTCTTTTTGGGATCTGTATTCTGAAACTGAATTGCTCGCCTTTGATGTAGACTTAGTTGTTATTTAGATTTGATTTGATTTTGATTCAAGCCTCTATCTTGCTTTAGGGTTGAAAGTGTATGGTGGCTACCCTAGGTTCTCCATTGACGGCATGGCGGCTCTTGATATGAATTTGTGTGATTAGGGTTAGGGGTTTAGGTGGTTTTTATAGAAGATTAATTAATTAAGAGCCGTCGGATTAACCTAGGAATAACCAGAACCATTCAGATAGCCACCTAAGCCCTAGTGACTCAGCAATGACTCACTGTTCGGATCAGAACACTCCAGAAATCTGTGTAGGCTTTTAGTCATACATGGGCGCACTTGGCAGGTGCGCCATTGCATTTTTGTACTGTCGCACTTCACAAGTGTGCCAGTGTATTCTGGCCTGTTTCTGGTTTTCCTGCCTAACTTCGTTCGTCCATGTCTTCTTCATACGGTATCTGTTTTACGCAAACTCGGACTTTGTCTCAAGCAGAATTTCAAGACAAACGCAATGGCGCAACCCGTTTCCCTTAATTCTTCTCCTAAAAATTAAGTATACTTTAATTTGTTACTTATACGTTCACAGAAAATATTGGGTGTTACATAATCTCATATGCCAAAGCTTGGTAGCATCCAAACTTTTAGAACTATCGACTCCAACACATAATTCTCCATGGATGGTGGTACCCATTAGCAAATACAGATTTCTCACCATAACACCCTTTATCAATACAAGTGCCTCTCTAGAAACTCTCAAACCATCTCTGACAATGGTTATCTTGCATCCCAATGATGCCAATTGGCCTAGTGATATCAATGACTTCCGAAGACCTGGGACATAGCGAACATTTGAAATTGTGCGAACAATCCCATCATATATGCGAATGCGGACTGAACTAACACTCATAGACTTACATGTAGCATCGTTCCCTATAAGGATTGAACTTCCTTCTTTGGCACCGAACGAAGAAAAATAATCCTAATTAGGGGTCATGTGAAATGATGCTCTCGAATCTAGAATCCAGTGGTCTGCAACATCTAATACAATAGCTATCAATAAATCGCAACCATCTTTCTCCATCGCAATTGATCAAGAACCATCAGTCTTCTTCTTCAAATCTAGACAGTATCTTCTCCAATGGCCTGGCTTCTTACAATTATAGCACTTTCCATCTTTAGACTTACTCCGCGAATTAGACTTCCTAGAATTGGAATGCCCCTTATTATTCTTCACTTTCTTCTCTGCTCTTCCTCTCTCAACAAATAAACCTGGACTACTTCCTCCACTACTATCACTAACACCAAACTATTTCATCTGATTTCTCAAATCTTCACTGAGTAAACCTATCTTCACATCATCTAATTTCAATGTATCTCTACCATAGATAAGGATGTTAGCAAAACCAATGTATCGCTCTGGGAGAGAACACAACAGAACCATTGCTTTTAGTTCTTCATCAATTTCAAACTCAACACACTTCATCTTCATCAACAGGTCATCAAACACACTTAGGTGTGTCTTAATTAAAGAACCTTCCTTCATCTTATAATTGAAGAAGGTCTTCAATAGGATCAGATAGTTAGTTAGAGATTTCTTCATGTAGCGGTCCTCTAACTTCTTCCAAATGCATTTAGATGTTGTTTCCTGACTGATTTCAGAAATTATATTCTTTCCCATGGCAAGTTGAAGAGTAGTAAAGTCCCATTCTTCCATCTCTTATAATTCCACTGATGAAATATCAGTAGGTAATGTCTCTACATCAAATACTACTCGATGAATATGATTTCTTTTTAAAACTTCTTTCATCATCCATTGCCACTTTTCAAAATCTCCATTACCATTCCACTTCTCTATCGTCAGCTATGATCCTGATGCCACATAGGAGCCTCTGACGTATGGACCAACTACTGGCACTAACGTATTATTTGTATTATTTTCATCTCCTCATGTCATTCTACCAAACACCTTCTTTGTGAATCTAGCTCTGATACCAGTTGTAAGGGGTGATCAATTCCTTTCAGCAAAAAACCTCAATGGGATCTTGCAATGATGTGATAGAACAAACAGATTGAAATGATTATCAATCACAGATCATAGAAAAAAAAGTCAACAGAGAACACACAAATTTATAGTGGTTCCACTATCGTGAGATATTGTACATCTAATTCAATGGGGAAGAGATTTTATTAATGTTCAAGAGATTACAGAGTTTTTACAGTAGAGCAAAGAAATGAAGAAAATACTGATGATCTCATATCATAGGAATAACATCCTCTATGCCTCACTTTAAATAGAGAAAAAATTACTTGGGAATAAGGCAATTGATTTATGTAAATAAATCAATTCATGGAAGGATAATATTCCCATAAATTTTATTGTCATATGATTGATTGATAACTTCTCCATCAATCAATCAATTTTCCAATTTAATTTCTTTTCATTTCTTCTTTCATGAAACATGGCAACAAAATAAACGGCGAATCTCCAATATCCCTTTCTCCTTAATATTCCTTTCCATTTCTTTCTTGCACAAAACAGGTAACCAAATTACCCTAAATATCTCCAATATCTAATTAATTTTGGAATATTATATCACCAAAATCTAATAATAGAGTCACCGATTCAGAACATGTGTTGTCAATAATTAATGGTTTAGATGATGACTATGAAGTTATTGTGGTCATTATCTCCTCCATAGACCCCTCATATCACTGCAATATGTATACTCTATCCTGTTGGCACATGAAGGCAAAATTAAACACAAAAGAAGTGCCAATTATGACTTATCTGTCAATTACGTTAATTACAACAGTGGAAATAAGAAGAAAAAGGAAATGGACTAAGAGGGAAATATAAAAATTAGAGAGGTGGTCATAATAACAGAGGTAGAGGCGGGGGAAGAAGGAGCAGCAACAACAACAAACTAAGATGTCAAATCTCTGGAAAAAAAAAATGGTTACAGTGCCAACTTATACTATTTTAGATTCAATTCCACTCAACAACCCAGTAACACTAATGTAAATATGGTAAATACAAAGAAGGAAAACACAAAGACTCAATCTGAAGGTTCAATTTCTGACACAGATACAGCTGGTGACATCAATAATGACTATTGGTACCCTGGCTCAGGAGCTACTAACCATATGACAAACAAGCTAAGCAAACTAAATTAGGACAACAAAGAATATAAAAGTATTCAAAATCTTCTTGTTGGTAATGGAAAATTAGCACACATAACATACACAGGAAATGCAAAGATTAATGGACCCAAGAAACTATATTTAAAAAATTGTTAAGGGTTCCATCAATAAAAATAATAATAATGAGTTTTCCCAATTTGCAAAAGATAATAATGTGTACTTCGAATTTTATCCAAGTATGTGCTTGGTTAAAGACATACTAGCAAAAGAAAATATGCAGCATGATAAAGAGAACATGGGATTGTATAAGTTTCATGTTGCAAACTAAGTAAAGTCTAAACTTAAAGAAAATACTCTTGCTTGTACTCTAAATGTTAAGAATAATTATAAATGTTGCAAAACTTTTGATCTATGGCATAACAAGTTAGGGCATTCTCGTGTAAAAATTGTCAAACATGTGATAGATAACAATAATATTGTAATTGATAAAATTCCCACCTCTTATGTCCGTGCATTTTGCTAAATGGGAAAAAATCACAAAATTGCATTTCCAAACTCTAACACTAACTGCACACATCCACTAGAACTGATCGCCACTGATTTGTGGGGTCCTGCCCAGTTCATTCTGCCTATGGCTACAAGTACTATGTTATAATTTATTGACACATATTCACACTTTGTGTGGATTTATCTACTGAAATCCAAGTCTAAAACATATAATATTGTAATGTAGTTTGTCACCAAAGTAGAAAATCTAACTGATCATCAGATAAAAACTTTTCAAATAGATGGTTGTAATGATTTTTTTACCACTTAAGAAACTTTTTCAAAAGGGATAACCCATAGAACCACATGCCCCTTTACTTCTGAGCAGAATGGCGTAATAGAAAGGAAACACGGGCATATAGTAGAAATAGGGCTAACTTTACTAGCATAGGCTTTTATGCCATTAAATTTTTGGCTAGAATCATTTACCACTATAGTTCATTTGATTAACTTACTACAAACTAAAATACTCAAGTAAAAATGCCGACAAGAAGTATTTTTTAACATTAAACCTGATTACCACCATCTGAAGATGTTTGAGTGTTAGGGCTTCCTTTATCTTAGACCCTATAACAAATACAAACTATAAATTTTCTACCTCATGCACATTTTAGGGTGGTGTAAAATCAAAAGGGGTATAAGTGCATATACAGCAAAGGAAAAATATGTATTTCCAGGCATGTGGTGCTCAATGAAGATGTGTTCACATTCAACAAAGTAGAAATCAAGACTACTAACAAAGAACAGAATCCAAAACAATTCAGTTCAATCATAGCTGATAAACTAGAAATTGAGATACAAGTCCAACAGAAGAAATCTAACAACAACAGTGACTCTCAACACATAGAGCCCACAAGTGAGCCAGGTCAAGAGTATCAAAGTTCATCTGTGAGCACTGATAGCAGTGTTCAACCTCAACAAGAAAATAGTGATATCAATGACAATCAGATACCAGAGTCAAATGATAGTATAGCAGGCAACATTGACAATGGTGACAGTACCACTAGAAATGCTAACAAACATCCAATGATGACAAGGGCAAGGTTTGGTATATTCAAGCGTAAGAAACATAACACTGACATGATTTCAGATGAACCAACATCCTATCAGGAAGCCATCAACTGCAGCATGTGGTGGGAAGCCATGCAAGAGGAATACAATGCCTTGATTAAAAATAAGACATGTACACTTGTTCGTTTACCATGTCATAAAAAAATTAATTGGGTGTAAATGGACTTTTAGACTCAAGAAAAATGTTGATGGCTCAATTTCTAAGCATAAAGCAAGGCTTGTAGCAAAGAGGTATTCACAACAGTGGTACTTTTTAGAAACATTCTCATTTGTTGTGAATCCATCCTCCATTAGAATCATACTAAATACTGCCTCATACAAGAATTGGGCCATAAAACAGTTGGATGCAAATAGTGCATTTTTGAATGGTGAATTGCCGGATGAAGTTCTCATGGCATAACCAGAGGGGTTCATTCAAAAAGGATTGGAGAAATTGGTGTGCATATTAAATAAAGTCGTACATGGGAAAAAGCAAGCATGAAGGGTGTGGTCTGACAAGCTAAAAGCAACACTTGTCAAACATGGTTACAATTACACAAAATATAGCAACTTAGTTTTTACAAAATTTACTGACAACACTGTTACATATATATTGATTTATGTTGATGACTTTTCATTATAGGCAATAGTGAAGCAGAAATTCAAAGTACCACACAAATGTTGGACCGTGAATTTTCCATCAAAGTTCTTGGCAATTTAAATTACTTCCTAGACATTGAGGTTAAGTGAACAACAACCTTAGAGATGCATCTCAATCAAAGAAAATACATTTCTAAGATTCTGTCTAGAGCCAAAATGCATGAAGCAAAAAAGTTAATCAACACCCATAATCATCAACCCACGCTTTTCAAAAAATAAAAGAGAAGCCCTTCAGAATGACAAACATTATGGAAGAATTTTGGAAGCCCTACAATATATTACTATTACAAGACCTGGCATCTCTTACAGTGCCAACAAAGTAAGTTAATATATGAAAATCTTCAGATGAACACTGAAGAGCAGTAGAACACTCAGCTTTGGACTATTGATCAAGGACTTATACTAAAGACCAGTAAAACACTCAGCTTAAATGCATACTGTAACACCCCGCAAAATTCTATAACTGTGAAATTTACAAATTAAAGTATAATCGAATTCAAATCAAAGAACTAAGGGAAACGGGATACGCCATTGCGTTCGTCTCGGAAAAATACGCGAAATAGAGTCCGAGTTTTCGAAAAACGGAGTCCGTATGAAGGAGATATGGCCTTCGGAAGATTTTGAATTAAATTTAAAATTCAAACAGAATAAAACAATTAAAAATTCCGAAGTGGGGCCCAATGGGCCAGGGCGGAAGAACACCCGCCTGACGCACCCAGGTCGACTGGGCTGTCGACCTGGTCTAACCAGGTCGATAGGCCTGTCGACAGGGCTGTCGACAGGGGTGTCGACCTGGTCCAGAGCCAGGTCGAACCCAGTCCAACCTGGCTGGCCAGGTCTGTGTTTGGCCGATTTTCTGTGGTTTGCTTTGTCATTAGGGCTAGGTGGCAGGCTCT
The DNA here is from genome assembly GCA_030737875.1 of Allium sativum. Taxonomy (NCBI): domain Eukaryota; kingdom Viridiplantae; phylum Streptophyta; class Magnoliopsida; order Asparagales; family Amaryllidaceae; genus Allium; species Allium sativum. The sequence goes on from CM060919.1 coordinate 716,724,768, forward strand.
AATTGGTCTCTCTTTAGAATGAATGGCTACGATCAATCCAGGCAACATCGATGGCTCAAATCAATTCATAAACCCTATAAAAAGGACCCTAGACTAAACCCTAATCTATTCATTCAAAAATAAGAACAAAGCCGCCATGTTGCTGAGGAGCGTCTAGGAGTAGCCACAAAATTGGAGAGAAGATTAGGAGGAAAATTCTAAAGCCTAAAGCAATTCAAGCAAATCAAATCAACGCCTACGTCAAAAGGAGTCGCATCTCTAAATTCCTAAATTAGAGAATTCGCCGCAACGATTGTAAGTAGAGTATTATTTTGGTATGAACAAATAATTGTGTTGATATGTATACTTGATTTGTGGCAATAAAATAATTCATATTTGTGCGTTGGAATATTGTATACGTTTGGATATTCTTGAATTATGTTATTCATTATTAAAAACTACATGCGGTAGTTTTATGCAAGTATGACGTTTGGATATTCACAAAATATGTAATCCATGTTGAAGCTACATGTATGTAGTTGATTAATTGAAATTCATGCAAGTTTGGGATTTTGCTACTATGCCATCATAGTACGTATTTTTATACAAACATCATTTTTGTGAAGAAATTGGAATAAGTTTGGGTTATCATAATCCATATGAAATTATGTGAAAATTTGGCATCATGATCTATAGCCATGCTTTTGTACTAGAAAACCTATTTGTGAACTTAGGGATATGCCTAGGCTATAGTTGATATTTTGCATAATTGAAATCTATGTTAGGTCTATATTGCAACAAGAATTATATGATGACATATGTGGTATATAGCTAGGCTAGATTCAAAAATCCCTTTTGCAAGTTTGCATGACTAAAGTAAGAATCATGATTTCATGTTAGAAATATTTATGCCATGGTTATGTGAACAAATTTAACTATACTTTTGTATTAGTCACAAGAGTAGACACCTTTGTAAACATGTAGTAGTCTTATGAACATGATTTGCTTATGTTTGACATTATGCCTAAATAAAAATATAGGTTCATGTTGTAGTTATGACTATGTGTCAATAGTGATATTCTTAACTTAACTACAAGTTTACACGCTTTGATTCATGTCACCTATGATTTATGACCAAAGTATATGTTACCACTATGCAAGTACACCAGTTTCTATTTTGTATTCCCAACGTCATATTGCAAGTTCATGCGCTCACCTTCCCCTTTTTGTGTAAGTAATCACGCTTTAAGCCTCCCCTCTTTCGCATGGCTAAGTTGGGCTTAAAAAGGGTTAAGCCCAACATATAAACGAACGTATTAAACGGGGGAAAATAACGTTGGGCCAAATTAATTAATAAATGAAAATATAAAGTAAGAGGGCCCAAATTCAAGTTTGGGTTGGGCCCATGATTGGTGTAACCTTTACACCATTAACTTAATAATGGGCCGCAAATATTTACATATAAATAAAGAAGAAAGACAAAATATAGAAAATACGACGTGTTTAACCCGAGGTTGGATTGAGTTGTGATGTAAACCTGCCCGGAACCGCCCGGCTGCCCAGTAGTCACAACAATACCTATCCAATGTGGGAGGTTAAACATGGAGCCCAATAAGGACCCGAGGTTAGACTGAGTTGTGGCGTAAAACTGCCCGGAACCAACCGGCAACAGGCAGCCACAACAATACCTGTCTAATGTGAGAGGTCAGGGCCTTAATAAGACAATTAAGGCTGAGTCAGGACTGTTAGGATTAAGTGGACTAAAGACTTAATCAAAATGGAACATGCTAAACTAAACGGACTGGTGGGGTTAGGTTAGAAAACACTTAACCAACTTAGCATGTTGGCTAGGGATAGAAAACCTAGTAACGGGGGACCCTTTTCAGCAGTAACCCTATAAGGTGTATCATGATACCCTGAAACTAGGCAGGGTGGGGCACGATTACTGGGCTGATTGTAAGAGGTCAAATCGACGGCGGTGGTGTAGCAGTGTAGGTTCTAACGGGGTGCGGGCGTGCACACTCTCCGGCGCAGAAAAATAAAGCACTGGGCACCATTAGCATACCTGTGCATTTCTAAGGTTGTGTCGGGCTGCTGCCATGGGACTTGATACACCCCATGGTGGGACCAGCATAGGTAACTACAACATCGGGGGCCGTAAGACACATGTAACTATGCGAGTAGGAGCCGATCATCATAGAATGGATCACATCACCCTGATTATGGGGTGCCAGTTGGAAACTAGTTTATATGGGTTCAGAGATTAACAGGGGGTACGATGGTATATTCGACCCTAGACAACTTAACCAAGTTTATAGTGCTTTCCCACTTCTTGATTATACTTATCATACTCAGTTCTTTATTCATAGACAAAATAGTACTAGACTTACTCAGGCTTTATGTCTGACTCTACTTTTCTTTCGTCTTCTTTTCTTCCGTTCCCCCCCCCCCCCAGGTCCACAGGGAGGGAACACTGCAGCTTGACCAGCCTTAACCTCCAGCTTGAAGAAGAGAAATGTATTGCTTGGAACTTTCCGTTTTTTGAACTATGGCTTTGGACAATCCACTATGGGGCTTTTGCAGTTTATCTATGTTTTATTTATGCTTCTTTAAAATAATGTAATCAAGACAGATTATGAAAGTGTTATGTTATGTTTTTGGAAAAGATGTAAGACAATCATGGTAATGTTGCTGTAACACGTATTTGCTTCTTATAAAATAAAAGTTGTTTGTTTTTCCGCTGTTTACAAATATGTGTTCTTATATCTGTCTTGTATATCTGTGACTTATACTATAAAAACCTCCACCAAAATTAGGGCATTCCCTTTGAGAGTGACCCTAACGGAGGTGGGGTGTTTCACTTGGTATCAGAGCTTAGGTTTACCAGATAAGATAAAAAGTTTTGAAAATTTATTTTCAAAAAGGAAATTTAAAGAAGCATTTTTAAAAGATAAAAATATTATTTTATTTTAAAAGGCAAAGCCCACTCCCCAAAGCCATAGGTACTATCTCTTATCCTTCGTTTTGAATCTATCCTTTTTCGTTTCAGCATGTCCGAAGATCTTAACTTGCCGGAAGGGGTACCAATACCTGGTTGGTTTAGACGATTCTTGGAAGCAAGGGCCACTCAGCCAGGTCCTACCGTTCCTCCTCCCCCAGCTGCAGGAAATCATCCAGCTGCAGCAGCACCTCTTCCTCCACCTCCTCCACGGGGAAACGCGTTTGCTAAGATATGTAAAGATTTTAAAGCCATGGGAGGAAGGGATTTCCATGGAACTGAGTCCTTCGTAGCAGCTAGGAATTGGCTGAAAGAAACTGAGGACCTATTCATCATCTTCGAGGTAGAAGATAGGCAAAAAGTACAATTGGCAGTATGGCTATTGAAGGGCGAGGCTTCCTACTGGTGGGAAGTCACTAATGCTGAAAGACCAGTGGAGACATGGGAGGACTTTAGGGCAGGGTTTGAGACTAAATTTCCCTCAGATGCGAAAAGAAGTTTGCAGTTGGAAAAATTCTTATTTCTTAAGCAAGGAGACAAGACTGTCAGAGAGTATGTGAATCAGTTCGATGAGCTGGCTAGGTTTGGGCTTGACCTAGTCAACACCCCGCACAAGAAGGCTCTCCGTTTCGTCAAAGGGTTAAATGAGCCATTACACAGTTTGGCCATGACCCATATACCTATGGGGGCCACGTATGAAAGATTGGTGCAAATGGCATTGCTGAATGAGGAGGATAAGGGCAAGAAGGAGACAAAGGCAGAAAGCTCTCAAGGGAAGAAAGAGGGTTTGCAGCCTAAGAAGACGGACTTTAAGAAAGGCGGGAAAGGCAACAAGGAGAAGAGGAAGTGCAATTTCTGTGGCAAAGTGGGGCACTTAGTAAAGGACTGCCGGAAAAAGAAGGCCAAGGAGAATGGTGGGTGCTTTTCTTGCGGTCAGACAGGCCACAGGGCTAAGGACTGCCCAAAGAAACGAGGACAGGGGCAGGGCGCTGGATCCACCTCAGGGGCACAGGTTCATGTGCTAGAAGCGCCACCTTTGCAACAGCGAGGTATAAATACTTCTGTAGAAAGTGTAGTTTATCTTTATGATCACCCCATTCGCACTTTATTTGATTCTGGCGCATCACACTCCTTTATCTCGTCTGCTTTAGTAGAATCTCTACACCTAAAAACTAGTATGGTAGAGGACCCCTTAATTGTTTCAAACCCAATTGGGGGCCCAGCTCATTTGTCTATGATCTGTTTGGGGTTGAAAATTTCTATTCTAAGTGTTGAATTTCAATGTAGTGCCTTTGTTTTGGGCTTTTCGGGGTACGGTTTGATTTTGGGCATGGATTGGCTATCCAGTAATGGGGCCATCCTTGATTGTGAGAAAAGGGTTGTTAGGCTCCTAACCCAGCTCGGTAATACTTTGGAAATTTCTTGTAATCCCTCGTATGCGGTTATGCTTAGTTATCTTGAATCGCTAGATGCCTCTGTTGAAAATTTGCAATCAGTTAGAGTGGTCCAGGAATATCCGGATGTCTTCGAAGAGGTGAAGGACTTGCCTCCGAAGCGGGAGATAGACTTCCGCATATATCTTGTAGATAATGCAAAGCCCGTTGCGTTGCCCGTTAGACACATGGCTCCACGAGAAAGAAAAGAGCTCAGTAAACAAATTAAAGAGCTTCTAGAAAAGGGGTTCATTAGGAGGAGCATTTCAGAATGGGGCGCTCCAGTGGTGTTCGCTACAAAGGCGGATGGTTCACTCCGTCTATGTGTTGACTATAGGGAGCTCAACAAGCTTACGAAAAAGAATAGGCACCCTCTCCCTAGAATTGACGATTTATTTGACCAGCTTGTAGGAGCGTCTGTTTTCTCCCAACTCGATTTAGCAACCGGTTTTCATCAGCTAAGGGTGGCTGAAGATAGCATCGATAAAACGGCGTTCAGAACCCCAGACGGCTTCTTTGAATGGCTTGTCATGCCTTTCGGCTTGACAAATGCACCTGCTTACTTCGTGGACCTGATGAGTAGGGTATTTAGAGATTTCCTCAACAAATTCGTAGTCGTCTTCGTAGATGATATCCTTATCTTCTCAAAGAATGAAGAGGAACATGCTCAACACTTAAGGGCAATCATGGAAACTTTGCGAGTCCATCAACTAAAAGCCAAATTCTCCAAATGCCACTTTTGGAGAGAAGAGGTGAGGTTCCTTGGGCACATAGTATCCAAACAAGGGTTAGCGGTGGACCCTGCTAAGGTAGTGGCGGTACAGGATTGGAAGACACCAAGGAATGCAACTGAGGTCCGAAGCTTTCTAGGACTAGCGGGTTTCTATCGAAAGTTCATAAGAGATTTTGCAAAAATCTCAGCTCTGCTCACGAAATTGACTAAGAAGAATCTAGTGTTCAATTGGGACTTGGATTGCGAGTTTGCTTTCCAACGACTGAAAAGGGCTCTTACAACAGCCCCAGTTTTGACGCTGCCAGATGGGAGCAAGATGTTCACTGTTTATACGGATGCATGTGGGACAGGGCTAGGCGCAGTCTTAATGCAAGGAAGGGTAGTAGCTTATGGCGGGAGGCAGTTGAAGGTGCACGAAAAGAACTACCCAACTCACGATCTTGAGTTAGCCGCCATCGTCTTTGCACTCAAGTCTTGGCGACACTATCTCCTAGGTGAAAAGTTCGAACTTTACACTGACCATAAATCATTGAAATATCTTTTCTCGCAGAAGGATCTTAACTTGAGGCAACAAAGATGGATGGAGTTTCTTGCCTCGTACGATTTCGAAATCTCCTACACTCCGGGCAAAGGCAACGTAGTTGCAGACGCGTTGAGCCGAAAGAAATTGACACTAAGCCCGTTGTTTGTTGAAAGACAAAGCCTAGAGTTTATAGCCAGCTTCGACAGTAGGCCTTCCTCCGATTTCGTACTAGGCTTGCTAGCATCTCTCGAAGTGCGCCCAACTTTAGTGGACTCAGTAGGGACAGCACAACGCGAAGACCCTCAGCTTGTGGAAGTAATTGATAGGCTAATTAGGGGTGAGACTTCAAGTCACCTCAACAGATACTCTATCGACGATAAAGGTTTTCTAAGGCGAGACGGAAGACTATGCGTCCCACAGACAAATGATTTAATAAAGAAGGTTCTCGAGGAAGCACATCACTCCAAGATGACGATACACCCAGGCGGAGATAAAATGTACAAAGACATAAAAAGGACTTTCTTCTGGAACGGCATGAAAAAGGACGTGGCAGAATTCGTTTCTAAGTGTATGGTGTGCCAACAGGTTAAAGCGGAACAGAAAAAGCCTGGAGGACTACTACATCCTCTAGAGGTCCCGCAGTGGAAGTGGGATAGCATCTCAATGGACTTCATCGATGGGCTGCCTAGGTCTAGGAGAGGCAACACTAGCATTTGGGTAATAGTGGATAGGCTTACTAAAAGCGCCCACTTTTTACCTGTCAAAAGTAAAAGAACTGCCTCATCCCTAGCATCACTTTACCTCAAAGAAATCGTTCGACTCCATGGAATACCATCTAGCATTGTTAGTGACCGAGACCCCATCTTCACCAGTGAGTTTTGGCGGAGTCTGCAAGAAGCAGTAGGAACGCAGTTATGCTTGAGCACAGCCTACCATCCCCAAACCGATGGCCAAACAGAGAGAGTGAATAGAGTTTTGGAAGACCTTTTAAGGCTATGCGTCCTTGACTTCGGAGGGACATGGGAAGACCACCTCCCTTTGGTGGAATTTGCCTACAACAACAGCTATCAAGCAACCATCGGAATGGCGCCCTTCGAAGCTTTATATGGAAGACCGTGCCGATCGCCCACTTGTTGGTGGGAGTCTACTGATAAGCTCATACTTGGACCAGATATGATCCAAGAGACTTCAGAGAAAGTAGACTTAATAAGAAGAAGAATGAAGACGGCCGAAGACAGACAAAAGTCCTATGCCGACAAGAGAAGGACCGACCTTGAATTTGAGGTTGGAGACAGGGTTTTTCTCAAGATATCACCACTAAGAAACGTTGTCCGTTTTGGAACCATAGGAAAGCTAGCGCCAAGATTCGTAGGGCCATTCCCTATCATCGAGAAAATTGGGAAAATGGCCTATAGATTGGAGCTACCCGAGAAGTTGGCTGGAGTCCACAACGTCTTCCACGTTTCACATCTTCGAAAATGTCTACATGAGTCTGCTGAAGTGGTAGAGCCAAATATCCTCGAAGAGGCCGAAGTGGAGCGTGAAGCAACCATAAGAAAGGTTCCAACCCGCATCTTAGGAACGGAAGTGAAGAAGCTACGCAACCGCGAAGTCAAGCTCGTCAAAGTTCAGTGGAGCGACGCCGAGGGAGACGCGACTTGGGAAACTGAAGCTAGAATACGCTCTGCCTACCCTTTTCTTTTTGAGGGTACATCCTTGATCTTTCTTTAAGTTGCGCTTTTATCTATCTTTTTAGGTACATTTCCTCAACCTTATCTTTTAGGTAGAAACCCTTTGGATGAAAACATGTAATTGAAACATGTTATGTATGATGGTTGCAAGTGGTTGCAAGTGATTGCTAGTGGTTGCTCGTGGTTGCATATACACACACAATCTAGGTTTTAGATCGGCTCAGTCACTTCATATTGCATATGCATATATGTTTGCATTCGTATATGGTTGAACTGTAATGTGTTGTCATATGGATGTTTCATTTGTATGAATGATTGTGCACTCATGTAGAATCATGAATAGGAAAATTTGCATACATAATGGATTCATGGCACTTACATGATTCGCATTAAGGAGGTCAACTGAATCAGTAGACCGCCTGATTTTGCATTAGATAAGTTCATGAACACACACACTTCGCATATGATCATGAAGCATTAGAAGTCTTTTAAGGACAATGGATACTCGTGTTTGATGGATGAGTAGATGGATGATTGGATGTTAGGATATACATTCCTCCTAACTTGAAGATTTCGGGGACGAAATCCTTTTAAGTGGGGGAGAATGTAACACCCCGCAAAATTCTATAATTGTGAAATTTACAAATTAAAGTATAATCGAATTCAAATCAAAGAACTAAGGGAAACGGGATACGCCATTGCGTTCGTCTCGGAAAAATACACGAAATAGAGTCCGAGTTTTCGAAAAACGGAGTCCGTATGAAGGAGATATGGCCTTCGGAAGATTTTGAATTAAATTTAAAATTCAAACAGAATAAAACAATTAAAAATTCCGAAGTGGGGCCCAATGGGCCAGGGCGAAAGAACACCCGCCTGACGCACCCAGGTCGACTGGGCTGTCGACCTGGTCTAACCAGGTCGACAGGCCTGTCGACAGGGCTGTCGACAGGGGTGTCGACCTGGTCCAGAGCCAGGTCGAACCCAGTCCAACCTGGCTGGCCAGGTCTGTGTTTGGCCGATTTTCTGTGGTCTGCTTTGTCATTAGGGCTAGGTGGCAGGCTCTAATTGGTCTCTCTTTAGAATGAATGGCTACGATCAATCCAGGCAACATCGATGGCTCAAATCAATTCATAAACCCTATAAAAAGGACCCTAGACTAAACCCTAATCTATTCATTCAAAAATAAGAACAAAGCCGCCATGTTGCTGAGGAGCGTCTAGGAGTAGCCACCAAATTGGAGAGAAGATTAGGAGGAAAATTCTAAAGCCTAAAGCAATTCAAGCAAATCAAATCAACGCCTACGTCAAAAGGAGTCGCATCTCTAAATTCCTAAATTAGAGAATTCGCCGCAACGATTGTAAGTAGAGTATTATTTTGGTATGAACAAATAATTGTGTTGATATGTATACTTGATTTGTGGCAATAAAATAATTCATATTTGTGCGTTGGAATATTGTATACGTTTGGATATTCTTGAATTATGTTATTCATTATTAAAAACTACATGCGGTAGTTTTATGCAAGTATGACGTTTGGATATTCGCAAAATATGTAATCCATGTTGAAGCTACATGTATGTAGTTGATTAATTGAAATTCATGCAAGTTTGGGATTTTGCTACTATGCCATCATAGTACGTATTTTTATACAAACATCATTTTTGTGAAGAAATTGGAATAAGTTTGGGTTATCATAATCCATATGAAATTATGTGAAAATTTGGCATCATGATCTATAGCCATGCTTTTGTACTAGAAAACCTATTTGTGAACTTAGGGATATGCCTAGGCTATAGTTGATATTTTGCATAATTGAAATCTATGTTAGGTCTATATTGCAACAAGAATTATATGATGACATATGTGGTATATAGCTAGGCTAGATTCAAAAATCCCTTTTGCAAGTTTGCATGACTAAAGTAAGAATCATGATTTCATGTTAGAAATATTTATGCCATGGTTATGTGAACAAATTTAACTATACTTTTGTATTAGTCACAAGAGTAGACACCTTTGTAAACATGTAGTAGTCTTATGAACATGATTTGCTTATGTTTGACATTATGCCTAAATAAAAATATAGGTTCATGTTGTAGTTATGACTATGTGTCAATAGTGATATTCTTAACTTAACTACAAGTTTACACGCTTTGATTCATGTCACCTATGATTTATGACCAAAGTATATGTTACCACTATGCAAGTACACCAGTTTCTATTTTGTATTCCCAACGTCATATTGCAAGTTCATGCGCTCACCTTCCCCTTTTTGTGTAAGTAATCACGCTTTAAGCCTCCCCTCTTTCGCATGGCTAAGTTGGGCTTAAAAAGGGTTAAGCCCAACATATAAACGAACGTATTAAACGGGGGAAAATAACGTTGGGCCAAATTAATTAATAAATGAAAATATAAAGTAAGAGGGCCCAAATTCAAGTTTGGGTTGGGCCCATGATTGGTGTAACCTTTACACCATTAACTTATTAATGGGCCGCAAATATTTACATATAAATAAAGAAGAAAGACAAAATATAGAAAATACGATGTGTTTAACCCGAGGTTGGATTGAGTTGTGATGTAAACCTGCCCGGAACCGCCCGGCTGTCCAGTAGTCACAACAATACCTATCCAATGTGGGAGGTTAAACATGGAGCCCAATAAGGACCCGAGGTTAGACTGAGTTGTGGCGTAAGACTGCCCGGAACCAACCGGCAACAGGCAGCCACAACAATACATGTCTAATGTGAGAGGTCAGGGCCTTAATAAGACAATTAAGGCTGAGTCAGGACTGTTAGGATTAAGTGGACTAAAGACTTAATCAAAATGGAACATGCTAAACTAAACGGACTGGTGGGGTTAGGTTAGAAAATACTTAACCAACTTAGCATGTTGGCTAGGGATAGAAAACCTAGTAACGGGGGACCCTTTTCAGCAGTAACCCTATAAGGTGTATCATGATACCCTGAAACTAGGCAGGGTGGGGCACGATTACTGGGCTGATTGTAAGAGGTCAAATCGACGGCGGTGGTGTGGCAGTGTAGGTTCTAACGGGGTGCGGGCGTGCACACACTCCGGCGCAGAAAAATAAAGCACTGGGCACCAGTAGCATACCTGTGCATTTCTAAGGTTGTGTCGGGCCGCTGCCATGGGACTTGATACACCCCATGGTGGGACCAGCATAGGTAATTACAACATCGGGGGCCGTAAGACACATGTAACTATGCGAGTAGGAGCCGATCATCATAGAATGGATCACATCACCCTGATTATGGGGTGCCAGTTGGAAACTAGTTTATATGGGTTCAGAGATTAACAGGGGGTACGATGGTATATTCGACCCTAGACAACTTAACCAAGTTTATAGTGCTTTCCCACTTCTTGATTATACTTATCATACTCAGTTCTTTATTCATAGACAAAATAGTACTAGACTTACTCAGGCTTTATGTCTGACTCTACTTTTCTTTTGTCTTCTTTTCTTCCGTTTCCCCCCCCCCCCCCAGGTCCACAGGGAGGGAACACTGCAGCTTGACCAGCCTTAACCTCCAGCTTGAAGAAGAGAAATGTATTGCTTGGAACTTCCCGTTTTTGAACTATGGCTTTGGACAATCCACTATGGGGCTTTTGCAGTTTATCTATGTTTTATTTATGCTTCTTTAAAATAATGTAATCAAGACAGATTATGAAAGTGTTATGTTATGTTTTTGGAAAAGATGTAAGACAATCATGGTAATGTTGCTGTAACACGTATTTGCTTCTTATAAAATAAAAGTTGTTTGTTTTTCCGCTGTTTACAAATATGTGTTCTTATATCTGTCTTGTATATCTGTGACTTGTACTATAAAAACCTCCACCAAAATTAGGGCATTCCCTTTGAGAGTGACCCTAACGGAGGTTGGGTGTTTCACATACGCAAATGCGGATTGGTAGACAGATCAAGATGACTGAACATCAACAACTGGAAATGCATTTTTCCAGGAAATAATCCAGTACTATGGTGTGCATAAAAGCAGTGTACAGTGTTAAAATCAAGCAGAAAAGAAGAATTCAGAAGTATGGCAAGCACTAATGTTGAAGTTATATGGATATAATCATTGCAAGTGAGCTTAGAATATAAACCAACAGAAAATCAACCATCTGGTGTGACAATATAGGTGCATGTTAGAATAATTAATATATGGTATTTATGTTAATACTATATTACATAAATACCATATATTAATGGTAGAAGATTTGTATTACAATAACTAATATATGGTATTTATGTTATTAATATATTACATCCATTAATATATATCATTAATATATTACACCCATTAATATATAACATAAATACCATGTATTAGTTATTGTAATACAAATCTTCTACCATTAATATATGGTATTTGTGTAATATATTATTAACATAAATACCATATATTAATTATTCTAACAGTGCAATTGTACTCACTGCTAATCCTGCCTTACACTCAAAAACCAAGCACATGATCTGGACTTACACTTCAGCAGAGAAAGAGTAATACAAGGAAAGCAAAAGACCAGATATATACCATCAACCTACCAAAAGGCTTACATACTTACGAAGCCGTTGTCCAAATTGAACTTCCGTAGGCTTGAACATGAGCTCAACATGGATGAAGTTGACATCAATCAACAGTCGCAAGCACGTATCTATCTACCTGAGTAGATTCGAAGAACTCTCCAGACATACCCAATCTTCATCGTCCTTAGTACTCAAAATTGGTGTTGCGCCTTAGTTAGGTTTAAGGGGACGTATTAGAGCTTGAAAATATTAGCATTTTTATTGTATTCGGTTGTATGTGTTGTTTCAAAAATTTCTTTTCAAGCTCACTGCTTTTGGGCTGTGTTTTATCTTTTGGTTTATTTACCTCTGTTTAAATATGTGCAACACGGCTGCAACATAACAAATAATATAAATTCAAAGCTTCTCTTACATTCTTTTTACATCAGATTCCTCCGCTTGCCTACCACATTTCAGATTATCATGACAACACTCTATATCCCAACCCCGACGTCACTGTATCAGAAGAGGTTCAATCTGGAATTGCTTCTATCATGCCAGCTACCTATTTTCATCCTTCAATCATTCGTGATATTAGAGAAGTTCTCCTCATTATACAATCTAACACACTTAATCAAAACCCCGACGTCATTTGCTGGAAGCTCAATTCCAATGGTACCTTCTCAGTTAGATCCTGCTACAACTATATATCCTACCATGGTAGACTATTCCGGTTCCCCAGAATTTGGAAGATTAAAGCGCCGCCGAGAGTGAGATTCTTCTTATGGAGCTTGGCTAGAGAATGGATCAATACCAAAGACATGTTAATTAGCAAAGGTGTGGCTGTTGACCTAGGCTACATTCTCTGCCTTAGAGCAAACAGAAGCATCCCCCATCTACTTGTAGAATGTAATCTAAGCTTCTACCTCTGGTCTTCTACTGTTACGAGCATTCTTGGTTGTCCCCCACCTTTATTCCATCACTTAAACCACTAGGAGTTCGAACCTTTGTCACCTAAACTTGAAACCCTTTTCGCTGCATTTATCTGGACACTGTGGAACGAATGCAACAATCGCTGCTTCAACAATATTTCTGCCTCGAACCATCAACTTTGCCATAAAGTTACTATTACCATCTTTGGTCAGGTACACAGCCGACACTTTTCATCCCAACCATACTAGATACCACCATCGATTGGGAGGAATCTGAAGGTAGCACCAATGCTGGCGGACTCGGCAATGCCACAACTTCCCCCGACCATGGTAAGTTCATCTTGCTGTAACGTCCTGCCTCTTTGACCGCTTCAAACTGGTGATCAAACCAACTTAAAACGTTCAAATCGACGGATTGTTATTAGCTTACAGAGTTTAAAATAGAATCAATCACAGAAAAACATAGAATAAATAACACAATGTTGAACAGCAAAATAAAACTTTATATTTCGCTGTTCAACATTGTGTTATTTATTCTATGTTTTTCTGTGATTGATTCTATTTTAAACTCTGTAAGCTAATAACAATCCGTCGATTTGAACGTTTTAAGTTGGTTTGATCACCAGTTTGAAGCGGTCAAAGAGGCGGGACGTTACAAGTGGTATTAGAGCTTTGGTTTACTCAAAGCATTGCTTATCGAGTTTAAATGAATAGGATCGACACTAGAAAAAACGATTTTTTGAGAATAAAAAAATTTTGAAATATGAATTTTGAAAGTATGAATAAATTTTGAAGGATAAATTATTTCGGAAATATTATTTTGGAATTGATACAGCGGAAAAAAAATTGAGATTTAAAAGTTGTTTGGAATCCCCAGTCTTCGAATCCAGATTTGCCATAACTGTTGTTAGATAAGTTCTCTTAGAATTGAATCTCGAATCCATCATCGAATGATATTCAAAGAAGATAAGTATAAGAAAATGGGTAAATCGATCTCTCTAATCGTGTATTTTAGCAAACTAAAGATAATTGAAATTGATTGGTAATAAGAATTCCGATGGAAATTTAAATAAAAAGAGGAAATTTGGAATTGGTTCAAAAATGAAATGATGGATTTTATTTTGATATTCGGGTTAGAAAATAAAATCGGAAAAGAGATATAATTGGAATATGACTGTGTTAAATTTGATTAATTTATTCAGAACGTGACAAGATAAATCATAATTGTTTTTACAACCAATGATGTATGACTAAATATATGAATCTGATAGAAGTATAAACTTGTTAGTTAATTAACAAGAAGTGAATTGTGTACATGAATTGTAAACGAAGCAATATACAGATGAAGATTGTGAAGAGATTTGAATCGAGATTTAAAATAAAAATTTAGTTGATGTGACGAGTTTTGATTTCGAAAAAGAAATAATATTTACTTTTTAGAAGTAAATAACTTTGGGAAGCAAAAATGTTGCAAGTAAAATTGAGGATAAAGGAAATGGAGGCAATATTATTCTAAAATTCAGAATATAATCAAATGAGATTTTTCCGAAGTTCATAATATAGAATAAGAAATTATTCGAAAAGAAGTTATTCGGGGCAGTCCATTGTGACGAATTCCAGGAAAGTTTATTTACTTTACGTTCTAATAAAAAAATTATAAATTAATTGTTTATGTATTCAAATTAAACAATAAAATATATTTTAAAGTTAAGTATTTTGAAGTCATATATTATTGTTATAAACAACAATTTTTGCAAAAGAAGTTAATTCTTAACTCGAGTTTGAAATTTTTTAGAATGAATGTTTTGTTCTTATTCGAGATTAATTTTATCTATTTCAAAGTTAGCGATGGTGTTCAGTTAAGGTTTGAGAGGTAAATATACCCCAACTTTACTGACTTCATTATTGACTAAGGATTGATTAAGGTTCGATAGCAAGTGTTGTTAAATGAAGTACGTAAATGAGTGTCAATAGTTAAGTGAAAATAGCGGTGTTTTATTTAATATCCGTTTTAATTCAACAAACAACGAGTGTAGAAATGTTTCCCCCTGAGAATAAAGTGTATTTTAATGATGTGTGAAGGTTTGGGAATGTTTTCTAATGGTAAAAAGTGACTTTCTATAAATATGATAATTGGAAATGTTTTTCAAAAGATTGGGAGAGACTATCAGGTTTTGATAAATTAGAATGGCAAGAACTGAAGAACGAAAAGCCACACGTCGAGAACGAAGGCCAGCCGAACATAAAAGAAGGGAAGAATTTATATTGGAATACGAGGAAAGGATTAAGGAAAAACAAATCGCTAACCCCTATGATAATGTCACCTGTTATAAATGTTAGAAAAAGGGATGTTACGCGGCTATGTGCAGAGAAAGAGACAAGGGAAAGAAGAAGGAAGGAAAAATTCACCGATCCGGGATTTTTTTTGTTTTAAATGTCGAGAGAGGGGACATTTCCCTAGTCGTTGTCTTAAGGTGAAAAAGAAAAAGCCTGTCATTTCTGAGAAGCCCGATGAACAAATCGTTTGTTATCACTGTAAACAAGTTGGACATATGGCTCGGAACTGTTCCGATAGACAACATGGAAGACAGGCAGTGTTGCGCCCCGCTAGAGAGAAAACAGTGAAATACGTAGATGAAAATGGCTCCATCTCGTATTATTGTAAAAACTGCAAGGAATGGGGTCATGTAGATGAGAAATGCATTAATCCTTTTATGGAGACTCCGGAATGATGAAATAGTGAAGCAATCGATCATGGATTGAAAAGCAGACGATCACCGATGATTGTGAATCCTAATTACGTTAACTTCGTATTGTCCTTTGTAATCTCCTATGTATGGGTTCTGAATAAATTGAGACTATGTATAATTATTTAACTAAAATGGGTATGGAAAATTTTGATTAGTGTTTTAATTGCATTATATAAAGTTATTTGAGAATCTTGAATAGGGAAGACCAGTATTTGTTTGATAAACCAAGTTGGTAAACAAGTTAACATTGATGGGATGGATTTGTAATTTAATTTAATTTTTTTATATATATAAAATAAATAAAAGGGGATTAAGAAAAATAAGAATGCAGTTAAGAAATTTAGAAATTGACTATAGCTAATTAAGTTGAATAATTTCCAGAGTGTTGATCTGATGTTGGTTACAGTCTTCGGGTTTGATACTTAGGGATTTGTTCGCTTGCAAATTGACAGTCGAAGGATGTAAATATGGAAAAAGAATAATGCATGGATAAGGAATTTGTTATAAGAATGAAAAATTCTGAAATTTTGAAAGCATAGGGATTTGAGTTAAGCGATGAATTTAATAATTGGAGAATTGGAAGAAAATTTGGTTTATAACTAATAGATTCATAAATTTGAGTTTGAAGGGGATATCAAATAACTGAAGTGATTATGAAATCAAAACTGAAATTTTTGAATTTGAATGGGAATTTGAGGATATTTAATTTTAGACATTGGAAATAAAAGTTTCTGAAAACTTTGTGAAATTGAAAACTATTGAAGGTGACCGATTTGAAATGAAATCTTATATAATAAAATTTATATAAGAACGAGATGTTTGAAATTTGATTTAGGAAAAAAAATCTTATGTAAGTAACATAAGTATGATTTATGAAATAAAGTACTATATGTTTTCAAGTCAAGATAAGGGAAGTACCATCCTTCTCCTTTGAATTTCAAGCTTAATGAGATGTGCTGCTGGTGGTAGTAGGTTGTCCGGACATAAAACTCGAGTTGTCTGAAAGAACACGACCGTGTAGCGTAATTCGCAGGGTTGTAGATGGCCTACGGCGAATGGATGTTTCTTGGGGGAACCAAGCGTAACCATTGTGTCTGTTGCGATCTACAGTCGTGATAAGGGCATAATCCTCAGAGCTGTAAAAGCTTACAGGTATGGATGTTTCCTGAGGGAATCAGGCGTAACCATTATGTACCTGTGGTCCACATGGCATATCTACAAGTGAAAGAGATGTAACCACTAGAGTTACTAAAGGTAGAATGGAGCCATACGATGTTGAGATACCTTAGTGATAGTGAACCACCTGTTTGATGCAACATTATGTCTTCGTGACTGGATTTGTCTTCGTGACATGATTTGTCCTCATGGTTTAATCTGTCCTCGTGACTGGGTTTATCTTCATAACTTGATAATTGTTTTCGTGACCTTGAGCTATAGCAGTCAACGCCCAGTAACCTCAGTTTTTTTTTTTTGATTCATAAATATCTATCGTTGATCTGTCTATGATGAAATTCGCAGGGAAGTGATTTCCTACGGATACGAATGTTTTTTGGGGGATCCAGACGAAACCATTGTGTATCTGCGATTCATGGACAATCAACATATCAATATCACATTGGTACTTTCTGTATCTGTTTTTTTTATAAAAGAATTTTTAAAATATTTTCACTGGGAGTTGAAGCAAGGATATTTAGTACTTGAAGATTTTAGTCGTACGTCTGGCCAGCGTATGCCTAACATCTGTAAGAACGAAAATAGACTTGTCAAACTTCGAGCTGTCAAATCGAAAATTTGAAATTAAAATGTACCTAATTTAATAAGTTAATGAAGAGAATTTTGGAAGTAGTTTCAAATCCCTAGCTTTATGCAAATATTTTCTATATAGGACTTATAAAAGATTTCAGATTTTTGGAAATTTTTAAGCCAACAGTTTGCAACTTGAAGAAGAAATATTTATACTCTTCAATGAGTATTGAAAAAAAACTGGATTGAATGTAAGGATATTAGGTTGATGGTTGCTAAGCCTAAACTCATTACAGTTGCAACGATGGATAAGTAACAGATGATGTTTATAATGAAATTGGAGATAGTTGAGATGTATAAATCCAACTTATACAAATATTGGAATTGAAAACAAGATTGGTTTTGAAAGGAAATTTCATGACTTTAAATTTGTTAGAAGATTTGATAGAATGAAAAATTGGGAAATGTCTCGAAATAATTTGAGATAGAAATTGGTATAAGAAAGTTGTGATTGATTTAAATTGATCTTCAAAGAGGGAAATTTGATTTTCCAAGTTAATGAATATGATGGATAAAGAAAGAAGATAAGTGACTTAAATATCGATATTTAAATTCACTCAACTATAAAAATATTAGAAGTATACATCAGTATAACTATAACGATCTCTTCTTTTCGAGGACGAAAAGTTTTAAAGGGGGAAAGATTGTAACGTCCCGGAAATTTTGACAATTAAATATGGAATTAATAAAAGAATTTAACTATTAATAATAAATTTTATATTGATATATGTATTAGAAAATAAAAATCGAATATATGGTTTTGTGCATGAATTGAACTCAATAATCAATTCAGAATGGTTGGTTGGAAATCGAATATTAATTTTCGAATATTTGAATTGAATTCGACTGAATATTTAAATTGGATTGAAATTCAACTGAAATGGTTGAATTCAAAATATAAATGCTGTTAACATTAAATAAATTCGGAATTTTATTTGTTGAAAATATATGGAAAATGGACTGGACATGTGTATTCGTACATATAAAGAATTTGAAATTTCAACGTTCAAAAATGTGGAGCGAACGGGATTGTCATGTGGACAAACGAGATAAAATGAGTAAACCGATAAATAATTTAAAAATAAAATAGCGTCGTATACAAATGAAGTCAGACTATAACCAGGTTAATTTTATTGGATCCAGAACGCGAAAACGAAAGGGTACATATAATTTTTTGTCATGTTTGGAGATTGTGTCTACAGTACGTGTTTTCAGCGTTCTGTGATAATTCACGGTAGATTAAATATTAAATTATTCGTAAATAAACAGCTCCAAATATTACTTACCTTAGGCATAACCTACCTCAGTAAAATTTTCTGCCGACCTACTGTCTGAAACGCGCGCCTACCTACTGAAATGTTATTCCGTCCGGGCTATTTTACGTCTAAATCTACATTTAGAAACAGAAAAATAGGGGGGCCACTGATAAAATTACATACTTGCCCTCCTGATATTCTGATATTCTCCCATTCCACTAATTCGCATATTTTGACCGATTCTGCTTCGGTCTGAATAGCAATTCTCGCCTACCTAACCCTACAATTTTACGTTGTGTTTATCCCTAAATTCTCTCTTCTATAAAAGTCTCGGCCCCTTTCACAAATTCCTTCAGGAAAACAAACTTGCTCCTTTTATTTTTAATGGCTGTAACCAATTACTCTTTCCCCCAAACATCAACTGTAAATCGCTCCACCAAAAATCCAATTCCTCATCTCTAAATCACAAAGTGAAACCCTAGGTTCCCCTCTTTTACAAATTGACATCAAGTTCTAGTTAATCCGCTTCCTTTACCAACATCAAAGCCATCAATTTGGACTTCAAGCTCGCACCAGGAATTAAATCACCAACAAATCGAAGAAGCCGCCTCGTCTCCAGATCGAAGCCATCGCATTTACGCCTGTTTCAACATCAAGAAAAAAACGTTGCCTTTGAATCAACCTGTGAAGCTCTAGACTGTCGGAGCTTAGCAAATCGAATCCCAAATCTATCGCAGCATCTTCTTCAGAGTTTTAAGGTGAGTTATACTCACGATTAGTTTTGTCTCAAATAAGTTAATTTCATAAAAACTAGAATATGATATTAATTCTGGATGAGTTGTGATTTTTTTTCTCTTTTTTGGACGATTGGCTATTTGAATTTTATCCTTGCGTTTACATGTCCATGGCTTGGATTTTTGTTGGTTTTGATTGTTTACTAGGATTATTTATGAGACTGAATTAGTTCATAAACCGGGCTGGGGTGGATATGTCTTGTTTGGCTGTAAGCTTGTAATTGTCTAAACACTGGCATATATATAGAGTTGCATTGTTCATGAAGCTGGAAGGTATATGTTTGATTAGTATCAAATGGGCTTGTGTGACCTGTTTTATTCTTCTTTCCCTGTAATTAGCCTTGCTGAAAATTATCAGCCTGTTCCTAACTTATTCCTTAAAGACTGAGAAATATACTTGATATGGTTTCCTTGCTTTATACATGTATTTTTGTCCTACATTGAACTTATATCTATACAGTTATATAGTGTTGACAAATAATTTCTATACATGTAAAGCGTCCATATAGACATGAATTTAGCTATTTGAATTTAGGCACACCACTGTTTCAAGCCATATATGTATTCAGTAGCCATGCAGGTTTGAATTTACCTATTTAAATCTATGAATATTCAACTTCAATATAACTGGGCATTATATCCTTTGAATATAGTTGATATCAAATGTTCTGTATAAATATGCTTTCATATACATACTTGGAATTTGCTTTTGTGGAACTTATTAGCAGTCTTGTATACTACTGTTCTTCATTTTGGTTGACCCACACGCATGTAAACTATAACCTGCTAATCATGGTATGCATGTAGTGATGTTTGGACATTTTCGGCACTTTGAACCCATTTTATTCTGTTCAGTTTTAGTCTGGAACTTTGAACACATTTTATCACAGTATGCGACTAGGATTACTTGTACTTAAATTCATTTGTGGTTGAAATTGGAGAACATATTTTTCCATGTCGAGCAGCATAAGGTTCTTCCACTTTAAGCACATTAGTAATAATCTGATTTCAATCATTAGTTAACAATAAATATATAACCATCTAACGTCATCTCTTTTCTAGATCACTATATATAGTGTGTATAATTCAATGCTTGATTGCTGCTTTTATTTTACTTTTACTCGTTGATAAAGTAAAAGTACCAACCAACCACTGCATATATGAACACATATTATATTTTATTTAGTTCTGGCTCGACATTCAAATGGCTGCTACTTATTTTAGCTTTGATTCATGCATCCAACTTTAGGTTAGTAGAATAATTATATATATATACATATATGTATAAAAAGAGTATTCTGCTTTAGTACTAGTTATTAGCTACTGTTAGTTAGCAATTCTCATAGGTTATATATATATATATATATATATATATATATATATATATATGCTTGTACCTAAAATTTACTATGAATATTGGGACTGAAAACAACCTGTTAAATACTAATAAGTTTGGGCATAATTATTATGATTAGAATGTAACTCGATATACTTTTAGTCTATCATTTTTAAAAAAAAACCCAGAAAACTATGCTAGCATCCATAATACACATTCTTTTAGATTCCACGTTAATCTCATGCTGACACGGTCATAGCAGTTTGGCATAATCAAAATTATTACCTGTATGAATGTGTGTAACCTGCATATTTGTAAATTCTTCACAAGCACAATAGTTGTTCCTTGTAGTAACCTGAAATTATGACATTTATCTACTGTCCATGGATAACCTAGATGACATAGTCTGCACCCTTGATTGTTTACAAAGATGCAATGTCGTGTTTTGCTGTATACATGCTGCACCCTACCTGACATAGTATATATGTGTTGTTGGCTTATCATTCCATTTTAGCTTGGCTACTTTTCTTCTCTTACTAGTAAACTTGAACAGTATTGAGTGCTTCCACGACCGTTTGTCCCTGAGATAAAACTGATAAGCACAGATAATATATTTGATGCTAGGATAAATTATTATATTCAGTTTATATTGATGTTAATTTACTTGAACTATGATTAATCCTGACTCGAGTGTTTTGTATTTTTGCATGGAACGCTCGGGTCAGACCCAAAGCATTGCAGATTTAATGATTACAGCTTAGGATTCGAAGATTTACGAAGCTGGGGTTCCGAAGACGCGTTTCAAAAATCAGTAAATATTTTCTTGTATACAAGTTGTTTAAAAATTTCGCTGTATATAGAAAAATCTTGTATTCAAAGTTCTGATTTTATATAAAAGTTTTATTTTGTTGTTCAACATTGTGTTATTTATTCTATGTTTTTCTGTGATTGATTCTATTTTAAACTTTGTAAGCTAATACCAATACGTCGATTTGAACGTTTTAAGTTGGTTTGATCACCAGTTTGAAGCGGTCAAAGAGTCGGGACGTTACACTTGTGCCCCACACTCCCTCGCTACAGGCAAACCTTTTTGTGTTTTATAGTTCGCTGACGCTACTAGTATACATGTTTACGCGGGTAGTTGTGTTAATGAGGCTATTTTGTGGTGTTCAGAAGTAAGCTTGATTAGTTTGTTCATTAGTTTAGTATGTAATTAAACACGCTACGTGCTACAAACTCCCTGCATGCAGTTTGCATGCATTATTAGTACTGTTAGCCATCGGTCAGGCTTGTTGACCGATTATGTTATTATGCTATTAATAATATTATCTAATCGGGTGTGTAGAATCGCTCTACACAACCATTATGCTCCTATAAAACACACTCTATATCGCTCTTCAATAATGCACATATTTTGGAATCAAAAGGAAGAAGATTAGAAGAAATAATCCCACATGGAGGTTTCCACTTACCCAGTTACTAATAGACCATAATCAAAAGAAAAATAATATGTCGATGGAGATTAATTAAACATTAATGACGACTTGAAGGCCACATCAGGTAAAATGTTTTTTGATAGCATCATGAAAAGAGGTCTCGGTTTTAAATTTGTATAAATACTCTCTTATTTTAGATGTAAATACACGCGAAGTTGTAGCCAAATTTAGAAACAAAAATCATCTTCTCTTTAATTGCTTCTTTGCCTCTTCTTTTATTTCCAATATGATTTTTATTTCATGCTCTCTTTTTATGTAATTTTATGTCATACTCTTTTATTTCATGTAAGAATATTAGATTTACATTGTTGTAAATTATTATAGCTTTACTTTTCTGCCATTTGTTAGCTCTTTTTCCTTTTGATTAACATATCATTTCTCTTTGTTCATGTTGAACTCCATTTGTTCTGATATGGATTCAAAGATGAAAAGCTAAAGCCCTTCAATATGCGGATAATGAAACTCTCATGAATCACGTTAAATCGATATAATGGTTTCATTTATATCTCTTATTTTTTTGAGCTTAATTTAAATTAAGATGTTGATAAATGTTAGATGTTTATTAGTGAATTGCATAGCCTATGTTGTTAATTACATACATGCTATGGTTAATCAAAAAAAAAAATAAACTCAAGTTACATCTTTATCTAATTATTATTTTTATAATGAAAGTTGAATCGAAATTCGATGCATGTCCTATGCTACTCAATCAAAGAAGGGTAAATAGATACTTAAATTAGATATTATTTTTAATTTCATAATATTTTTCATGAAATTCAATAAGTAGGCTTGGTTATTGTATTAAAATTGGAGGGTTCAAGTTGTATTAGTTAATATCATAAATAGATCATACTTGTAGTAAATACAACAACTAATTCTACATTGTTCAGAAAATAGAGATTATAATTTTTTTATGCTAATTTATATGAAAACAGTAATGGACTTATCTTTTAAATCCAATTGTTTTTATTCTAAATTCTTTCTGTTATTTCAACAATATTTTTGTTAGAATAATTAATATATGATATTTATGTTAATAATATATTGCGTAAATACCATATATTAATGGTAGAAGATTTGTATTACAATAATTAATATATGGTATTTATGTTATTAATATATTACATAAATACCATATATTAATGGTAGAAGATTTGAAGATCGGTCATTGGTTATATATGTTATTATATATTATATATTACACATGGTAATATATAATAACATTAATGATAGAAGAATAAATGCGTGTTATTTATGTAATATAGTAAAAATTGGAGCCCTAAATGCCTACAAAAAGGGGCTGACAAATAATGAAAGGAAAGGAAGAAATTTGAACTCTAACATGGTACCAGAGCGGGTTTAATTCGTGCGCACAATGCCACACTTATCCACGTCACCTAATATAAAGTTCCACGTGTTAGGCTCATGATATGCCACACGTGTGGGGACGTACTGAGGCAAGTCCCACATTGGGGAATTTGTAAAATGAATCTTGTACAACTATAATGAGTTCACCCTTCACATTGCCAATTGGTTTTGTGATAATTCAGGGTTCTTTTACATGGTACCAGAGCAGGTTTCAAATATCTAAACATGTGCCTCCCATCCTCCTCAGTTTCCTCTTCTTCTTCAACCAATTTTTTTTTAAATCACCACCAATGGCTGAATCCTCCAAATACCACTCTGCTCTAACCATTACTAATGTCAAATCCCTCATGTTGATTACATTAGATATTGGACATGGCATGTATCATTCTTGAGCAACATTATTTACCGTTCTTGTTCGATTTCACGGCCTCTACCATCACATCGTACCACCAACCGAAAAAGACGCCCAGGCTGCCTACGAGGCTGTCAAATCTACAGACCCAGCCCTGTGGAAACGGCTTGATGCTGTTGTCCTTCAATGGATATACAGTACAATCTCCTCCGACCTCCTTCACGCCATTCTTCTCCGCGATGATACAGCTGAGGGTGCATGGAAACGACTTGAAGCCATGTTCCAAGACAACAAAGATTCAAGGGAAACTCATCTTGAAGAAGAACTTGCAACAATTAATTTTGAACAATTTAATTCAATTGACAAATTTTGCACCTACCTTAAATCATTGGATGATAGATTGGCGGATGTTGGTGCCCTGGTGACTAATAGCTGGCTTGTATTGCGTCTCACAGGAGCCTTGCTAGATGCATATGCTGGCACCGTAGATTACATTCAAAACCAAGATCCCTTAACCCCTTTGAGAACTGTCGAACCTGCCTCAAGCTGGCTGAACGAACAATTAAAAATCGATTGGCAAAAGAGAATGGTGGAACCACCAGTGGTGGTGCTGCGCTACTGGCTGAAACCCCTTCAAAACCAGAGAATTCAAACATCAACCCCACCCAAAGTTCCCAAAATAACGGAAGAAGAAATAACAGTAATGCTAAAACCAATAGTAGGGGGAAAGAAACTGATGCATCCAATCACATGCCAGGTCGGCAACCCAATCAACATCAATGGTTCCCACGCCCTCCACCAAGTTGGTAGTAATGGCAAAATCCATTTGGATCTTGGAACTCTTGGTACGCCAGTCCACCTCCTTGTCCATATCCTTCATCACCATGGCAACCGAGGCAAGTAAATCAAGCCCAACGTGCTACTAGGTAAGGAGTCCTTGGGTCTCGTCCACAAGTGTACAACACTATGGCTCCACCCGTTGGATACACACCAACCGATATTGAAGCTACCATGCATGCTCTATAATTCTCGCAACCTAATCGAAT
The DNA here is from genome assembly GCA_030737875.1 of Allium sativum. NCBI lineage: Eukaryota > Viridiplantae > Streptophyta > Magnoliopsida > Asparagales > Amaryllidaceae > Allium > Allium sativum. Next base: position 716,749,776 of record CM060919.1, read on the forward strand.
TTTTATATGGATAATAGTGCCACATCTCACATGACAGTGGATCAAGGTATACTTTCTTTTTATTTCAATTCTAGCAAAAATTATCACAACATTGTTATTGGCAATGGTCATCTAATTCCAATTGTTGATCATGGTAGCACTAATTTACCCTTACCATACCCTCCATTTATCCTAAACAATGTTTTACATGCTCCCAAACTTATTAAAAATCTGATATCCATTGCAAGTTCACCACTGATAATATGATTTCTGTTGAATTTGATCCATTTGGATTTTCTATTAATGATTTACAGAGGGGGACCAAACTAATGAGATGTGACAGCACTGGGGATCTTTATCCTCTCTTCTCCAATAATCAAGCCACTCCCTTTATCAATCAATCAGTCTTTACTGCTCTCTCTTCAGATCTTCGGCATAACCGCTTAGCACATCCTGGCACTGCTGTGCTTAAATCATTAAATCATAAAAACTTCAATAATTGTAATAAGGCTTGTAAAACTTATTGTTCTTCTTGTCCTCTTGGCAAACATTCTAAATTACCATTTTATGATTCTCTGTCATACACTTTGCTACCTTTTGATACTATTCCCAGCGATCTTAGGACATCGCTTGTTGTTAGTTCTTGTGGCCACTGTTATTATGTTAGTTCTTGTGGCCACTGTTATTATGTTCTTTTTCTTGATGATTATAGCAAATTTTTTTGGACATTCCCTATTGCCAAAATATCACAAGTTGAATACTTATTCAAATCTTTTCATGCTCTAATTAAATACTTATTCAAATCTTTTCATGCTCTAATCAAAACTCAATTTGAACGTAATATTAAAACATTCCAATGTGACAATGGTACAGAATACATCAATGGAACCTTTAAACAATTCTTTGATCATAATGGGATGTTATTCCGCCTTTCTTGTCCCCACATCTCTCCTCAAAATGGCAAAGTCGAACGACACATTAAATCAATAAACAACATCATTCGTACTTTGCTCGCTACTGCCTAAATGCCACCTTATTTTTGGCATCATGCTTTAGAAATGGCCACATATCATCTTAACATACTTCCAACTAAAGTCTTAGAATTTCAGTCTTTCACCCAAATTCTGTACCAATGCAATCCCAAATACTCTGAATTGCATGTATTTGGCTGCTATGTTTTCCTTTGTTTCCGACCACTTCTATCCACAAATTGCAAGCTTGATCCACTCTATGTGCTTATCTTGGTCCCGCTCCCAACCATAGAGGCTCAAAGTGTTACGATATGGAAAGTGGCAAAATCATTATTTGTCATCATGTGAAATTCATTGAGATCGAATTCCCTTTCGCATAAACTCACAAAACCACAAATACAATGTATGATTTTTTTAACTACCAATAGTTCTAATTCTTTATCGAATTATTTACATTCCACTTTAAAGCCTCCTAACATAACTAAGTCCACACCTTATTCTAGCCCACTACATCAGCCTCCTCTTATTGGGCCACGGCCTCAACTGGACCCACTTGCATCCTCTTCTGTTGCGCCACTAGCTCCTACGGGCTCAGTTCCTCATAATTCTCTTCATGTGCTGTCAACACTTAGGTTGGTCGACAAAATCAGCTAAGCCCACAGCCCACTCCACTTGTTTTCAGTCTACAAACACAACAACTCACCCTGCTCAATTCGCTGCTCAATCTCAAAATTCTAGGTCAACGACATCTCTTTCCCCAAACACCTCCATTACGACTTCTCAAACGAACCAAGCCCAAAGCCCACAAAGTTCTCCTCGACCTAACAACCTCATATTACCTCGTATGACAACCCAAGCGATGGATGACATTTTTAAACCAAATCCTAAATACACTACCAGTTTACATACATCCACCACAAACATATCTCCTATATCTAAGGGCCCTGTTAGTGCTCTTCATGACCATAACTGGAATCGTACAATGTTGGATGAATTCAATGCTTTAATTGATAATAAGACATGGAAGTTAGTGCCTAGGCCATCTAATGTGAATGTAATTCGGTTTATGTGGATTTTTCGTCACAAGTACAAATCTAATGGTTCTTTTGAGTGGCATAAAGCGCGTCTTGTACGTGATGGTAAAACTCAGCAACAAGTTATTGATTATGAAGTAACGTTTAGCCCAATGGTTAAACCAGCAACCATACAAGAGTTCTTAGTATCGCTCTTTCAAAATCTTGGCACATTCATCAATTGGATGTCAAGAATGCCTTCTTACATGGTCATCTTAATGAGACTGTCTGCATAAAACAGCCAATGGGGTTTCGAGGCAAGGGACATCCAAATCATGTGTGTTTGCTAAAAAAATCTCTATACGGTTTAAAACAAGCTCCTCGGGCATGGTATCAACAATTTGCAGACTTTGTTGCATCCATTGGATTTACTCATAGTAAACCTGACCACTCTTTGTTCATTTATAGACAAGGTTCAGATATGGCATATATATTGTTGTATGTTGACGACATAATTCTTACTGCTTCAAATCATTTGCTCAATTCTTTCATTACTCTCATGAGTTCAGAATTTGCTATGAAGGATCTTGGTCAGTTAAGTTTTCTTTTTGGGTATTGTTATTACTCGTCTTACTAATGGCTTATTTCTATCTCAGAAAAAGTATGCTGCATATATCATTGACAGAGCTGGAATGTCTAACTGCAGTCCTTGCCCTACTCCTGTTGACACTAAAGCTAAATTTAGAGCTACTAAGGATGCCCCGTATGAGGATCCTACTAAGTATCGTCGTCTTGTGGGTGCTCTTCAGTATCTTACCTTCACAAGGCATGATATTTCTTATGTTGTGCAATAGGTGTGCCTTCATATGCATGATCCGAGAGTTGAGCACATGACTTCTCTCAAGCACATCTTGTGCTATATTCAGGGTACACTATCTTATGGTTTGCATCTGCACAAGTCTTTTATTGACAAACTTATCGCCTATACAGATGCTGATTGGGGTGGATGCCCGGATACTAGACGCTCCACCTCAGGTTATTGTGTATTTCTTAGAGATAATCTTATTTCTTGGTCCTCTAAACGTCAGCCTACATTGTCTCGTTCTAGTGCAGAAGCTGAGTATAAAGGAGTAGCTAATGTTGTTTCCAACTCATGTTGGATCAGAAATTTGTTATTAGAGTTTCATGTTCCCATTCAGAAAGCCACCTTGGTTTATTGTGACAACGTAAGTGCGATCTACTTATATAGTAATCTAGTTCAGCATCAACGCACAAAACACATTGAAATGGATATTCATTTTGCCCGTGAAAAAGTAGCTAAAGGCGAAGTTCGAGTCCTCCATGTCCCATCCCATTATTACTATAAGTGAAGAAATCAACTTCAAATATAAATTTATCAATCATAGACAGCATGGGTACCATATACCATGTCACCATACTAGTTCTACATTTAAAACCGCATGGTGTCGTATTAGAAGTTGGATTTCCATCATGAACAAAGGCAAGGGATCGTCCTTACCGCTTCGAGACTCTCCAGCCCGAGCCTTAGGACCCAGACACAGGTGAGCCCTTAGGAGCCACAGGGCCGATCCACATTTTAAGTGGATTAAAAATCCTTGAACAATACGTCTCCCCGCCCTATGGGGCGTAAAATGAGCCAGATGTCTCAATATCCATCGGTTCCGTAGTAATCGATATATCCGAGGCGCCTCGCATTCCAACAACCACATAGGTAAAAATATAAAAATGTCAGGGCGTGCAAAACCCTGACACCACCTCTAGCTAGAAAGAAACGCATGTTCTCCTTGGATCCTCTCCCATTTCTGGTTCATACCAGGGTGTGAGGCTCGCGAATTAATGCTATACACAAAGCGGTGCTATATTAAAGCTATGCTTTGATCATCAACCACAAGACTCTTCTTTTCAACAAAAGCCTTGATCATTTGCCACTCAGGCAATTCACGCCATGCGACTGATGTCTGTCGATATACAACCTCTAAGCTCATATGTCTTAGAGAAGGGTGTTAAGCAAGAGAATAAATTTTCCGCTACCAAAAAGATGTATATTAGATAGAGATCAATCGACACAGAGCAAAATCCAATGTCAGACACATAGTCCATTTACAAGTTCGTTCTGGGTCTGAACGAAACCGGAGGCACCTTATTCATCGTCCCATATGTCCAATACAGGAGAGAGGCCTTCGCATATCCGTCGATCTCCAAGTACGTCTGGACGATCACCACTTATTACCTCGTCTTAGGTGAACAGCCCAATCAAGACATCGGTAATCATCCAAACAATGTGAAGACCTCTGACCTTCAACCACCGTCTTCATCTTCAACTAATCGTCGTATCAGTTATTCAGAATGGGATAAACCCGATCTTTCTGAATAACTCGCATATATAATAAACAAGTGTTACACAAACACAATATACGCCTCATTCCAATTAAGAATATTTTTATATTCAAATATTCACATCTTTAGGGAATAGGTTCCCATTAATTTTATCTAAGATAAATCCTTTTAAATTTATTCTTTAATCCTCCTTTGGATATCAATTCAAACCATATTAAGGTTTATCCAAAACTAGTCGGGATAAGCGAACCACACTGAAGTAATCATTTGTTTTCCCAACCTATTCATCCCGTGGAGAAAAACTGGTAATACTCCATATTTAACACCACGGTGTTATCGGTAAATATTAAGTACCATTTCATGTTCAAATCTAATTAAAGATTTAACTATCTCTTGGAGTAAAACTGGTGGTACTCCATCCTCGATCATTTCATGAATTTGATAATTTTAATTATCCCATTCACATTCCAATCTAATTAAAGATTCATTAAAACTCTAATTCAGTTTTAATCTTCCCAAAAATCAATATTAATGATTATTCAAAGCTAAGAAGTCAATCTTATCTTTAACTGGGTTAAAGTTATTTAAAACGCCGTCCATGATAAACCCAAAATCACATTCCATTTTATTCCAGTTACTAAATATAACTGGAAATTCTAGTAATCTTAATTAAAAGATTTATTCTTTTCACATGCAGTTTAAGAATTGTGTTACTAAAGACACCATTCCATCAGTCTTTAACCGTAAATTAGTAAGAGAACAATTCCCTAAGTATTAACCCCCAAGGCCGAAACCAACATCAGATCAATACCCAGGAAACCATTCAACTTCGCTAATCTCCAGTTAGTTTCTAATTTTTCTTAACTCCATTGGTTTTAAGAAAAGTATTTTTAAATATACCATTCACGACAAACCCAAAATTCAATTCAATTCCAATTAAATATTAATTAATTGGTAAACTTCATTAAATCTTAATAAAAAGATTTAATCTTTTCTCAACTGGGTTTAAGAACAGTTTTAGTGAAGACACTGTTCACGACAAACCCAAAATCCTATTTGATATTAAATACAAGGCTCTGAATAGAAAATATATCAGCTTATATTCGATATCAAATTCTGAAATCAACAAATATCGTATTGGAATAACGATATATATATATATATATATATATATATATATATATATATCTTCCAAATTCCTCCACAATGTCCGTATAATCACGGAATCCAATATCGAAATATTCCTAAGATAATTTTGATTCAAATTCATTCTAGTTCATATATTGGAAATTTTGGTTTCTTAAAACCATTTCAAATCCAACCTATTTATTTTTAAAAATATTAGATTATAATTCTAGTTCATAACTAGTTCATTTCGATAAAAATATATTTTTATCTTTTCAAATATGGAATTTTTCATCCTAATTCTTTCCAAATCATTTATTATGATTTTACACAAATTATTAATATTTTTAATAATTTTATCAAGGCCCGTATGGTTGATTTCCATAAACGTCATCAACCTACACTTACATCGACCTTTTCCAAATTTGATTTGGACATAATTCCAAATTCAACCGTTAGATTTCCAATCTCTAATATTCCTTGGAAAGCTCTTTTCAATACGAACCCAATAGTTCCTGTTTTAGGAGAATCTGACGGTCGGATCTCCCGTATCGTCCATTCGAAGTCAATGGTCGAAATTTGGGAACGGTCGCGGCGCAGCGCGTTCTATTCAGGCCATTTAATATATATAATATATATTATATATATTTCATCAATTTCAATTCAAAACGTATTTTATAAATCGTTTAAAATCGATTCCAATTTCTTTTTCAATTTTAAACCAAAATTGAATATTCTACATCATTATACTATAAATGATGATACTTTCAAAATATTTGATTTTGAAATTATTTCCTTTTCGATATTCATTATAGAAATGAATAAAATTGGTATAAATATCGTTCATGTCAAAATGGCATCAATCTAATCAACATGGCTTCATATATTTAAATATATTCGTGTCCATCCCAAATCGGACATCAAAATCAGATTTTGATCTTATTATTTTAAAATATTCATTATTTTAAAATGTTCATTCTTTCTGAACTAGAATCAGACATGGACAATTACCATATAATGTTGTTTATATGGATTTCATACAACACATGTATACAACAGCCATGATAAACAATCAACCATCATCCAGAGTGCATTCTACACTGTATAAGCATTAAATATAAATAATTCATGCTTACACAGTCTATCAACCTATCGATTGACATACAACTAAACAGTTGTCAAATATCATCCCAACACTCATGTGGGGTTTCAATCCACAAACACAGAAGTTATTTGCGTAGTTGGGCGACGTGTAAAATTTATCATCCTAATCCATATCAGTCAAATGGGTGTACATAAACAAATCGTCCGATTTGTAAATGAATATTTATTTTATTCATATACATGTCAAAAATTATATTTTAACTATAAAATATTTATTTCAACATATGAATATTTTTGTTTTCCATTCCACATCACAAACCAAATTCACACAAACAAATCAATCCAAACACACAACCAAAGAAGTCGTCCATGGTCTGTGGACGACGGTGAGCAGTTCATATATGCAGTTATAAAATAAATAACTGTACATAAATAATTTTAGTGAGGTGTTCTCACCTACAAGCTTAACCGAATACCGCGACTCTTCATATGTAGAAAATCTTCGAAGTGTTTCCAACGAGATCTATTTCACGAGCTATATATTAAAAATCATGTTTTTAACATCGCTATTTATATAATTAAAAATCACATTTTTATCCTTATATCGTCCATATAAAAATAGCGTTTTTATTTCAACGTTATCTTTATAAAAATTATACTTTTATATCGATGTTTATATTTTAAAAATCATATTTTTACATCGCCATTCATATCATAAAAATCATATTTTTATTTATAAACAAAGATCACAATTTTTTATTTTGTTAATGTATAAACAAAGATCACAAATTTTAGCATCGCTACATGTATAAAGATCTCACCTTTATATTCATAAAAATCTCATCCTTATCTTTATAAAAATCTTACCTTTTCCTTTTTAAAAATCTTATCTTTTCATGTATAAAAATTTAATCTTTTTATGTATAAAAATTTAATCTTTTTATAAATAAAAATCAAATCTTTTCATTCTTTACATATATAAAAATCCTATCTTTTCGTTATTAAAAATCATAATTTTCATATGAACAAAAATCATATTTTTATTATGCAATTTCTATAATAAAAATCACAAATTTATTCGCTATTCAAACAAATAAAAATCATATTTTTATTCGTTATTTTCTATATAAAAATTATATTTTTATAATTCTTTTCTAATGCTAAAATATATATAAAAGCTGATTTTTCTTATTTTAAAAATATTAAAAAACTGATTAAATCATATAAATAAAAAAATGAATATGAATTTTAAAAAAACTTACAGGAGGTGGAGGAAGAAGGAAGAGGCGCGGAGGAGCTCGAGGGGCTGCAAAAGGGGTGCGGGTTTTAGCGGCCTCGATTTGGGCGCGGTCAGGGGGGTTCCGTTCGTTTTGGGGGGGAGGTGTTAGAGGAGAGAGAGTGCGAGAGGAGGAGATGGCGTCGGTGTAGCGCAGTAGGGCGGAGATGGGTGGCGGCGACGCTAGGGCAGTGGCTGCGTGGATTTGGGGGAAGCGATTTGAGGAAACAGGAGAGAGGGGGTAACGGGTCTGGTAACGAGAAAAGGGGCTGGGGGAGGGGAATTTAAATATATATATAATAATTTAATTATTATTATTTTTCCATTAAAGTTGACTTTTTATATCAAACTCCAAACGACACCCAACGACTATCGTCCCTAGCTAATTACCCTCATTCCGGATACAATGGGATATGTCCCGAAAGCCAATTCGACTGTTTCGATCAGTTTCTGTTAAATTTAGAATATAAATCGATATATTTTAAATTCAAATGTACATTTCAATTAACCGGGGCCACATACTGACTCCAAAAATTCCAGAAAAATAAATCTGGCTATGTTTTGACGATACGGTCCTAACAAAACTAATTTCGTTGAATTTAGAGACCGTTTGAAAAATGGTCATTTTCCGGTAGATTAAATTCAAACTAAAATGACCAAACACGTTTAAATTCACCACGCTCACATATTGATTTCAAAAATTATGAAAATTGGAATCTAGCAATAATTTGACATTCTAGATCCAACAAGTGGTCTCATCGAAAAAGGGGTTCATTTACAAAATCGCTATTTTTTAAGGGCTGTATTTCCGTAGTGACTATTCTACATTTTCAACTGGGCATAACTTTTTATTTCCGCTATGAAATCTGGATTTTTCAGATTCGTTGGAAAGATATTGCCGAACAGATTCAAATATTTCTAGTTTCAATAAAATCGGGTTTATTTTGAATCCTGTACATTCATTTGAAATTTGAAATCGAATTTTCATACTACTGCGCCATTTCCCAATTTCTTTTATAATTAAAATAACTATTTATATTCTAATTTCGATTTATATAAATATATACATTATAGTTCTGTTCAAAATAAATTTCTAATCGTTATTATTTAAAATAAATCATTTTAAATATTCAAAATTCAAAATTCATTAAAATTGCCAAAATAAAAATTTTAAATTGGTTCTGATTTTCTGGGTTGTTAGAATCTCCCCCACTTAAAATCTTTTTGTCCTCGAAAAGGAACGGAGCTGAAAGTTGTTTTACTAATCAACTCAACTTTCATTCTGGCTTTCATTCTTCAACTTTTTAGTTTCTAAGAATTTCTAATTTTTCAAAAAATTTGGTTAACACACTAAATTTTCGAAAAATTTCGCAATAACCTCCTTTGTACGGGGAGCACCGGAAAAATCCCCAAACCGCCACACAAACCCTCTCATCTCAAAAAGAAAAAGAAAAATCCAAGCAGCTCATAAAATCATCCAAACCCAATAAATTAGTAAACATGTGCTTATTTGTCAGGCATACAATTTTATTCCTCTGCTCTAATGTGATGACCCCAAACTTCCATGGAATGAAAGTAAGGAATAATCATTTGGAATACAACATAAATACAATAATACATATCATAGTTACAACATAGCATAGGAAATTCATAGAGTAACAACATCATAGCAGCGGAAATATAATGTCATCAACCACAGAAAGTCCACAGTCACAGAATTCTAAATTATTACATCAAGTTTGCAGAATGAGAAATAAGTTCTAACTCCAACTTAAACAACGTGAAATGAAACAAGTTTAATGTCTGAAATTAAAAAGAGAAAAATGCAATAGCAGCAAATGATAGATGTCCTCAAGCTCCAAGTCATCACCTCTTCACAAAAGCAAATCCAAGAAAGATAATAAGCAGCTCCAAAGAAAAAACTCCAAGTGAAGAATAAACCTGTTTACTTGGCTGCCCGTGTAGACAGGAGGGCACCCGAGTTTGCAAAAAGGTGGAAACAAACAACGGGTCAGTCGTGGGACTGGTGTGAGAATTCTTAACTAATTGATCACTATTAATAGGGCAAATCCAAAGACCACGCCGCTAACGCGGAACGGGTTTATTCCAATGGATTGTCGTGCATAATTTAAAGTGTCAGAACAATTAATAAGTAAATCGTACAACAACGTCATGCTTTTGAGAAAAATGGAATCACCATAAGACCCAGGTTCCATCACATAATGCAACACAAACCAGAGGATAGGGTTTTACCTTATAGTGATTAAACATACTAAATACGGCAAATACGAGTTTAATATTATTATTAGTATGTATGAAAAACATTTCAAAATAAATGTATCAATCCTAGCACACATAAATACCATAATACTATGCTTCCATACTAGTAATACAATCAAATCCGAAGGTTCGTATTGGAAGTTTGGATTTCCATCATGAGTCAAGGCTAGGGAGGAGCTCCTTACCGATTCGAGACACTCTAGCTAATGTCTCAGGATCTCCCGCAGTGAACCCTTGGATCCTGCAGGGCCGGTTCACACATACAGCTTCGTGGATTGGCAATTCCTGAACACACGTTTCCTAATCCTATAGGACCTATCATCCGAGGCGCCTCATTCCATCATCCACATAAGTAAAATGTCGGGCCGTGTTAAAGCCCAATCACCACTTCTCTATAAAGAAACGTGCTGCTCTCCCTGCATTCCCTTCTCCCGTTTTAGACTCCGCCGGTGTGTGAGGCTCGCGAAGTCACGCTATACACAAAGCTATGCCTAAACAGGCTATGCTTTGATCGTCCCACAAGGCCTTCTTTTCAACAAAACCTTGATCCTATGCATCTTAGCATGCCACATCATCACTCCATATCGCACTACCAATCCTTTGAAGAAATATGTGAATGGGTGTTAAGCAAGAGAATAAATTCTCCGCCACCAAACATCCATACATTCGACAGAAGATCAATAACATGATATTTGATAGAGTACGATGTCAGACACACCATCCATTTATTAGCTTATGCTCTGGGTCTGAGCGAAAGCCAAACCCGTGAAATCAACACGTACGTTTAGGCAATGACCATGACCCTTGAGTTGGGAGCAAGTCAAATCAGGGCCTCGATCGTTGTCCATTCGAGGGAAGATTTACGATCTTCATACGCCATCTTTAAACTTCCATTAGCGTCGTTTGATTATTTGGAATGAGAGAACTCGGACTTCCCAAATAATCCTCGTATATATATATATATTTAAAATCCTTCTTATTCGTTAATAATATTTTTCTTAATGATTCATTCCTGTTTTAATTATTTAAAATAATTAAATTTTAATTAACGACGCTTCAGGTCAATGGACGACCCTGGCGCTGCTTTCGACAAATTTTGATTTTCACACTTCTCAAAATCTAACCGTTGGATCATAACGTAAAAGAATTTTCCGAGACGGTCCTAATGTTTTTAGTTTTGGGAAAATCCAACGGTCGGATCTTCCGGTATAATCGTTTAAAGATACGATTTCAAAATGTGAACTCCCGCGCTCGATTCGATAAATTTTAATTATATTTATATATAAATATATAAATATAATTCTCCTAACCTTTTATTTACATAAAAAGGTAAATTCCATTATTACGTTGAATTCATTATTTTAATTACTCTGTAAATTTTCAATGAACAAACTTAACTTTTACTTACGTATGAAAATGTAAATTTTATTTCACATTGTAAAAGTTCATTCTTTTATTGCATATAAAATTGCAGTTTTATTTGCGATGCCAATCCTCATTTTTATAAAAATGTAAATTGTCTATACAATGCAAAATCTACTTTTTATGTACATCCTAAAAATATAAATTTAATTTCATGTCACATTCCTACATCTTATTACATATAAAATAAATGAATTTCATTTCTAATGTTCATTCTCATCCTATGTTACATATAAAGAAAAAAAATGTGAATTCTATTATACGATGTAAATGCATCTTTTAATTACATAGAAAAATGAAATTTGTATCCTATGGTGTAATTTCCTACATACATTACATATAAAAATGTAAATTTTAACATACGATGAAATCCATGTTTTAATTACATATAAAAATGTAATTTTTATCCTACGGTGTAATTTCCTACATACATTACATATAAAAATGTAAATTTTAACATACGATGAAATTCACATGTTAATTACAAAGAAAAATGTAATTTTAACATACGACATAATTCCCTATATAATTTACATATAAAAATGTAAATTTTTAACATACGATGAAATTCACATGTTAATTACAAAGAAAAATGTAATTTTTAACATACGGCATAATTCCCTATATAATTTACATATAAAAATGTAAATTTTAACATACGATGAAATTCACATGTTAATTACAAAGGAAAATGTAATTTTTTAACATACGGCATAATTCCCTATATAATTTACATATAAAAATGTAAATTTTAACATACGATGAAATTCACATGTTAATTACAAAGAAAAATGTAATTTTTAACATACGACATAATTCCCTATATAATTTACATATAAAAATGTAAATTTTTAACATACGATGAAATTCACATGTTAATTACAAAGAAAAATGTAATTTTTAACATACGGCATAATTCCCTATATAATTACATATAAAAATGTAAATTTTAACATACGATGAAATTCACATGTTAATTACAAAAAAAAATGTAATTTTTAACATACGGCATAATTCCCTATATAATTTACATATAAAAATGTAAATTTTAACATACGATGAAATTCACATGTTAATTACAAAGAAAAATGTAATTTTTAACATACGGCATAATTCCCTATATAATTTACATATAAAAATGTAAATTTTAACATACGATGAAATTCACATGTTAATTACAAAGAGAAATATAATTTTTAACATACGGCATAATTCCCTATATAATTTACATATAAAAATGTAAATTTTAACATACGATGAAATTCACATGTTAATTACAAAGAAAAATGTAAATTGCATAACGATGTAAATTTCATAACGATGTAAAAGATGATAGATTTATACATGATTCATATCCACAAGGCATACTCTAACAATTTAAACAAGGTAAAAATCTAATTTTTCCTACCGATCTATAATTTTAATTAACAGATCTATGATTGAAAATAACGGATCTAAAATCATAACATCACAACAATTTGAATCCATAACGCATGGTAACATTCATCGCAGATCTAATTGTGTTTGACTTCAATTTCACATAACGCAATAATAATAATTAAATTAAATTAAAAATAAATTCTCACCTAGCTTGGATTTGAAATGACGTTTTGGATTCAATCAGATCTCGTGTTCAAGGTCACGGCAGTTTCGGATCTGAAAGATTTCAATTTCAAGTTCATACGAATAAATTAGAACTGACTTTTAACAACTGTTGTTGTAACGCTTAAAAGCGTGGCAAAACTGAGATTGAATTTACCTTTATATTTTCAGAAAGTTCAAAACTTTGGATCAAGAAATCGGGAGATTGGATGATCGGATTGAGGAGCGGATTGTTGGAGGTGGAGCGGGGAGGAGGAGCGCCTGAACGCCGGTCGGAGCTGGGGGTTGCGGCGGCGACGTGTGGGCCCGGTGGCGGTTCGAAGGCCGCGGCTTTGGGTGCTCGGTTCGAGAGCTACAGGGCGCGAGAGGAGGTGATTCTTGTCGGAGATGGAAGAGCTCGCGAAGTACTTCAAAAAAGTCCAAAGGGGCATACCCTAATTCTCCATGGTTTGGGAGGAATCAGAGCTCAAAATTTTGAGCTTTATGGTTCGGCGGCGGAAATAAAACGAAGAGGAAGGAGCACTGTTCATCCGTATTTATACATGTATTCAGCGTATTTATATTTTATTTATATATTTAATTAATCCCAAAATTAGGGTTTTTCCATACGATCACCAAACGGACCCCAACGACTATCGAACAATAGGTTTTGACGTCTTCTGAACGCAATGGCGCCAGTGCCGAGGTCTAATTCTGAAGTTTACAGTATGTTTTCTTTATTTTCAAATTAATTCTTTTATTTTTAATTCGAACGTACTTTCTAATTTTACTGGGGTCACATACGAAGTTAGAAAAATCGAGAAAAATTATTTTTGACTTTCTTATGACGATACGGTCCTAACAAAATTTATTTCGTCGAATTCTGAGACTGTTTGAAAACTGGCTATTTTTCGGTCAACTAATTTTGACTGAAATTGACAAAACATAGTTTCTTATGCCACGCTCACATACTAGCTTCAAAAATCATGAAATTTGAAACCTAGCAATAATTTTACATCCCGGACCCAACAAAAGTGGTTTCGTCGGATTCCGAGGTCGTATGCAAAATGTCGATTTTCAAGGGCGATGTATTCTCTATAGCGACCTTTCTGAAAATTCATTTGGCCATAACTTTTGATTCCCGCTATGAAACTTCGATTTTTCAGATTCGTTAGAAAGATATTCATTAACAGATTTAAATATTTTTGGTTTCACCAAAATCCGATTTATTCTGCATCCTGTGCAGTCAGTCAAAGTTCAAGTTTGACTTTTCAAACTACCGTCATATTTCTAATTCTTTATGTAATTTAATTGAATATATTTGTATTAACTTTGCCCAAAATAAATTTCCATTCATTTTTATTTAAAATAATTTATTTTAAATATTTAAACAAACCTAAAATCTCTAAAATGAAAATTTTAATTTGGCCCCAAATTCCGGGTTGTTACATCTAGCCTCCTTGCTATGACCTGTTCACACATATATATGTACATGTATGCATTTGCAATAAATTTTCAATTCAGTTTAATATTTTGATTCAAATTGGCTTAACTTCTCTTATGGGTTTCATTGTCCCAATATGTTAATTAGTTCAACTAATTATCAAACAACACAATCATTAGTCAATTAGTTGATTAGTTTTTCAATCATATATCTTTAATATATATACAAAAATCATCTTTTTGGTGCCAAATCACAACAAATAACCCTATCTAGTTTTGGTTCTCATACCAGTCAATTGGAAATATATAGATATCCCACTTTCGAAACTCAAGCACAGATGCTGATGAAGTGGCCACATCATCAGAATCATCCCCGGGCGACTAGAGTGTGATTCTATATCTACCCATTATATTAAAACTTCGAATATACGTTTGCAAGGCGTATATGCAAATTCATTATATACTGGATTGTCCACAATCAATATAAAAATAATATTCAAATACGTATAATATAGTTTAAATTTTCAAAACAAAATTTGTTTTTCATCTTTATTTAAAAAATAACACTCTTCGGACCCATTCTAGGATACTATTGATCCCATCTCTAATGAGTCATTCTTATTGGATATTGCTAATCCAATTCCTGATGAATTCTTTCGTTCAGTTCTAATGTGTCTTGTTCTTGAGCTCTATAAACCAAAGCTCTAATACCACGTGTAACGACCCGAACATCCCCGTAAAGGAAAGCCCGGAATGAGTTGAGAACACGACAAATTAGAACACAAACAGAAGAACATTTCATTGCTTATTACAACAATTTACATTAGAGTACAAGAATATACAGAGTATCAACAAATAATATACATTTGATAAATATCAAAGATTAAAATACATTACATAGCAGCGGAAAATAATACAAAACACAACTGAAAGAGATATACGGATACAAAGATTTCCGAATATCGTTCCAGCTGTAAACTAAGATCCTGTAAGAATAAATCTACCAAACCAAAACTACTAGCTGCCCATGTGGAAAATAGGGGCACCTAGAGTTTAGATTAAAACAATAAACTCCAGGTCAGTCATGTGACTGGTGTGAGAACTAAAACAGTTATTATCTTGGTTTTTAAAGTGAGGTAAATAAAGGGACCACGCCGTATAACACAGAATGGGTTTTAACCCCAAGAGTACTAGTGCATAAACAAACAACGCAATGTTAGATAAGGAACAATGAAGCTATTATAATACCCAAGTCCCATCACACAACGCAACGCAAGCCGGAGGATAGGATTTTACCATATAATAGCCAAATAATGCTTGATACGCGAAATTTATCTTTTTATTATTACTACAAGTGAAGAAATCAACTTCAAATGTAAATGAATCAATCATAGATGGCATGAGTATCATATATCATGTCATCATACTAGTTCTACAATTAAAACCGCATGGTATCGTATTGGAAGTTGGATTTCCATCATGAACCAAGGCAAGGGATCGTCCTTACCTCTTCGAGACTCTCTAGCCCGAGCCTCAGGACCCAGATACAGGTGAGCCCTTAGGAGCCACAGAGCCGGTCCACATTTTAAGTGGATTAAAAATCCCTGAACAATATGTCTCCCCGCCCTATGGGGTGTAAAATGAGCCAAATGACTCAATATCCATCGGTTCTGTAGTAACCGGTATATCCGAGGCGTCTCGCATTCCAGTAACCACATAGGTAAAAATATAAAAATTTCAGGGGCATGCAAAACCCTGACACCATCCGTAGCTAGAAAGAAACGCATGTTCTCCCTGGATCCTCTCCCGTTTCTGCTTCATACCGGGGTGTGAGGCTCGCGAATTAACGTTATACACAAAGCGATTCTATATTAAAGTTATGCTTTGATCATCAACCGCAATACTCTGCTTTTCAACAGAAGCCTTGATCATTTGCCACTCAGGCAATTCATGCCATGCGACTGATGTCTATCGATATACAACCTCTAAGCTCATACATCTTAGAGAAGGGTGTTAAGCAAGAGAATAAATTCCCCACCACCAAACATATGTATATTAGATAGAAATCAATCAACACAGAGCAAAATCCAATGTCAGACACACAGTCCATTTACAAGTTCGTTCTGGGTCTGAACGAAACCGGAGGCACCTTATTCCTCATCCCGTATGTCTAATACTGGAGAGAGGCCCTCGCATATCCGTCGATCTCCAAGTACGTCTAGACGATCACCACTTATTACCTCATCTTAGGTGTATAGCCCAATCAAGACATCAGTAATCATCCAAACGACGTGAAGACCTCCGGTCTTCAACTACCGTCTTCATCTTCGACTAATCGTCGTATCAGTTATTCAGAATGGGATAAACCCGGTCTTTGCGAATAACCCGCGTATATAATAAACAAGTGTTACACAAACACAATATACGCCTCATTCCAATTCAGAATATTCTTTTACTCAAATATTCACATCTTTAGGGAATAGGTTCCTATTAATTTTATCAAAGATAAATCTTTTTAAATTTATTCTTTAATCTTCCTTTGGATATCAATTCAAACCATATTAAGGTTTATCCAAAACTAGTCGGAATTAGCGAACCACACCGAAGTAATCATTTGTTTTATTTCCCAATCCCAACCTATTCATCCCATGGAGCAAAACTGGTAATACTCCATATCTAACACCACGGTGTTATTGGTAAATATTAATTACCATTTCACGTTCAAAACTAATTAAAGATTTAACTACCGCTTGGAGTAAAACTGGTGGTACTCCATCCTCGATCATTTCATGAATTCGATAATTTAAATTATCTCATTCACATTCCAATCTAACTATAGATTCATTAAAACTCTAATTTAGTTTTAATCTTCACAAAAATCAATATTAATGATTATTCAAAGCTAAGAAATCAATCTTATCTTTAACTGGGTTAAAGAACCAATGTTATTTAAAACACCGTCCACGATAAACCCAAAATCACATTCCATTTTATTCCAATTACTAAATATAACTGGAAATTTTAGTAATCTTAATTAAAAGATTTATTCTTTTCACACGGAGTTTAAGAATAATGTTACTAAAGACACCATTCCATCAGTCTCTAACCGTAAATCAGTAAGAGAACAATTCCCTAAGTATTAATCCCGAAGGCTGAAACCAACATCAGATCAATAACCAGGAAACCATTCAACTTAGCTAATCTCTAGTTAGTTTCTAATTTTTCTTAATTCCATTGGGTTAAAGAACAGTATTTTTAAAGATACCATTCACGACAAACCCAAAATTCAATTCAATTCCAATTAAATATTAATTAATTGGTAAACTTCATTAAATCTTGTTAAAAAGATTTAATCTTTTCACAACTGGGTTTAAGAACAGTGTTAGTGAAGACACTGTTCACGACAAACCCAAAATCCCATTTGATATTAAATACAAGGCTCTGAACAGAAAATATATCGGCTTATATTCAATATCAAATTCTGAAATCAACAAATATCATATTGGAATAACGATATATATATATATATATATATCTTCCAAATTCCTCCACAATGTCCGTATAATCACGGAATCCAATATCGAAATATTCCGAAGATAATTTCGATTCAAATCCATTCCAATTCATATATTGGAAATTCTGGTTATTTTTAAAACCATTTCAAATCCAACCTATTTATTTTTAAAAATATTGGATTATAATTCTAGTTCATAACTAGTTCATTTCGATAAAAATATATTTTTATCTTTTCAAATATGGAATTTTTCATCCCAATTCTTTCCAAATCATTTATTATGATTTTACACAAATTATTAATATTTTTAATAATTTTATCAAGGCGCGTACAGTCGATTTCCATAAACGGTCATCGTACTGTACTTACAGCGACCTTTACCAAATTTTATTTGGACATAATTCCAAATCCAACCGTTAGATTTCAAATCTCTAATATTCTTTGGAAAGCTCTTTTCGATACGAACCCAACGGTTTTGGTTTTAGGAGAATCTGATTGTCAGATCTCCCGTATCGTCCATTCGAAGTCAATGGTAGAAATTCGCGAATAGTCGCGGAGCGACGCGTTCTATTCAGACCATTTAATATAATATATATATATATATATATATATATTATATTTCGTTGATTTCAATTCTAAACGTATTTTATAAATCGTTTTAAAATCGATTCCAATTTCTTTTTCAATTTTAAAGCAAAATTGAATATTCAAAATTGAATATTCTACATCATTATACTATAAATGATGATATTTTCAAAATATTTGATTTTGAAATTATTTCCTTTTCGATATTCATTATAAAAATGAATAAAATCGATATAAATATCTTTCACGTCAAAATAGCGTTAATCTAATCAATACGGCTTTATATATTTAAATATATTCGTGTCCATCCCAAATCGGACATCAAAATCAGATTTTGATCTTTTACTGAATATTATTTTAAAATATTCATTATTTTAAAATAATCGTTATTTTAAAATATTCATTCTTTCTGAACTGGAATCAGACACAGTCAATTACCATATAATGTTGTTTATATGGATTTCATACAACACATGTATACAACATCCATGATAATCAATCAACCATCATCCAGAGGGCATTCTACACTTTATAAGCATTAAATATAAATAACTCATGCTTACACAGTCTGTCAACCTATCGATTGACATATAACTAAACAATTGGGATCAGTGTACGTCAAATATCATCCCAACACCTGTGTGGGGTTTCAATCCGCAAACACAGAATTTATTTGTGCAGTTGGGCGACGTGTAAAATTTGTCGTCATAATCCATATCAATCAAATGAGTGTACATAAACAAATCGTCCTATTTGCAAATGAATATTTATTTTATTCATATACATGTTAAAAATTATATTTTTAACTATAAAATATTTACTTCAACATATGAATATTTTTGTTTTCCATTCCACATCACAAACCAAATTCACACAAACAAATCAATCCAAACACACAACCAAACAAGTCATCCATGGTCTGCGGACGATGGGGAGCAGTTCATATATGCAGTTATAAAATAAATAATTGTACATAAATAATTTTAGTGAGGAGTTCTCACCTATAAGCTTAACCAAACACCGCGACTCTTCATATGTAGA
Organism: Allium sativum; assembly: GCA_030737875.1. Lineage (NCBI taxonomy): Eukaryota > Viridiplantae > Streptophyta > Magnoliopsida > Asparagales > Amaryllidaceae > Allium > Allium sativum. Next base: position 716,769,468 of record CM060919.1, read on the forward strand.
AAATCTTCGTCGTGTTTCCAAAGAGATTTGTTTCACGCGGTATATGTTAAAAATCATGTTTTTAACATCGCTATTTATATAATTAAAGATCACATTTTTATCCTTATATCGTTCATATAAAAATAGCGTTTTTATTTCAATGTTATCTTTATAAAAATTGTATTTTTATATCGATGTTTATATTTTAAAAACCATATTCTTACAACGCCATTCGTATCATAAAAATCATATTTTTATTTATAAACAAAGATCGCATTTTTTTTTATTTTGTTAATTTGTAAACAAAGATCACAAATTTTAGCATCGCTACATGTATAAAGATCTCACCTTTATATTCATAAAAATCTCATCTTTATCTTTATAAAAATCTTATCTTTTCCTTTTTAAAAATCTTATCTTTTCATGTATAAAAATTTAATCTTTTATGTATAAAATTTAATCATTTTATAAATAAAAAACAAATCTTTTCATTCTTTACATATATAAAAATCCTATCTTTTCGTTATTAAAAATCATAACTTTCTTATGAACAAAAATCATATTTTTATTATGCCATTTCTATTATAAAAATCATAACTTTATTCGCTATTCAAACAAATAAAAACCATATTTTTATTCGTTATTTTCTATATAAAAATTATATTTTTATAATGCTTTTCTAATGCTAAAATATATATAAAAGCTGATTTTTCTTATTTATATAAAAAACTGATTAAATCATATAAATAATAAATAAAACTTACAGGAGGTGGGGGAAGAAGGAAGAGGCGCGTAGGAGCTCGAGGGGCTGCAAAAGGGGTGCGGGTTTAGGCGGCCTCTATTTGGGCGTGGTCAGGGGAGGTTTCGTTCGTTTTGGGGGGAGGGGGAGGTGTTAGAGAAGAGAGAGCGCGAGAGGAGGAGAGGGCGGTGGTGTAGCGCAGTGGGGTGGAGATGGGTGGCGGCAGCGCTAGGGTAGCGGCGACATGGATTTGGGGGAAGCGATTTGAGGAAACACGCCGGGGGGGGGGGGGGGGTAATGGGTCTGGTAATGAGAAAAGGGGTTGGGGGGATATATATATATAATAATTTAATTATTATTATTTTTGCATTAAAGTTGACTTTTTTATATCAAACTCTAAACGACACCCAACGACTGTCGTCTCTAGCTAATTACCCCCGTTTCAGACATAATGGGATATGTTCCGAAAGCCATTTCGACAATTTCGATCAGTTTCCGTTAAATTTAAAATATAAATCAATATATTTTAAATTCAAATGTACATTTCAATTTACCGGGGCCACATACTAACTCCAAAAATTCCAGAAAAATAAATCTAACTATATTTTGACGATACGGTCCTTATAAAACTAATTTCATCGAATTTGGAGACCGTTTGAAAACCGTTCATTTTCCACTCGATTAAATTCAAACTAAAATGACCAAACACGTTTAAATTCACCACGCTCACATATTGATTCCAAAAATTATGAAAATTGGAATCTATTAATAATTTGACATTCCGAATCCAACAAAAATGGCCTCGTCTAAAACGGAAGTCGTTTGCAAAATCGCTATTTTTAAGGGCTATATTTCCATAGCGACTATTCTATATTTTCAACTGGGCATATTCCCGCTATGAAATCTGGATTTTTCTGATTCATTGGAAAGATATTTTCGAACAGATTCAAATATTTCTAGTTTCACAAAAATCCGATTTATTTTGAATCATGTACATTCATTTGAAATTTGAAATCAAATTTTCAATCTACCGCGCCATTTTCCAATTCCTTTTATAATTAAAATAAATATTTATATTCTAATTTCGATTTATATAAATATAAACATTCTAGTTCTGTTCAAAATAAATTTCTAATTATTATTATTTAAAATAAATCATTTTAAATATTCAAAATTCATTAAAATTGCCAAAATAAAAAATTTAAATTGGTTCTGATTTTTCGGGTTGATATCATATATTAATGGTAGAGGATTTGTATTACAATAATTAATATATGGTATTTATGTTATTAATATATTACATAAATACCATATATTAATGGTAGAAGATTTGAAGATCTACCATTGGTTGTATATGTTATTATATATTACACATGGTAATATATAATAACATTAATGACAGAAGAATAAATGTGTATTATTTACGTAATATATTCATGTAAGGGCATTATTACTTACACTCCAAATATTGTTAAGGGGGGCCAAATTTTCTTTTCTAAAAAAATTGTTAAGGGAAGTACCAACGATGGAAGTAGCCCCTTAACAAATAAATGTAATTTTACATTATTATCCATTTTGCCTCTTAACAAATGAAAGTAATTTTACCTTAACAAATATTGCAAGAGCCATAGTAATTTTTTTTCAATTCGCATATATCGATTTTTTTTAAACCCTGAAGGATAAGCGTTTTTGGAGGAATAGGATCGAACATTTTTTTTTTGTCGACATAAATATGTTGAATTTTATAATTACAAAGGAAATGCACTGAAATAATTATTAATTTTCGACATATCACTGTCGAATACATACATAATTGATTACGTGTTGCATTCGGTGCAGTAGTGACGAACTGCTTATTTTAATTCGATTTCCTTTGTCGAATAAGTTTTGTTTTTAATCTAATTTGAAAGGGCAATCCGGGAATATTGAGTAGTATGAAATAATATGTTTGCGTAGTCCCTTAACAATTTTTCAAAGAGTGAAGTGTTTTTAAAAAATGAACCCCCCCTCCTTAGTAATAGTTGGAGTGCCAATAACAACACCCTTTATGTAAACATTGGAGCCCTAAATGCCTACAAAAAGGGGCTGACAAATAATGAAAGGCAAGGAAGAAATTTGAACTCTTACAATTTTGTTAAACACACTTTCAAACTTATTGAGAAAACTCGATTGAGTAATTTTGAAATTTTTGCTTTCATTGTGGGATCGATCATCACTCACATATATAATACAACTATACACCGTGCGCTATTGGAATTTTGATTCATAAAAGTTTTCTAAACAATAGAAAATTCATTTCTGAATCACTGCCTTAGGACTTAAGCATAAATATATGCATCGTCTTCGATGAGCTTTAAACTTTAAAGTAAAACACATCTACGTATATTTGATTCATATTCGATCATGTGAAAATGTTGTGAGGTGAACAATCATGTTCGTAATATATGAAATAATGAAATGATCTAGTAAACAATGTGACATCATATCAATATGATTTTATGTGGATGGTGATATCTTATGCATGATTTCGAGATGGTTGTTATAAGCTATTTCGTAGTTATTTATTACATTATAATACCATTCATGTGCCAAGATGTACGTGTATTGACACCTATATATTTCAACATAGTCTAGTCATTTCATTATTTACGTAATGCTTCGGTAAGTATGAGACATTTCAAGTTCAAGCAAAAAGAGACCACCTTATGTTTAGCTGTTGTATAGTAGTATAGTAGTATAACATCAGGTGTTGTTGTATATCATCTTGTATCCATTGTTTCATGTAGGTGTATCCTTGTGTTGAATATTTGACCTTATATTTTGTATTGTATACTTTATCGTTGCATTTACAGCTGTGTTGCATATTTTATACTGTATATTGTGCATTGTTATATCTTGAAGACACATATGTTTATTGCTTTGTGTCGATACTAAGTACGTATATATGTATATATGTATATATGTATGTATGTATATATATATATATGTGTGTGTGTGTGTGTGTGTGTCACGCACGCACGCACGCGCGCGCGCACACACACACACGCACACACACACACACACGCACGCACACGCACGCACACACGCGCACGCACGCGCGCGCACACACACGCACACACGCACACACGCACACGCACACGCATACGCACACGCGCACACACACACACACCCACACCTCGCGCGCGCGCGCGCGCACACACACATATATAAGAAGATGTGATAAATAAACATTTATTAGTGTTTAGTGTTCTGAATATCTGTAAGTAATCAATATTGTTCATTTAAACTTATTTTTTAATTAAAGATAAATGCATATCTTGTTTCAATTAACTAAAGATAAATGCATATGTTGTTTCAATTAATTAAAGAGACATGTGCAAGTACATGAAATAAAAAGTGAAATCCGAAATCAAATCTTGAAAAATAAACCAAGATTTGAATTGAACTTTCAAACCTTGTTCAGGACGTTCAGTTAATTTTCAACATATAAAATTAAAAACAATGTTTTGTTGTTATTGGCTTTTGGAACATATCAGGAAAAATCAAATTATACCCCTCACTATTAGAGGCGAGCGTTTGGTTGGTTTGGTTTATCTGATGATAAAATTTGTCAAACCAAGCTAAAACCAATAAAAATGAAAACCAAACCAACCAAATTAAGTTTGTTGGTTCGGTTGGTCATCCGATTAAACCGAACTAAAAATATTTTACGCTTTATTTTTGAAATATTCATCGTAATTTGAAACAAATTATATATATATATATATATATATATATATATATGATTAGAGTATTATTATTTATGATTCTTATGTTTTTTAATATTAATTTTGACACATAGATGATGATTAATATATACTTAAATAACTAAACTAACCTAAAATATTTATTATAATACCGATAAATTTGAAAATACAGTAAAAATTCCGTTAATTTGGTTAAACTGATAACCGAACTTAATATTTTTCCGCGCCGATTACAAACCGATTTATTTCAAAACCGACCAAAATTATGAATTGGTTTGGTTGATTTATTTGGTTTAACCGAGTAATGCTCACCCCTACTTACTATCTTCCTCTTCTCACCTTTGTACCCTTGAAATACGTATTCCAGAAGAAAAACAAAAAAACTCAAAACTCAAATCAAATGGCCCGTAACTTCAGTCATATTTATAACTTAATTAAAGGATAAAACCAAAAAGAAGGGGGGAAAGTCGCAAACAAATGTTACATTGACTAATTTTAAAAGAACAGTAAGTTCATTTTTCAAATACGCAGCATTCAGCTTAAGAAAATCATGGTACTTGTCTGAAACATAATGCAAATATGAACAGACTAGTGCAACTGAACTTGTGCCATATACAAAATGCTATATACGTACGGTAATCTGAAACAAGGAACAATTCATATCATAAAGTGAAACCGTAGTATATGGGTAAAAGTAGAGCCCTTTTCAGACTTAAAGATAGGACCATTGATCCCTGATAACATTTTTCAGGGTTTATAATAGCATATAACATAAGTGCTATACGTAAACATATTCAATAAAGCTGCTGACTATGGGGTTAAAAGCTCCTAATCTAGGCAAGAGAAGAGAGCCAGCTACATCTTTGGCCCTTTGGAAATTAAGATGTCACCGTAAGGCATCACCTGCTCAACCTTAACACAGTTCATTGTGGCTAGAACTAATGACAATACCATTTCAGTTATATAATTATTACACTATTGTTTCAATTATAAAACTATTAATATTTTTATAGGATGGACAATTACCTAATGTCTGGTAAAACAGAGATGCAGCCTTCTTCCGATCCATGCCTGAAGCAAGCTTATCGATGGACTCAGACTGTGGGTTGCCTGGGGTCTCAAAGTTTGTTTTCAATAGCCTGCAAAGGTAAATTTATCCATTTATTCGAAAATGAATTAAAACATCAAGGACCATTAGCTCAAGTCAGAAAGTGATAAGATTTTTTTTTTTTTCAAAAGAAGAAGGAAAGAAACCAAAACCAGCTCTTTTCCAGGATTTGCTTTTCCCCCCAGTTGTTTTTTTATGTTCTTAAATATTCTAAGTTGTCCTTTCATATCTGTGTATTAGTGTTAGATCTATTTAAGACTGCAAAGCTTAACTTATCCGGACTATAATCATAAATTAAAGTTAGGAAAAAATAATAAAATAACACATTTTATGTCTTTACCGAAATCGGATATTTTTTTGCTCATCTTAATGTACATGGAATATACATTGAAATATAATATAAAAATAAATAACCCTATATACCGCTGATGATTTTGTCATAAAATACTAAATTTTTGCATGTTGCATCTGTTATTTAAATGAAGTTTCGGGAAATTGTTATATGAAATGCCAGTACATTGTGTCCAACATTGAATCAGATAAAGGATGTATTGGGCAACGATTATATTAAGTACTAGTGCTGCATTCATCAATCACCTACGGTAGATGATATTTAATCTGAGAGATGAAAATTAAACACGAAGTTGGCTACTAATAAGTGAAGAAATACTGTCCAGAACCGAAGGCATACCTTATTTAAAATTAACTCCTTCAGAAAAATGTGTAAAGGTATTTTAAAGGTTGACTTTAGCACACATTTGGAGGCAAATGTTCAAAGAAATAAATTTACAAGTGCTGCTGTACTATAATATATATTCTCCAAAAATGAACTAGAAGGAAATTATTATTTATAGCAAATGTATAAAGATATAAATTGATAATTGTTGGTGTACTGGAATATATTTTCGGTAAAAAAAGAACTAGAAGGGGGTAATTATCTATATTTAGCTGTAAGTTAATATGGATTTAGGAAAACTTATAGAAACCCGAAAAAGACTTCTTACTTGCAAACAGATTGGGTGATTTTGCTGATGGCGGGTTCAGAAAATGCTGGAAGTGGTGTCTGAGTAGGCCCTGTTTCTTCGAGCAAGTCTGGAGAACATGAACACCATAAAATTTATGAATACTCCAAACCTGCTATCCACAAGGACCACAACACCAGTGTTTATTCAACTGAGAAAATTATAACTACCTGATTCTTGAGCAGGATTATCTTCTGCTATCCTTAGAATTTTGAACCCTCTTAAAGCTTCCTCTACATGAATCTCTTCTTCAACTCCTTCAATTACTGGATCCAGGTTCCCTAAGTCACTTCTAGCTGAAGAGTGCTGCCTCTTCTTTCCTCTGTTTCACATTAAAAGTTGTTCCATTTTTGTCTCTCTTTTTATTCATTAAAAGTTAAAAACTAAAAAAAAAAGGTAATTATATGAAAATGACCAAGTATACGACATTGTCATACCATAAAATTCATATGTGGGAAAGCTATGTGAGTGTAAAAACTGATATAAGCTAATGAAAATTAAGCAAAATATAGCCACCATTTATCATCAACGTATTATCTTCTTATCAAATATTTTATCTAGACGCTTTATACTGATGACTTATTATAATATTTTGAAATTTATTTTAAGTTGTTATTTAGCTGGATCATCACCTAAATGGGGTCATCTTAGAGTCACTTAAAAGCAGTATCGCGTCCCCCATAATTGCATTGATACAAAGTAGTTAAATCTGACTTGAATTATGAAAAGAACTTGGATCAAATATAACTGGAAACATTACAGACCGTGCAGAACTTGACAGTATTTCCTGTTCATAAGGCAATGAAATATTGCCAGATCCTGAGCCATGGGAAGACCCAGAGCCATGGGAAGATCCAGAGCTATGTTTACCTAAAGGGCATGAAATTCCGCTTCAGTTGACACACATAGTCATTCAAACATATAAAAGAATCACCTTAAAATGAGCACGAGGTTTACATACCAGCAATGGTAGGGCTGATAGCTTGATACTGAAAGTCCGCCTCAACGTTTTGCCTTAACATTTCTTCTGAAGATGCATCTGGCAATGAGCCATTTGCATTCGGATGTTCTCCTTGAAGCTTCAGCCATTTAGGATACGTTATATGTAAAGGAAAAAAAAAAAAAAATCAAATGAAAACAGAAATTATGTATGACAGTAAATAATCTTACAGGTGTTTTAACAAAATTTTTGCGCTGCCCCAATGTCTCTGGGGGTGAATGTGATTTACTTTGTTGCTCAGCTGCAATTAGTTATGGCCACACAAAAAAGAAAAAAGGAAAAAAGAGTCATATTCCAATAAATATACCTATCTTAACGTTTAGAATCGATACAGTAGCTTTCAGAGATTAACCTGAAGGCGGACGCGGACCAAAAGCAACATATTTTCTCCAAAACTCCAATAAACGTGGAGGGTAACATAGTTGATGTGGAAACTTTTCAAACCCAGTCATTAAAGCAACAGGCGGTATATTTATGAGGACGTCATACTTTGTAGTGAAAATTGGATGTCTATGCTGTAATTACAGATTTATTTACGTTAGAACCGTTAATTCAATAGTTGTTAATTTCAAAGTACTCATAACACAAACTTTCATCTTCCTTCTTTCTCTATGGAGGTTGGAAGGATCCCTAAGCCACAGCTGATAAGTATTTCCAGGTATCATTGTCTGATCATCTATAATCACTCGAGGTTGATTTTTGCGTCCCCTTCTAGAAAAGCTTGTCCTATGATTGGGATCAGCTCCCTCAGCCTAATATGATACATCAAATAACCATGTGGAAATTGGTAATGTTATCATATGATGCAAATTTGTTTATAATTTCACCTTCTGAGCTGCATTATTCTGCTCCACTGGATGCAGCACGTCTTCTTGTTCTTCTACCATGGGTTCTTCTAGTTCTTCTACCGTGGGTCCTTTGGTTTTATCTGCACAACGGTGTATAACATCACAGATTCACAACCATTTCTGCTTGAATAAAAATTAACATACAGTTCATTGACTACTTATGCTTTTTAGTATGGAATAATATATATCAAGTTGGATATTTTCCGTGATGTGGTCGTACCCTTCGTGCACTTGTGATAAATAAAAGATACATAATACCTATTCCTGCATGAAGTAGTAAAAGGCTACACGCTGATCATTTTGGAAGTTATACATATAGCAAACATATAACCACTTGTATGGTATGTATGGAGGCATGGATGTATGGAATGTATGAATTATATTCATAATTTTACTACACATACAGTCCAAGAAAACATAATTTAGATAAAATCAGTGACGCTTACAATCTTGCGCTTGTTGATGGGCAGGAGGAGGAGACAAAGTAGGGGAAAATCGAGGCTCATTTTGTGCAGCACCTTGCTCAGGTGCCATAAAATTATCGCCAGGGGTGAAGTTAACTTGTATTTCTTCATCCCCTTCTATGTCAAATCTGCAAAATCACACAACTTGCTAATAGGAAATTTGGAGTATAATATTATAATTAGTTTCCACAAATTAAGCTTTGATGAGTACATATTTTCATGACCACAGGATGCGTTACACATTTGAAACATATGTATGGTGAACATGCCAAAAAAAGAATTATGTGATTACTGAAATGGTTACCTCTCGAACTGACTGTTGAAATAGGTTTCCCCTAGGCAGGAAAAATCATCGAACAATGTAATATTGGCGGGATCAGCTATCAAAACAACAAAATGGCCAATCATAGTTAAAACAGTTACCTTTTATAAAATTAACTTTTACCCAAAAAAATCAAACTTAAACTACAGAAGTTATGTAAAAACCTTGGTGAGGTTGTTCTAATTGCCCGTTGCCATTTTCGTTCATGTTGAATTGTTCGAACATTTCATCCAACCTCTGCATTTGTATAAAAACAAGATTTTGGAGATTTTGCAACTGATAAATAAAATTCCAATGAACAAGGATATAAGGTTTCAAGTTTCAAACCAATGGGAGCGACTGGACTAATTATTAAGGGAAACAAAACAGTAAACTCTTCAACAAATTGAATGGAGTCAATTACAAAACTACCGCTGAATCTTTTTCGTTATGAAAATGCAACCACTCTAATTAATTAATAAAATTGTCAATGTAAATATTAACAAATGTTCATCTGCACTTGGTCAAAATGCATATAAAATATGAAGCAGAAACTAATGAACAAAACTAGGTTCAAAGTTTTAAACTAACATACAGCAATTAAAACAAACACAGATTTCAAAAATATAAAAATTATTCTTTTTGCAGAAGTACTTAGAACCTATGAAATAAAACTGCAAATTTACAAAATTAATCAAAATATATAAAATACTTATAATTGCAATAAAATATGAAATAATAAAATTGCAAAGTCCTGGAAAATGCAACCTTTCTATGCTTTTGGAGTTATTAATGTAAAAATATGGTAACATGAAATTAAGTGTTGTGGATGATGCCACTATCCTGAAAGCAAAATTCAGCACGATTATAGTGCAGCCAATAATAGTCGTTCGCTCTTCAGGGTTAACACAAAGATCATTCAAATCTGTGTATTCAGGGACGAAGAATTTTAGAACTCGCTGTCAAGGAGTTTTGAGTATATCTGAAAATTTGACTCAATTTCTTCCTCAATGAAGAGATAAATGAGTGAGAATAAAAATAAACCAATAAATATTGTTTTTCTCTTGAGTCCATCACCCACAATAAATTAGCATCCCATAAACAGAAACATTTTCCCTTCAATAAAGAATGCAAAATGTCAAGCAGTGAAAAGATTATAATTTTCGTTGATCCAACAATATGTAGTTTACAAAATTTACCCAAAAATATAATTTTAAACACTTCAAAATAAGTATGTATGAAATAAAATGTTTTGCACATTTATTAAAGGGAGATTTTGAATCAAAGTCCTTACCTGTTATAGAAGTATTTCTCAAGTCCTTTCTATTTTTACCTTTTTTTTTTAAGTTCCATATTTATACAACAAATTATGCACAATGAACATTTTCATTTCAAATATTCTTTGGGAAATTTCTGTTAGAATATTTTTGTATGGAATATTTGATATTCTGAAGAGAGAGAAATATGAACAGTTATTCGTCTTATTCATTTAGTGTTGAATCGTGAAAAAAGAAAAAGAAAATATTTGTAGGCGCTAAAATCAATTTTTCTATTGAAATTTGATTAGCTATTTTGATTACACCATACCAACATCCAACATTAATAAAACATATATAAAACAATCAAAAGATACTGGATCTGATAGTGTTTGGGAAAATACCGCGAATTTAGAAAGAAGGCCGTGGCTGTTATTGTTTTTACAAAAGAGAACAGCCGGAAGGAAGGACAAAAAAAAATCATTACATTCAAGAATTGAACAAACAACATCACGAGTAAAATCCAAATAAACAACCAACCAAACTACTGATTCATTACAAATTAAAAGGCATCAAATATATGGTTTATAACTTAATATTCAACTCTGACACACTTTTTTTTCCATTGTTGCCCGCGTTGTGGGGGTTGCCATTGGTGTCCACCTAATCCGCCTGGTCCAGGAGCCAACCCTCAACATATATACTAAAAATTAGATATCAAGTTCTAGGACAAAAAAAATGCAAAAAGTTGATTAGCGTAAGGAATTATCAGTACTTTCTGCAGTTAAAATGCAAAATCCAATTTTAGTTTGAATACTAAAGAAAAATGCAGCGAGAATCTTGTAGAATAACAACACAATAGCACACATAAGCATTTTTTGCTGCAGATTAATTTATTGGAAGATTTATTACTATACCATATTAATAATATGGACTCAGGGTGGCCAAGACGAGGCAAAGATATTACTTTGGATTGTCTATGCATATGTTGAGATTGAATCCTTTTTGCACCAATTGACCATGTTTAATAACAACAACAATAATAATATGAATTCAACACTGACATTAGATACTATATGTACCAATAAAATTATATTCCCTTTTATATTACCATTAATGACTACTTTACTGCACTTTGTATTCCAATCAAATCAGTTTTTTTTTTTTTGGATTAATTCATTTTAATTTAAGAAACTTTTCTTCAAAAATTAGTTTCTCTAGAGAATTCAGTTTTTTTGGAGCCTCGATGGAAATTAAAAAGGAATTGCGATCTTCTAAAGAATCATTTTTTTAAAGTCAGATTCAAATTTGATTTTTTACATTCTAGTTTTCACTCGATATTGGTATATTTTGAAGTTATTATTGCTAGATAAAACATTTATGAGAGTTAATTTATGTGTTTGATATTAAAATTTTGTTCTTTTATCTAAGTTTGCTTTTGTCAAAAATTATATCTTCAAGAACTGGTTTTATATTACTAATTAATTTCAGTTCTTTATTTTTTTGATCTCTTATTAAGAAAAATGAAAAGTTTTCTCATAATTTAGCAAGATACATAGAAAAAAATTGTTTACTAAGATATACTACATTTAAATTGATATATTCCATTTCGATCAACCTAGGTGTAGAAAAAATCCATTGCAACACAAGACCCATTGGAAAAGAGTCATCATTTTTTTAGTGCTTTATAGAAAATTAGTGTACATAAGTTCGAATTTTACCCAATAAATATCTAGAAATATGAGTTGCCCAATAAGCTGTTTATTTTCAAGGATTCAAACCTAAAACCTTTACCTAATACTAGATTTATCTCCAAAATTATATTCCCCCATATTATTCTAATTCATTAACTATTTTACACTATTGTAGTCAAATTAAATTATAAACATTTTACTAATTCATGTTCTTTAAAAATGATGCACTGTTGTACAAATTTGATTTCTTGGAAAAAAAAAATGTAATAAAAAAAATTGAATTTAAAAAAAAAAAGAGACAAAGGAGAATCAGAATTCAAAATTTATTTTCAATATTTTTGGATTTTATTCGAAATGTGATAACTTTAGAGCTATTATTATTGAATTGAATATATATTGGATATTATTTGGGAAAAAAAATTCAAAACTCCTTCAAAATACAACTTTATTTAGACTTGTTATTTTTAAATATGCTTTTCAAAAATCAAAAGGTTTAATATATGTTTATAATCAATGGTACTTCCTTTAGTTTATTAAAGAATATTTTATATAAAAAGGGCATATTCCATTACAATGCAAACCTATATTGTACTTGAAAATCAACTCAAGTTGCATAGAAAAAGGGATTGGTCGATTTTTTTTTCTTGGTGGCTTGATAGACAATTTGCAGACTTAAGCGTGAGTTGGGATTTTAATCCATACCCCTTTGGAGTTTACAATCATAATATTGGTTTTATAGGATTTGAAATAAATCATAAATAACAACAGAGCAACACAGGCTTTCTTGTTGCATGATAAACTCGTATGAACACTCTTGTTGCACGATACAACTATTTTATCGAAACATTGTACTTATCTATTAGTTTATATTCCTTGTTTCAAAATTACAATTCTACAACCATTTGGATTTGAACTAAATAAAAACAAAAATTGATTAGTTCATTTATCTCAACAATGATTCCTTTTGTTAAAATTGATTTCTTTGAAAAATCAAAACTTGTGGAATTTTGATTTAACTCATAAACGGAAAAAAAAACATTTTGAAGTCTAAAGTAAAAATAGAAAGAAAAAAAACCAAAACTCAATTTTTGTTCTCAACATTTTTGCCTATTATTTATGTAGTTACAATTGGTATGTTGGATATTTTCAAAAGAAGTTTAATTATTAGATATCACTAAATATTGTTATTTTTACGCAAATGTGATGTTAAAGAAAATTAAACTTTCAAGATGTTTCCAAAATACAACAATTTTCCAACTTATATTTTTCAATATCTTTCTTTTTTTCAAAATCAAAGATATTCTATGATTGAGTAAGAAATAATATTTGTTTAGTTGACTTAATTACACATATAATCGATTTCGGTGCAACCTAAATTACACTATAAAATGTCAATGTAGCTTAATATGCACTGAGAAAAGATTGTCATATTTCTTGGTGCTTTATAAATAATTAGCATACAAAAGCCTAGGTCTTGCTTTATAAACATCTAGAAATATGAGTCTTGCTTGGTAAGCATTTTGATGTCCAAGGATCCAAGCCCAATACTTTATCTAGATATTGTACTTACCCATAAGTTTGTATTCCTCTCTAATTTTATAGGTTAACTAATTGATTACCACGGATATTCAAATTAAACAGAGTAAGTCAGAGTTTGCTCGATAAAGTATCCAAAAATATTTGCTGTCCAATAAGCATCTTGATGTCTAAGGATTCAAACCAAGCACTTTATCTAAATACTATATTTATGCATCCTTTATTAGTTTTAGTTGGCTACTATTTTAACCCATCTCTATTCAAATTAAATAAAGAAAACTTTGATTTATTCACTTTTAAGTAAAGATTCATGTTTGTCAAAAAAATGTTCATTTGTAAATTTTCGTTTATTATTGTGAACTTTAAAAAAATAGAATATCTATCAATGAAATGTAGGAATATTTAATATAATCAATATTCAACTTTTTCAATATTCTTGATTTTTACTCAAACTTTTTTAAGTTGTTATTATTACGTATATATTTTTGACAATAAGTATATATGTTCTATTTTGTTATGAAAATATTTTTACCTAAAATTTATATTTTAAAAAAATCAATTATTTGAAAGCTTTTATAATATAACTTTATTTAAGTAATTACTTTTCAACATTTTTTTTCAAGAATCAAAGGTTTTACACAATTTAGTAAAAAAACATAATTTATTAGTCGATTAAATCATATTATACAAAAAGTGATGTATTCCATTTTAATACCACCTATGTTATAGCAGAAAAAAGTTCAATGTAAATGAAGATGGAATAAAAAGGATCGTCATATTTTTTGTGCACTCCCAAAGCCGGTTAGGATCTGAGTTGGGTTTCAATACACACTTTACAGTTTGCAACCATAATTAGTTTTTTAGAGGGTTTTTTAGATAATAAACTTAAGAAAAAAAAATCATGAATAAACATTTTTTCTCCGCATGATAAATTTATGTGAAAACTAGTTATGATAGCGTTAATAGTATTGCTGATGGAAAATTTGGCCGCCAACACCTAATTGGTATGAAAGCACTAACATACAAAGACCAAACACAGAGTCATAGAGATTAATTGCAAAATGTAAAGAAGACAGCAAAATTTATAGTGATTTGAAATCCTCTTACGTCCACTTCGTGTAATATTTTATTGATGTTGTATGCTTATAAGTACAGTCCTTATTTATTAAGAGAGAAGAGAAGATGTAGTTGTCTCAGAAAATAGCAGCGTCTTCACATAATTTCCAAAAGATTATTTTCTTTTGAAGAGAGATAGGGATGTATTTATTTACGCAAATCAATCCGGTTCGGCTTGCAAATTTACTATGAAGCCAGATAGACTGAGTCACACGCTCCTCAAGAATCTATATCGGATCACATGAGATTGGATGTTCAAGTCGGTATTGATCCGATTCATATTCGGATCTGCATCGACCTAAATTTTGGTGAATCCAAGCCATGCGATCTGGCATGTGTGTCATTCAATCCATCTGCTCCAAGTCACCGATGGTTGTATTCAGATTCACCTTTTCATTTTCAAGTTACTGATTTTTCATTGCTAAAGTATGAGTTTTGTGCTTTGGATTCATACCGAGACAAATCATATTGGATCCATGCTTAGTCAAATCCAGAATGCCATTCGGGTGAATCCACTCATCCACTACTCCATGTCATTATTCGTGCTCGAGTTTCGAGCTATTCGATTACCTCTTTGAGTCATACACCATGATGATTAAGCCATACTTATCCAAATTCGATGAATGATGACATTGGTAAAAAACCGGGTTGACACTCACCACCAAAAACATACCTTGCCGTAGAAGGTGTGTTTTGCAATGCCATAAGTCCGAAATTCTTAACCCATGAATGACCGAGTTCAACAGTCCAAAAGCTAATCCAATGTCAAACCAAATCCCGTTTGAAATTCTATCAAATCAAATCATTTGCCTTTCTATGTTGGCCCAGAAGTTGCTAGTTGTATATCAAAACCATAATCTCTTTGTATTCACAAATCATATGGTCGTTCTGAGCCGACAGCCAAATTCAAAGCTTAGTCCACGATCTCACCAAATTATTCGCCAAGTCCAAAAACCAATATGCAAAGTCAAATCCTAATACATATCCAATATCCATCATTGTGCTTACTTTTATCCTTTTTTGATTTTGATGCGAGTGGTCCTCCGCCCTTGGCTGTATTTACTTCTGAATCTTCTCTATCTTCCATGGTCTTCCTACCGCAAGAACCTATTCTCCTTATGATAAAATTCACCGAGATCCCTTAGGGGATCCCCCACTACTGATATCTTCAAATCCGTAGTACCTTATACCCTTGATCTAGCCGATCCACCTACGCTACTATTGTTGTCGCATTAAATCGAGGTAAGAAATTTTGTAGAGTCTCTCATGTACTCTGCTTTGTTATCGTGAGAGTCATAACATTCTTGGGTTATGTGACATGGATATGAAATCGCCTCACGACTTTATCAACCAACCCATTCAAGTTCTAAAAGATCCATTATCCAGTTGCCTAAACCATATTGTTGCGATAGCCGATGAGCACATGGGGAAGTACTTCATTATGACTTCCTCATATACCTCCAACACTTTCATATGTCCTATGTATCTCATCAAATGAATAGTAGGATCGTTTCTTCCATTATATGCTTTCAACACTAAACGTTTGAATTTCGATGGGTTCCTTGCGATCCCTAGTATTCAGAGTAGAATGACTTATATGCACACTTTCCACATCCTAGTTCACTGAGATTTCTCTCGTAGCCCGCATAATAAGTCTATAAACCCGTCATTGTTATCCATAAATGAGCTCCAATCAATATCTCCAGTCTTCGACATGCGAGTGCCAATATTTTTGAAGTCAAACCAAGATCTTCCTTGTAATCCAATTAGGTATGGATCCCAACATTAAGTTCAATGTTGATCCGAATTCAAAGATCCATAGCTTCCCGTTGTCAATTCGAGTTAATTTCATGGTCTTTGTATCCAGTCCTTAAATTTTGAACTCCAACCGGCCCAATACCCATGTCGGGTGGTCCTAGGGTGTGTCCTCAATGTTAATTGGATCGTTAGTGACTAGAAAAGTGAGATTGATACCGATCCAAAGTCTTTGTTCGAGGGTTTCCGCTTAGTTTCCCTACCACTGTCTCCTACCTGTTAACTTCGATTCCAACATCTTAGTTTTAATTTTCATTATGTCCTGCCTAGCCAAGTTGCATGAGGATTTTTTTTCATCATTTCCTAATGTTTCTTTATAATTCGCTCCTGCATATTATTCGTCAAAGCTTCCATCTCATCCCTTGTGATGTATATGGATAGATCTCCTTCAAAGGAAGCCCTACCGACTTCATTCATATCCAGCTCCTTCATCTTGAGAGTTACTTATTATTATATTCATTGCTTCAAATCCAGTTGTTTTGAAATCCAATCTTCATAAACTAGAGGTCCATCGGTCCATTCTACTTGAGGATACCAAAATGTTTGCCATAAAATTGGCCACCAATACCCAATTGATATGAAAGCACTAACAAACGAAGTCCAAATAAAGAATCACATGCTATAATTGTAGAAAACCAAAGAAGACAACAAAATTTATACTGGTTCGACAATCCACTTACATCCACTCCATGTGATCTTTTATTTATTCTGTATGATTGCATGTTCAGTCCTTTTTGATTAAGAAAGAAGAGAAGAAGATGTTGTGTCTCAAAAAATTGGAAGAGCCTTTATGTAATTTTCATGAGAAGAACCTCTTTCGTAGAGCCAAGTATGGTATATTTATAGGCGCAAATCAATCTGGATCGGTCTGAAAACTTGCTGAGAAGTTAGGTAGACCAAGTCACACGTGCTTTAAAAATATGGACCAGATCACAAGTGATTGAACGTTCGCATCAGCACCTATCAAATCCAAATTTGGATGCCATCAACCCAAATTTTGGTGGATCCAAGCCATGTGATCTATATGTGTCCTTCGATCCATCTGCTCCAAGTCGGTATGATTCGCCTTCTCAATTTCAAGTTATCGACTTTCCATTGCTGAGCTGAAGTGTGAGTTCCGTGCTTCAGATTCATACTGATTTGAGTCATATCCAAGTCTAAATCCATACTTAGCCAATTCCAGAGTGTCATTTGTGTGAATCCGATCAGTTGCAGTTCCATATCATTATTTATCCTCTAGTCCCGAATTATCTTATCATCTCTCCGGACCATCCACTGCGATGATTAAGTTGTCCGTATATCCAAATCAAATGTGTGATGGCCTTAGTAAAAAAGGCGGGTCAATAAGTATAGACCCAACTAATTCTTTATCTTTATACTATTTACCATAGTTTATATTTCCCTTTTTTTAGATTTGATTACCATTTACCACCATTTGAATTCAAATTAAATAAAAAATTAAAAAAATTGGATTCTTTTTCATAATAGTCACTTATTAATAAGCAACATCGATCTCCTTTTTCTTAAAGTAGATTCATTTTTGCATTAATTAAATTGTGTAAAAAAATCGTTTTTTTGTAAAAAATTGGGTGAACTTTTAAATAAACAACGTCCTTTTGAAATTAGAAAAGGAAATTTAAAAACCTAAATATTAACTTCAGTATCCTACTTTTTATTCAAACACTGGTATTTTTTGAAGCTATTATTACTAAATTGGACATTTAGATGCATCCTAAGTTACAGTAGGAAAAATTCCAATGCAACTCAAGATACATTGGAAAATGATCATCTTGTGTTTTTCCTACTGCTTTTGTAGTGAATAGCATACAATAGCTTGAGTTGTAGGTTCTGAGCATCTCCTTCTCGAGTTTACAAGCATAATCTTTGTTTGTTGGTATTCCTAATTGATTGTAAATAACAACAAAAATGCACTGGTGTGGCTTTCTTACTACATAATTAACTTGTATGGAGAACATTGTTAAGAAGCATTAATAATATGGATTTAACTCTTTTATCCAAGCAAAATATTTACCTACAACTTTATACTTCATCCATGTTTTATAATTAATTATTAATTTACTCCATTAATACACAAACTAAATTAGACAATAATTGTTTAATTCATATTTGATCATAGTTTCAATTTTTTTCAAATTGAATTATATAAAAAGTTTAAATTTGGTAAACTTTTGGTTAAACTCTCAAAATAATTGAATCTTTTTTATTTTATTTTAAAAACTTCTAAATATTTTAGTTTTCTATCCAAAATTTAACATTTTTGGAAGTTTTTTGAATGACGTATTTGTTGTATATCACTATATTTTTTTAGAATAGTATCATGAATTGTATACATGTTGTATCTCACAATATTATTTTGTATGATTGTAACATCATTTTTGAATTAATATTTCTAATTTCACTCTCTAGTATCATTTAATGATTTTTTTTATAAAGTTGGTAACATTTTTATTTTATTTTTTGAAAGTTTGTAATACAATTTTTATAAATTAATTAGTAATGATACTACATAGCTTAGTCAAGGTGGTATCATTTTTTTTTTAAATATTTATCGTGCTATGTTTCATGAATAATGTTTGTGTGTAATATCAATTTTATATTTACCAAACTAAAAAAAGAATATACCGACTATATTTTAATTTTATCATGTAATAGTACTTACCTTGCGTTATCATTTTTTGATTATGACTTGCTAGCATTTTGTAGTTGCTATATCATTTTCTAATATACTGATACCGTACTTTTTTTTTTTTGTTATTGTTATTTTTGCATTTTGATAACTGGTGAAAATGATAAGGTGAGGAACGAAGTTGTTATGAGCTGGAATATGTAGGAGATATGGCAGACAACAAGTAAAGGCATGATTATATTTTTTAGACTTACACTTTCATAAGACAGTGGTTGGGGAGACAATTGTTACGGAAGGCGGTGGTTACTAACAATAATAGAATGTAATATAGGGCGGCATGCGGTATTGCAGTGTTATAGGGTGCAATTCCGTGGGTATTGAGCGTGGAATACAATGATGCGGAAAGATATGATTCTAAGAACCCTATGGAGAAGATTGTCTTTATGGCCAAATTTTGCACGTGTTGTCCTAAAAGATTTTTTTACTAGTTTATTCTTTAAACATAAATTACACTTTTGTTCCAATAGAAACTATATGTTTACAAATTTCCAATGTTATGTGTATTTTTATGCTTAAAATAAAATCATTACATATACACTTTTTATGTTGTTTTATTGGTTAGCAAACACATGTAGTTAATGAATACAATTTAAAAAAGAAATCTTGTATCTACAACATTTTAAGTATAATAACAAAGATAATTCAGAGCAAATCAGATTGAAGGGACGAAATGATAATGAAAATAAATAGCAAAAATGGAAGAACACCAACAAATTTTGTTGTGATCCAATCCAAACTCAAATGCCTACATCAACTTCTTCCATTATTATTGACTTGTGTCACTTCATATTCAATTATAGACGATTGTAGTGCTTTTATCGTAATGGTTACTTTTGTCATTTTGCAAGTACTATTACTCTACCACTTTTACCACTAAGCTAAAATTGCTTATCATTACTGTTGGTTTTGTCGTAACATTAACGATAATATATCATTGTAAAATCGCTTAAACTGATATATCGATTTCAATCAGAAATGATAGTTGATTGACTAGCAACAATACGATAATCAGAAATTCACCACTACCAAAACAACACTATATAACTGCAAAAGACTTAAATACCTTTTATGGTAAAGTGGCAGATTTTGAAGGAGAAAAAAAAAAGTAGTAATGATGGCTGCTTTGTTTTTTGTTAGAAGTTCTAAATTCAATTTTTGATGTAGAAATCACAAGTTTACATGTTTTTTTTTTCCAACATCCCAAATAAGCCACCAATTCAAAACAAATTATTTAGAATTTTTTTGCTTCTTATTTTTTGTTCGGAATGCTAAATGTGAACAAACAAGTAATTATTAAAAATTCAGCTATTAACAATTAGACTTCAGAGTTCGACAATTAAAATTCGAAATTCGATATTTTAGTCCAAAATGGAGTATAGATTTCCAAATTTTTTCCTCGGTAGTTGCAATGTGGTATTCATATGCGATGCTAGCATCTAATATCTTCGTTAAAGTTATAGAGAGCAAGAGTAGATCATTTTGACCTAGTCTTTTATGTCATTAGGGTCGAATTCGATCATGATATTTGGCTCATGCTACTCATGATCGAGTACTTGATTTCTTTGAGTTAGGCATTTGGTGAATCGAAGTTTGGCTTTAGTTCAAAACCAAGTTTATCCAAGTCTAAGCAACAAGTGTCTTAGCTTAACTTAAATGTTGTGAAGAGCTGATTTATGAAATTTTATATATTGGTTTTTAGTTCCATCTTGAACAGTTTCATGACTATTGAAACTCCTTTAATTTTTGTGCAAACTTTCAATATTCTATTGTATTAAACGGGCATATTGCATGATTAACTCATCCCCTGTTCTTGTTTTACTAAGTATGAATGCCATAATAAAAAATATGTGTGTATGTTATGTATGTACCATCAAAATCATCTCTATAAAAAGTTGGATTTTTACGATACTTCTAACTCATTAAACTCAAGATTTCAAAATATTAACTATTTAGCATCAACATTCATTTTGAGTACTACTTTTGTTGGGGTTAGAATTATTGGAATAATTATAACTTTTGCAGAGATGACATTGATGTAAACTACCATTTGTGGGTGTGTAGTTTTGATTTCGATGGTTTTAAACATTGGAGCATGACATAAAATTAGAACTATCAATGGATACTCAAAAATTTGAAATATGTCAGCATTTGTATTCGAAAAACCGATAAAAATACGATATATGAAAAAAACGAATGTGGATGTAGATACAAAGACAACCTCTATTGTATGTATATATGTATATATGTGTATGTGTATCAAAGTATTAAAACGCGAAATGCGTACATGAGGCGTTTTCAGGTCTACGAGGCGATGCGTAAGCCTCGAAACGTTGAGGCGTAAGCTTTTCGAGTAAAAATAAAATGCAAAATAAATAAAGAAATTTTGGCACTTTAGATTAACCAATGCAAAAAATTGAAAAACAAATAATTTAAGATCCAACTTTTACCAACTATATATGTTTATTATAAATTAAAAATAAATGATCGAAACTCATATGATTCAAAATTTGATTTCTTAAAACTATTTGAAGATTACATTAAACTCCAATTTTTGTACGTTCTATCAATTCAAATCGATTTCCAAAATTTATTTCAAGATTTAACAAAGTTTATTGAAAAATATTGAGAAAATTCACAACATTGCTTATGATCATTATTTCATAAACAATCTTACTTGATCATGTCGATATTGAAATTGAAAGTAAAAAATGCTAATTTTTGTTTTCTTAATTTTTTTATTTCCATTAAGTAATTAAAGTTTAATGACATTTATCTGTGTCAGTATCTGCAGCTAAAGATTAAAAGATTTTTATGTCATATGCCTCGGCTTTTTGAGGCGTGCGAGGCGTACGCTTTATGCGCTTTGTATGCCTCAAGTTGTTGAGGCGTAAGCTTTAAAGGTAAAAAAACCTTTTGGAATAAACCTCAATGCGTTTTATCTCTTATTTTCTCGAGGTGAGCCTTGAGGCGAGAATCGAGGCGGGTTTTTTAAAACAATGGTGTGTGTGTATATATATATAAGGACAATCCAGGACACCCTACCCGTTCATGAGCTATAATAATCTAAATCCACAAGAATTTGTAGATATTTAATCCACATATATTATCATCAATCCAAGATTTGAGCTCGTTCCGACATTCGTAGAATAATATATTTGATATATAAATTTAACTATTCGAATAAATGTATGAACGGTGAATAATTGAGCTAAGATTTTGAAAATGTTACGAATATCGGAACGAGCTCAAATTTTGGATAAATAATTATATATATGTGGATTGAAGATCTACAAATTATTGATGGATTTGGATTGGTGTAGCTCACGAATGCCTCTACACACACACACACACACACACACACACACACACACACACACACACACACATATATATATATATATATATATAAGTTCAAAAAAAAAATATTTTATGATGATATTTTGTATGTTTTTTAATCAAATGGTAACATAAACGTGTTCGATTTATAAATTTATTTAAATTTGATATAAAACAAGTTACTTGAAATTGAGAAAATGACAAATCAACCTCTACTGCATAGAATCTCTGCATACGTCCGTAATCCTTGCAATTGTGTTTTTATGTCCCAACTCTGCAAAACTGCTAAACGTTTTAACTGCACAGACACCTCCATAAAAATAAAACCATTTGATAACTGTCGACGTATTTAAATTTGTTAAGTAACCATCAATCTTTAAATATTCATTTCAAACCTTCTAACATGTTCAAATTTGTTCAGTCAGTCTTGGAGTACCATAGGTTATATAAATTATAGCCGATTGAAAAGTACGTAATACTGATGACGCTTCTGCGAAATTTATAGATAAATGCTATTTGAATTTCAAAATATGCATTTATACCTTAAATGTTTTGTGTGCTTAGAAAATTCTTCATAAATGGCCCACTAGTTTCCTGAATATTCCCAATACATTATGTATATCCAATAATATCTCCAAGGAATTTACTATTTGATAACAATTTTCAGGCAAATTGTATGACAATTCCAAGCAACAAATTAGGTATAAGGTATGCTTAGCTAATGTGTATGTAACTTTTCAGGTTTTACCAAGTTCCCAAATAATTCTTCACATAATAATGTCATTGCAATCTTGTAAAAGTTAAAACAATTTATAATTCAGTTAACATACTTTATATTCCACCGTCCCCTTTTTTGAATATCATGAATTACTTTTTAAATGGGAAGTCTATTTCTATATAAAATGATGACGTAAATTTAAACACACGCATAAATCTTCCTTTGAATTCCACATTTTATATAAAAACAAGCAAATCCAATGATTCAAAATTTATGTATTTAATTTTATGTCAAATTTTGTATTACAATAGCCGCTCCAATTTTAAAATCATGCAAATGCCCGAAACGGATTTTGTCAAATAATGCGATTAGTTTAATTTTAATCCGGAATTTTAGGCTGAAAATTAGGGAGAGAAAATGGAGGGTGCAAACCA
Organism: Allium sativum; assembly: GCA_030737875.1. Classification (NCBI taxonomy): domain Eukaryota; kingdom Viridiplantae; phylum Streptophyta; class Magnoliopsida; order Asparagales; family Amaryllidaceae; genus Allium; species Allium sativum. The sequence continues at coordinate 716,793,287 of CM060919.1, forward strand.
TGGGAGGTGGAGAGAATGCAGGATCCAGATTTGTTTCGCACAAATTGACAAAAAGTTCTTCGGGCATAATAGCATTTCCGTTATTTACTAGAGTACACAGAGTTGTCACAAAAGATACTGATGCAGTTAATATTAGCATGTAAAATGATCCAAAAGGAGAAAATTATGTACCATTCTTTTGAAATCATTAGCTGCATTTGAGAAATTCATGGATTGTTCAACTTCCATATCAACCGCATTTGGAAGTGTAACAGCTTCAAACCTGAATTACGCACTCCCATTTCTTAGAAAGAAACAGCAGTGATTTCTAATAAATCATTTTAAAAATAAAATTATTTGTTCCCCATTGATAACAGCATACCTTGCTTGAGCTTTTGATTTTGAGAGGACTGTACGATCAACTTTGGCCTTCACCTTCCAAGCTTCATTAATTTCGACCTACAAAATGTTAATAAACAAAACCAATCATGCAACTAGAGTTAACATACATGATTAAGAAACAGAGTATTATCCATCCGTAATTAGACAGACGTAAAATAAAAACTCAGAGCTATTACCAGAGCACGATTCACGTCATCTGCATTTAATAACATAAAAAAAAAAAAAATAAGAAAAAGGGCAACAAAATATGGAAGGTAGTACGTATTATATACTAACCGTAGAGCAGGTTAACTTTCCTCTCGTACACAATCACAACACCACCTGATCGAAGTATATATAAAAGCAATGAAAATCAGATTAGAAAAAGGAGGGGGAAAATATCAAATAAGCTGCTAAACGCAACGCTGACCCATTAAAATTCCGGAAAGACGAAGTGCCATGGGAACAGATGGATTCAAAATCTCCTCGCTGAAAAACAGAACTGGAAAGTGAACAATGAAATCTAATGTTAAATGCAAAACAGAGCTTAAACCTACCAAATTTGAATAATATCGAGCTTATCCAGCTTTCGTCTACTAAATTTCGCACGCATAGTTGCCGCCATCCTGAAAATTAGCGAAAACGGAATAAAATTTAGTGGTCAAAACATTTCAGCTCGGAATAAAAAATAGGTAATACCCGTTAATCCATACAATGTAAACAGCTTATACAAAAGCAAAACTGGATAAAATTCATCAGTACGAATCAGTGGAAAGGATGTCAATAAATCATGGAAAATGAGAGCAACCCAGTAGAAAATGGACCTAAACTACATAAACGAAAACTAATACGGAGAAAACTCTTCAAATATGAATCAAATGCTACTCATCAACAAAAGCACCGTTAATAGCACAAAAACAAACAAAAAGATGCGGAAACGCAACCAGATCTGTCCCAACGGTGCTTTCCTCGCAAGCAAATGATGAGAATAAAACATCTTGAATTTTAAGTCTAGTAAAATTTAATTTAGAGCTTTTTTCCTTTTTTGTGCTAATTTTTGGAAGATGAGCACTGCGAAGAGAGATGTGCAGTGAGGCGTATTATAAAGCTGAGGGTGAGTTAGTAATTTTACCTGCGTATTCAGAGAACATATGATATGACCGAGGGCATATTTGTAATTTAAACGCTTCTACTTTTTGCACAATGCAGCTGGGGCCCGCAAAATCATAACAGAATTTCTGCAATTTTTAACGTTTAAATCGCACGTCCGTATTGGATAGCAAATTTGCGAGCGTTCTTAAGTTTCTTCTGACATCTGCCCTAAGAAGCAGATAAGGGAAAATAACTGTACCGACCCTGCGCCCATTCGAACCCACCCCAAAAGGTGCAAACCACACTACAGTAGCCAGTAGGATTACATAAATATATGCTCTTATGTTGCCTTTAGTCGCCCTGGGAGGTTGCACGACTTGGATTGCATTTCGGGTTGGGTCTGAGCTATACGGTGATACTACACTTTAGTAAATTTTGGCTAGAAATGGTAGAAATGACGACACTGACTTGTAAATTTTGGAAAGACATATAAAATAAAATAAAATCAAGATTAATGAATATTAAGTAAACACCTTAAAAATGAAACTTATTTCAAAACCGAAATGTAAAGCGATTTCTTAAAATTTGTTTATAGTAAATTTGCTTTCTGTTTTTATTTCGTACTTGTAACGATTAGGAATTTCGCTCGATCAAGACTGTTCGAAACCCCTGATTGTTTTGAAAACACGACAAATCGAAACACAAACAGAAGAACATTTCATTGCTTATTACAATAATTCCATCAGATTACAAGAATATACAGAGTATGAATAAATATTACACATCATAAATTATCAGAGATTTAAATTACATTACATAGCAGCGGAAAATAATACAAAACACAACTAAAAGAGATATACAGATACAGAGCTTTCCGGATATCGTTCCAGCTGTAAAGCAGGATCCTGTGAATATAAATCTGCAAAACCAAAACTACTAGCTGCCCGTAGAAAATAGGGGCACCCAGAGTTTAGGTTAAAACAACAAACTACGGGTCAGTCATGTGACTGGTATGAGAACTAAAACAGTTATTAATCTTTATTTTAAAGTTAAGTAAACCCAGGGACTACGCCGTATGACACGGAACGGGTTTCCTCCCAAGGATACCAGTGCATAAAACAACAGCGTAATGCTAAATAAAGAACAATGAAGCTATTATAAGACCTAGGTCCCATCACATAATGCAACACAAGCCGGAGGATAGGGTTTTACCTTATAATAGCCAAAGAATGCTTGATACGTTAAATTTCATCTTTTATTATTACTATAAGTGTATAGTGTCAAAACAATTTCAAACATAAATATCAATCATAGACGGCATAAGTGCCCCATACCACTATGTCGCCATACTAGGCTCTACAATCAAAACCGCAAATGTCACGTATCGGAAGTTGGATTTCCATCTGTGAACCGAGGCAAGAGATCGTCCTCACCGAATTCGAGACTCTCTAGCCCGGGCCTTAGGAAAGCGCGCAAGCAAGCCTTGGATCGTCAGGGCCGGTCCATCGATGTGGATTATAATGCCTGAGCACTGCATTTCCCCGCCCTTTGGGGCGTAAATGAGCCAAATGACTCTGTCGGCTCCACATAGTCACCGATATATCCAAGGCGCCTCACAATCCAATAACCACACAAGTGAAAATGATATAAATGTCAGGGCTGGTAGGTCACGGACACCGCCCTAGTTTGAAAGAAACGCATGCCCTCCCTGATGTCCTCTCCCGTTTCTGGTTCACAACCGGGGTGTGAGGCTCGCGAATTAACGCTACACAAAGCTGTGCCACACAGGCGGTGCGTTGATCATCAACCACAAGACTTTGCTTTTCAACAAAAGCCTTGATCATTTGCATCTTAGCATGCCACACAGACAAACCACTCCATGCAACCGATATCCATCAATCACACAGAATGATATCCAATGTCAGATACACAGTCCATTTACAAGTCCGTTCTAGGTCTGAACGAAACCGGAGGCACTTTGTACCTCGCATATCCATCGATCTCCAAGTACGTCTGGACGATCACCAACTGATTCTCTCCTCTTGGGTGTACAGCCCAATCAAGATCATTAGTAATTATCCAATCGATGTGAAGAACTCCGGTCTTCGACCACCATCTTCATCCTCGACACATCGTCGAATCAGTTATTCAGAATGGGATAAACCTGGTATTTCTGAATAACTCGCGTATATAATAAACAAGTGTTACACAAACACAACATACGCCTCATTCCAATTCAGAATATTCTTTTATTCAAATATTCTTATACTTTGGGAAAGGTTCCCATTAATTTTATCAAAGATAAATTCCTTAAATTTATTCTTTAATCTTCCTTTGAATATCAATTCAAACCAAATTATGGTTTATCCAAACTAGTCGAGATTAAGGAACCTTACCGAAGTAATCATTTGTTAAATTTTCCAACCCCAACCTATTCATCCCATTAAGTAAAACTGGTCATACTTCATATCTAACACCACGGTGTTATTCAATTACCATTTCACGTTCAAATCTAATTAAAGATTTAACTATCGCCTGGAGCAAAACTGGTGATACTCCATTCTCGATCATTTCCATCTAATTAAAGATTCATTAAAACTCCACTGCGTTTTAATCTTCCCAAAAATCAATATTAATGATTATTTAACTTGGGAAATCATATCATGTCTTTAACTGGGTTAAAGAATCAATGTCATTTAAAACACGGGTCACTATAAACCCAAAATCACATTCCATCAACAATGGAATTTTCACGAAAAACAGATCAATGTATATAATCGATATGAACTTCCATATCTAACTAATAATATAAATGGAATAACGGCAAAGCCTTTTAAATTCCATATATATTAGCAGTGTTCCTCCACAGAAACTCACTTCGATTATCACCAAGTCGAATTCCATTCCATTCCAATTTATTTTATTAAATTGAAAAACTTTACTTTGGAAAATCTACTTTAAATCTTAACAAAAGATTTATAAATTCCAAATCATATTTCACTGCAAATCGGGTTAAAGAACGAATGTCGTTAAAAACACAGTTCACAACAAACCCAATTCACATTTCATTAATTATCGGGTTAAAGAACGAGTGTTATTTAAAACACCGTTCACGGTAAACCCAAAAATCAATTCCAATTCAATTCCAATTAAATATCATTTAATTGGCACATTTCATTAAATCTAAATAAAAAGATTTAATCTTTTTCTTAATTGGGTTTAAGAACAGTACTATTAATGAAGACACCATTCATGAAAAACCCAAATCCCATTTGATATTAAATACAAGGCTCTGAATATAAAATATATCGGCTTATATTCAATATCAAATTCTACGACCAATAAATATCGTATTGGAAATAATGATATAAATATATCTTTCAAATTTCCATAACAATATCTGTATAATCACGAAATCAAACATCGAAATATTCCAAAGACAATTTCGATTCAAATCCATTCCAATTCAATTATTGGAAATTCTGGTTACTTTTAAAACCCTTTCAAATCCAATTTATTTATTTCAAAAATAAATGGATTATAATTCTAGTTCAAAACTAGTTCATTTCCATAAAAATCTATTTTTATCTTTTCAAATTTGGAGTTTTTCATCCCAATTCTTTCCAAATCATTTCTTATGATTTTACACTAATTATTGATATTTTTAATAACTTTATCAAGGCCCGTACAATCGATTTCCATCAACGGCCATCAAACTGCACTTACAGCGACCTTTTCCAAATTTGATTTGGACATAATTCCAAATCCAACCGTTAGATTTCAAATCTCTAATATTTCTTAGAAAGCTCTTTTCGATACGAACCCAACGGTTCCGGTTTTAGGAGAATCCGACGGTCGGATATCCCGTAATATCCATTCGAAGTCAATGATCGAAATTCGCGAACTGCCGTAGCGCGGCGCGTTCTATTCAGGCCATTATATATAATATATATATATATATATATATTATACATATTTCGTCGATTTCCTTTTAAAATGTATTTTATAAATCGTTTTAAAATTCGTTTTCAAAACGATTTCAACTTCATATTCAATTTCAAATCAAAATTGAATATTCCATATCATCGATATATAAATGATAGTATTTTCAAATTATTATATTTTGAAATCAATTCCTTTTCGATATTCATTATAAAAATGAATAAAATCGATATAGATATCGTTCACGTCAAAATGACGCATATCTAATCAACACGGCTTGATATGTTTCAATAACTTCGCTATTCTATTCAATAAATGAATATTTTCTTCATAACATCAATTTTCTTTTATTCAACACATGAATATATATTTTATTCAACACATGAATTTTCTTCTATTCAACACATGAATATATATTTTATTCAATACATGGATTTTCTTTTATTTAACACATGAATATATATTTTATTCGACACATGAATTTTCTTTTATTCAACACATGAATATATATTTTATTCAACAAATGAATTTTCTTTTATTCAACACATGAATATATATTTTATTCAACACATGAATTTTCTTTTATTCAACACATGAATATATATTTTATTCAACACATGAATTTTCTTTCATTCAACACATGAATATATATTTTATTCAACACATGAATATTCTTTTATTCAACACATGAATATATATTTTATTCAACACATGAATTTTCTTATTTTTTTTCAAATTGGAATGAGGCCCAATCAATTACCATATAATGTTATTTATATGGATTCTATACAACACATGTATATAATAGCAATGATAAATAATCAACCATCATCCAAAGTGCACCACACAACTGCCTAAGCATTAAATATAAATAATTAACGCTTACACAGTCTGTCAATCCATCGATTGAAATACAACTAAACAATCGGGATTAGTGTACGTCAAATATCATCCCAATACCCGTGTGGGGTTTCAGTCAACAAACACAGATTTTTATTTGTGCAGTTGGGCGATGTGTAAAATTTATCGTCCCAATCAATATCCTTCAAATGGGTGTACATAAACATACCGTCCGATTTGTTTATAAATATTTATTTTATATACACGTTAAAAATTATATTTTTAACTATAAAATATTTATTCAATCCACATCACACAATCAATTTTCACAACACACTAATCAAACAAACAAGTCATCTATGTTCTGTGAATGACGGGTGTCGGGTGCTGCTAAGCACCGTCTGCATCCTAATATATATTTCAACTAGAAAACAAATTAAAAGTGAGAAGTTCTCACCGAGAAGCTAAACCAAACGCCGCGACTCTTCATTTGTAGAAAATCTTCGCCGTGCTCCCCTTTCGTCACTTTCGTCGTTCGTATTCGCTACATATATAAAAATCACATTTTTATATCAATGCTATATGTATAAAAATCACATTTTTATAATTACGCTATATGGATAAAAATCACATTTTTGCACTGCTAGTATAGAGATAAAAATTCTATTTTTATGACCGTGTTCATATAATAAAGATCATATTTTTATCACGCTAACTTCATAATAAAAATTATATTTTTTTAAACTTCTAAAGATCAAATCTTTATTCTCACTACTTCATGATAAAAATAAAGTTCTTATTTTTATTTCACTTCATATACTGTAAAGATTATATTTTTATTACTCTACATCATTAAAAATCATATTTTTAAATCGCTAATTATATAAAAATCATATTTTTAAACTAAAAATCATATTTTTAATCCTACCATATTATATATATGTAAAAACTGAATTAAAAACCATGTTATTTAAAAATAGAAAAGAAAGAAAGAACTCACTTCGCTGTAAAAATCGATTCTTTGATGAAGGGGGCTGCGGTGGTGGGCTTCTACAGGTGGCGGGGCTTCTCTGGACACGGCGGTGGTGGGTACGGTGGTCGGAGGTGAGGCGCTGGGTGGCTGGCGGCTTTGTTATGTGGGTGGGTTAGGGTTTGTTGGCGAATCGATTTAAGGGATAGGGGGTGCGGTCGACGCAGGCGGAGGGTGCCGGTGATCGGCGGCTGAGGCGGTGCCGATGGAGGGGCGCGGCAGCAGCGGTCTGACGATGGGTGTCGGCGGATCGAGGGACGCGTTTTTTTTATTTTGTTTACCTCGTCGTCGACTAATGAGGAGAGAGAAGGGGGGTAAAGTTTTTATAATATATATATTTTATTTATTTAATTAATTTAATTTCATAAAGCAACTTTTTATTTTGAACTCTAAACGAGACCCAACTACTACCGCTCCTAGCTAATTACCCCCATTCCGAACATAATAGGATATGTCACATAGGCCAATTCGATCGTTATGACCAGTTTTCATTAAATTTAAAATATAAATCAGTATATATTCAATTTGAATGCATATTTCAATTTACTGGGGCCACATACTGATTTTAAAAATTTTAGAATTTTTTTCTAGCTTCGTATTGACGATACGGTCCTAACAAAACTAATTTCGTCAATTTCAGAGACCGTTTGAAAAATGGTCATTTTCTGGTCGATCCAAATTGACTAAAACTGTTAAAATACGTTTAACTTCGCCACTCTCACATATTGTTCAGAAAATTATGAAAACTGGAATCAGGCAATAATTTGACATCCTGGATCCAACAAAAGTGGTTTCGTCGAAAACGAAGGTCGTTTGCAAAATTTCCATTTTTAAGGGCCAGAATTCCATAGCGACTATTCTGAATTTTCAACTGGGCATAACTTTTTATTCCCGCTATGAAATTTCAATTTTTCGGATTCGTTGGAAAGATATTTTCAAATAAATTATAATATTTTTGGTTTCGTCAAAATCCGGTTTATTTTGAATCATGTACATTCATTTAAACTTTGAAATCGAATTTTCAAACTACCGCTCCATTTTCAATTCCTTTTATAATTAAAATAAAATATTTATATTCTAACGACGATCTATATAAATATATACGTTCTAATTCTATTCAAAATAAATTTCTCGTTGTTCTTATTTAAATTAATTCATTTTAAATACTCAAAATTCACTAAAATTGTCAAAATAAAATTTTTAAATTGGCTCGGATTTCCGGGTTATTACAATCTCCCCCACTTAAAACTTTTCGTCCCCGAAAAGGAACGAAGCTGAAAGTTGTTTAACTAATCAACTCAACTTTCACTATTTTCATTATGGCTTAAGTTCTTCAACTTTTCTGTTTCTAAGAACTTTTCAAATTTTTCAAAAATTTGGTGAACACCCTAAATTTTCGAAAAATTTCACCATAACCTCCCCTGCACGGGAGTACCGGGAAAATCCCGAAATTGCCATACAGGCCTCTCCAATCCAAAAAGAAAAAGAAACAGCCAGTCGGCTCATAAAATCATAAAAAACCCCAAGAAATACAATAAACATGTACCTACTTGTCGGGAAAACAATTTTATTCCTCTGCTTAGCTTCCCTGCTATGACCTGTTCACACATATATATGTACATGCATGCATTTCCAAACAATTTTCAATACAGTTCAACATTTGATACAATTTGGCTTAATGGTTCCAAATTTTAATTAATCAAAACAATAATCAAACAACACGATCAGCAATCAATTAGTTGATTAACGTTTCAAATTCATAATTTTGATATATATACAGAAAATCATGTTTTTGATGCTAAATCACAACAATAAGCCCTATATAGTTTTGGTTCTCACACCAGTCAATTGGAAATATATAGATATCCCACTTTCGGCACTCGAACATAAATACTAATGATGCGGCCGCATCACCAGAATTATCCTCGGGTGACTAGAGTGTGATCCTATATCTATCCAGTATATTAAAACTTCGAATACCCGTGGATCAGACGTATATGCAAAATATTTATATATTGGATTGCCCAAATTCAATACAAATAAATATTCAAATACGTTGAATAAAGTTTAAATTTTCAAAACAAAATTCGTTTTCATTTCAAAAATATACTCTTCACACTCGTTCTAGGATACTACTGATCCCATCTCTAACGAGTCATTCCCATTGGATATTACTAATCCAACCTCTATGAATTCTTTCATTTGGTTCTAACGTGTCTTGTTCTCCGAGCTCTGTAAACCAAAGCTCTAATACCAAATGTAACGTTTAGGAATTTCACCCAATCCGAATCGATCGTAAACCGACCAAGACCGTTCAAAACCCCTGATTGTTTTGAGAACACGACAAATCGGAACACAAACCGAAGAACATTTCATTGCTTATTACAACAATTCCATCAGATTATAAGAATATATAGAGTATGAATAAATATTACGCATCATAAAATATCAGAGATTTAAACTACATTACACAGCAGCGGAAAATAATACAAAACACAACTGAAAGAGATATACGGATACAGAGCTTTCCGGATATCGTTCCAGCTGTAAACCAGGATCCTGTGAATATAAATCTACGAAACCAAAACTACTAGCTGCCCGTAGAAAATAGGGGCACCCAAAGTTTAGGTTAAAACAATAAACTCTGGGTCAGTCATGTGACTGGTGTGAGAACTAAAACAATTATTAATCTTTATTTTAAAGTTAGGTAAATCCAGGGACCTTGCCATATGACACGGAACGGGTTTCCTCCCAAGGATACCAGTGCATAAAACAACAGCGCAATGCTAAATAAAGAACAATGAAGCTATTATAAGACCCAGGTCCCATCACACAATGCAACACAAGCCGGAGGATAGGGTTTTACCTTATAATAGCCAAAGAATGCTTGATACGTTAATTTTCATCTTTTATTATTACTATAAGTGTATAGTGTCAAAACAATTTCAATCATAAGTATCAATCATAGACGACATAAGTGCCCCATACCACTATGTCGCCATACTAGGCTCTACAATCAAAACTGCAAATGTCACGTATCGGAAGTTGGATTTCCATCTGTGAACCGAGGAAAGGGATCCTCCTCACCAAATTCGAGACTCTCTAGCCCGAGCCTCAGGCAAGCGCGCAGGCAAGCCTTGGATCGTCAGGGTCGGTCCACCGATGTGGATTATAATTCCTGAATACCGCGTTTCCCCGCCCTTTGGGGCGTAAATGAGCCAAATGACTCCATCGGATCCACATAGTCAGCGATATATCCGAGGCGCCTCGCAATCCAACAACCGCACAGGTGAAAATAATGTAAATGTCAGGGCTGGTAGGTCACTGACACCACCCTAGCTAGAAAGAAACGCATGCCCTCCCTGATGTCCTCTCCCATTTCTGGTTCACAACCGGGGTGTGAGTCTCGCAAATTAACGCTACACAAAGCTGTGCTACACAAGCGGTGCTTTGATCATCAACCACAAGACTCTGCTTTTCAACAAAAGCCTTGATCATTTGCATCTTAGCATGCCACATAGGCAAACCACTCCATGCAACCGATATCCATCAATCACACATAATGATATCCAATGTCAGACACACAGTCCATTTACAAGCCCGTTCTGGGTCTGAACGAAACCAGAGGCACCTTGTACCTCGCATATCCATCGATCTCCGAGTATGTTTGGACGATCACTAACTGATTCCCTCCTCTTGGGTGTACAACCCAATCAAGATCATCAGTAATTATTCAAACGATGTGAAGACCTCCGATCTTCGACCACCGTCTTCATCCTCGACACATCGTCGAATCAGTTATTCAGAATGGGATAAACCAGGTCTTTCTGAATAACTCACGTATATAATAAACAAGTGTTACACAGAAACAACATACGCCTCATTCCAATTCAGAATATTCTTTTATTCAAATATTCTTATAATTTGGGAAAGGTTCCCATTAATTTTATCAAAGATAAATTCCTTAAATTTGTTCTTTAATCTTCCTTTGAATATCAATTCAAACCAAATTATGGTTTATCCAAACTAGTCGGGATTAACGAACCTTACCGAAGTAATCATTTATTAAATTTCCCAACCCCAACCTATTCATCTCATGAAGTAAAACTGGCCATACTTCATATCTAATACCACAGTGTTATTCAATTACCATTTCACGTTCAAATCTAATTAAAGATTTAACTACCGCTTGGAGCAAAACTGGTGATACTCCATTCTCGATCATTTCCATCTAATTAAAGATTCATTAAAACTCCACTGGGTTTTAATCTTCCCAAAAATCAATATTAATGATTATTTAACTTGGGAAATCATATCCTGTCTTTAACTGGGTTAAAGAATCAATGTCATTTAAAACATGGTTCACTATAAACCCAAAATCACATTCCATCAATAATGGAATTTTCACGGAAAACAGATCAATGTATATAATCGATATGAACTTCCATATCTAACTAATAATATAAATGGAATAACGGCAAAGGCTTTTAAATTCCATATATATTAGCAGTCTTCCTCGACAGAAACTCACTTCGATTATCACCAAATCGAATTCCATTCCATTCCAATTTATTTTATTAAATTGGAAAACTTTACTTTGGAAAATCTCCTTTAAATCTTAACAAAAGATTTATAAATTCCAAATCACATTTCACAACAAATCGGGTTAAAGAACGAATGTCGTTAAAAACACAGTTCACAACAAACCCAATTCACATTTCATTAATTATCGGATTAAAGAACGAGTGTTATTTAAAACATCGTTCACGGTAAATCCAAAAATCAATTCCAATTCAATTCCAATTAAATATCATTTAATTTTCACATTTCTTTAAATCTAAATAAAAAGATTTAATCTTTTTCTCAACTGGGTTTAAGAATAGTACTGTTAATGAAGACACCATTCACGACAAACCCAAATCCCATTTGATATTAAATACACGGCTTTGAATAGAAAATATATTGGCTTATATTCAATATCAAATTCTACGACCAACAAATATCGTATTGGAAATAATGATATAAATATATCTTTCAAATTTCCATAACAATATCTCTATAATCACGAATATATATTCAACACATGAATTTTCTTTTATTCAACACATGAATATATATTTTATTCAACACATGAATTTTCTTTTATTCAACACATGAATATTCTTTTATTCAACACATGAATATATATTTTATTCAACACATGATTTTTTTTTTCAAATTGGAATGAGGCCCAATCAATTACCATATAATGTTATTTATATGGATTCTATACAACACATTTATATAATAGCAATGATAAATAAACAACCATCATCCAAAGTGCACCACACAACTGCATAAGCAATAAATATAAATAATTAATGCTTACACAGTCTGTCAACCCATCGATTGACATACAACTAAACAATCGGGATTAGTGTACGTCAAATATCATCCCAATACCCGTGTGGGGTTTCAGTCAACAAACATAGATTTTTGTTTGTGCAGTTAGGCGATATGTAAAATTATCGTCCTAATAAATATCCTTCAAATGGGTGTACATAAACAAACCTTCCGATTTATTTATAAATATTTAATTTATATACACGTTAAAAATTATATTTTTAACTATAAAATATTTATTCAATCCACATCACACATTCAATTTTCACAACACACCAATCAAACAAACAAGTCATCCATGGTCTGTGGACGACGGGTGTCGAGTGCTGCTAAGCACCGCCTGCATCCTAGTATATATTTCAACTACAAAAAAAATTAAAAGTGAGAAGTTCTCACCGAGAAGCTAAACCAAATGCCGTGACTCTTCATATGTAAAAAAATTTCGCCGTGCTCCTCTTCTGTCACTTTCGTCGTTCGTATTCGCTACATATATAAAAATCATATTTTTATATCAATGCTATATGTATAAAAATCACATTTTTATAACTACGCTATATGGATAAAAATCACATTTTTACACTGCTACTACAGAGATAAAAATTCTATTTTATGACCGTGTTCATATAATAAAGATCATATTTTTATCACGCTAACTTCATAATAAAAATTATATTTTTTTAAACTTCTAAAGATCAAATCTTTATTCTCACTACTTCAAGATAAAAATAAAGTCCTATTTTTATTTCACTTCATATACTGTAAAGATTATATTTTTATTACTCTACATGATTAAAAATCATATTTTTAAATTGCTAAGTATATAAAAATCATATTTTTAAACTAAAAATCATATTTTTAATCCTATCATATTATATGTATGTAAAAACTGAATTAAAAACCATGTTATTTAAAAATAGAAAAGAAAGAAAGAACTCACTTCACTGTAAAAATCGATTCTTTGATGAAGGGGGCTGCGGTGGTGGGCTTCTACAGGTGGCGGGGCTTCTCTGGACACGGCGGCGGTGGGTACGGTGGGCGGAGGCGGAGGTAAGGGGCTGGGTGGCTTTGTTCTGTGCAGTGGTGGGCTTCTACAGGTGGCGGGGCTTCTCTGGACACGGCGGCGGTGGGTACGGTGGGCGGAGGCGGAGGTAAGGGGCTGGGTGGCTTTGTTCTGTGGGTGGGTTAGGGTTTGTTGGCGAATCGATTTGAGGGATAGGGGGTGCGGTCGATGCAGACGGAGGGTGCCGGTGATCGGCGGTAGAGGCGGTGCCGATGGAGGGGCGCGGCAGCAGCGGTCTGACGATTGGTGTCGGCGGATCGAGGGACGCGGTTTTTTATTTTATTTTTTTATCCTGTCGTTGACTAATGAGGAGAGAGAAGGGGGTAAAGGTTTTATAATATATATATATATTATTTATTTATTTATTTAATTTCATAAAGCAACTTTTTATTTCGAACTCTAAACGAGACCCAACAACTGCCTCCCCTAGCTAATTACCCCCATTCCGAACACAATAGGATATGTCACGTAGGCCAATTCGATCGTTACGATCAGTTTTCATTAAATTTAAAATATAAATCAGTATATATTCAATTTGAACGCACATTTCAATTTACTAGGGCCACATACTGATTCTGAAAATTCCAGAAAAATTATTTCTAGCTTCGTATTGATGATACGGTCCTAACAAAACTAATTTCGTCAAATTCTGAGACCGTTTGAAAAATGGCCATTTTCTGGTCGATCCAAATTGACTGAAACTATTAAAACACGTTTAACTTCGCCATGCTCACATATTGATTCAGAAAATTATGCAAATTGGAATCTAGCAATAATTTGACATCCCGGATCCAACAAAAGTGGTTTCGTCGAAAACGGAGGTCGTTTGCAAAATTTCCATTTTTAAGGGCCAGAATTCCATAGCGACTATTCTGAATTTTCAACTGGGCATAACTTTTTATTCCCGCTATGAAATTTCAATTTTTCGGATTTGTTGGAAAGATATTTTCAAAAAAATTCTAATATTTTTAGTTTCGCCGAAATCCGGTTTATTTTGAATCCTGTACATTCATTTGAACTTTGAAATCGAATTTTCAAACTACTACGCCATTTTCAATTCCTTTTATAATTAAAATAAAATATTTATATTCTAATGATGATCTATATAAATATATACATTCTAATTCTATTCAAAATAAATTTCTCGTCATTCTTATTTAAAATAATTCATTTTAAATACTCAAAATTCACTAAAATTGTCAAAATAAAAATTTTAAATTAGCTCGGATTTCCGAGTTATTACAGTACTAGCTGTAAAAGAAAATCCAAAAAATTGTAAATATTAAGATTAGATAACTAAAAAAAATATTGAATATAGAAATGTATGTTATTATTGAGAAGTAATGCGGACACATGCACAAATATTTACTTCATAATTACAGACATATCAGCCAATATTCATCCAATAAACCAATGTCAATAGACATCGTAAACATACAGAAGTATCTGCAATAATTATATAAAATTACAACCTTATCTACAATTTTTTATTGGAAGTTAATTTTTTATTGTGTTCGTTATGCATTGTGACGACCAGCTTTTTTACTCGATTCAAACCGATAATCAAATCGACTTAAGCCAATCAGCAAAATATATCGTTTGGGGTTACAACGCATAAGAACTGAACAAAACAACTTTTGCATCAAAGTACAACATGTATCAGAGTACAATAATAAATACGTGCACAGCGGAAATAACTATATCAGAGTGCATCATGTACCCAGCGCAAAACTTAAACTCTTAGCGTAGGAAATAAAATGCTCTGGACACAACTCTAGCTTCAACCTAGCACTTTCTCTGTAAAATATCAGCAAACCAAAACTATTAGGCTGTCCATGTTAAAAATATAAGCATGAAGAGTTTAGAGAAAGAACAATAAACTCTGGATCAGTCATGTGACCGGTGTGAGAACTAAAATAGTTATTTACTTTATTTTCAAGTTGGGTAAATCATAAGACCACGCCATATAACATGGAACGGGATTGCCCTTATGAATATCAGTCATAAAACTACTTACAATGTTTTTTGAAAATAAAGTTACCATAAGACGCGCATCCCATCACACAATGCAAACACAAACTATTAGGAGCAAGTTTTGCTTTATGATAACCAAATAAGCTTGGTACGTGAAAGTTTCTTTTATTATTACTAGTACATAGTGTGGAAATCACTTTCGAAAGTAAATGTATAAATCTTAGAAGATGCAGGTACCATAAATTACGTCTACATACATAGAGTACAACTAAAACTGTAAAAGTTCATATTGGAAGTTTGGTTCCATTAATGACCAAGGCAAAGGATCTTCCTTAATCGCGATTCGGAACATCTCTAGCGGGATGTCCCAAGATCAACAAAATGGTTCTTAATGTAGAGGCAAAGTCGTCCTACCTATACCAGGTGTAGTTTAAATCTCTCATGTACATAACGTTTCCCGTTTATTATTGACCATTATTCGAGGCGTCATCAATCATCCACTAAGTAAATTGCTTGAGCTCCATACAATAGCATCACCTTCTCAATTAGAAGGAAACGTTAGTCCCTAACTTTGCGGTACTTCATCCTATTTCAGCTCATTTTTGGTTGTGAGGCCCTAAAGTCACGCTTCACACAAAGCTATACTTTTCAACAAAAGCTTTGATCATCAATAGCTCGGCACCTAGCATGTCACATTGTCAATTCACAACATATAATCAGTGTCTATTAATATTCATAACCCTCTTAGTACATACGTCTCGGAGGAGGGTGTTAAGCTAAAAAGATAAATCCTCTGCCACCAATTGATATATCATAAATAGAAACCAATTCATTATGCCGTAAAATACAACGTCAGACACACATCCATATACAAGTTCGCTCTGGGTTGTGAACAAAATTGAAGTCACCTTATTCCTCGTCCAATAAAGGAGAGAGACCCTTGCAAATCCGGACAATCTCCAAGTACGTCTGGACCACTACCACTTATAACCTCATCTTAAGTGTACACCCTAATCGAGACATCAACAATAAATCCAAATGATGTGAAGATCCCCGGTCTTCAACCACCGTCTTCAATATCTTCAATGCTCGTCGTATAGTTATTCAGAATGGGTTGGAACCCGGTCTTTCCGAAATAACTAGGATCCTTGAAATCAATATTGATATACAAGGATATCATGAATCTTATTCCACTTCAGAATATTCTGTTACTCAAATCATTCTTTATATTGAGTATACCCATTTAGATCTTATCAAAAACTTACATTCTATAAACTTCTTTTTTAAATCTTTCCTTAGAAATCATTTCAAATTATTATAAAATCTCATTTCATATATTTAACTCAAAACAAGGTTTCTACACTTTATCAAGATTACTGAATCTCACGGAAAAGGTAATTTCTCAAATCATTATCCCATTCCTATCATGTTCATCCTATGGACAAAAACTAGCATTACTCCATATCTAGTTGCCCTCGTATTTCAGTAAGTTTGATTACCTTCATTAATCTCATTCTTTCATTTGATGAAAGATTTCATTTATCTTTACGAGAAAAACATATATACTCGAACTCTACCTATTCATTGATCATTGATTAGGGTAAATTACTTTATCTTTCCTTGATCATATCCCTGTTAGGAAAGCGGAATGGATCGTTAAGGTAAAACTAACACTAGAGGGGGTGAGTAGTGTTTTTAAGGAATTTAAGAAAAATCTAAAACCTATATGATCTACTATATGAATTACACACCATAGAGATAATCACAGATACAGAATCAAACACTAACACAGAAATAAAATGCAGAAAATGAAAGAACACACCAGATTTTATACTGGTTCGGATTACTCCTACGTCCAGTCCCACACAATGCTAGATTGCACAGAGTTTTATTACTATATCAATATCCAAGTACAATCTCTTTGATTTCATGGCTACAAGGTTACCACCGACTCCAAACTCTCTTGATCAAGTATATTTCCCTTGATTTTCCCTGCTACAAGGTTACCACTGATTCCTTTCATTGGTTTCAAGGCTATAAGGAACACACCTTTTGCCAGCCATATAACTCTTCAATAGCACTTCGATTTAGAGAGTAACGAGTGGAGAGTGAGAAGAAGTTTTATATGTTTAGAATTGAAATCGGCAGAGTATTAGTGTAGAAATCATAAAAATATGAAATATTAATGGTGTAATGAAAGTGGATTAAGATGGAGAAGAAGAATGATAAAAAAAATTGAAATCAGCTCTTATTTATATGACAGGTTGCAACGCTTCTGGAACGTTACAAATAACAAAAAGACACTTTATTTCAAAATTAAAAAACGTGACAGTTATATGTCGACATAGGGAACTATGTATGTCGACATATGCTAGTTTAAATTTGAGTATTTTTCAAATGTTTTGATATATATATATAATTCTGGAAATTCTTGAATTAAAACATAGTATTATAAATTAGTATTATAAAGTAAAAATTCATATCAAATCATAAATATAAACTATATAAATATATCTATAAAGTTATAGAGTTTAAAACTATATAAATATATGTATATAAAAGTATATAACTATATATATATATATATAACTTATAGACTTAAAAACTTGAGTTTAAAACCAAAAGTAAGATAGAAAAATTAATTAAAATCAGAATAGGATTTGAAAAGGGAATTTGAAAATTGAAAATCAGAATAGAGTTTGAATTTTAATTTTAATTTGACCCTGGAGTGCCATTCAGAGTCTTACATAAATTAGACTCTATTACTATATTTATCTTGAATTCTTGAAATCTTGATTACTCATGAGTCTTGAATCTTCTTTGAATTCTGAATCTCTAAAAGCTCTTAAACTGTATAGTCTTCAGTTATAATTCTTGTATACAAATCCTGCATATGTATAAATATTCTAGATGGAGATATTAGTATATTTTTTATAATCAATTAATGTTGAAATAACGTTGTTGTCATCAAAACTCCATTCTCCAACAATCTCTCGCCCAAAATCATATTTATGATTTCTTAATCTTATCATTATGTGAAAAACACACTTATCTTCTTTTAAGCAATCTTTACTTTGTTCCCATAATCGTTTGTTAGGGGAAACTCTTTCATTAAATCTTTATATTAAAATTGAATAAAGATTACTTTTCAAATTAACTTGGAAAATTATCTTTCCTTTAAATGAGCTATAAAAAAATGTTATTTAAGACATCGTTCACTATAAGCCCAAAACCATACTCTCATTCTTAATGAAGTCTTCAAGCAAATCATATCAGCTCATAATTGATATAAATTCCCATATCAAACTAATACTGCCTTTTTAATTCCTTAAATAGTACGAGTCTTCATCCACAAAGACTTATCTCGATATCACTAAATCCATTCTCATTCAGTTCCAGTTTAATTTATTAATTGGAAAACTTAACTTTGAAAACTTTATTAAGTCTTAATTAAAAGATTTATCATTTCTTTCTATTCCAAATTATCTCTTAATCATAGTTGGGTTAAAGAATAACGTTATTTAAGACGTTATTCACAACAAACCCAAAATCCAGTTAACATCAAATATAAGATTCTTCGAAATTTACATCAACTTATATTCAACACCAATTCTTGTAATCAACGAATACTATAAGCGGAATAATGATATAAACATCTTCTAGATTCCTCAGAATAGTAAATGTCTACACAACGGAAATCAATACCAAATATCTGAGGATTATTTCTATCCAAATCCAATTTACTCAAATTGGAAAATTTTTATAAATCTATAGATTAACCAAAATATATCCTTTCAAACGACATTTATATTTGATAAACCGAATAATTTAATTTCATTTAAGTTAAATTCTCAAAACGTCATTTATCTTATTCAACAAGTTAGGCTGAAAGCACAAAAATCAAAATATACTTCGAAACTTCTTATTTCTTTCTCAAATCACTTTAAAATCATTTATTATGATTTATCATAATTTTTTCCATATTTTTAGTAATTTTTATTAGGCCATTTAGATCGATTTCCAATTACAGTTATCGAACTACGTTTACAACGAACTTTTCAAAAATAGATTTAAACATAACTTGAATTCTGTAAGTTGGAAATCAAAATTTCTTCTTTCATTTGAAAGTTGCTATCAATAGAAAATAAAAAAAATTCGTTTCAGGGAAATCCGATTTAAATTGCATTAGTTATGGTTGTTTGAAATTTACGGTCGAAATTCACGAACTGTTGTTGCGCGACGCGTTCTATTCAAACCATATTATTATTTAAAATAAAACTCGCCCGACTCAATCCAAAAATAT
This sequence comes from Allium sativum, assembly GCA_030737875.1. Lineage (NCBI taxonomy): Eukaryota > Viridiplantae > Streptophyta > Magnoliopsida > Asparagales > Amaryllidaceae > Allium > Allium sativum. The sequence goes on from CM060919.1 coordinate 716,813,270, forward strand.
TTTATAAAACGTTTATAAACTCATTTAAAAGAGATTCCAACTTCAGATTCAATTATAAAAAAAATTGAATATTCCATTATTATAATATTAATATAATAATATTATTTTTAAAAATTAAATCTTTTGACACCTAGACTTCTCAGAAATCCATTTAAACATTATACAAGAATAATGGAATTATCGATTCGAGTTAAAAATGTCGTTTATATATATAACTCGAATTCAATTTTGAATTTAATATTCAAAATGGATTTTAAATAAGAACAAGCCATTTCCAATTTAAAACTCTTTCTAGTTTATTTCAAACTTTTTAAAAGTTGTTTGAAATCATCTTATCTTCATTTCCAAATTGTTTCAGATATAAAAATTCAATTTCCATTTTCATGTCTTATTTCGCTTAAATGAATGTAGTGTTCATTTAAAATTCCAATGGAACGAGACTCATTCAATTCCCAAATTATTCCATATTTGTGGTGTCAATTTGTGTGAACAATTATAATAACAAGAACAACAGTTATCATCCATTAATCAACAGTTATAATATAGGTAACTATTAATACTTATACGTACAAAAACAATATAAATAAACTGTTATAAACATCCATCATCCACGAAGCAACCACAAGCAATCAATATATAATCATTTGAATATTATAAATAACTTTTCAAGTTAAATCAAAAGAGTTCTCACCTTGATTTTTGATCATTGCAATAACAATCATTTTAAATTATATTAAACAAGGTTCAATTTAACTCAAAATTCCAATTAGCTTCAATCTCATCCAAATCAGTTTCGTAGCATAGTATTCTTCTCCAGATACCATAGTAACTTGTTTCATTGAATTCTGATTTCATATGAACAAGTCATAGTTGTTTAAACTTAGACTAATTAAACACATCATTAACTAATTAATTAAATATTAATTAACCTCTAACTAATCATCTCCTTTATCGTTCAACAGCTCTACCCCCCAATCGTTTGCCAGCACCCCCGATCCACGACGACCCCACGCCGACCAACACCCGACCGGGAAACGCCACCGCCGCCACGAAACTGACCCATGACCAGAAACCATTTGAACACCAAAATCACGCGTCACCAATCACTTGAAGCTACGCCACCACCACCGACGTCACCACAATGCTTCCCTCTTCCATCTCCCTGTCGGAGCCATCACCTGAAACACAACCTATCACCGGCTACAGGCCAATTTCCAATCTTTACTCCCTAAAAACATCCATTCCGATTAACTCAAAGAAATGCCCACCACAATCTATTTCAGGTCACCGCCCAACATCAAAGTTGTATCCCATCCTTCCCTCTCCAACTTCCCTTTAGACACCAACACCTAACTCTCCACCATTTGCATGCAAAACGAGATAATCCGAAAGTCACCCCACTGACATCGAACCTAGATTTACACCACTCACCGACAGATTTTTGTTGTAACTAGCAGTCGACATACACTACAACTTTCTAGTTGGAATTTTACTCCAATTCATTATCGTTTGGAAGGTATAAACTAAAATAGAGAAGTGGAATTATTTGTAAAATATGTGGCGAATGATTTGGGGATTTAGGTTTAGAAAATTTTAGTGGTATTTATAGAGAAGATATTTTAGTTATATTATTATTCTATTCAATTATTATATTGATTCGTGCCTATTGCTATCTCCTATCGTCGTTTATTAATTCGTAGAATCACATACGAACTCCATTCGCGGTGAAAATGGACATACAGCTATGGTTAACATTACAGACCCAATAAAACTTATTTCATTGAAATCCCATCTATTTGCTCAAAGACCACTAGTTTGAGTTCAAATTATTGATTTTATACTCATACGTATTTACATTGAACATTTATAGCTTGCACAGTCACATACTAACTTCGACTAATATGAAATTTGGAATCTTACAATAATTTAACGTTACGAACTCGATAAAATTGGTTTTGTCCAAATCCAAGATCGTTTGCAAAATGGCTATTTTCAATATTAAATTAAATTGATATAATATAATTTATTTTCAAAACATTTAAATCTACTAATAATAAAATATTATTATCATATATATATATATATATATATATATATATTCAAACAGAATTCTATATAACTTCCAAAATAAACTAGCTTGAATTTTAAACTCGATATTTCCTTTTCAAGATAAATTGATATCATTTTATTTTAAAATCCCTTTATTTAATTTAATAAATTGGTATGACCAATAAATGACTCCATAGTGACTTTTTGAAAATTTGACTTGGACATAACTCACAATCTATAAGATGAAATCTCGATTTTTTGCTTTCATTAGAAAACTATGTTCAATAGACTCGAATGTTTCTTGTTTCAACGAATTCTGAATTATATTAAATCCTATATAATCATTTAATGTTCAAAACTTAATATTAAGAACTTCTGCACCGTTACGAGCTCGTTTTTAATTATATTATAAATTACACGTTCACATCTTAAATTAAATAAATTCCAAGTCGTTAATTCTTAAATTAAATCATTTTAAATATTTAATATTAATTAAATATTCTAAAAACATCTGCGTCATTACAATTGACTTCTCTGCAACGAATATGATGTTGAATATAAATTGGATTTTTTTTGAAAACTTGAAATATCCATTAAAAATTGTGTAACTTATACAGCTATTGGCAATAATTGCTTACATATCAGCAATATTTTGAATAAGTGCATAAAATTCTATAAATTTTCCAAAAGCATACTATTTTCATTTTTCAACCACTTTTTTTCCTAACATGAATATAAAGATAAATATAAGCTGAAATAAGTTTTGAAACTTGAAACTTTTTTTATCTCATTTGTTGATTTTTTTTTGATGATTTTCAAAAGAAGATAGTCCTAATTTACATATGTTTTCTAACAATGATGTTTTGTGTATTTTTAGATCAAAATATTACTCTAACAGAAGGGAGAAATGAAGATCATGGCGACACTATCATGTAAATATTTATCTAGAGTCTAAGCATAAAGTTGTATGACTGTTAAAATCTATCTTCAAGTGATAAATACGCACATCCTTCGTCACTATAACGTATGGATACAATATTACATAGTTCCAGACGATTGAATAACCCCTTCAACCAATTGAAATTTTGCATATGCGCACAGCCTAACATATAAGCAGATTCAGTCGACTAAAGTTCTCGAACAGTCGACTGATTCCTAATTTAGTTAACTAAATCAAGCTTTTCAACAACTAAAGCTGACTGTTTTGTATAGATTCCTTTTTTATTTCCTCGAATCAAATTTATCCAGCCAACCCCTTTTGTTCATTTGGCTAAAATTGCATTATTGCTCTCAAATTTAAATTTTGAAGAGACACGTCTCTTCAATGAAGAGTTATCTCTATCAAAAATGGTTAGAACCTTTATCAACCATTATTTTTATTCATCAGATGTTGCAATTGTATATTATCTATATATACATATAACATAATCAATATCAAATTGAACTTGCTATCTTCTTAATTAATAGTTATCTTGATTATTATTATTATGCATATGATATATATTTCTTACAATTACGATCACCTTCACATTTAGTTCAAACATTCAAGTGATCACCATCTTCATTATCTTCATGAACACACACACATAAACACACACACACACACACACACACACACACACATATATATATATAATACACACACATGACTTGAAGATAATATTATAGGAAAGATGTACTGAAATTACTCACTTTTGTCATACAAGAACATGCGAATTCAATTACAATTTTTACTCCTATATTTGAAGTCATATTTGGTTGCTTAAGCAAGGTTTGAAGTCTTATTTTGCTACTTTAGTGAAGTCATGTTTGGTTGCTTGGGCAAGTGCACTGAAATCATGTTCATCTCCTCATGTGCTTATTCGTCCAAGGTAAGTGAGAGTGTTGTTAGTGAAATTCCAAAAAAAGTCCATGATTGGACATAGGACTAGAAGTCTGAATCAATGTAAAACCACTGCTGCAATCATTTCTACTTTTATCTCTTTTATTACTATTGATATTTTAAAAAAAGCATTAGATAATCAAATATATTCATATTACTCGATCCATAGTCATTTTCAGTTGGTTCCAGGACGTTGTCATCGTATAATCATAACAACATTTTTTGATCCAAATTAATATTTATAATACTACATTAAGTTTGGATGAAGGAATGTCGAAAGCATGACCAACACTATATTATGAATTAAACTATAGTTATTGATCTTTAAGAACGAGGATATACATTCAAGCAAATGTTTTTTGTACTTAGAATAACATACAGCAAAAATTTACCATTCCTACTACTGATTATGCGTTATATTCTAGCACACAAAAATTTGATGGTGGTAGTAATTTAAAATCCGTTAATATGCTATTTTATGCACTAGAAAAAATGTGTTTACTAGAGTTATGAACAACTATGCTCGATATTTGGTGCATTCTTAAGGTTATTTATAAAGACATTTACAAAATTAAACAAAGTTAGAAATCAATGCTTAAGACTCAATTTCAAAATTTTAGAATATAGCAAAATGAGACTATAAATGAGATATAATTCCAAGATATATATATATATATATATATATATCGCTCACTTCTTGCATTCAAAGAAAATATATTGATTTTGATATTGTATTAAAAATCCTAAAATATTTATTGGATTAGTGGGTATGAAATTTTTTTGCAGCTGAAGATACTAATGACATTTCAAAATTAAAACTGGAGGAGTTGATACGAAATTTAATGTTATATGAAAGTATATTTGCAAGCAAAATGAGTTTAAGCTTAAGATAGAAAAAATCGCCTTCTAGGTAGAAAGTGAGGACAAATACGAAAATGATTTGACCTTTGTTGCTAAGAATTTCAAAAAAAAATTGAAAATCAAATAAGAAAAAAAAATCAGAAGTAACAAAAGGAAAACCCATCTATCAACTTCTCTGTTGAAATGTTATGAGTGTGACTAAATTGTCATAAAAGGAAGATCGTACGGAGGCCAAGAAGATTAACATCAAGAACAAGAATGATAAAATTTTATAAAATGAGTAAGCAAACATTTTCTATTACTTAGTACAGTACATATTCAGACTCAGATACATCTTCTTTAGATAAAGATAGTGATTCTAAACAAGCAAATGCTAGTTTTATGGCTTTAGACAACGACGTAAGTAATTTATCGTTTGATGATTTAATAGAAATTAATTTTGAACTCTTAGATAAAATAAAAGATACTTAAAGAAAATATAAATATGTCTTAGGAAATTTGAATTAAAGTGAATTGGAAATAGATATGTTAAAGGATGAAAAAAAATATTCTAAATGAAAATTTGGATAAATCACAAAATTCATGTTTTGATATGTCATCTTAATTCAGTATGCTTAGTAATGAAATGGAAACACAAAAGGTAAAGGATGACATATTGATTAAGGAAAATATTGATTTAAATTCTACTATTATATTTTCAGAATTAAAGTAAATGGACTTAAAAATATATTATAAAATATGAAAAAAAATGTTTCAAAATAAAGGAAGAGAAAATATTTCAAAAATCATTAATAATTCTTAACTATCTTTTTATTAAAATGGGATTTGAATACAAAATCAAATAAAAATGCAACGATCCTAAAAATATTGCTCACTATATGCCAGTTTTAAAAGAAGGCTATTAACCAAAAGAAACATCAAAATCTATCAAAATTTGTGTTCTAAACAATAATAATATTCCAATAATAAGTATGTAGAAACATTTATAATAATTGTTCATGGAAATTTTAATTTTTTCAACAAAGGATACACTAAATCCTAATGCATATATTTTCTAAAATCTAACTCGCGGGACCCTAACCGAAGGAATGGGAACCAATGTATTTTAACATTTTTTGCGGGTACCTTCTCGAAAGAGAGGATAATGCATATTAAACAGCGGTTGTTCCAAACATACGATAGAAAGTGAAGATATGCTAACAAATATCATTTATTCAAATTGAGTTCCAGTGACCATCTAAGACAATTCAAAAGGATATGTTATCGGGAAAGGTGATGTGAGCAATGAAGGTACATCAAAAATTCTTATCATTAACTACATTTTATTAGTTAAAATTTTAAAACATGATTTATTAAGTATTAGCCAACTCTGTGATAAAGGATTATAATATCATTTTTAAAAAATAAGTGTAATATATACGATCAAGATAAAAAAATTATTTTTGAAAGAAGTAGGGAAATAAACATATATATCTTAAATATGAAAATACATCATAATATAATTATGTGCTTAAGGACTGTAGAAAATGATCATTGCTTATGGCATAAGAGATTTTGTAACTTCAAATGTATAAAGAAGCCATCAAAAAATAATTTGGTATAAGGCTTGCCAAAAATGAACTATAAAGTAAATAACATTTGTGATGCATGTCAACTAGGAAAGTTAACTAAATCATCTTTTGAAGCTAATAAAGTGATATCTATACTACAATCACTTGATTTATTATATTTAAATCTTTTTGGTTGTATTCAAGTTCAATTAGTAGACCACGGTAAATATGTATTTACAACTGTAAATGATTTTTCCAGACAAACATGGAAAATTTTCGTAAAAAACAAAGGCGACGCATTTGAAAACTTTAAATTTTTTGCAAAAAAAAACTCAAAGTATTAAATGTTTAAAAACAAAAAAATAGGAGCGATCATGGTGGTGAACTTGGTAATAATTTATTTGAAAGTTACTGTATTAAAAATGAAATCTTAAAAAACTTTACATATCCTATGATTCCACAATAAAATAGAGTTGTAGAAGGAAAGAATCGAACATTAAAAGAATGTGCTAGACTTTATCAAAGAAATTTTGGGAGGTAGTTGTTGCTTCTGTATGTTATGTTTTAATCGCGTAACTATTCTTCCTCAAACTGAACATATCTTATTTGAATTATTTAAAGGAAAGAAACCAAATATAACATATTTTGTCCGCAGCAATAGCCCAGTGGTTAAGGACTTGTGCTATGGTAATAGTGGCATGGGTTCGAAACCCGGAATGGCATGCTAAGAACTTACCATGTTCATATGCTAAGATCAGCCACTTATGTAGTGCTCGTAGACTAGGCTAGGTGCACTAGTGTGACACCCACGGGAATCGAACCCCCGACCTCCCAGAAAGCAACACCATACACTAACCACTGTGCTAAAAGATCTTTGTGTTAGATTTTCGAGAGGGTGTTACTGACTACCCCCCTTAAAGAGCCCAACGTCCTCATTGGCTCATATCACTCACTACCTAGGCGTTGTGCATGTAAACCGCATCAGTACCACACCGACTGACATCCGCAGCATTACACACACAATTCCGGTTGGGTATGAGCTCTGATACCAATTGTGACACCCATGGGAATCAAACCGCCGACCTCTTGGAAAGCAACACCACGCACTAACCACTATGCTAAAATATCTTTGTGTTAGCTTTTCGAGAGGGGTGTTACAACTAAGGAGGGTTTTACGACTCCGGTCGGTTTCCCTCCTGAGAAAATTTCAAAAAAAAAAAAAAATCAAAATTTAAAATCTTTGGATCAAAATGGTTTTTTATGAAATATCAAAGATTAGTTGGCGAATTTGATCCAAAATCCGATAAAGTAATATTGGTTGGATATTCGAAAAGAAAAAAAGCATGTAAAATCTATATAAGAGAACTAATGTAAAAGAAGAAACATTACACGTCTCTTTAGATAAACTTCAAAATTAAGACATAATGATTATGATGATGAGTAAGTTAATAAAAATAATTAAAATGATGACTTTATTATAAGTAATCCACCTGTTGAACATAACATACCAGTTAAAAATCTAGATTATTAGGAAATCATCAGGTAGAAAATATTATTGTAGAGGTAAACACAAATGCAAGGACTATAAGTTGTTTGAGAATGGAATTTTGATGACAACAACCTTGTTTCAATCATTATTGATTATAAAACTTATACTAACATCTTTATTCAGAATATACATATATATATATTTTTTGAAAATTTACATATATATATATATATATACATATAAATATATATGCAGGATTTATATACAGGAAATAAATATTGAAGACTGTACAGTTTAAGAGTTTAAGACTTCAAAAGAGATTCAAGACTCATGAGTATCAAGATATCAAAATTTCAAGAGTTCAAGATTATCAGAGTAATAGAGTCTAGTTAATATGTAAAAACTCTGATTAGCACTCTCAAATTCTGATTTCAAATTATTCTTTTAAATTGATTTCAAACTCCTTTCAAAAAGGATTTTAAATCATCCACAGATTTTTACTTATGATTTCCAATATATATATATAAGTTTCTTATATAGTTTATATATAAATATTATATATATATATATATATGTGTGTGTGTGTGTGTGTGTGTGTTTATAATTATATTATATAACTTTATATCATTCACACACACACACACATAGTTTTTAAATCATATGTTTAAATATGTTTTTATACTTGATAAATTATATTTTAAACAACTAGTATTATATCAGGATTTTCCAAAATATATATTGGTTTAAATACTTGAAAAATGATTTAAAATTCAAATTAACATATATATGCCGACATACACAAATGTACATGTCGACATATAACTGTCACAAATTTCAAATTTAAAAAGATGTGTTTTTTCATATTTAAAATGTTCTAAGAACGGTTATGTCCCTTGGAACACTATATAAAAGGTCAGATTTCGAATTTTTTCATAATATATCGTCTACTTCTTCCTCCTTTATCAAACGACCATTATTCTACTTAATTTTCTAAATTTCTACACTTGTAATTTGCTAACTTCAATATAAATTATATCATTCTCCTTCTATTCTCAATCTCTATCAAATACTCTTTGTTTGGTAGTGCTATTCAAGAGTTCTAGGGGAATTGTAATTGATAAGGAAAGGGTTTGTTCCTTGTAGCCCATAAATCAAGGAAAAGGAGCGTGTTAACTGTAATGACCTGGGTTTTTGGCGATCTTGGTTATTCGATATACAACACATATCGAACATCCAAGGATCGAAAATACCGGTCATTAATGAAAGAAATTAGAGGGTGAGGAAAGATAAGATAGAAAGATAGAATAGAAGAAGAAGAAGAACATAACATCAGAGTAACACGAACCTCACAGCGGAACGAATAACATATAATATATATAACATAACTTGAAATATACATCTGTACTTGAATATACATCATTATCAAAGTACAACACTTACAACACAACGGAAATAACTATAGCTATATGATCCTGAAGCCTCCAGCTGTTCAGGTATACCTGTAAATCCCGACTACTTGACTGCCCGTACAAAACTGGGCATCCAAGAGTTTAGGGAAAACAACAAAATAAACTCCGGGTCCGTCATGGGACTGGTATGAGTAAAACAGTTTAAAACAGTTTAAGCAGGTAAATGATATCTCATAAAACCACACCGTATAACGGAACGGGTTTTTCCCTTATGAGAATCCAAATTATCTTTATATCAAAAACCTTTTGATATTATAATAATGTCTATCAACAACAACTATAATAATCATCTAGTAGAAACGCTTCCATCTCACGTTCTATGTATATAGTATACAATCAAAACCGCAAGCACGTATTGGGTAATGGAATTCCCACTATGACAAGGTATGGAACCACCTTCCGATCAGTGTACTCTAGGAACGATACACTGGAGTTCAACAAGAACATCTTGCAACCCGGCCACACATGACCGACCACTCATTTCGCTTGAGTGTATCGAATGTATATCACCAACGGATGGGATCAGCAACCGTTTCCCGTATATATGGGACAACATTGATAGATTTAAGAAGCAAATGAATATTCTCTAGATAGGTGATTATACACCCTACTTCGGAGCGACCGACTTAGCCATGCTGCCTGCTCGATTTCTATCATTTACCGGATGTGAGGCTAGAAGCTATGCTTTATCATCACATCAGATTCACTTCGAATGTCACATCGTCACATCCATCAAATCACCGATTGACATCTACAAACATACATTACGTGTCAGCTAAAAGAAGTTTCCTTCTCCGCTTCCACTCTTGGTATGGTTGAAGAAATCAATGTACGTGACCTTTCTGGAAATACTCTGTCAGACATTCATCCATACAAGTTATCCAGGAACAGGATGAACCGAAGGCACTATTCAGTACATCCATCTTAGGCACTGTTATCGAAGACTTGTACAATAGCCCTTGCACATTACTCCGTCTTCAATTTTCTTTAGCATATATGATTCGCAACGCTTATGCCAATACAGAGTGGTTCTTTGGATAATAATCCAATCGGTCTCTCCATATTAACAACGTTAAAATGGTCAAAACTTCGATAGTCTGTGAGTTAACTATCAAAGAAAAACAAGTGTGCAAACAACGATATTATTTCCAGATGGAAATTATATCGAACAAACATCATTTAACATTAATCTCTTTAGTTTATTTTACATCTCCTGTTTCCCTATATTCAACATTTGCTATTTTCTATATTTAGAAAATATACGTTATTAACACCGGAAACATTTCCATTCCTTGTTTTCTGTATTTAGAAAACATTTCTGATTCTTGTTTGGAAAACATTTCCAAAACTCCTACGTTTGGATTAAGCAGATGTTTAGATAAAACATCGCTATGCCAACTCAACCATTTCCTTAATTTACTAAATTCACTTTACCATCCTTTTCTGCCGAACCTTAACCATTCCTTAGTTAAAACGAAGCCAATCAAGTTGGGGTAGAACTACCTCTCAGACCTTAAATGAACAACATTTCTAACTTTGAAATAGGTAAAGTTCACTTTAAATTTCTTTAACTAACTTCCTTACTTAACCTTTCTTTCGAATAACTATATTCGATTAACTCCCTTTTTTATAACTCTATTTGATTAACTCTATTTGATAATTCTTCTCGAGTAATCCTTTTCAATTAATTCTTTTTGATTAAACTATATTCGAATAACTCATTCCGAATAAACTATATTCGATATCTCCTTTCGAATAAACTATATTCGATATCTCCTTCGAATAAACCATATTCGATTATCTCATTTGGATTACCTCGGTTTGATTAACTTATCTCGACTAACTTAACTTGATTTACTTACTTGATTAACTCAACTCGATTCGATTTATTAGGCTCGACTTACTGGGTTCGACCAACTCGATTCGACTAACTCCTTTAGATTAACTCACTTCGACTAACTCCTTTAGATTTACTAACTTCGACTAACTCCTTTGGATTTACTAACTTCGACTAACTCCTTTAGATTAACTAACTTCGACTAACTCCTTTGGGTTAACTAACTTCGACTAACTCCTTTTGATTAACTAACTTCAACTAACTCCTTTGGGTTAACTAACTTCGACTAACTCCTTTAACCCTATTCGAAAAAACTAATATTCAATAAACTCAATTCGAATAACTCTAGTTCGATTTAACACTATCGATTTACTCTAATGGTTTTACTCTGACTGGTTAACTCTTATTCGAATAACTAATATTCGATTAACTCTATTCAACTAACTCGACTCGACTAACCCCTTTCGAATAACTAATTCGATTTACTAACTTTCGAATACCATATTCGATTTAACTCCTTCCGAATACCATGTTCGATTTTACTAACTTTCGAATACCATATTCGATTTTATAAAGATTTCCTTTTTAACAATGTTTATTCATTTTTAAAGATTTACTTTTAGTAACGGTTCTCTACTTTAAAATGATTTCCTTCTTATAACAGTTTCCTTTATAACGTTTATTCATTTTCTTAATATCTCATATTTATAAATATCCCAATTTATAAATATTTATTATTTATAAATATTCCATTTATAAATATTTTATTTTCAAATATCACTTTGAAAATATTTCCTTATCAACATTTCGGTATGTTTGGATATTCAACGTATCAAATCACGATGATCAGTATCGTCCAAACACATATAATCGACAACAGATTATATATCACATCATATATCACAATATATGAAAAACAATAAAATAAATGTTGAGGAATCTAGTCGGATTCCTCCAACCTGTTTTCCTGCATCACAGATGTTAAACAATATAGATAACATCACTTTCAGTTCCATATGATATATTCTATTGAACAGAATCAATATAGAAATTCAACTAACTGACTAGCAGTTCAATCAAACAGTCAACACACAGTCAATCAGCCAATATTTAACAGTTCTAAAAATACAACATGAAATTATAAACTGTTCAGAGTTAGTGAGATTTACTCACATTGGACGATCATCGTTAATAACGATAACCATCGCTCGATTTGATTCAGACAGACAATTTATTTTATGATAAATTGTAACGAGCTCCGATGGACTTGCAATCAGTTCCATCGTGTAGTGTCCGTCCATACGATCCCAACGCAACTTACGGTTCGTCAATCTGATATCGTATGATCAAGTTATCACATCGACAAGTTAATACATATTTAAATAAATTTAAACTTGGATTGGAATTTTAAAACGGGCCTTAACTTTCTTTGTTGGCCCAACAACCCTCAGCCCGCTCTACAGACCCTTCTTCCCCGTTTGACTTGAACCCGTCGCTCCTTAACACTTCAACAGACATTAGCCGATTCTTCAAATTCCCAAACTGCTTCTCCTCCTTCCACCATTAAACCAAACCGAAAACTCCACAATACTCCTCAACAATTTCCACATCACCCCATACCCTTCACTCTGAACTCAAACGCACCAAGCAAATTGCGTCGACGGGAAAAAAACCCATCAGTACTGTACAGGTATCGAACTTAATCAACACCGAATACCCCAAAAATCTGTCGATCGGCTCCTCTTCTAATCTGGAATCCATATACATACCCGAAATCCGCTAACAATGATCCTTCTTCACCAATTTGTTAACCTAGCTTAACACTGGGAAGAAGAACATCGAACAAAAGTTGTTCGAACCCAATAACAGGTACACGAGATTGAAGAGTAACACCAGGAGAATTCGAAAACACTGGTATTTGGATTTATAAGATTTTATTTGAATTACTCTTGATTTAGAAGAGGTATTTTCACTTTGGGATAAGGAAGACCGACGGCGGAAAATTTGACCAAGAGAGAAAATGAAATTAGGTCTTAAGGGAAGGTGGGGGTATATATAGGAAGTTTAGATATTTATTGATATTTTATTTTAATCGTTATTTATCCGTTTCAACACTCTAAAAATCCCTATAAACACACATGATATCTAGAAATCATGAAAACCGGCATGCAGCTACAGTTCGACATTTCGGTCCCAACGAAACTGGTTTCGTCGAATTCCGACTCCATATGCTCACATAACGTATTTTTAACTGTCAGAATACTGACTGTTCCTCACTCTAAAAATCCTTACGGCCACACACTGACTCTAAAATTCACGAAACTGGAAATCTAACAACTATTTGACATTGCGGATCCAACAAAATTAGTTTCGTCGAATTCTGACTCCGTTTGCAAAACTGTCTATTTTTAAAGCTTTGGATGACCCATTTAAATATTTAAATATAATTAAATTTAATATTTAAAAATAAATATTATCGGCTATATTCACAGCGGAATACCATACAGCTCCAAAATATTCCTCTATGAATTTCCAGCTTGATATTTCAATTCTCGATTAAATTGATATTCGATTTATAATGAAATTCCTTTTATAAATATAAATAAATTATAAAGGAATTCCACAGCGACTTTTCTAAAATTTGATTTGGACATAAATCAAAATCCAAACGATGAAATCTCGATTTTTCTCTTTCACTAGAAAGATATACTCCACCAGCTCCACATGTTTCTTATTTTACAGAAATCCGGCTTAAAACGAATCCTGTACATTCAGTTGAAGTTCAAATCGCCAATTTACGAACTGTAGCACCATTTCGAGCTCGATTTTAATTATATTATAACTCTACGTTCAAACTGTCGTTTATATAATATATTCATTATTCTAATTAAATTCCAAGCTGAATTAAATATCACAGATGATCCAGTTCACACCATATTGCCATTTCAGCCAATTTTGATTATTTCAGAATTAAATATATTATTTAATTTATTATTTTAATTAAATATTTACCATTATTTAATTCCACGACCATTAAATTCTCTAAACCACCATTTCAATAATTAAATAAATTAATTATAATACCTCTGCCAATGCGGGTCATTACAATCTTCCCCACTTAAAATAATTTCATCCTCGAAATTGCTAAGGTAGAGAACGACTCTATCGACTGGTTAGAACATATTTGTTCACTTCTTAACTCCAATTTCAACTGGACCAATCTAATTTCAAATTAAAAATTTATTTTATTCCTATCAACGAAAATTTCCAAAAATCCTCAAAATTTTCTAATCGCTTAACTCTTCAAATTTTGTTTTTGCCAGCACCTCCTTCGTACTGGTCAATAGGTCAAACTCCAACTCGCCTCTCTAGGCCATCTCCATCTCAAAATAAAGTCAAACAGCCAAGCGGCTTGCCAATTCGGCTCATCAAAATCTCATACCATATGAAATATAAACTTGTACCTTTTTGTCGGCATATCATTTTATCCTTTCCATCTGTTATCAATTCAGCGGATACAAGGGTCATCCCAATCAAATTCCAATCTGCTTTTATCCACAACACAACCATTCGCTTATACTCAAGCCAAATATCATTACAACTCGAGTTTCCTTCTCGATTCCCAACTCTTAACTTGATTATCACATTACACTTCAAATTTGAATCTCACAATCCAATTTGTCTTGATATCATTCTAATTCAGTCTCAGTTACCACTTTAGTGGCTCTACTTTTAATTCCACTTTGCTTTAACAAATTTCTGTTAAATTTGTTTTTAATTTAAACAGTCTTTCCCTGGGAGTTTTTAACAGTTTACTCTTTTTGAAATCAATTTTTCCTTTTGAACATGTCACTGAGCCCTTAATTAATATTCCATTAATTAAATCACTTCTCTATTTCTTTATCAATATTTGTTAACCAAATATTTTCAATAACCATATTGGCCTTTTATGTTATTTGGAAAACATTTCCGAATATCGCCTTCCTTTATTTTCTAAACTTTAGAAAATATATGCTATTTAAAATTGGAAAATATTTCAATTACTTATCTCTTTTCCGATCTCGTTTCTTTCTATACTTAGGAAATATTTTTTATTATATTTCCAAGCTTACACTTATTTTGGGTTAAAACGAATGTTGTGTAAAACATCGTTACGACAACCCAAATACTATATTCAACTAACTCTTATTCAACGTTGACCTTCGAGCCTGAAATCTTACTATTTATTTATTAATAATGAAATCAATCAAGTTGGGGTATAACTACCTCTCAGACCTTGACTGAATAACATTTATAACATCAAAACAGATATGACTACTTACTCGAAAAATCAATACCATACAACTACTTGTTCACTTTTAAACACGTATACTTTCTCTTTCTATTCTTACTAGATTTTATTCTTAGTCTTCCTTTTTGATTATACTATTCTATTTCTAAGTTTGCTTCCTTATCGACTTTTATATATATCGATACGTTGATTTCTAACTATCAAATTATCTTAAAAATATTCTAACTCCTTAAATTTCCGGAAAAATTCGCCATAACCTCCTTTGTACCGGGAGCATCGGGATATTTCAAATAGTCTCCCATGGCCCTCTCCAATCCAAAAGAAAAAGAAAAAGCCAAGCGGCCAGCCGATACGGTGCATAAAATCTCATATATGAATCAAATACATACCTTTTCTTTGAGCATTCTATTTATATACCTTCATACCTTATCCATACCTATCTCATGTATATTTATACCTGTCCAATCTATTTTAACTATACTTGATCGTTTTAACTCAATTCGTTAATTAATTTGTTAATTAACTCTTTAGTCTATTTCACTTTTATATTTGAACATGACATGTTCAAATATATTTTAACTTGCTTATTAACTAATTTGTATCAAAATTTCAAATTTAAGTTCTATATTCGATTTCGAATATCCATTTACAAATCCAATTCACTTTCAAAGTTCAACTTCGAATTCAAAACTCGATTAACTAATTCCTCTTCGACTTAGTTAATTCGATTAAATTTCTATTCAAATTTTATATCACTTCTATTACTCAAATCTATATTTCAAATTCTATTCTTCAAATTCTATATATCAAATTCTATATATCAAATTCTATTTGAATTTCTATATTCAATTTCCATATATTCAAATTCTATATTTGAATTCCTTTATACTTTCTATATTCAAATTCCATATATTCAAATTCTATATTTGAATTCCTTTATACTTTCTATATTCAAATTCCATATATTCAAATTCTATATCACTTCCATTGAATTTCATATATTCAAACTCCCTTTTAATTTCTATATTCAATTTCTATTTCAAACTTTCTTTATTCATTCTTTATTATAAATCCCATTTTGAAATTCAACACAACTTGTCTTTCCTAAAACAATTTCAAAATAGTATCTCTAGTAGTAATTCGTCACTTACAACTCGTAAATGAATACTGATGATGCAGCTGTCATCATCAGAATCTATTTTCCAGCGATCGAAGTGAGTTCAATACTATAAAACCATTTCTAAACATTTCCACTTTGAAATTCATTTCAAAATATAATCCACACTGCTTGTAAAACAATTTAAAATCTCCCAGGATCTTAAATTTTCCTTATTTTTATTCCAAATCCATTACAAACACTTATCCAATTCTCGAGAGTTTTAACTCAATTTCTGGTTTAAAATTTCAGATTCAACTCATCTGATTTCACGTATATGAATTCTGATTGGTTATTAACATAACCATTAAATTTATAATCTTACTCGATTATAATAACAACCAATATATCCACTATATTATAATTTTGACATATATATCTTCTCTATATCAAGATATACCTTGGGTAAACTTATTTTAATTTACCCTCTTTCCAAAACATATCATGACGACCCATCGTATTCGAGTGTTTATAAACTCCTACCGATACAGTGGATCAAAATGATCGACCAGAACTCATAAACAACTCAACCAATAAATCTCCACAATATAAAACAATTTTTATATCAATAACAAATACGTTCACTCTTATATATATACACTCAATCTTAGTCTAGGGTATTACTAACCCCATCTCTACTGAGTCACGCCACAGAGCCAAGTAAAATCACTTAACTTAAGCTCTAATACCAACTGTAATGACCTGGGTTTTTGGCGATCTTGGTTATCCGATATACAACACATATCGAACAAACAAGGATCGAAAATACCGGTCATTAATGAAAGAAATTAAAGGGTGAGGAAAGATAAGATAGAAACTTAGAATAGAAGAAGAAGAAGAAGAAGAAGAACACAACATCAGAGTAACACAAACCTCACAGCGGAACGAATTACATATAATATATATAACATAACTTGAAATATACATCTGTACTTAAATATACATCATTATCAAAGTACAACACTTACAACACAGCGGAAATAACTATAGCTATATGATCCTGAAGCCTCCTGCTCCAGCTCTTCAGGTATATATGTAAATCCCGACTACTTGACTACCCGTACAAAACTGGGCACCCAAGAGTTTAGGGAAAACAACAAAATAAACTTCGGGCCAGTCATGGGACTGGTATGAGTAAAACAGTTTAAAACAGTTTAAGCAGGTAAATGATATCTCATAAGACCACGCCGTATAACGGAACGGGTTTCTCCCTTATGAGAATCCAAATTATCTTTATATCAAAAACCTTTTGATATTATAATAATGTCTATCAACAACAACTATAATAATCATCTAGCAGAAACGCTTCCATCTCACGTTCTACATATATAGTATACAATAAAAACCGCAAGCACGTATTGGGTAATGGATTTCCAACTATGACAAGGTATGGAACCACCTTCCGATCAGTGTACTCTAGGAACGATACACTGGAGTTCAACAAGAACATCTTGCAACCTGGCCACACATGACCGACCACTCATTTCGCTTAAGTGTATCGAATGTATATCACCAACGGTTGGGATCAACAACCGTTTCCCGTATATATGGGGCAACATTGATAGATTTAAGAAGCAAATAAATATTCTCTAGATAGGTGATTATACACCCTACTTCGGAGCGACCGACTTAGCCATGTTGCCTGCCCGATTTCTGTCATTTACCGGATGTGAGGCTAGAAGCTACGCTTTATCATCACATCAGATTCACTTCGAATGTCACATCGTCACATCCATCAAATCACCGATTGAAATCTACAACCATACATTACGTGTCAGCTAAAAGAAGTTTCCTTCTCCGCTTCCACTCTTGGTATGGTTGAAGAAATCAATGTACGTGACCTTTCTGGAAATACTCTGTCATACATTCATCCATACAAGTCATCCAGGAACAGGATGAACCGAAGGCACTATTCAGTACATCCATCTTAGGCACTGTTATCTAAGACTTGTACAATAGCCCTTGCACTTTACTCCGTCTTCAATTTTCTTTGGCATATATGATTCGCAACGCTTATGCCAATACAGAGTAGTTCTTTGGATAATAATCCAAACCGTCTCTCCATATTAACAACGTTAAAATGGTCAAAACTTCGATAGTCTGTGAGTTAACTATCAAAGAAAAACAAGTGTGCAAACAACGATATTATTTCCAGATGGAAATTATATCGAACAAACATCATTTGACATTAATCTCTTTAGTTCATTTTACATCTCCTGTTTCCCTATATTCAACATTTGCTATTTTCTATATTTAGAAAATATATGTTATTAACACTGGAAACATTTCCATTCCTTGTTTTCTGTATTTAGAAAACATTTCTGATTCTTGTTTGGAAAACATTTCCAAAACTCCTACGTTTGGATTAAGCAAATGTTTAGATAAAACATCGCTATGCCAACTCAACCATTTCCTTAATTTACTAAATTCACTTTACCATCCTTTTCTGCCGAAACTTAACCATTCCTTAGTTAAAACGAAGCCAATCAAGTTGGGGTAGAACTACCTCTCAGACCTTAACTGAACAACATTTCTAACTTTGAAATAGGTAAAGTTCACTTTAAATTTCTTTAACTAACTTCCTTACTTAACCTTTCTTTCGAATAACTATATTCGATTAACTCCCTTTTTTATAACTCTATTTGATTAACTCTATTTGATAATTCTTCTCGAGTAATCCTTTTCGATTAATTCTTTTTGATTAAACTATATTCGAATAACTCATTCTGAATAAACTATATTCGATATCTCCTTTCGAATAAACTATATTCGATATCTCCTTTCGAATAAACGATATTCGATTATCTCATTTGGATTACCTCGGTTTGATTAACTTATCTCGACAAACTTAACTTGATTTACATACTTGATTAACTCAACTCGATTCGATTTATTAGGCTCGACTAACTGGGTTCGACCAACTCGATTCAACTAACTCCTTTAGATTAACTCACTTCGACTAACTCCTTTAGATTTACTAACTTCGACTAACTCCTTTGGATTTACTAACTTTGACTAACTCCTTTAGTTTAACTAACTTCGACTAACTCCTTTGGGTTAACTAACTTCGACTAACTACTTTTGATTAACTAACTTCAACTAACTCCTTTGGGTTAACTAACTTCGACTAACTCCTTTAACCCTATTCGAAAAAACTAATATTCGATAAACTCAATTCGAATAACTCTAGTTCGATTTAACTCTATCGATTTACTCTAATGGTTTTACTCTGACTGGTTAACTCTTATTCGAATAACTAATATTCGATTAACTCTATTCAACTAACTCGACTCGAATAACCCCTTTCGAATAACTAATTCGATTTACTAACTTTCGAATACCATATTCGATTTAACTCCTTTCGAATACCATATTCGATTTTACTAACTTTCGAATACCATATTCGATTTTATAAAGATTTCATGATTTACTTTTAGTAATGGTTCTCCACTTTAAAATGATTTCCTTCTTATAACAGTTTCCTTTTTACAACGTTTATTCATTTTCTAAATATCTCCTATTTATAAATATCCCAATTTATAAATATTTCTTATTTATAAATATTCCATTTATAAATATTTTATTTTCAAATATCACTTTGAAAATATTTCCTTATCAAGGATATTCAACGTATCAAATCACGATGATCAGTATCGTCCAAACACATATAATCGACAACAGATTATATATCACATCATATATCATAATATATGAAAAACAATAAAATAACTGTTGAGGAATCCAGTCGGATTCCTCCAACCTGTTTCCCTGCATCACAGATGTTAAACAATATAGATAACATCACTTTCAGTTCCATATGATATATTCTGTTGAACAGAATCAATATAGAAATTCAACTAACTGACTAGCAGTTCAATCAAACAGTCAACACACAGTCAATCAGCCAATATTTAACAGTTCTAAAAATACAACATGAAATTATAAACTATTCAGAGTTAGTGAGATTTACTCACATTGGACGATCATCGTTAATAACGATAACCATCGCTCGATTTGATTCAGATGGACAATTTATTTTATGATAAATTTTAACGAGCTCCGATGGACTTCCAATTAGTTCCATCGTGTAGTGTCCGTCCATACGATCCCAACGCAACTTACGGTTCGTCAATCTGATATCGTATGATCAAGTTATCACATCGACAAGTTAATACATATTTAAATAAACTTAAACTTGGATTGGAATTTTAAAACGGGCCTTAACTTTCTTTGTTGGCCCAACAACCCTCAGCCCGCTCTGCAGACCCTTCTTACCCGTTTGACTTGAACCCGTCGCTCCTTAACACTTCAACAGACATTGGCCGATTCTTCAAATCCTCAAACTACTTCTCCTCCTTCCACCATTAAACCAAACCGAAAACTCCACAATACTCCTCATCAATTTCCACATCACCCCATACCCTTCACTCTGAACACGAACGCACCAAGCAAATTGCATCGACGGGAAAAAAACCCATCAGTACTGTACAGGTATCGAACTTAGTCAACACCGTATACCCCAAAAATCCGTCGATCGGCTCCTCTTCTAACCTGGAATCCATATACATACCCGAAATCCGCTAACAATGATCCTTCTTCACCAATTTGTTAACCTAGCTTAACGCTGGGAAGAAGTACATCGAACAAAAGTTGTTCGAACCCAATAACAGGTACACAAGATTGAAGAGTAACACCAAGAGAATTTGAAAACATTGGTATTTGGATTTATAAGATTTTATTTGAATTACTCTTGATTTTAGAAGAGGGATTTTCACTTTGGGATAAGAAAGACCGGCGGCGGAAAATTTGACCAAGAGAGAAAATGAAATTAGGTCTTAAGGGAAGGTGGGGGTATATATAGGAAGTTTAGATATTTTTTGATATTTTATTTTAATCGTTATTTATCCGTTTCAACACTCTAAAAATCCCTATAAACACACATGATATCTAAAAATCATGAAAACCGACATGCAGCTATAGTTCGACATTTCGGTCCCAACGAAACTGGTTTCGTCGAATTCCGACTCCGTATGCTCACATAGTGTATTTTTAACTGTCAGAATACTGACTGTTTCTCACTCTAAAAATCCGTACGGCCACGCACTGACTCAAAAAATCACGAAACTGGAAATCTAACAACTATTTGACATTGCGGATCCAACAAAATTAGTTTCGTCGAATTCCGACTCCGTTTGCAAAACTGGCTATTTTTAAAGCTCTGGATGACCCATTTAAATATATAAATATATTTAAATATATAAATATATTTAAATATAATTAAATCTAATATTTAAAAATAAATATTATTGTCTATATTCACAGCGGAATACCATACAGCTCTAGAATATTCCTCTATGAATTTCCAACTCGATATTTCAATTCCCGATTAAATCGATATTCGATTTATAATGAAATTCCTTTTATAAATATAAATAAATTATAAAGGAATTCCACAGCGACTTTTCTAAAATTTGATTTGGACATAAATCAAAATCTACACGATGAAATCTCGATTTTTCTCTTTCACTAGAAAGATAAACTCCACCAGCTCCACACGTTTCTTGTTTTACAGAAATCCGGCTTAAAACGAATCCTGTACATTCAGTTGAAGTTCAAATCGCCAATTTACGAACTGCAGTGCCATTTCGAGCTCGATTTTAATTATATTATAACTCTACGTTCAAACTGTCGTTTATATAATATATTCGTTATTCTAATTAAATTCCAAGCTGAATTAAATATCACAGATGATCCAGTTCACACCATATTGCCATTTCAGCCAATTTTGATTATTTTAGAATTAAATATATTATTTAATTTATTATTTTAATTAAATATTTACCATTATTTAATTTCACGACCATTAAATTCTCTAAACCACCATTTCAATAATTAAATAAATTAATTATAATACCTCTGCCAATGCGGGTCATTTCATTAACCTTGTAGTCGTGAAATCAAGGGTGTTGGACCAGTATTAACGTAGTAGCCGTGAAATCAAGGGGGTTGTAATTGGATACTGATATTAATAAAACTCTGCACAATCCGGCGTTGCGTAGGACTAAACGTAGGAGTAATCTGAACCAGTATAAAATATGGTGTGTTCTTTACTTTTCTGCATTTTATTTCTTTTTATTTCTTCACCTGTGATTTTTTCTGTTGTGATATTCAATCTGTGATTCATATAGTAGTTTGAGTTATTATTAATTGTTTAAGTTTTCTATAAATTCTTTAAAACACTATTCACCTCCCTTTAGAGTTAGTTTTGCCTTAAGATTCATGATTCTCATCTGTAACAATTAGTATCAAAGCATAGGTTTTTATAATTTCATCATCTGAATTTTGGAAATATTAAATGGCAAATTTTGAAATGATTTATAATACTAATTTAAATCCATGCATTGCATCAGTATTAGATGAGTCTGCATTACATTCTATTGAAAAATCAAGTTATCTATTGAATTGTTGTTTTACTAGGGAAAAGGTGTGTTACATGGCTGTTGAAAATTCAAATCTTGATGGTCAAATAATGGAAATCAAAAACGACAAATGGATATTGGATAGTGGCCGGTTAAGATATATAACGGGAAATCCAGAATTACTGAACAATCTAGTATATGAAGATGGAGGAATGGTCAACTTTGGTGATAATTCTAATGGATGTGGTTGGGATCGACAATGTCGGTAGTTCTGAAACACCTACTATTTCTGATGTTTTATTAGTTAGGAATTTAAAACATAACTTACTAAGTATAAGTCAACTATGCAATAAAGGTTATAAAATCAATTAAATGCTTTATAGAAGATAAAAATTCAAAAATAATATTCAAAGGGGATAGAAAGAAAAATACTTATATACTAAGCATGAAAATTTCCAGCGATAATTTATGTCTTATGACAACAACTGAACTTGGATCTGGCATAAGAGATCGGTCATATAAATTTCAAACATATTTCTAGAATTTTAAAATTAGATTCAATTAGAGGCTTACACAAAATGAAGTTTAAAGTTAATAATTTATGCGACGCTGGTCAATTCGGAAAATTGAAAAGAAATTCGTTTAAATCTAAAGAAGAAATAACAACCTCAAAACCATTAGAATTAATTCACATGGATCTATTCGGTCCATCCCAAACTCGAACGATAAATGACAATAGATATGTTTACGTTATAATTGATTATTTTTCTAGATTTACTTGGACTCTGTTTCTTAAAAATAAAAGTGATGCTTTTGATTAATTTAAAACCTTTGCTAAAAGAATTCAAAATTTACTATCTTTAAAAATTAAAACAATATGCAGTGATCACGGTGGAGAGTTTGAAAATGCAAATTTAGAAAAAAATTGTAACAAAAGGGGATAACCCATAATTTTTGTTTCCCTAGAACCCCTTAACAAAATGGAGTAGTTGAATGTAAGCATAGATCAATTCAATAATGTTCTAGAACCATGTTATCAGATAATAACTTACTAAGAAATTTTTAGGCTGAGGATGTGATACCCCACGTCCGTTAATGTCACTTTTTATCAGAATGCATTAAGTTCTATGAAGTGTTATAGGTAAACAGAAATAGAATCTCATAAGACAATATATAAAATAGCAGCAAAAATTTAAAACTTCATTTTTCCAATAGAAAACATCATGGTCTCAAAATCAAGTTACAACATTAGACTGAAATACTGGAATAAAATACATCAAATAAAAACATCTTTCTTGCACTAAAAACCATCAGAGTACAGAAATGAAAAATCATAAACCACATAAGTAGCCATAAATAAGTAGACAACAAGTCAAATCAATACATCAAAGCAGATCCAGATCCAAGTAGAAACAGAAGAGAGAATCCTAATCAAGCCTAAGCGTTCCCACCTTGAGAACCTTGGAAGGGGGGAAGAGAAATAAAAGGAAACAAAACGGGTCAGACATAAAAACTGGCGAGTCCAGTGACTTTTAGCATATAAGGAAATGAAAGTATTGGGACAGATAAATAAACTGGATGAGAGAGAACTGTAGTATAAAACAGGTATAAACAGGGTAAATAGAATAAACAGGATAGACTATGCTTCTCAATTACTTTACCAATACTACTATACTGAATTAAGTGTTTTCCAATTACTTAAAAGAAACAGAATGATCCTAACTAAAATATAATGGTAGGCTTAGGTGTACTTATATTAATGGGTTTTACCCCAAACAGACATAACAGGTACCTAAACAGTAATAATGGGTGTTACCCCCAAACAGCAATAACAGGTACCTAAACAGGACTAGATGTACCTTAATTACTAGCCCAACGATCGGCTCCCTAACACGTAAATACCCAATGTAGACCCCACAGTAGGGTGCATTACTTCCTAAGGTGGAAATCTATAAAAGGACACATGCCTATCTACAGGTGTTATGGCGTCTTATTTTCCCAGGAAGGTCAGACCCATGCACACACATGACCGCATTAGAACGTGCCATCATAACACCCCATCCCAGATGAACCTCTAATAATTAGCTCAGTAAGCATGCCCTGACCCCTACCTGGTGTGGGGTCCTCGTTTAATACCAGAATGGTTTACTAACTAATATGGGTCCCAAACAACAAATGATACAAGTCAAACCCCTAAACTTGTGTCCCCAATCAACTAGGATTTCCACAGGTTAAATCTTAAAGCCTACCACAAATTCAACAGGTTGAGTTTTACACGGGTTAGCAATGTTCATACAACCCCAATAGATTAAATCGGTTTACTTAACCCCCACAAATTAAACAGGTTACACAGGTGACATACAGTTTTATTAACATGTTCCACTTAATCTTTAAATTAAGCCTATAAATTTACTTGATCATACACCCCCAATTTTTTTCATATTACATAGTATAGGTATGCCCTAAATTTTAGTCATATTCTATTGGATATTCCCCCAAATTATCATTCCCATCCCATTTCGTTTGTATGCATATTTCAGCGATATTGGCCTAGGCCTGAAGGTAGCCTAGGCTATAAAAATAAAAAGGAAATGAGAGAGGAAGAAGAACAGAAATAGGCATATAAAAACAACTGAACAGCAGATTAGGTGGATGTAAAATTACATGTGATTATAACAGATCTGTTTTAGATATAAATCAGTTTTTAGCAGGCATAGGTTCAGATCCAGTTTATTAACATGCCAAGGTTACTGTTAATTTTTTATATCTAAAAGTAACATGAACTCACAAATATTGGATCTAAAGAATAGAGAATAATATATTGATATTGCAGAAGAGATTCTTGTATATGTGTAGGCTATTATTGAAGAAGATAGCGTAACTCAATCCAAGCTGAGGCAACATCTCCTTATCTCCACTGTTTTAGGTGTAGAAAACAATAGAAATGTTAGCCTTATATAGATTTTTTTCCCATGAATCTCGCTAAGAAACAATTCTAGGTTCAGGAACTGAACCAAGCCTGATCTTGGGTGGGTCGACCTAGGGCTCAACCCAAGGTCGGCACACCCTTGAGTGGGTCGACTCCCCTGGGGTGTAGGTCGACCCCCAACGGGCTTAATTCCCACATGGTCTGCCCGCTTCGAATTTGAATTGTTTTGAAATTTCTGGTTTGATTTTGTTTATATATATATATATCCTATATGTATACAAACTTCTAACCTTAATATCTTCTTCATACGATGTCCGTTTTACGCAAACTCGGAGTTTATCTGAACTAGAATTCCGAGATGAACGTAATGGTACAGTCCGTTTTACTAATTTAAGTATTCTTTAGTTTACTAATGTTCTTGAAAATTATGGGGTGTTACATTCTTCCCTACTTAAAGGATTTCGTCCTCGAAATCTCCAAGTTAAGAATGGTATACTCCTAACAACCACAACCATCTACTCATCCATCATCCATAAGCATTCGTTGTCCTTAAGATTTTTTTCTAATGCTTGTATGAACATATGCATACACTAATGCAAAAATCAGGTAGTCAACTGATTCAGTTGACCTCCTTAATGCAATTTATGTTCGTGCCATGTAACCAAAATGTATGCAAATAATCCTATTATAATATGTAAGCTCTATATGTGTGTACAATCATTCATCCAAATGCAACATCCATATGATGATACATCCATTTCCATCCATATAAAATCCTAATGCGCACACATCCATATGCAATATGTAAGTGATTGAGCCGATCTAGTGTCGTGTGTGTGTATATGCATTCATGAGCAACTACTAGCAAACACTCACATCCACTTGCATCCATCAAACATAACATGTCTCAAACACATGTTTACACCCATTGATTTTCTACCTAAAGGTCAAAGAAACCGATCGATATGATACATGTAAATGGTAGAAACAAGTACTAAAGGCTTGGAAAAAGAAGTTAAGAACATACCCTTGAAAAGAAAAAGGTACGAAGAGCGAATCTTGTCCTTAGTCTCCCAAGTTGCATCTTCGCTGTCTTCTCCCTATTGTACTTTCATCAACTTGACCTCTCTGTTATGTAGCTTCTAAACCTCTGATCTAAGTATACAGGTAGGAACTCGTCTAACTGTCACCTACCTTTCTACCTCTGCTTCCTTAAACATGCTCGGCTCAACTACTTCTGTCGTATCGTGCAGACATTTCTGCAAATGGGAAATGTGGAAAACATCGTGAACACCTGCCAACCTCTCTGGTAGTCTCACCCTATAGGCCATCTGGTTTATCCTCTCTACAATGGGAAATGGCCCTATAAACCTTGGTGCCAACTTCCTTATAGATCCAAAACGAACCACATTCCTCACGATGATACTTTGATGAAATCCTATGGCCAAATCTAACTGTGAGAAAACAGATGCGCTAACAAGTTGGTCAAATAGATCGTCATTCCTTGGGAGTAGGTGCCTATTCTTCTTTGTGAGCTTATTCAACTCTCTATAATCCACATATAGACGAAGCGATCCATCTACCTTAGTTGCGAAGATGACTAGAGCACCCCATTCTGATATACTTCACCTAATAAACCCCTTCTCAAGTAGCTCCCTTACTTGCTTACTAGTCTCCCTCCTTTCTCTAGGATCCATGTGGCGCACAAGTAATGTGACTAGCTTCGCAATGTCCACTGAGTATATCTGGAAATCAATCTCATGCCTCGGAGGAAATCCCCTAACCTCATCTAAAACATCCGGATACTCATAGACTATAGGTACAGATCGCAAATCATCAACAAAAGCATCAAGTGATTCTAGGAAACTAAGCATAACAAACCCCCTTGGGTCAAAGGAAATCTTGAGAGTCCTCTCACGGCAAGTCAAAAATCTAACGACCCTCCTCTCACAGTCTAGGATGGCACCATACATGGCTAGCCAATCCATCCCTAGAATCAAACTGTAGGCCATAAAACCAAGCACATATGCGTTGCACTCGAACTCAACACCCAACATAGATATCCTCAAACCCTGACATATCATAGACATATGAGCCGTACCCCCAATAAGGTTTGAGACAATAGTGGGATAAAAAACAATACTAGTACAAAGGTGCAGAGACTCAACCACATAATCAGATATAAAAGAATGAGAAGCACCAAAATCAAAAAAAGTTCTAACTGGATGATCAAAAAGAGAAATCGAACCTTCAACAGAAACTTTCTTACCTCTGTCCATTCTGCTAGCCTCTAGAGCATGCACCATGCCCTCTAGAAGGTCCTGTCCTCTGCCCCTGTCCTTGCTTCTTTGGGCATTCCTTGCTATAGTGTCCAGTTTCACCATAGCTGTAACAACAATTCTTTCTTTTTCTGCAAACCTTGACTACATGACCCAAACCCCCACAGCCATGACATTTCTTCTTATTCTGAGCTTTGTCGTTATTTTCACCTTTCTTTTGCTGTTCTTTTTTGGACCACGTTTTTATGTTTTGCGTCTCATCCGTCTTAACCTCCTTTTTCTCGTCCTTGCCTTCTCCGTGAATCAGTTCCATATCAACCAGCCTCTCAAAATTAGCCCCCATCGGAATGTGAGATAATGCCAATGCTTGAAGAGATTGGTTTCCTCTTGTAAACCTTAAAGCTTTCTTATGCGGGGTATTCACCAGCTCCAGACCAAACCTTGCCAACTGATTGAAATTATTGACATACTCTTTAACAAACATGCTTCCTTGCTTACGTGCCAGAAATCTCTCCATCTGCATACTCTCTTCTACCTGAGAAAGAGACTTCATATTGAATCTCTATTGGAAATCATCCCAAGTATCAACTGGACGCCCTGCCTGCGTCACTTCCGACCAGAACGAAGCCTCATCCTTAAGCTACCATGCAGCCAACTGTATATTTCTGCGGTCATCAACCTCAAAAAGCCCAAAACAATTCTCTATCTCTTTTAGCCAATTCCGTGCTTCCACAAAGATTTCAGTTCCACGAAATGGTTTTCCTCCCATAGCACAGAAGTCCTTGCATATCTTCGAGAAATTTTCCGCTCGTATAGGAGGAGGAACATCGGCTGCAGATGAGGGAGGGGCATCTCCTTGGCCTCCGGCAGGCGCCGTAGCTTCAAGATACCTACGAAAACTAGCCGATATCAGAACGCCCTCGGGAAGATTCGGTTCCCCCAGACCATGCTGAAAAGAAAAAGAGAAGGGGTTCAAATAGAGAATCGAAAGGTACTTTATATGGCTTTGGGGAATATTTTTCTAAAAACAGACTTTTCTTTGAAAATACTTTTCTTTTTATAACAGTTTTCAAAACTTTTTTCCGATCTTGTAACCTTCAACTTTGATAACAAATATGACACCCCACGTCCGTTAATGTTACTCTTTATCAGAATGCATTAAGTTCCGTGAAGCATTATAGGTAAACAGAAACAGAATCTCACAAGATAGATATATAAAATAACAGCGGAAATTTAAAACTTTATTTTTCCAACAGAAAATATCATGGTCTCAAAATCCAGTTACAACATCAGACTGAAATACTGGAAAAAATACATCAAATAAAAACACCTGCCTTGCGCTAAAAACCATCAAGGTACTGAAATGAAAAATCATAATCCCCATAAGTAGCCATAAACAAGTAGACAAGTAGTCAAAGCGTTGCATTAAAGCAGATCCAATTCCAAGCAAAAACAGAAGAGAGAATCCTAATCAAGCCTGAGCGTTCCCGCCCTGAGAACCCGGAGGGGAAAGGAAGAGAGAAAAGGAAAAAAAATGGGTCAGACATAAAGTCTGGCAAGTCCAGTGACTTTTAACATATAAAGAAATAAAAGTATCAAGATAGTAAATAAACTAGATGAGAGATAACTGTAGTATATAACAGGAATAAAAAGGATGGACAGGATAAACAAGATAGTCTATGCTTCTCAATTACTTTCTCTACACCAATACTAGTACGTCGAATTAAGTGTTTTCCAATTACTTAACAGAAACAGAATGATCCCAACAGAAACATAAATGGTAGACTTAGGTGTACTTCTAGTAATGGGTTTTACCCTTAATAGAAATAACAAGTACCTAAACAAAAATAATGGGTGTTACCCCCAAACAGAAATACAGGTACCTAAACAGGACTAGATGTACCCTAATTACTACCCCCAAGCGATCGGCTCCCTACCACGTAAATACCTTGTGTTAGCCCCACAGCAGGGTGTATTACTTCCTAAAGTGGCAACCACCAGAAGGACATAGACCTATTTACAGGTGATACGGCATCTTATTTTCCTAAATAGACTAGACCCATGCACGCACATGACCCCGTTGGAACGCGCCATTAGAACACCCCATTCCAGATGAACCTCTTATAATTAGCTCAGTAAGTGTGCCCCGTCCCCTGCCTAGTGCGGGGTCCCCTTTTAATACTAGAATGGGTTACTGACTAATATGGGTCCCACACAACATATGACATAAGTCAAACCCCTTAACTTGTGTCCCCAATCAACTAGGATTTCCACGGGTTGTCCTACAGCCAAACCCCCCACGAATTCAATAGGTTAAGTTTTACGTGGGTTGACAGTGTTCATACAACCCCAACAGATTAAACAAGTTTACTTAATCCCCAATAGATTAAACAGGTTACATATGTGACATACAGTTTTATTAACATGTTCCAGTTAATCTTTAAATTAAGCCTACAGATTTACTTGTTCATACACCCCCAATTTCAGTCATATTACACAGTATAGCTATGCCCCAAATTTTAGTCGTATTCATAGTATAGGATATGCCCCCAAATTATCATTCCCAATTTCATTCGTACACATATTTTAATGATATTGGCCTAGGAGCGAAGGTAGCCTAGGCTATAAAAATAAAAACGAAATGAGAGAGGAAAAAGAACAGAAATAGGCATATAAAACCAACTGAACATCAGAATAGGTGTATGTAAAATTACATGTGATTATAGTAGATCTGTTTTAGATATAAATCAGTTTCTTAACAGGCATAAGTTCAGATCCGGTTTATTAACATGTCAAAGTTACTGTTAAATTTTTATATCTAAAAGTAACATGAACTCACAGAGATTGGATCTAAAGAACAGGGAATAATATGCTGATATTGCAGAAGAGATTCCTGTATGTGTGTAGGCTGTTGTTGTAGAAGATAGTCTAATTCAATCCAAGCTGAGGCAACATCTCCTTGTCTCCACTGTTTTAGGTGTAGAAAACAATAGAAATGCTGGCCTTTATATAGACTTCTTCCGATGAATCTCGCTAAGAAACAAGTCCAGGTTCAGGATATGAACCTGTCCAGATCTGGGATGGGTCGACCCACCCTTGGATGGGTCGACCCCCAATGGGCTTAATTCCTGCGTGGTCTTCCCGCTTCGAATTTGAATTATTTTGAAATTTCTGGTTTGATTTTATATATATATTTCTTATATGTATACAAACTTCTAACCTTAATATCTTCTTCATACGATGTCCGTTTTACGCAAACTCAGAG
Source organism: Allium sativum (assembly GCA_030737875.1). Lineage (NCBI taxonomy): Eukaryota > Viridiplantae > Streptophyta > Magnoliopsida > Asparagales > Amaryllidaceae > Allium > Allium sativum. Next base: position 716,844,746 of record CM060919.1, read on the forward strand.
TCTATCTGAACCATAATTCCAAGATGAACGCAATGTTACAGTCCGTTTTACTTTATTCCCAACATTAAATAAAGTATTCTTTAGTTTATTAATGCTCTTTAAAATTACGAGGTGTTATAGAGGCAGTTGCAACAGCTTGTGATATATTAAATAGAATTTTAATACGACCCTTAACTCATAAAACACCATACCAACTTTTGTTTAGTAACAAACCAAAAGTATCGTATTTTAAAATATTTGAAAGTAAATGTTTTATTCTTAATACTAAAGAAAATTTAAACAAATTTGATTCTAAATCTGATAAAGGAATATTTATTGGATATTTAGAGTGAAGTAAAGCATATAGAGTTTTTAATTTAAGAACTAATAACATATAAGAAACTTTAAATGTATCTTTTGACGAAAATTATAAGAATATTGCTCAGCATAACAAAGATGAATGTTAAAATGAAACTGATGAAGTAAATAATGAAATTAATCAGCCAAATAAAAGAATTAGACTTCTAAGAGACTACCCTGTAGAAAATATCTTAAGGGATATTGAATCTGTTGTTAGGACCAGAAACCAATTAAATAATATAAGTAATTCAACTTTTATTTCAATTATTGAACCTCAGAATCCAAAGGAAGCATCTTCCGATGATTCATGGATCCTTGCTATGCAAGAGAAATTGAATCAATTTACCAGGAATGGTGTATGGGAACTTATTCCGAGACATGAGGATATGACTGTAATTGAAACTAAATGGGTTTATAAAAAAAAATGAATGAACTCAGTGAGGTTGTAAGAAATAAAGCTTGATTAGTTGCACAAGGATATAGTCAAGAAGAAGGAATAGATTATGATGAAACCTTCACTCCTGTAGCAAGATTAGAAGCAATTAGAATTTTACCAGCCATCGCTAATCATAATAATTTCAAATGAATGTTAAAAGTACCTTTTTAAATGGATATGTTAAAGAAGGCATATATGTAGAGAAACCTCCTCTTTTTGAAGACGAAAAACTTCCAAACCACGTATATAAATTAAGGAAAGCACTGTATAGATTAAAACAAGCTCTTAGAGCATGGTATGATAGGTTAAGAATGTATTTATTACAATCTAACTTCGAAATTGGTAAATTAGATTATAAACTTTTCATTAAAATAAAATAAAAACTATATTCAATTAGTACAAATTTATGTTGACGATATAATTTTTAGGTCAACAAACAATCAAATGAATAAAGAATTCTCAGATATTATTACACGAGAATTTGAGATGAGTCACATGGGTGAACTTACATTTTTCTTAGGCTTACAAATAAGACAACTAAAGAATGAAATATTTATTAATCAAGAAAAACACGCTAGGGATTTAATTAATAAATATAATTTAACTACAACCAATGGAAGACCTACACCTATGGCAACTGATATAGCCCTAAGTAAAGACGGTACATCAAAAGAGGCCTATCAAAAATATTATAGAGGAATGGTAGGATCATTATTATATATAACCGCTATAGACCAGATATAATTCATAGTGTATGTCTCTGTGCAAGATATCAGTCTCATCCTAAAGAGACTCGCTTAAAAACCATAAAATGTATTCTAAGATATGCAAAACATACATTAGATTTTGGATTATTTTACACCCAAAATAATTCATTTGATTTAATCTCCTATTGTGACGCAGACTACGTGGGATGTAAATTGGATCGTAAAAGCACTAGTGGAATGTGTCACTTCTTAAGTCATTCTCTAGTCTCCTGGTTTAGTAAAAAGCAAAATACAGTATCTTTGTCAACAACTGAACCAGAATATATATATGCTGCTTTGGCTTGTTCATAATTAATATATATGCAACAAGCTCTAAAAGATTTAAGCAAAGCCTTGCTCTGATACCACTGTTGGGTTTCAACAGTTAAATCACCATCTTCATTCAATAGTTTAAAACCCTAATTCAACTGGACCTATGCATAAATCAGTAAATCGAAGAATAGTACTTTTCGAAGCTTTCATTTTTTTTAATGAAATCTAAGTGGTTATGGGTTGAATCAAATCCTAGCAAGACAAATCGCCCTACCTTCATAGATTAGTCCACGAAAATGATTTCCCTTTTAATCAAATTAAAGAAGAAAGGAAGAGGCGATACTAGCCGCCACAATTATTTCTAGGGTTTTGGAAATGGGATATTCGGGTTTGTTAGAATGAATGAATAATAATTAATCAGATGACTAAGATCATTTTATATAGGGTTAGCCATTTTATATTAAAAGGAATAAAATATAAATATCTCCTTTTAAAATCAAACGTTAACCATAAATATTTAACCAACCCGAATACTAATTCCAATTTCAAATAAAATATCAACAAATTGATGTTTTATTTGATCGAAAGAAAGTAAATTCTCCTTTGTAACTTTCTACTTGTGTGACCCTATAGGTTACAACGTTGGCAATAATTTAAATCGTATTTAAATTATAAGCAGTGAGCGACATCTAGTAATACATCATTTCTACCCAAGTTATAATAAGATCAATTAACGATTCGATACAACCTTTTTTGACCAATGTCTCAATGTAATATAATCCTTTTAACCAGTATATCCAGAATTAAACTCGAGGCTTGGAACGTATCACCTTTTATAATTTAATCCATTTATCTTAATTGATGAGTAGACTATATAAAACAAATCAATATTTGAGCACGACCATGCATTTCATAGTCAAACTCAATCAAGAGGCCCATGGATATCACCACAAATATATTGTAGGGTTAAGTTCCATCTAGATCATTTCATAATTTTCATTTGATTCGAGATGTATCCAATAATCACTGTTATCGTATACTCTGTTACAAATAACTTTAGATGATATCAAAACACAAAAATACTCGAACAAAATTATAATGATTTCAGGTCTGAGGACCACTACATCACTGTCACTATGAGAATAACTTATGATACTGTTAATTATATTCTATGTAGTTTTCTCATGTTGTGTCATCCCAATATGCTATTCTCCAATACGTATTTATGTCTTGACATTAATATCACATATATTAATGATTAACAAGACATGATCATTAGTTAACCTACATACTAGTCTCAATGTTTTATTTTGTCCTATATAAACAATAAAACTTGACTAGGGACATTTAAGAATCACAATACTTAATATATTATACCAAGTTCAAGTCACTTACTTGAACCGTATTATAATTCTAAGGACTTCTGTTATGTTAATATTTATATTACATAGTAAATATAACATAACAGAATATTCTTATTGCAAATAAAATAATAACATCAACAATGTTATTAATCACATCAAATGGATTTCCTCTAGGGCATAAACTCTAACAATCTCCCACTTGCACTAGAGTCAATCATTCATGTATCATATACTCATGAAACTAGTGTGACTATTAAACTTCTACTGCGACAGAGTTTAATTCTGTAGGTCTGCAACATTACAACTTTTGTAACTTTGTAGATATTTTCATTTCTTCTGTGAATAATTTAACATAAGAATTATATTTCTTAAATACCAGTACAAAGGCACGCCTGATGGGCGTGTGCATAGATGAATTTGACCAAAGCTGAAAATGTAGTTCAGAGTGCATAGTCATTGCAGTTGTACATGTGTATAAATTCTAGAGTGTGCAAAATGAGCAAAACAAAATATAAAACACTGCATGCTGTGAAAGATCATGTACAGTTTTGCATAGAAAAGATGGGAATATAAAAATGTAAGGAAGATAAATTACATAGAGTAAATCAAAAGTGTGTACTAATTCATGGTTAGCATAACAGTAGAAAAAAAATGAGTACATAAAGTTTGTAGAAAGTTATTTCAAAATAAATCAGAAGAAATGGTTACATGTCATTTCGTAATACAAACAGAACAGAAAAATTGAGGATCAAATAGAAATGCAAGCAGTGAAGCAGCATGACTATTTTTTTTGATTTTTTTGACAGATACTGTCAGCATCTGTAAGCTGCGAAATAAGATAAAAATGGTTAGAAGAGCAGGTAGCGTAATACACAATATAACCTTAAATAAATAAAAATACACGGTAAAACAAAACAAAAATAATCAAATTTATTACTTTTGTTCTCTTTTCTCTTATTACGTTTTCGTTTTTATCATAGTTCATAAAACAAAACAAAAAAAGATTACGTAAAAAAAGTAGCACTACTTCTTGTCAACCTTTTCCTGTATCTAAGATTTCTTAAAAAATAGAAATAAATAAAAACTGCACATAAAAGAAGATGCATAGTTTAAAGAGCGCAAACCTTGGAGCGTCCATCAGCTGTTATGAGTCATGCAGCCCATACATAGATCATGCTCCAACATTAACTGTAAAAAACATACAATGTACTTTCTAACCGCATATGAATATTTGACGCAGGAAGCTTTAAACTGCAAGCATGCACAACATAGGCCTTTCATTATAAAACATAAATGAGTTTATATGTATTAACCTGCTGTATATAGAAGGAAGTTGTGCCACAAAACTTTCAAGATAATGCTAGAGCTTCATCCGTACCTTAAAAAGCTAAGCAAACTTACGGTCAACCTTGACTTATTTACGTAAAAAAATGTAGACATTTTTTTAATTAAGAAAACATTGGTTAAATTTAAAACTTAGTTGGTGCTACAAACAAAAAAAAACTTCTCCTATCCTAGATAATGCACGATTACAAAACTCATTACAAATCTAATCTTCAAGCATACAACAGTTTACAATTAGTTCATCAATAATCTTCTCCAAAGCCTGCAACTCAATACTGATTATTGAAATATGGAAATTCAGATATCAATTATAGAAATTAAAGTAATCCTCATTTTTCTCCATTAGCGTTGATAAACATATAATAGTTAAGAAAAGATCATCGAGCATGTTATTACCTCTAAACTTATTAATCAAAAACCAAATTTGCTGGTCTTCCGTTACTTGCAAACTTGTCGCAAAGCACCTCAATGGAGTAAATATGGCAAGTTTACCTTCATTTAACTTGCATGTTGTAAGATCCTAAACGCTGTAGCATTTTCGTTGTAGTTTTCCACTTTGGAATCTATAAATTATTTGGATAGAGAAGTATGTAAGAATGACATAAACTGTGTATTGCATTGCATGCAAAAAATGTTTAAGCTTTTATTACATTTCTCTTTTTAGTTTCAATTTCAGTTTTTTCCAGGCTGATTAGAAACCATTCATGCCATTCATATAATCTTAAGATCATGCAGGCAAGTTGCAACAAACAAAAAATGAAACAATGGGCAGTCCAATGCAAATTATGACAAAACCAATAATGGTCAAGAAATAGTGTATATAATATGACAGAGCATTTTTATTGTGGCATTTGCATGAATCTCTAAAAGTCACATAATAATTCACGACCACAAAAGTTCTTTGAGGAGATAAATGAAGAAAACAACTCATGTAGGGCCTTTGACTTTACCAACCAACGATTATTTATAAGCTTAAGAAGCTACAATGATACTAATTAAATTAGTATGGTGGATAAACTATTGATACCTTATAAAACCTTGTACTCATTCCTCATACCCTCATGTTGTGCTAATGGATATCATATACTCAAATTATCAAATTACTAAGAAGCAAAATTGGTCTTAGAGTATTATAATATAAACTTCCATATTAGACTTGGACAAAAAAAGGAACAATAAAAATGCATTACTTACGAAAGCAACAACAATTCAACGACCTGCAGATAGAAATCAATTAGTTACATATAAACAACCCTTTACAGATAAAAAATGCAGACATAGTGGCTTGTTGACAATGCTTACGGTTATAACCACAAAATGCTTTTTCAAACCTTTTTAAGTGCAACAAAAATATTAAAGGCTTAATTCGTGGTATAACCTTTTGGATTCGATCCCATTTAAGTCACTTGCTTATATAGTGACAGTACTCATAAACACTTTGAAAAATAAGCGCTATGTTATTATATATCTATTAGAAAAAGAACATAGGTCACTTTTAGCCCAACAAATATTGTAATTGGAAACATATTGTAAATATAAGATTAAGCCTTTCAAACTTTTTTTCCCGGAAATAAGATGTATATTTTTTGGTAAAACAAAAGATTTCAGGATTTAATTCTTGCTCCAACTTTCTATTGATAGTGCCTACTAACAAACAATGTGAAGAAGAGCTTGGTTTATTATATATTAAGATCACTGATCGATTTATAGCTTAATATAACATAATAGTAAATGGAATATATTTTAATCGTATTTTCTATAAGATCAAAATTCATTGGAGGTTCAACTATACATCAGATGCTAATTGACCTAATTTGATCTTGAAACATATTGACATTGATATGCAAATCAATCAACATAAGCAATTTGAGCTTCGATCTGTGTAAACAAAATAATTGATGAAAACAAAGAAATAGTTACCTGGTACATTATTTCTTAAGCTGATGTGGTAAATCTGCAGTAGCTCAATTAATAAAGGAAAATGGTAAAAGCTTAGAACTTGAAACTAAAATGATAAAAAATGAAATCAATATGAGCTGAAACATTAACGTTGAAACTCATGTTTAGTGATCAATTCTGCCACACTTTTGCGCCCATTCTCGTATCTTCATGACATGATAGTCAATGCAAAAAAAAATAGACAACAATAATCTCAGTCAAAAGTTGATAACTTTAGCCGTATAAAATAAAATCTAATTTTAAATAATGTATGCATGGAGTCAAAGTTTAGTACTATAGATGATTGTCAGTCGATATATTTACAGAATTTTTGCATTCATGTTCGTACGCAAAATGAGGCGCATTAACCAAGATATGCAAAAATAGTTTCCTTAGTAGTTCACTGATAGAATAGTTGAACGTGTATAAAAAAGGGAACACACACATATGCAATGCCTTTTGAGTACTTGTAAACATAATGGATTCAAAACAAATGAGATACTATTCAATGTACTTATGAGCATATGCTAACATGTAAACTGAGATGTATGGTCAGATTAAGAAGCTTTTAGAGCGAGTTCACAGAAATATACACAAACATAATGGTGAATAATTTCTGCACCTGTTCGGCCTGCATCCTAGTTTCGTAAGCAGTGAGACGTGCTTCAATTCATTAGCTCAATTTTCACGATTGCATGATTCCGACTGGTAGCTCAGTTTGCATGCAGCAGTTCATACATAGACATAACCGCAACAGCGGTTCTTCAATTTATTGAGCGATAAGACCTTAGCTATTGTCATGAAGTTTCAACCTTGTGAAACCTGGAAAAACATAATAATATCATAAACAACAAAGGAAACAATCTATTTTTAACATTCAATAGTGACACAAACGTAATTATCTGAGCTCAGAATGCTTCAAATGAGCTTCAGCACGGTAATAAAGCTCATCTTCATCCTATATGAAAAATATATTAGGACACGTTATTAAAGTTCGAAGTTTGATTAGCCAAAATGAGATACAATGCATTAGGTTCAAAGGGTACTTGGTGCAATTTTTTTATCAAAATGTGTAATCAACAGAAACAAAAAATATTGCATGATAATTTTCTTTACTCAGTAATACTGACTCCATCCACCGTTTTCACTCTTACTATAATACAGTCCTAAAGAAATAGATGATCATCAATTATAAATATAACCAGGAAATGTTTTTTAAACTGTCAATATAGAAATTAAAAAAGAAGCAACTCCTTAAAAGAAAAAAGAAAAAAACTGTTGCAATGTTCCATGTAGTAGCTACTACTGCATCTTGCTTACCCTACTTCCCTTACTTGATGTCCAATCCACATACTTCATATATATGCCAGAAACAATTCACTGTCTAGGCTATGCTCGTAGTTCAGGGGCAGCTAGTGTACTCCTTCATGCAAGCCTCATTCTTCTTTTGCAGTCACCTACATTGCAGCAACCATAATTCATCCAGTTCACCTGCAACAATCTTTCTTGACAGTTCACCTGCAAGACACCCAACAAATTTGTAATAGTTATAACCAAACTGAGATAATACTGAGATCAAAAGGTAAGTGAGTTAGCGTATGCATTTTCTATTAAGTAGTTAATATAATAAATCAAATCTAACCAATTACTTTCCCCCAAAATTCAAGCAACAATATTGTAAAACAGGAATAATGTTAAAATTAGATTTAAGTTTACACATAGAATCCTTTGGAATTGTTAGTTCAAACATAAACGCTCCAAATATAGAATGAATACCGATGAGATCTGTGGCAAGGGAAAAAAATTAATACTCCTGCAGAAATCATGCTAACGCATGCTTCAGTAATTGCATGGTTCTCAGTTGATGCCTGGCGAGCTACCCATGACATCAGCGGTCTAATGGTTGTCATCATAAATATAACAAAAAGTATTCCTGGGAGCAAACATGTTAAAAGCATGATCAGTACATGAACCTATATTGATATATGATTAATATTAAGTAGTTCATAAAATAAATCAAATCTAACCAATTACTTTCCCTAAAAATTCAAGCAACAATATTGTAAAATAGGAATAAGGTTAAAATTGTATTTAAGGTTGCAGATAAAAATAAATTCCAAATTAAGGGATTTAAGTTTACCGATAGTGGCATTGTCGAGGTGGAAGAAAGCTTCATTTAGTGCCAGATCTGAAGTGTAGTGCCAGATTTAAAGAAAAGTAGAGATTTTGAAGCAACTTTAACTAAAAATTGGTCGGTTGGTTAGAGGATGTGGAAGGAGACTACGGATCTGGAGAGGAGAATCGAGGAGCACATGAAGAAATGAAGGATTTGAAGTTCGAAACTGGTGAAGGGTGGATAAAGGCGGAAGATGGAGTAGATTAAGGTTTGGGAAATGGTGAAAAGAGAAGAAATACGGAGGACGAAGTGGGTAAATGAAGAAAATAAAAGAAATACGTGGAAACAGGTGGACTAATCGTATGTGCCAAAGTGAGAAGGACAAAGTGGGGTAGGACAAAAGATTGATTTTCCCTCTAACCGAATATCTTGTCAAGTTCAGTTGTAAAAGGGAAGATGGGCTTTTCTGGAAGTGCCTAAAAACTTCACCACACCTAAAGGATTTTCTTTATTAGTAGAGATATTTTGGATCGATAATGAGTTAACGTTTTAGGCTTGAGCAATAGCCACATTGTTAGCATAATGTATATCATTAGATCAATATGAATTAAGTTCACTTATGAACTTATTAATTCAAATATTTTCTCAGAATTAGTATCTATTTCTTGTTTTAAAACTAACATTATTCATAGTAATTAATGTGTTATCAAATAACGTTAGAATTATTATGTCACTCCCACTCAATTTCTTGACTATACAAGATTCAGTGACATTTTTGTGGCTTTTGAGACATTTCGAATTCTATTTTATTCTCATCGGTATCTTAGAGACTGGCTCTCCTTTATAAAGGATACCAATTCGAGCAATAAAAATTTTATTCTCAGAGAATTTATAAAAGTAATATCCATTTGTTTCTTTTGGATATTCCGCAAAACAATTATCTAATTTGGGTCCGATCTTATCAGAGGAAAGACGTTTAATAAATGCCTTACATCCCAAATCTTCGTGTTTGACATACTAGGACTTTTTCCTAGTCCATATCTTATATGGAGTTTTCAGAATCGTTTTAGTTAGATTTAATACAATTGTTCTAAATTTAATTTACTAGAGGATCTTTATGACTTATCATTAATCATATATATCTTATAAGGTGTGATGTCTCCTTTCAGACACACCGTTCCAATATGGTGTTCTAGATGGAGTGAATTGCGAAACAATTTCAAACTCATTTGGATAGTCATTAAATAATTGGCTAAAAATTCTCTTTCGATGTGTTTGAAAGGTATTTAATTTTCTATTAAAATTGGTCTTTAACTTCACTTTTAATGTTATAACTTTTTAAAGGATTATGATATGTGTTACATAAGATACACATAATTGTATCTACTAATATCATCAGTAAGCATAATGGAGTAATAAAACCTACCTCTAGCTTATGTATTCATTGCTCCATGTACATCATTATGTACGAGACCCAGTACTCATCATTCATTCACTGTGCAAGTGAAAGGTTATTCAGTTATTTTGCCTAATAAAAAAGATTTGCATTCTATATATGATTTGAAATCAAATGATTTAAAATTCATTCATAATGGAGTTTTGATATACATCCTTGTTTATATGGGCTAACTTGCAATGCTAAAGGTATGTTGGATTTAAATCACTAAATTTAATCCACTCAATATTTATGTCAAGTACATTATAGTTAACCATTTATAAATACTATTAACTATTTGTAAAATTCCATAGATATTTCATTTAAATAAAATGAATAACAGTTGTTCTTTTATTACGAATGAAAATTAAAATTGTCTAAACAAGATCCAGAATAACTTTTATTTTATATGGAATTTCATAATAACAATTATTTTACTTATTTAATTAAGTTAGTATATAGAACAAAAATCAACTTACTATGGATAATCCAACAACATTTGCTTCATTTCCAATCGCAAGTCCACTTGTCTTTTTATCAGATTTCTACTAGTTTTGCAATTTCTATAAATTTACATACATTTACGTGATTTATATCTAGTATCTAATACTAGAAATGTATAAGTAGATTATTATAACATTTATATCTTATTAAGTTGAAGTCATACTTTAACTTTTGTTATAGATCTTTGGTATTTGTAAAACAATTACAATTACTTTGTTTGAGGACAATCCTCAAATTTCAATGTTAGTTAAGAAATTTGATTTAATTCAATTTATCCTCCTCAAGGATTCATTTAATTTATCGGAGTTATTTATCATTCAATATCTATAGTAGATAATAAATAATAATTGATTCTTTAATATTTATGTAATACAAATTTTGATAATCAAAATTTATATTAACATAAATGTATATATTTTAAACTAAAATACGCTCCCACTCAAATTAACATCCCCCTATTTATATATATAAGTCTATATATATATAATGGTGTTTCATTGTAATAACCCGAAAATCTGGGCCAGTTTAAAATTTTTATTTTGGCAATTTTAGCGAATTTAGTATATTTAAAATAGATTATTTTAAATAAAAACGACGAGAAATTTATTTGGAATATAATTAGAACGTATATATTATATACGTCGTCGTTAGAATATAAATAATTATTTATAATTATAAAAGGAATTGAAAATGACGCGGTAGTTCGATAATCCGATTTCAAACTACAATTGAATGTACCGGATGCAAAACAATCCGGATTTTAGTGAAACCAAAAACAATAGGATCTAATGGAGAATATCTTTCCAACGAATCCGAATAATCAAGATTTCATAGCGGGAATCAAAAGATATGTCCAGTTGAAAATTCTGAATAGTCGCTATGGAATTCAGGCCCTTAAAAATGGAAATTTTGCAAGCGACCTCGGATTTCGGCGAAACCAGTTTTGTTGGGTCCGTGATGTAAAGTTATTATTAGGTTTTAAATTTCATAATTTTTCGGATCAATATGTGAGCGTGGCAGAAGAAAACGCGTTTGACCATTTTTAGTTGATTTTAATCGACTGGAAATTGGCCATTTTTCAAACGGTCTCAGAATTCGACGAAACTAGTTTTGTTAGGACCGTATCGTCAATACGAAGCTAGAAAATATTTTTCGTGAATTTTTCTAGTTAGTATGTGACCCCGGTAATTTGAAAAGTACGTTTAAAATTCAATATAGTGATTTAAATGTAAATTCAACGGAAACTGATCAAAACAATCGAACCAGCTTGCGATACATATCCCATTGGGTTCGTAATGGGGGTAAAACGCTATGGACGACAGGCGGTGGTTCGATTTCGAGAGCGTATGAAAAGTCAACTTAGGAGAGAGAAATTAAATTAATAAAAAAAAAATAATAATAATCCCTCCCCTTATCTCCTCCCAGGCCCCCCCCGATTCAAACAGAAGAAAAAAAAAGAGAAAAGGAAAAAAAAACACGCGCCTCTGCCCTAACCCCGATCTCGAGCCGCCGCCTCCCTCCCCAGATCGATGCCACCGCCGACGAACTCCCCCGCCGATGCCCTTCCTCACGAGCGACGCCCGAACCCCCTAGCCTCGCGATGCTGAAGATGACGCTGCCTCCACCAGGACCGCCGCGTCCAAGCCCCTCCAGCCTTAGCCACCGCCGCCAAAGGCCAGACCCCCCCCTCCGACGGCGCTACATGAGAGGGTGCTCGATGGTGGTCTGAACCATCGTGGCTGCGACGCAATGATGCCCTAGGGCGGAGCAATTTCAGGAAATCGGTCACTGCCGAAATGATGAAGAAGATCCAGATAAATTATACAGTGAGTTTTGTTTACTTATTGTAGTTTAACTAATTTAATTTAAACCATATTATTTTATTTTATTTTATTTTGGATTTTAAATAGAAGTAACTATGTTTAAAGAAAAAAAAACATTGAATCAAAAATATATAATAGCAGTTTTTGTAAAACAGAAAAAAAATCTGACTTTTATAAATGCAAAAGAAGAAAGTGTATATATATTTAAATTAGAAAAGTTTGATTTTTAAATTAGAAAAGTTTGATTTTTAAATTAGAAAAGTTTGATTTTTAAATTAGAAAAGTTTGATTTTTAAAATAGAAGAGATTAGATTTTTGAAGTGTAAAAAGGCGAAATCTTTATATGAAGAATAGCGTGATAAAAACATAATTTTTATCTATATAGTAGCAATGTAAAAATATGATTTTTATATATTGAATAACGAAGTCAAAATTCGATTTTTATATATTGAATAACGATGTCAAAATTCGATTTTTATATATTGAATAACGAAGTCAAAATTCGATTTTTATATATTGAATAACGAAGTCAAAATTCGATTTTTATATATTGAATAACGAAGTCAAAATTCGATTTTTATATATTGAATAACGAAGTCAAAATTCGATTTTTATATATTGAATAGCGAAGTAAAAATGGGATTTTTATATATGTAATGAATACGAGCAACGGAAGTAACAAAAAGAGGCGAGAGCGATGAAGATTTCTATCAAAGAAGAGTCAAGATGCTTGGATAGCTATAAGTGAGAATTTCTCACCTTTCAATTTCTTTTTCTAGTTATATACATATACTAGGATGCAGACGGTGCTTAGTAGCACCCGACACAATCGTCCACAGACCATGGACTTGTTTGTTTGGTTGCATAGTTTAGTTAGATGATTTGGTCTGAATTGAATTGTGTGGTGAAATGAATTGATTTGATTGATGTGTGAATGGCGTGGGCCTTCACTAGACCGGGGATAAGGCTAGGCCTCGTCCCGTTTCTAGTATCGTGCCGTTATGCCGCCGAAATTTTCTAAAATAAGTTAGAAAAATAAAAATAGCATTTTATTTAAAGAATGAACTGAATAAAAATTCATATGTTGGAATAAAATATTTTATCGTTAAAAATATAATTTTTAACGTGAATGAGAATAAATAAATATTCATTTACAAACCAGATGGTTTGTTTATGTACACCTATTTGAAGGACATTGATTGGGTCGATAAATTTTACACATCGCCCAACTGCACAAATAAAATCTGTGTTTGATTGTTTGAAACCCCACACGGGTGTTGGGATGAAATTTGAAGTTCACTCATCCTGATTGATTAAATATGTCGATCGATTGATTGACAGGCTGTTATAAGCGTTAGATATCTATATTTGATGCTTATACAGTGTAGTGCACTTTGGTTGATGGTTGATTATTTTTCAATGCTATTATACATGTGTTGTATGAAAATCCATATAATTAACTTTATATGGTAATTGATTGGGCCTCATTCCAATTCGAAAAATAAAGAATATTATAAAATAAATGTTCATGTGTTGACAGTACTCATCCATTGAGATTGGTCATGTGTTGAACGAAATATTTTAGTAATAAAATTTACATCTTTATCAATATAAAATAAATGTTCATGTGTTGACAGTACTCATCCATTGAGATTGGTCATGTGTTGAACGAAATATTTTAGTAATAAAATTTACATCTTTATCAATATAAAATAAATGTTCATGTGTTGACAGTACTCATCCATTGAGATTGGTCATGTGTTGAACGAAATATTTTAGTAATAAAATTTACATCTTTATCAATATAAAATAAAGGTTCATGTGTTGACAGTACTAATCCATTGAGATTGGTCATGTGTTGAACGAAATATTTTAGTAATAAAATTTACATCTTTATCAATATAAAATAAAGGTTCATGTGTTGACAGTACTCATCCATTGAGATTGGTCATGTGTTGAACGAAATATTTTGATAATAACAACTATTTTGAAAAAGAAATATTGGAAATAGAATATTTGAAAATAGAAATTTATGAAGCCGTGTTGATTAGATTGACGCCATTTTGACGTGAACGATATTTATATCGATTTTATTCATTTTGAAATGAATTGAATTGAAAACGATTTCGAAATGAATTGAATTGAAAACGATTTTGAAATGAATTGAATTGAAAACGATTTCGAAATGAATTGAATTGAAAACGATTTCGAAATGAATTGAAAACGAATTCAAATTGAATTGAAAGCGAATTGAAATGAATTCAAATTGAATTGAAATTTGAATTGAATGGAAATGAATTTTAAAACGAATTTATAAAAAAGAATTCAATTTTGATTTGTATTGAAAAGGAAGTTGAAATTGCTTTTGAAACGAATTTAAAACTATTTATATAATTCGTTTTAAATAGAAATCGACGAAATATATATTATATATATTATATATATAATATAATGGCCTGAATAGAATGCGCCGCGCCGCGGCAATTCGTGAATTTCGACCATTTATTTCAAACGGACATTACGGGAGATCCGACCGTCGGATTCTCCTAAAACCGGAACCGTTGGGTTCGTATCGAAAAGAGCTTTCTAACGAATATTAGAAATTTGAAATATAACGGTTGGATTTGGAGATACGTCCAAATCAAATTCGAAAAAGGTCGCTGTAAGTGCAGTTCGATGGCCGTTGATGGAAATCGACTGTACGGGCCTTGCTAAAATTATTAAAAATAGTAATAATTTGTGTAAAATCATAAGAAATGATTTAGAAAGAATCGGGATGAAAAACTCCATATTTGAAAAGATAAAAATAGATTTTTATCGAAATGAACTAGTTTTGAACTAGAAATATAATTCTATTTATTTTTAAATAAATAAATTGAATTTGAAAAGGGTTTTAAAAATAACCAGAATTTCCAATGATTACATTGGAGTGGATTTGAATCGAAATTGTCTTCGGAATATTTCGATGTTGGAATTCGTGATTATACAGATGTTGTTATGGAAATTTGAAAGATATATATTTATATCGTTATTTCCAATACGACATTTGTTAATCGTAAAATTTGATATTGAATATAAGCCGATATATTTTCTATTCAGAGCCTTATATTGAATATCAAATGTGATTTGGGTTTGTCGTGAATGGTGTCTTCACTAACACTGTTCTTGAACCCAGTTGAGAAATGATTAAATCATTTTATTTAGATTTAATGAAGTGTACCAATTAAATAATATTTAATTGGAATTGAATTGATATTGATTTTTGGGTTTATCGTGAACAGTGTTTTAAATAACACTCGTTCTTTAACCTGATAATTAATGAATGTGACTTTGGGTTTATCGTGAACCGTGTTTTAAATGACACTGATTCTTTAACCCAGTTAACGATTAAAACTAAGTGGAGTTTTAATGAATCTTTAATTAGATTGAAATAATCGAGAATGGAGTATCACCAATTTTACTCCAGGCGATAGTTAAATCTTTAATTAGATTTGAACGTGAAATGGTAATTGAATTTACCGATAACACTGTGGTGTTAGATATGAAGTATTACCAGTTTTACTTCATGGGATAAATAGGTTGGGATTGGGAAATTAAAACAAATGATTACTTCGGTAAGTTTCGTTAATCCCGACTAGTTGAATCGAAATTCAAAAAGAAGATTAGAGAATAAATTCAAGGAATTTATCTTGGATAAAATTAATGGGAACCTTTCCCTAGGAATATGAAATTTAGAAACTAACTGTCGGTTAGCCAAGCAGAATGGTTTTCTGGATATTGATCTGATGTTGGTTTCGGCCTTCGGGGTTAATATTTGGGAAATTATTCTCTTGATTAATTTACGGTTAGTGACTGATGAATTGGAATGAGGCGTATGTTGTGTTTGTGTAACACTTATTTAAAATATACGCGAGTTATTCGGAAAGACCGGGTTTAACCCATTCTGAATAACTGATACGACGATAAGTCGAAGATGAAGACGATGGTCGAAGACCGGAGGTCTTCACGTCGTTTGGGTGATTACTGATGATCTTGATTGGGCTGTACACCCAAGAAGATGGAAATAGTTGGTGATCGTCCAGACGTACTTGGAGATCGATGGATATGCGAGGTACTAGGTGCCTCCGATTTCGTTCAGACCCAGAACGGACTTGTAAATGGACTGTGTGTCTGACATTGGATTTTAGTCCGTGTGATTGATCTCTATTAAATATATATCTGTTTGGCGGCGGAGAATTTATTCTCTTGCTTAACGCCCTTCTCTAAGACGTACGAGCTCAGGGGTTATATATTGATGGATATCAAGCGCATGGAGTGAATTGCCTGTGTGGCATACCTAAGTGGAAAATGATCAAGGCTTCTGTTGAAAAGCAAAGTCTTGTGGTTGATGATCAAAGCACGGCCTTTGTGGCATAGCTTTGTGTAACGTTGATTCGCGAGCTTCACACCCGGTATGAACCAAAAACGGGAGACGGACCTCAGGGAGGGCATGCGTTTCCTTGTAGCTAAAAAGTGGCGTCAGTGGTTTTACACCACCTGACGAGTTTGACTTATGTGGTTGTTGCTGTTGCGAGGCGCCTCAGATTGATCGGTCGTTCTCGAACCGATGGAGTCATTTAGTTGGCTCACTTACGCCCCAAAGGGCGGCGAAATGCATGTTCAGGGTTTAAGTTTAATCCACATCGGTGGACCGGCCCTGACGATCCAAGGGGCAGTTGCGGCTGTTCCTAGACATGGGCTAGATTGTCTAAAATCGGTAGAGGACTATCTTTTGCCTCGGTTCATAGATGGAAATCCAACTTCCAAATACGTGACATTTGCGGTTTTAATTGTAGAACTAGTATGGCGACATGATATATGGTACCCATGCCGCCTATGATTGATACTTATGATTTGAAGTTGTTTTATACACTATGCACTTATAATAGTATCAAATGATTTGTTTTAAACGTATTAAGCATTCTTTGGCTGTTATAAGGGAAAACCCTATCCCCCGGCTTGCGTTGCATTGTGTGATAGGACCTGGGTCTTATAACAGCTTCATTTTTCTTTATTTAGCATTGCGCTGTTTGTTTTATGCACTGGTATTCTTGGGAGGAAACCCGTTCCGTGTTATACGGCGTGGTCCCTTGATTTACCTAACTTTCAAAATAAAGAATAATAACTGTTTTAGTTCTCACACCAGTCACATGACTGACCTGGAGTTTATTGTTTTAACCTAAACTCTGGGTGCCCTTATTTTGACACGGGCAGCTAGTAGTTTTGGTTTTGCAGATTTATATTCACAGGATCCTGGTTTACAGCTGGAACGATATCCGGAAAGCTTTGTATCCGTATATCTCCTTCTAATTGTGTATTGTATTATTTTCCGCTGCTATGTATTTAAATGTAATTTAAATCTCTGATATCTCTGTGTAATATTCATTTATACTCTGTATATTCTTGTAATCTGATGCATTGTTGTAATATACAATGAAACGTTCTCTTGTATGTATTATGTTGTGATTTGTTCTCGAACTATTCGACGCTTTCCTTTGCGGGGAAGTTACGGATTTTCACATTCAAGATCCATATCTAGTCATGCCTTGAACTAGCTTTGGCTAACCCCCAAAACACAACCTTTTATGTAGACGTCTTATGTCAATTATATCATGTATATAATTCTTGGATCGCATAATGAACATTTTGTTCAGTATTATTCATTTGCTCAAATGTAGAATAATTTATACTATTGTCTCTAAGCCATAATCTTATTATGCAGCTTAGTTAAGTCAGACCTAATAATACGATTCATGTATCACTTTTACTCCGTCGCATATAACCAAAATAAAAGGATGCACAATGCTTTGGCATTACCTACATCCAATGAGATTGGACATTGATGAGTGTATTATTGGAAGACTTCACCATGACTTAATATAACAAAATTTGCTTTAAATGGAAATTTTATAAATCATAGTGGTAAACGATATTAGTTTAATTTACATATATCATAATATATGTATTTTATATTCATAATATAAATTGGATTTAAATAAAATATAAGAATCAATTATATATATATTATATTTAAATATAATGGTGTGTATAGGTTTCAAATCCATTTCCTTTTGAACATTTCAAGTTATACGGTCTTGAATATTATATCAATACAACCAGATATAGAGAATTCAATATAAATGGTATTGGACATTACAATATAGGTATTGAACATCATTTTACATAATCTAACTGAACATTTCAGGATGAATGCGTAGAGATGGATGCATAAAAATGGTTTATAATATTAATATCAAACCCATTAAAATCGGTTCTAACACAAACCATGGGCTTCCAATTCAAGGCTCAATCTAAAATAAGAAGTTAACTATCTTATAATGCCCACATACATATCAGACCATATATCTCAAACATTATACACAAGTGTTTATATACATACACACACACACACTCTATCATAAGGATACTTACAAAAAGAATGCAAATTCTTTTGCCAAAGTTAAACTTATAGATAGGGATATATATACAACATTTTATACACATATCCTATAATGTCTAAATTTGTACAACTATTATGAGCATGCCAAAATGAATTCTGCAATCCATAAAATTACTTTTGCTTCTTAAGCAACATTATCCTGCACCGATTATGCATCCAAGCATAAGCTATGGATCCATACTAAACGATCCATGCTGTACTTCACTACCTGAAACAATTTCAGCACTTTTAAACAGGACAGGACCTTGCAATATGATCATATCACATCATACGTTTAATCGAGTATAAACAATGCATATCATAATGCTTTATATATTTATATGTATATATATACACACACACATATACACATATATCATATACATATATATAACATTGTTTTGGGTCAAATCTGTGTATCAGTATACACATGTATGTTTATCTCTCTCTCTCTCCCTCTCTCTCTCTCTATATATATATCAAATATGTATATATATATATACACACACACATTTATATATATTCAGGAGTTTGCTAGATTAGTATCATCATACTGATTTATATGTGCAACTCATCATACAAATGTATATATATAAAAGGTGGTCAGACTTAAATATATATAAACTATGTGTATATTCAGATAATTCAGCTCTACATGAATTTGTAGCAATCTAATATGATATTTACTTATACACATTAGTGAACTTGTACTGCAAATAGTATACATATTCAAAGTTCTATTGCATGCCAACAAACTTCTTACAAGCCTATGAAACAATAGATATATATATAATCAGTAATTTATCTATATCAATCATAAATGTAACTAATTACACATAAGATTTAATATTATTAACTGGTGCTGTTTTGCAAAATTTATAGAAGCTGTACAGTAAAAAAAGAAAGTAACATAAGTCATATGGCTTCATAAGACCAACCTCTAGTAATATACAAGTATGTGGTTTAAGAGCACAACTCTATAAATTGAAATTATTATATGCAATTTATGTACTTTCTTTGACTGCCTCTCAAAACAAATGAAATTTGATCATGTCAAACATGAATTTATATATCAATATACATGCATTCGAATGTTGCATACTGTAACGATCCGAAATCCCCCGATCTCCGAAGAGACGGAAACGCTGGATTGCTTTGAGAACACAACGCATCAGAACACAGACAACATAACATTTCATTGCTATTACAACGATTTACATCAGAGTACAAGAATAAAGTGTGTGACGACCCCAAAACCCCGTACTGACAGTGTTAAGGGTAATCTTTGGAATATAACACATAAACAGAAAATAGCATAAATTTTTTTAATAAATACACCAGATAATGAATAAATAACACACTGGATAAATGTAATCATCCGAGTTACACAGTATACAGGATCATATTTAGTACAAATACAGTTCAGCTATACATAAATGTCTACAGCGGAAAACAAACATAATATGTACAATAGGAGCTTAACAACATAAAAAGAGATAAATGATAAAATCCATCTTCAGCTCCAGCTATCCAAAAAGAGCCTGCTAAAAACCTGAATACAAGGCTGCCTGTGTAGAAAAAGGGGCACCCGAGTTTGCAAGTGAAACAAACTACGAGTCAGTCATGGGACTGGTATGAGAAATCTATTTAACACATTTTATAATATGGCTAATCACAGGACCACGCCACTTTTGCGGAACAGGTTTACTCCATTGGATTGCCAGTGCTTTAAAACAGGTAAATCTTTTAAACATCGCAATGCTTTTCATAAAAATGAAGCCATTATAAGACTCAGTTCCCATCACACAATGCAACACAAACCGGAGGATAAAGTTTTACCTTATAATGGCCAAAATATGCTTGATACGAATAAAACAAAAGAGTTTGATATTATTTCTAGTGTTTATATGTTTCAAAAACAATTTCAAATCATAAGTATCAATCATAGACGACATGAGCGTCCCATGCCACTATGTAGCCAAATATAGGTCTACAATCAAAACCGCACGGTGTCGTATTTGGAAATTGGATTTCCGTCATGAATAAAGGCAAAAGATAGTCCTTACCGACTTCGAGACTCTCTAGCCCGAGCCTCCGGAACAGCCACAACTACCCCTTGGATCGTCAGGGCCGGTCCACACGGAGTGGATTATAGTGCCTGAACAATACGTTTCCCCGCCCTTTGGGGGCGTAAATGAGCCAACGAATGACTCCATCGGTCCCGGATCGACCGATATAACCGAGGCGCCTCGCAACAGCAACAACCACATAGGTGAAAATAATATATATGCCAGCCAGTTTAAGCACTGACACCCCCTCTAGCTAGAAAGAAACACATGTCCTCCCTGAGGTCCTCTCCTGTTTCTGGTTCATATCGGGGTGTGAGGTTCGCGAATTCACGTTATACACAAAGCTACGCCACACAGGCGGTGCTTTGATCATCAACCATAAGACTTTGCTTTTCAACAGAAGCCTTGATCACTGCATCTTAGCATGCCACACAGGCAATTCACACCATGAAACTGATGGCTACCAATCACACAGAATGAATTCCAATGTCAGACACACAGACCATTTACAAGTCCGTTCCGGGTCTGAACGAAACCAGAGGCACTATATACCTCGCATATCCATCGATCTCCACGTACGTCTGGACGATCGCCACTCATTATCCATATTTCGGGATGCCTCCCAATCAGGACATCAGTTATCATCCAACCGAGGTAAAGATCTCCGGTCTTCAACCACCGTCTTCATCTTCGACTTCTTATCGTCGATTCAGTTATTCAGAATGGGATAAACCCGGTCTTTCTGAGCAACTCGCGTATATAATAAACAAGTGCTACACAAACACACATACGCCTTATTCCAATTCATTAGTCACTAACCGTAAATCAGTAAGAGAACGATTTCCCAAATATTAACCCCGAAGGCTGAAACCAACATCAGATCAAAACCCAGGAAACCATTCGACTTAGCTAACCTTCAGTTAGTTTCTAAATTTCACATTCCATATCGTTTATAATATTTTATAACTATTTATCACTATTTTTATTTATTTAAAAATAGCCAATTTATTTAAACAACGCTTCAGGCCATAACGCGGCCGTGGTGCTGGTTTTCTTCAGATTTGATTTACACATATCTGAAAATCCAACCGTTGGATCTTCACAAAATTTATATCATTAGAAATATCTTTTCAAAACGAATCCAAGGTTCCAGTTTTGGGAAAATCCGACGGTCGGATCTCCCGGTACAATCTTTTGAAGTTTTGATTTCAAAATACGAACTGTAGCGTCGCTATTCGATTTAATTTAATTATATATATATATATAATCGATTCTGGCGCTGTTTTTCTTCAGATTTGAATTAAACATTCCAGACAATCCAACCGTTGGATTTTTACAAAGTTAGTGTCGTTGGAAAGATATTTCCAAAGCGAACCCAACGGTTTCAGTTTCGGGAAAATCCGATGGTCAGATCTCCCACACTAATCGTTTGAAATCACGGTTTCAAAACACGAACTGCAGCTTCGTTATTCGATTAATTTTAATTATATTTATTTATATATATATATATAATCTATTCTTCTATTTCAAAACCATATTCTTTTTATACATTTGATAAAAATGATATTTTTATCCAACCGACATTTATTTCCACACTTCACTATTTTTAACAATTCATGTATATAATAAAAATGTGATTTTTATTGTAAAAAAATTTATTTCAAAACACGACCATTTTATATATTTCATATATATGATAAAAATATGATTTTTATTATAAAACAATTTATTTCAAACACGAATACCATTCAACACATGAATTTCTATTCAACACATGAATGTTTTCTATAGTTCGTATATATACAATAAAAAGGTGATTTTTATATTTAAAACAATTTACTTAAAACACAAATACCATTCAACACATGAATTTCTATTCAACAAATGAATTTCTATTCAACACATGAAGGTTTTCTATAGTTCGTATATATAAAATAAAAATGTGATTTTTATTGTTTAAACAATTTATTTAAAACATGAATAGCATTCAACACATGAATTTCTATTCAACGAATGAATTTCTATTCAACACATGAAGGTTTTCTATAGTTCGTATATATAAAATAAAAATGTGATTTTTTATTGTTAAAACAATTTATTTAAAACACGAATACCATTCAACACATGAATTTCTATTCAACGAATGAATTACTATTCAACACATGAAGGTTTTCTATAGTTCGTATATATAAAATAAAAATGTGATTTTTATTTTTAAAACAATTTATTTAAAACACGAATACCATTCAACACATGAATTTCTATTCAACGAATGAATTTCTATTCAACACATGAAGGTTTTCTATAGTTCGTATATATAAAATAAAATTTTGATTTTTTATTTTTAAAACAATTTATTCAAAACACGAATACCATTCAATACATGAATTTCTATTCAACACATGAAGGTTTTCTATAGTTCGTATATATAAAATAAAAATGTGATTTTTTTATTGTTAAAACAATTTTGTTTAAAACACGAATACCATTCAACACATGAATTTCTATTCAACGAATGAATTTCTATTCAACACATGAAGGTTTTCTATAGTTCGTATATATAAAATAAAAATGTGATTTTTTATTGTTAAAACAATTTATTTAAAACACGAATACCATTCAACGAATGAATTTCTATTCAACACATGAAGGTAGTTTCAACACGTGAAAATAATTCTAACACATGAATATTATTCAAAATTTCGGCAGCATAACGGCAGGGTAGTTAAAACCGGGGCCGTCCCTAGTACGGCTCCTCGCTTTACCTTAAAGCCTCGCAGCTTTTGACAATGGGAATTTCATGCATCTAGTTCGCACGCAGGCGGCATGCGTATTTTTTTCTTTTCCACAAACTAATCCTATGTGGTTTTAACCAAATAATTTTCAACCCCAAACGGGTATTTTTCAACCACAATCCATCAATTTCAACCACAAACAATTCTAATCAACCATTCGCTATCAACCCATTTTCACACCAATCACAACCAATAAATATCGTCCATGGTTTGTGGACGAGGGGCGTGTATATATATATATATTTATATAAGTATATTTCACTTCTATTCGACACATATATAATTTTTACAACGCATATATAACTTATACGTCGAACGTTCAACTTATACAACGCTTATACATGAGGTGTACGACGCATATATAATTCATACATTGACTATATAATTTATACATCGTCATTTTCCATATCGTTTATAATTTAGAAATCTCACATTGGGTTCCACTCCACCAAAAATAGCAGGAGGCTCAGAAAAATATGCGGTCTCTTCTACAATGTAGAAGACATCCACACGTGTCCACTGTCTCTTGTTTCACTTAATTTCGTCAACAAACGAAAAAGATATGATTTTTACAGTGAAATCAAAAACCGTAGCGCTTTAAAGTGCTATAATATAGTTTAAAATTAAATCAGCCGTACCTTTCAAAATTTGATCAAAACTAGGCTTTGATTTTTCGTGAAATCCGTTGCTCGATACGACGATCGGCTACTGCCACGTGGAAGGGCTTGGAGAGGCGCGTGGATCGATGGGGGAGGCGGCGAACTCGAGCTGACCATGCGGCGGCGCGATGAACCTCCCGACTTCGTGATGTCGGTTCTCACAAATCACTCAATGAAATAATCGAAACCAGGTATGGATTTGAAGCTCGTCTCGAGCTCTTCAAAATCTTCAACTGGAGCTTTTGATATTAGTGAGTGGAATGGCCAGAAAGTGGTCGGGAAAGATTGAAGGGTTTATCGTCGTCGATCTGGAGGTTTCGAGGAGAGAGAAATAGATTTGACCAATGGGATTTTTTTTATATTTATAAATTTTAAAATCCGAAAATATCCTTTGCCACACACGAACACCAATCCAAACCCAATGACTGTCATTCCTAGCTAATTACCCCCATTCTGAACACAATGGGATATGTTTCGTAGGCCCATTCGACTGTTTCAGTCAGTTTTCCTTCAAATGAAAATATAAAACATTCAATATTTGATTTGAATGTACATTTCAATTTGCCGGGGCCACATACTGATTCTAAAAATTCCCGAAAAATAAATCTAGCTAGATTTTGATGATACGGTCCCAACAAAAACTAGTTTCGTCGAATTTTGAGGTCGTTTGCAAAATGGCCCTTTTCTGGTCGATCCAATTTAATAGAAATCGACCAAACACATTTTCCTTTGCCACGCCCACATAATAGCTTCAAAAATTATGAAATTTGAAATCTTGCAATAATTTGACATCCAGGATCCAACAAAAGTGGTTTCGTCGAATTCTGAGGTCGTTTGCAAAATAGCCATTTTCACGGGCTATATAAACTCTATAGCGACCCTTCTGAAAATTCATTTGGCCATAAATTTTGCTTTCCGCAATGAAACTTCAATTTTTCAGATTCGTTAGAAAGATATTCACTAACAGATTTAAATATTTTTGGTTTCACTAAAATCCGTTTTAATTTGCACCCGGTACAGTCGGTCAAAGTTTGAATTCAAATTTTGAAACTACCGCGCCATTTCAGTTCTTGTTTATAATTGAAATTAATTATATTTATTTTCAAATGTCGATTCAAACTCACTTTTCGTCGTTATTAATTAAAATATTTATTTTAATTATTTTAAATTCACTAAAATAGCCAAATTTAAATTTTCAAACTGGTTCAGATTTTCCCGATTGTTACAATCTCCCCCACTTAAAACTTTTCGTCCCCCAAAAGGAACAAAGTCGAAAGTGGTTGGATTAATCGACTCTACTTTCAATCTGGCTTCCATTCTCCAACTTTTCCAGTTCTTGAGAATTTTCAAATTCTTCAAAAAAATTAGGCTAACACCCTAAATTTTCGAAAAATTTCGCCATAACCTCCTTTGTACGGGGAGGGGTTTGGAAATTTATTGGGCCGTATTAGGTACCCAATAAATCCTATAAAGCATACACATATTTATAGTGATATATTCTGGTGTTTACAGGGGAGCGTGCATAGATAATAACTCCAGAGAATAAATTCTCGTCACCCTGTCTAAGCCTGAGGGAGTGTGTATTTTTAATTACTCCAGAGAATAAATTCTCGTCACCTCGTCCCGTGTGGGAAATAAATAATCCATGTGCCGTATCTAATAACTAGAGAGACGTGATTATTGTCAACTCCAGACCCGTGTGGGGTTTTTATTAATCTGGCAATTTATCGTTACAATTTTATATGGTCCATATTAGTCATCAGTTCAACCTGTAATATATAGTCATCGCCATACAAGCCTCTCACTCGTATGGTAAATCTTCAACCTCGTCACACAAGCTCCAAATGCTTATGTGGTATATGATGAAGTATGCCTACCTTCAAGAAGTATGCCATGTAGTGTAGTTCAAAATTAATTGTTACTATCCTATGGCGACGTTTATTATTACACACAGAACAACCAGCACTCCGCATCCAATGGCATTCACAGGAGTTGATATAATAATAAAATCGCGCAACCAACTCATTAAGGTTTACCAATTTGTCGGGCATGCAAATAATTTCTTTACTCAATAGCTAATCCATTTACCTATTGAAACAAATCTAATGCACATTTATATATTTCTACCAATTTTTATATCAGTTCAATGTGTGATTTAATCGAATTAATTCTACCATTCAATCTCTTATTAATTAAATTAACTATCGTTCTAATAATTTAATTAATCCAACCCACTATCACAAAACACAAACAACAAGCAATTTGGTTTTTTAACTTCTCAAATATATAACTTTATATATACTCAAAAATCCTATTTTTAAAACCAGATTATATATATAATCACAAATACGTTATTTATAATCGTATAACTCTCAACTCGTTCTGGGGCATTTCTGACCCCATCTCTAATGAGTTATTCTGATTCTGCTATACTCATACTAGGATATTACTGAGCCTATATGTAATGAGTTATTCGTCCTAGAACACTACTGGCTCTATTTCTGACGAGTTCGTTAATATGTTATATTCCAGCACTAAGCTTAACCAAAGCTCTGATACCACGTTGTGACGACCCCAAAACCCCGTACTGACGGTGTTAAGGGTAATCTTTGGAATATAACACATAAACAGAAAATAGCAGAACCGAATTAAATAAATACACTAGATAATGAACAAATAATACATTTGATAAACGTAATCATCAGAGTTACACAGTATACAGGATCATACTTAGTACAAATACAGTTCAGCTATACATAAATGTCTACAGCGGAAAACAAACATAATATGTACAATAGGAGCTGAACAGCATAAAAAGAGATAAACGATAGAATCCATCTTCAGCTCCAGCTATCCAGAAAGAGTCTGCTAAAAACTTGAATACAAGGCTGCCCGTGTAGAAAAAGGGGCACCCAAGTTTGCAAGTTAAACAAACTACGAGTCAGTAATGGGACTGGAATGAGAAATCTATTTAACACATTTTATAATATGGCTAATCACAGGACCAAGCCACTTCCGCGGAACGGGTTTACTCCATTGGATTGGCAGTGCTTTAAAACAAGTAAATCTTTTAAACATCGCAATGCTTTTCATAAAAATGAAGCCATTATAAGACTCAGTTCCCATCACACAATGCAACGCAAACCGAAGGATAAAGTTTTACCTTATAATGGCCAAAATATGCTTGATACGAATAAAACAAAAGAATCTGATATTATTTCTAGTGTTTATATGTTTCAAAAACAATTTCAAATC
This sequence comes from Allium sativum, assembly GCA_030737875.1. NCBI lineage: Eukaryota > Viridiplantae > Streptophyta > Magnoliopsida > Asparagales > Amaryllidaceae > Allium > Allium sativum. The sequence continues at coordinate 716,872,320 of CM060919.1, forward strand.
ATAAGTATCAATCATAGACGACATGAGCATCCCATGCCACTATGTAGCCAAATATAGGTCTATAATCAAAACTGCACGGTGTCGTATTTGGAAATTGGATTTCCGTCATGAATAAAGGCAAAAGATAGTCCTTACCGACTTCGAGACTCTCTAGCCCGAGCCTCCGGAACAGCCACAACTGCCCCTTGGATCGTCAGGGCCGGTCCACACGGAGTGGATTATAGTGCCTGAACAATACGTTTCCCCGCCCTTTGGGGCGTAAATGAGCCAACGAATGACTCCATCGGTCCTGGATCGACCGATATAACCGAGGCGCCTTGCAACAGCAACAACCACATAGGTGAAAATAATATATATGCCAGCCAGTTTAAGCACTGACACCACCTCTAGCTAGAAAGAAACGCATGTCCTCCCTGAGGTCCTCTCCTGTTTCTGGTTCATACCGGGGTGTGAGGTTCGCGAATTCACGTCTTACACAAAGCTACGCCACACAGGCGGTGCTTTGATCATCAACCACAAGACTTTTCTTTTCAACAGAAGCCTTGATCACTGCATCTTAGCATGCCACACAGGCAATTCACACCATGCAACTGATGGCTATCAATCACATAGAATGAATTCCAATGTCAGACACACAGTCCATTTACAAGTCCATTCTGGGTCTGAACGAAATCGGAGGCACTACATACCTCGCATATCCATCGATCTCCACGTACGTCTAGACGATCACCACTCAGTATCCATATTTCGGGATGCCTCCCAATCAGGACATCAGTTATCATCCAACCGAGGTGAAGATCTCCGGTCTTCAACCACCGTCTTCATCTTCGACTTCTTATCGTCGATTCAGTTATTCAGAATGGGATAAACCCGGTCTTTCTGAGAAATTCGCGTATATAATAAACAAGTGCTACACAAACACACATACGCCTTATTGCAATTCATTAGTCACTAACCGTAAATCAGTAAGAGAACGATTTCCCAAATATTAACCCCAAAGGCCGAAACCAACATCAGATCAAAACCTAGGAAACCATTCGACTTAGCTAACCTTCAGTTAGTTTCTAAATTTCACATTCCATATCGTTTATAATATTTTATAACGATTTATCGCTATTTTTATTTATTTAAAAATAGCCAATTTATTCAAACGACGCTTCAGGCCATAACGCGGCCATGGCACTGTTTTTCTTCAGATTTGATTTACACATATCTGAAAATCTAACCATTGGATCTTCAAAAAATTTATATCATTAGAAAGATCTTTTCAAAACGAATCCAACGGTTCCAGTTTTGGGAAAATCCGACGGTCGGATCTCCCGGTACAATCGTTTGAAGTTTCGATTTCAAAATACGAACTGCAGCGTCTTTATTCGATTTAATTTAATTATATGTGTATATATATATATATATATAAATTTAATCGATTCTGGCGCAATTTTTCTTCAGATTTGAATTAAACATTCCAAACAATCCAACCGTTGGATTTTTACAAAGTCGGTGTCGTTGGAAAGATATTTCCAAAGCGAACCCAACGGTTTCAGTTTCGGGAAAATCCGATGGACAGATCTCCCGCACTAATCGTTTGAAATCACGGTTTCAAAACACGAACTGCAGCTTCGTTATTTGATTAATTTTAATTATATTTATATCTATATATAAATATAATCTATTCTTCTATTTCAAAACCATATTCTTTTTATGTATTTGATAAAAATGATATTTTTATTCAACCGACATTTATTTCCACACTTCACTATTTTTAACAATTCATGTATATAATAAAAATGTGATTTTTATTGTAAAACAATTTATTTCAAAACACGACCATTTTATATAGTTCATATAGATGATAAAAATATGATTTTTATTATAAAACAATTTATTTCAAACACGAATACCATTCAACACATGAATTTCTATTCAACGAATGAATTTCTATTCAACACATGAATGTTTTCTATAGTTCATATATATACAATAAAAAGGTGATTTTTATATTTAAAACAATTTCTTTAAAACACGAATACCATTCAACACATGAATTTCTATTGAACGAATGAATTTCTATTCAACACATGAAGGTTTTCTATAGTTCGTATATATAAAATAAAATTGTGATTTATATTGTTAAAATAATTTATTTAAAACACGAATACCATTCAACACATGAATTTCTATTCAACGAATGAATTTCTATTCAACACATGAAGGTTTTCTATAGTTTGTATATATAAAATAAAAATGTTATTTTTTATTGTTATAACAATTTATTTAAAACACGAATACCATTCAACACATGAATTTCTATTCAACACAGGAAGGTTTTCTATAGTTCGTATATATAAAATAAAAATGTGATTTTTATTGTTAAAACAATTTATTTAAAACACGAATACCATTCAACACATAAATTTCTATTCAACGAATGAATTTCTATTTGACACATGAAGGTTTTCTATAGTTCGTATATATAAAATAAAAATGTGATTTTTTATTGTTAAAACAATTTATTTAAAACACGAATACCATTCAACATATGAATTTCTATTCAACGAATGAATTTCTATTCAACGAATGAATTTCTATTCAACACATGAAGGTTTTCTATAGTTCGTATATATAAAATAAAAATGTGATTTTTTTTATTGTTAAAACAATTTATTTAAAACACGAATACCATTCAACACATGAATTTCTATTCAACGAATGAATTTCTATTTAACACATGAAGGTTTTCTATAGTTCGTATATATAAAATAAAAATGTGATTTTTTATTGTTAAAACAATTTATTTAAAACACGAATACCATTCAACACATGAATTTCTATTCAACGAATTAATTTCTATTCAACACATGAAGGTAGTTTCAACACATGAAAATAATTCTAACACATGAATATTATTCAAAATTTCGGCAGCATAACGGCAGGGTAGTTAAAACCGGGGCTGTCCCTAGTACGGCTTCCCGCTCTACCTTAAAGCCTCGTAGCTTTTGACAATGGGAATTTCATGCATCTAGTTCGCACGCAGGCGGCATGTATATTTTTTTCTTTTCCACAAAGTAATCCTATGTGGTTTCAACCAAATAATTCTCAACCACAAACGGGTATTTTTCAACCACAATCCATCAATTTCAACCACAAACAATTCCAATCAACCGTTCGCTATCGACCCATTTTCACACCAATCACAACCAATAAATATCGTCCATGGTTTGTGGACGAGGGGCGTGTGTGTATATATATATATAAGTATATTTCACTTCTGTTCAACACATATATAATTTTTACAACGCATATATAACTTATACATCGAACGTACAACTTATACAACGCTTATACATGAGGTGTACAACGCTTATATAACTCATACATCAACTATATAATTTATACATCGTCGTTTTCCATATCTTTTATTATTTAGAAATCTCACATTTGGTTCCACTCCACCAAAAATAGCAGGAGGCTCAGAAAAATATGCGGTCTCTTCTACAATGTAGAAGACGTCCACACGAGTCCACTGTCTCTTGTTTCACTTAATTTCGACAACAAACGAAAAAGATATGATTTTTACAGTGAAATCAAAAACCGTAGCGCTTTAAAGTGCTATAATATAGTTTAAAATTAAATCAGCCGTACCTTTCAAAATCTGTTCAAAACTAGGTTTTGATTTTTCGTGAAATCCGTTGCTCGATACGACGATCGGCCACTGCCACGTGGAAGGGCTTGGAGAGGCGCGTGGATCGATGGGGGAGGCGGTGAACTCGAGCTGACCAGGCGGCGGCGCGATGAACCTCCCGACTTCGTGACGTCGGTTCTCACAAATCACTCAATGAAAAAATCGAAACCAGGTATGGATTTGAAGCTCGTCTCGAGCTCTTCAAAATCTTCAACTGGAGCTTTTGATATTAGTGAGTGGATTGGCCAGAAAGTGGTCAGGAAAGATTGAAGGGTTTATCGTCGTCGATCTGGAGGTTTCGGGGAGATAGAAATAGATTTGACCAATGGGATTTTTTTTATATTTATAAATTTTAAAATCCGAAAACACCCCTTGCCACACACGAACACTAATCCAAACCCAACGATTGTCGTTCCTAGCTAATTACCCCCATTCCGAACATAATGGGATATGTTTCGTAGGCCCATTCGACTGTTTCAGTCAGTTTTCCTTCAAATGAAAATATAAAACATTCAATATTTGATTTGAACGTACATTTCAATTTGCCGGGGCCACATACTGATTCTAAAATTTCCCGAAAAATAAATCTAGCTATGTTTTGACAATACGGTCCCAACAAAACTAGTTTCGTCGAATTCTGAGATCGTTTGAAAATGGCCCTTTTCTGGTCGATCCAATTTAATAGTAATCTACCAAACACGTTTTCCTTTGCCACGCTCACATACTAGCTTCAAAAATTATGAAATTTGAAACCTAGCAATAATTTGACATCCCGGATCCAACAAAAGTGGTTTCATCGAATTCTAAGGTCGTTTGCAAAATGGCCATTTTCATGGGCTATATAAACTCTATAGCTACCCTTCAGAAAATTCATTTGGCCATAACTTTTGCTTCCCGCTATGAAACTTTGATTTTTCAGATTCGTTAGAAAGATATTCGCTAACAGATTTAAATATTTTTGGTTTCACTAAAATCCGTTTTAATTTGCACCCGGTACAGTCAGTCAAAGTTTGAATTGAAATTTTGAAACTACCGCGCCATTTCAGGCCTTGTTTATAATTGAAATTAATTATATTTATTTTCACACGTCGATTCAAATTCACTTTTCATCGTTATTATTTAAAATATTTAATTTAATTATTTTAAATTCACTAAAATAGCCAAATTAAAATTTTCAAACTGGTTCAAATTTTCCCGGTTGTTACATAGAGTATGAATAAATAATATACATTGAAAAATATCAGAGATTTAAATTTCAATGCAGTGGAAAATAATACATAAGAATAATGCTTAGCGGAAGACATCAACTACAACAATTGAAAGAAATAAACGAATACAAAGCTTTCCGAATATAGCTCCAACTGTAATCCAGGATCCTGTGAAAAGAAATATCTGCGAAAACCAAAACTACTAGCTGCTCGTGCGGAAAATATGGGCACATAAAGATTAGATTAAAACAATAAACTCCGAGTCAGTCATGGGACTGGTGTGAGAACTCAAAACAGTTATTAACTTTATTTTAAAGTAAGGTAATTCCAGAGACCACGTCGTATAATACGGAACAGGTTTCCTCCCAAGAATACCATAAACAAACAGTTTGTAAACAACGCAATGCTTTTTTGGAAAAATGAAGCTATTATAAGACTCAAGTCCCATCTCACAATGCAATGCAATCCGAAGGATAGAGTTTTACCTTATAGTAGCCAAACATGCTTGGTACATTTTAAAACAATTCATTTTGATATTACTATAAGTGTCAAAATCACTTCAAATATAAATGTATCAATCATAGACGACATAGTACCCATCCTACTATGTCGCCATACTAGTTCTACAACTAAAACTAAAAAATGTCGTATTGGAAATTGGATTTCCATCTATGAGTCGAGGCAAGGGATGGCTCCACACCTATTCGAGACACTCTAGCAAATGCCTCAGGATTACACACTCTGGGCAACCCTGGATCCTGCAGGGCCGGTCCTCTCCTACGTTTGAGGATTGATTATTCCTGAACACACGTTTCTCGGTCCTATCGGACCTATCACTTTATGACACCCCACATCCGTTATTATCACTCATTAACTTTCGTTAAGCGTTATAGGTAAACAGACACAGAATAATTACAAGAAAGATATAAATAAAATAGCAGCAAAAATTTTAAATTTATATTTCAAACATAAATCATAATGTTGTGGTCCATAATACCATAAGTCACAAAAACCATTACAATAAAATAACTTCTGTCTTGCATCATTGGAGTACATAAGAATACGAAAAACATAATTCCCCAATTGAAAGAGTTAAGCCATAGTAGCAACAAGGACTTGAGCCATACTTCAGAAGTAGCTCCTAGCAAGATGATATCTGAGTCCTGACTAAGCCTGAGTGTTTCCTCCCTGAGAACCTAGGGGGAGGGGGGAACGGAAGAAAGAAGGAGAAACAAAAGGGTCAAACATAAAGTCTGGCGAGTCTAGTTACTTTTAGCCAGTAAATAAATAAAAGTAACATGGTAGGCATATAAAATGGATAAGAGAGATCACTACATAAATGGCAGGTGTGACAAGGTAGACAGGGTAAGGTGTATACATTTCTCTAATGATTAATTTGCACTATTACTAGTACAACTAAAATGAGATGATCCCTTCCACTATAAGTTGGTAGACTTAGGCATATGTACGAGTGTACCCTAACCACTACCCTAATCGATCGGCTCCCTACTCCGTAGATATCATATGCTAGCCCCACAGTAGGAGGTATCACTTCCTAAAGTGGCAACTCTTAAGATGTGCACAACCATATCTACTGGTGTCACGGTCGTCTTATCCCCCTCTACCCGGCTCATGCATGCACATGGCCCAATCGATTTGCGCCACCCACACCATCTGTCTCGTTTGGATCTCTTATAATCAATCAGTAAGCATGTCCCTTCTCCGCCTAGCACGGAGTACTTTATTTGATACCTACTCCAGGTTACTGACTAAAATGGGTCCCACACAATTTGATACAAGCTCTCCCCTTTGTCTTGTATCCCCACTAGGTTTTTCACTGACTATGTATATCCTTAGGTGTCTTTAATTACATAGCCCTATGCCAGTTATGCTTAACCTAAAGGGTGTCTTTAATTACATAACTTTATTATATTTTTCCACCGGTTATGTATACCACTAGGTGTCTTTGATTAAACCATACTAGGTTAAGTTCGTGGGCCTATATGTAAATGTTTCCTACCCCCTCTAATGTACTTAACCCACCCACTACCTATCCAATTTTATTTAACCCTAACTTAAGTTCATAATCATACAATCCTTATGGATTAAATTAGGTTAAGCAGTCCAATTTATTACCATGTTCGATTATGGTTATAATGGGCTAGACCTTCCACATTAAACCTACAACGTGTGGATGCTGGATATGCCAGTCGGGTCCGGGCAGTCTTATTCCAAAGTTGGGTCTAACCTCGTGTCTTAGCCCGATTCGTATTTGTACACTTAGACCTCTCACATTAGGTTCAACATTAGTGGCTGCTAGATATGCCGGTCGGACCCGAAAAGAGTTCCACCAGTAACACAACCTAACCTCGTGTCATAAGTGCAATTACAATTCCTAATTGTAATTACTAGACGTTCCATTTTTATCCAAATCTACCTATGTCATTATAGGTGACTATTTCTATGTTTCCCCATTTTAATTATATTTCTAATTCATATAAATATTACATAAATTATGCCAATTATAAATCCCTTTTCCCCGTTTTCTAACTAACGTATTCACACGTATTTTGGTGGCATCTAGGCTATAAAGTAGCCTAGCCATAACAATGAAAAGGGAATATGACAAAGGTGATAGTTTCAACATATCTTGGCAATAAACTAGCATGATAACAAGGTTGATGGGCATTTAATTAAAATCATAACAAGGTGGACATAAAATTGATGAACTTGGGGCAACTACGATGTCAAAGAAAGCACAATGAGATCTAAATTAACCATTTAGTTGTCCAACTATTTAAATCTAGCATAATTAGGGTGACATAGTAACATGTTTAGATCTAAAGATGGATTCACATGTCAAGTTTACAAAATATCCAAATTGATCACAATATGATAGGTGAAAGGTGATTTACATAAAGAATTAGATCCAACCAATGTTACAACTGTCCAATTTAATAGATGTACATTCACCACAATATAGTTGCAAATCAAGATCCACATAGGCAACATAATAGAATAACCACAATTGTATTAGATCTAGGAAAATAGATCTATTATGTCATAGTATAGGGTTTAACACTAGCATAGAATCAGAATTTACAACATATCCAATTCACAGCCTTTCATAATTTACTTTTATTTATCTAAACCTAAAAGCAACTAAAAACTCATAGCGTTAGGTTTAGTGACTTGAGAAAGAACGGATCTTGAATTTCTAAATATGATTTGCAAAGTATGTTGTTGTAGAAAACGGTTCCGTCTTAGTTCGCACCCTGGTAGCATATGACCTCCATGATTTCCAATGAAGAAAATAGGACACATATATATAGCTGCTAGACCCCTGAAACCGAGTGCCACATCAGTCTTAGGGGTGTCGACCGACTCCTAGGTCAACAGCCGTTAAGGGGGGTCGACCCCGGTGTCGACACCCCTCTAGGGGAGTCGACCCTCTAAAGCAGGAATTCTACCGCTATTTTTCAAGTTTCGAATTTGAACTGTTCTGGATAAAATTCTGACTCATCTCTGACTCATATGTGTATACATAATATTTCTACGCATATACAAACTTAAGACCATCATAACTTCTTCATATGGTATCCGTTTTACGCGAACCAAATGTCTATTTTGACCAGAATTTCGAGACGGACGCAACGGTGCAGTCCGCTCCCTCTAATTCTATATATTAAATTAATTACTATTTAATTTATTCTCTTTAATGCCGTTAAAAATTCGGGGTGTTACATTCTCCCCTACTCAAAGGATTTCATCCCCGAAATCTCAAAGTTGAGAAGAATGCATATCCTACTATCCATCATCCATCTACTCATCCACCAAACACTGGCATCCATTGTCCTTAAAGGTTTCTAATGCTTATATGAATATATGCAAAGATGTGTGTATATATCCCGACACTAATGCGAAGATCAGGCGGTTTACTGATTCAGTTGACCTCCTTAATGCCATGTATGTTGGTGCCATGAATCCAATATGTATGCAAATAATCCTATTATATCATGTGAGTTCTATTTGTGTGCACATTCATTCGTCTAAATGCAAATCCATATGCCAACTCATCCATTTCCATCCATAAAAGAAAAGAAAATGCACACACATCCATATGCAGTATGAGAGTGATTGAGCCGATCTTAGTGCCTAATGTGTGTGTATATGCATCCACAGGTAACCACTAGCAAACACTTGCATCCATCAAACATAACATGTTTCAAATACATGTTTACATCCATAGGATTCCTATCTAAAGGCCGAAAAATACTATGTATAATATATACTCTATTGACAAGAACAAGCATTAATAAAACTTTGAAAAAGGAGTTAAGAACATATCCACAAAAAGAAAAGGGTACGAAGCATGAATCTTGTCTTCGGTCTCCCAAGCCGCATCCTCTGGGCTATCTCCCCACTGAACCTTTAGCAACTTGATCTCCTTATTGCACAGCATTTTAAATTCTGACCCAAGAATACGGGTAAGGACTCGTCTGGCTGTCGCCTCGCGTTCCACTTCTTCCAACATAGTTGGCTCAACAACTTCTGCGGTGTCATGCAGACACTTCAGCAGATGAGAGACGTGGAAAACGTCATGAACATCGGATAGATTTTCTGGGAGTTTCACTCTATAGGCCATTTGGCCGATTATCTCGGTTATGGGAAATGGTCCCACAAACCTAGGTGCAAACTTTCCTACTACTCCGAAGTGAACCACATTCCTTAGAGGTGATACTTTGATAAAAACTAAGTCTCTCACTTTGAATTCGATGTCAGATCTTCTTTTGTCTGCATAGGACTTTTGCCTATCTTGAACTGTCTTCATCCGTCGTCGAATAAGGTCAATCTTTTTGGACATTTCTCTAACCATATCTGGACCAAGTAATAATCTTTCTGTAGATTCCCACCAAGAAGTTGGCGATCTACAGGGTCGCCTGTACAATGCTTCGAAGGGTGCCATGCCAATGCTAGCTTGATAACTGTTGTTATAGGCAAACTCTACAAAAGGAAGATGCTCTTCCCAAGTCCCTCCGAAGTCTAGGATACACAGCCTTAAAAGATCCTCAAGAATCATGTTCACCCTCTCTATCTGTCCATCGGTCTGAGGATGATAAACGGTGCTCAAACATAACTGTGTACCTAATGCTTCTTGCAAGTTCCTCCAAAATTCGCTCATAAAGATGGGGTCACGATCGCTCACGATGATGGAAGGTACTCCATGAAGACGAATTATCTCACGAACATAAATTGCTGCTAACCATGATGTCGTCCTCTTACTCTTCTCTTAGTGAGTCTATCCACCACAACCCAGGTACTGGTGTTTCTTTTCTTTGATTTAGGCATACCATCTCTGAAATCCATAGAGATGCTCTCCCATTTCCACTGTGGAACCTCCAACGGATGAAGTAATCCTCCGGGCTTCTTTTGCTCAGCCTTTGACTTGCTGGCAAACTAAACATTAAGAAAAAAAATTTGGCTACATCTTTCTTCATCCCAGCCCAAAAGAAAACCCTCTTCATGTCTCTATACATCTTGTCACTACCTGGATGAATAGTCATCTTAGAATTGTGGGCTTCTTCTAGGACTGCCTTTATCAAGCTTCCAGTTGAGGAACACAAAGCCTTCCATCTCGTCGCAACCAACCCTTTTCTTCTATGATATGTCTACTTAGGTGACTAGAAGTCTCCCCTCTTCTGAGCTTTTCCATGATGTCTAAAATTTGTGGGTCACCTTGTTGCGAAGCTCCTATTCGGTCCATAAGATTTGGTCGTATTTCGAAGGATGCAAACAAATCAGGCAAAACCTCGATGGAGGGCCCTAAATCAAAACTGATATGAACTCCGAGTTCTTTCTTTCCACAAACAGAGGACTCAGGGCCATCCTCTGCCTACTTAGTACGTCTGCTACCACATTACCCTTGCTAGGAGTATAAGCAATCTCAAAATCATTTGAAGCTAAGAACTCCATCTACCGTTGTTGCCTTAAGTTGAGATCCTTCTGTGAGTATAGATACTTGAGAGATTTATGATCGGTGTATAACTCGAACCTTTCTCCAAGTAAATAATGACGCCACTTCTTTAACGCGGATACTATGGCAACTAGTTATAGATCATGGGTGGGGTAGTTCTTCTCATGAACTCTCAATGTCTATCCCCATAACATATTACTTTCCCTTCTTGCATCAAAACTGCACCAAACCCTGTACCGCACGCATTAGTGTAAACAATAAACACTTTACTTCCATCAGGCCAGGCCAAGACTGGGGCTGTTGTCAGAGCCCTCTTCAGTCGTTGGAAAGCAATGTCACAGTCTATGTCCCATGAAAATGCCAAATTCTACTTTGTTAGCCTGGTGAGAGGGACCGATATCTTCACGAAGTCCTTAATGAACTTCCTATAGTAACCTGCCAACCCAAGAAAGCTTTTCACCTTGGTTACATTTTTAGGATTCTGCTAATTTTGCACTGCAACCACCTTGGCGAGATCTACAGCTATCTCTTCTTTAGAGACTACATGCCCTAAGAATCTCACTCTTTTCTCCAAAAATGGCATTTAGAGAACTTCGCCTTAAGCTGATGGTCACGGAGAGTTTTCAAAACTTCTCTCAAATGTTGGTCATTCTCTTCCTCGCTTTTGGAGAAGATCAAAATATCATCAACAAAGACTACAACAAATTTGTTTAGGAACTCCCGAAACACCCTATTTATCTAATCGACAAAATAGGCGGGTGCATTCGTCAGTCCAAAAGGCATCACTAGCCATTCAAAGAAATCATCCAGAGTTCTAAAAGCAGTCTTATTTACGCTGTCCTCAGCCACCCTCAACTGATGGAACCCCGTAGCCAAGTCCAACTAAGAAAATCAAGGCATCAACAAGCTGATCAAATAAATCATCAATCCTCGGAAGTGGGTTCCTATTCTTCTTGGTGAGCTTATTCAACTCACTATAGTCAACACACAAACGAAGTGAACCATCCGCCTAAGTTGCGAATACTACTGGAGCACCCCATTCAGATATGCTTCATATGATAAACCCTTTCTCAAGTAGCTCCCCTACTTGCTTACTCAGCTCCCTCCTTTCCCTTGGAGCCGTGTAGCGCACTGGTAATGCAACTGGCTTTGCATTGTCTACCAGATATATGCGGAAGTCGATCTCGCTCCTTGGAGATAAACCCCGTACCTCATCAAAAACATCAGAATAATCTCGAACCACTGGAACAGATTACAAATCATCTATGGATGCATCTGGAGACTCTAGAAAGCTAAGCATAACAAACCCTTGGGGGTCACAAGAAACTTCGAGGGTCTTCCCATGACAAGTCAGGAGTCTAACAACCCTCCTTTCACAATCCAGAATGGCCCCATACGTGGTAAGCCAATCCATTCCTAGAATCAACCCATAGCCTATAAACCCGAGCACATACACGTCGCACTCAAACTCGATGCCTAACACAGATATTTTCAAACCCCGACAAATCATCAATAAATGAGATGAACCACCACTGGGGTTTGAAACAACTACGGGATCTACTACCATACTAGTAATTAAGTGCATAGATTCAATCACAAAACTAGATATAAACGAGTGTGAAGCTCCAGAATCAAAAAGTGTTCTAATTGGATGGTTTGAAAGTGAAACTAAACTTTCGACGAAAATTTTTCTACCTCTTTTAGGAGCACTGATCATGAGAGCATGCACCTGCCCTCCAGAAGTTCCTGCTCTTTAACCTTGTCCCTGCGATCCCTGTTTCTTTGGGCACTCTTTAGAGAAGTGGATGACCTCTCCGTAATTGAAGCAATTGCTCTTCCTTCTCTTATAGTCTTTGATCAAGTGACCCTCCTTTCCACAAATGTAGCATTTTCTCTTATCCTTGCCTTTATCATCTTTCCCTCCTTTCTTCTGTTGTTGTTGTTGTTGTTGTTGCTGCCCCTTCTTGGGCCATGCCTTTTTATTCTGCGAAGTCCCCTCAGCCTTTGCTTCCTTATTTTTTCCCTTGTCCTCCTCATGCATTATGGCCATATCAACAAGCTTTTCAAAAGTGGCCCTCATTCGAATATGGGACATGGCTAACCCATGTAGAGGCTCATTCAACCCCTTAGCAAATCGGAAAGTGCTTTTGTACGGTGTGTCCACCAACTATAACCCGAACCTTGCTAGCTGGTTGAACTTGTTCACATACTCCTTCACCGTCAAGTTTCCTTGTTTGAGTGCTAAAAAGCTCTCCATCTGTATGCTTCTCTCATCTTAGGAAATAAATTTTGATTCGAACCTCTACCGAAAGTCTTCCCAAGTTTCCACCGGACGTCCAGCTTGGGTGACTTCCCACCAAAATGTGGCTTTGTCCTTTAATAGCCAAGCAGCTAACTGAATCTTTCTCCGATGCTCTACTTCAAAGATTACGAATAAGTCCTCAGTCTCTTTAAACCAGTTCCTAGCTTCTATGAATGTCTCATTCCTATTGAATGGCTTCCCTCCCATAGCACGGAAGTCCTTGCAGATCTTGGTGAAGTTATCTGCCCTTGGAGGGGGAGGAGGAGGAATGACTAGTGCATCTATGGGAGGAACATCTCTTAGTCCTTCGGCAGGCGCCATGGCCTCCAAATACCAATGGAACCATCCAGGTATTGTTAAGCCCTTTGGGATATTAGGAATGTTTTGTTCCCCAGACATGCTGAAAAAGGGAGAAATTTAGATGAAGGACCAAAGGATATTACATATGGCTTCTTAGGGAATATTTTCAAAACAGACTTTTCTTTTTTAGAATACTTTCCTTTAAAACATTTTTGAAAAATAAAATTTCAAAAAATTTCATCTAACCTGGTAACCTTCAGCTCTGATACCAAGTGTGGTACCCCACGTCCATTAATGTCACTCACTAAGGGAATGCATTAAGTTTCGTGAATCGTTATAGGTAAACAGACACAGAATAATTATAAGATAGATATAAAAAATAGCAGTGGAAAATTTAAATTTTTATTTAAAACATAAATCATAATGTCGTGGCCTATAATACCATAAGTCACAAAAACCATTACAATAAAATAACTTCTGTCTTGCATCATCAGTGTACATAAGAATGCAAAAAACATAATTCCCCAGTTGAAAGAGTTAAGCCATAGTAGAGACAAGGAATTGAGCCATACTTCAGAAGTAGCTCCTAGCAAGATGATATCTGAGTCTTGACTAAGCCTGAATGTTTCCTCTCTAAGAACCTGGGGGGAGGGGAAACGGAAGAAAGAAGGAGAAACAAAAGGGTCAAACATAGAGTCTGGCGAGTTTAGTTACTTTTAGCTAGTAAATAAATAAAAGTAACATGATAGGCATATAAAATGGATAAGAGAGATCACTACATAAATGGCAGATGTGACAAGGTAGACAGGGTAAGGTGTATACATTTCTCTAATGATTACTTTGCACTATTACTAGTATAACTAAAATGAGATGATCCCTTCCGCTATAAGTTGGTAGACTTAGGGCATACATCCGAGTGTACCCTAACCACTACCCTAATCGATCGGCTCCCTACTCCGTAGATATACTGCGCTGGCCCCACAATAGAAGGTATCACTTCCTAAAGTGGCAACCCTTAATATGTCCCCAACCATATCTATTGGTGTCACAGTCGTCTTATCCCCCTCTGCTCGGCTTATGCACGCACATGGCCCGGTCAGTTTGCGCCGCCCACACCATCTGTCTCGTTTGGATGTCTTATAATCAATCAGTAAGTGTGCCACTTCTCCGCTTAGCATAGAGTACTTTATTTGATACCTACTTCGGGTTACTGACTGAAATGGGTCCCACAAAATCTGATACAAGCTCTCCCCTTTGTCCTGTATCCCTACTAGATTTTTCACTGACTATGTATACCCTTGGGTGTCTTTAATTACATAGACCTATGCCAATTATGCTTACCCTAAAGGGTGTCTTTAATTAAATAACTTTATTATATTTTTCCACCGGTTATGTATACCACTAGGTGTCTTTAATTACATAACCTTATTGGGTTAAGTTCGTGGGCCTATATGTAAATATTGCCCAACCCCTCTAATTTACTTAACCCACCCACTACCTATCCAATTTTACTTAACCGTAACTTAAGTTCGTAATCATACAATCCTTATGGATTAAATTAGTTTAAGCAGTCCAATTTATTACCATGTCCAATTATGGTTATAATGGGCTAGACCTACCACATTAGACCTACAACGTATGGATGCTGGATATGTCGGTCGGGTCCGGGCAGTCTTATTCCACAGTTGGGTCTAACATCGTGTCTTAGCCCGATTCATATTTGCACACTTAGACCTCTCACATTAGGTTCAACATTAGTGGCTGCTGGATATCCCGGTCGGGTCCGGGCAGAGTTCCACCACTAATGCAACCTAACCTCGTGTCATAAGTGCAATTACAATTCCTAATTGTAATTACTAGACATTCCATTTTAATTCAAATCTACCTATGTCATTATAGGTGATTATTTCTATGTCTCCCCATTTGAGTTATATGTCTAATTCATATAAATATTACATAAATTATGCCAATTATAAATACCTTTTCCCCGATTCCTAACTAACGTATTCGCATGTATTTTGGCGGCGTCTAGGCTATAAAGTA
The DNA here is from genome assembly GCA_030737875.1 of Allium sativum. Lineage (NCBI taxonomy): Eukaryota > Viridiplantae > Streptophyta > Magnoliopsida > Asparagales > Amaryllidaceae > Allium > Allium sativum. The sequence goes on from CM060919.1 coordinate 716,887,829, forward strand.
GCCTAGCCATAACAATGAAAAAGGAATATGACAAAGGTGATAGTTTCAACATATTTTGGCATAAACATAAACAAGCATGATAACAAGGTGGATGGACATGTAATTAACATCATAACAAGGTCGACATAAATCAGATGAACTTGTAGCAACTACGATGTCAAAGCAAGCATAATGAGATCTAAATTAACCATTTTGGTGTCCAACTATTTAGATCTAGCATAATTAGGGTGACATAGTAATATGTTTAGATCTAAAGATGGATTCACATGTCAAGTTTACACCATATCCAAATTGATCACAATATGACAGGTGAAAGGTGATTTACATAAAGAACTAGATCCAACCAATGTTACAACTGTCCAATTTAATAGATCTACATTCACCACAATATAGTTGCAAGTCAAGATCCACATAGGCAACATAATAGAATAACCACAATTGTATTAGATTTAGGAAAATAGATCTATCATGTCATAGTATAGGGTTTAACACTGACATAGAATCACAGTTTACAACATATCCAATTCACAGTCTTTCATAATTTACTTTCATTTATCTAAACCTAAAAGCAACTAGAAACTCACATCGTTAGGTTTGGAGTATTGATAAAAACGAATCTTGAATTTCTAAATTCGATTTGCAAAGTATGTTGTTGTAGAAAACGATTCCGTCTTAGTTCGCATCCCGATAGCATATGGCCTCCATGATTTCCAATGAAGAAAATAGGAGAATAGGACACATATATATAGCTGCCAGACCCACTTAAACCGAGTGCCACATCACCCCTAGGGGTGTTGACACCCCTGTGGGTGGGTTGACCCCTAGGTCGACACCCCTTAAGGGGGGTCGACCCCGGTGTTGACAACCCTCTAGGGTGGTCGACCCCTTAGAGCGGGAAATCTGCCGCTATTTTTCAAATTTTGAATTTGAACTGTTCTGGATAAAATTCTGACTCATCTCTGACTCATATGTATATACATAATATTGTAGGATCTAAATTAACCCTAGAGGGAGGATGAATAGGGTTTATCGCAGATTTTCACAAAGTAATTAAATAATAATAGCACAGATAATAATCAGAATAAATGCGGAAAATAAAAAACACACAAATATACCTAGCTTCGGAAAAACCCTGCCTACCGCTGCATTTCCCAAGGTTTCTACTAGGAGTTAAAACAGTCTCTACGCTTATAAGCCCCTGCAAAACTTGCGACACTCGCTCCCAACTGTTCTTAACCCTGCGCTCAAAACCCTGCACTGGTTTCTGTCCCCGAAACCAGATTTCCCCGAATTACAAATCCCGTAATTCGTCTCCTTGTTTTAGAGACAAACTAGAAAACTCTAATTCGATTACAAATTGAAATTAAAGACGAATAAAAATTAAACAATAAAAAAACCCCTAAAGACAAATTTAAAACACTAGGAATTAAAATAAGGGTTATCCCCTTAGTTGAAAACTTGGCCGGCGACTTCTTATTTGCTTTACCCCTTTTCACTTGAGCCCGATCACTTTTGTTACTCTCTGAAAAAATGGTGGCGGCAGCTTTACTCCTAGGTTTTCTTCTGGAAGAAGATGGCGGAGGCAATTGCAATACGGTTTCGATTCTCCTTTGATTTGAGCCGCCGATTCCTCTTTGATGTCCTTTGATTTGCAAACTCCACTCGATTCAGATCTAAGTAAATATATTGGTATGATTTTTCACTTCGAATTTCTCTTTAATTGCATGGAAACTTGGATGAATTAAAGCTTGTGATGATTAGTGTATTTATAGGATTAAAAATCCTAAAATTTTGCTATGATTTCAGTGTTTGATTTAGCCATGATATATATGAGAATTTTGGGCTTTTTAAAATCCATGACTTCGAATTGTTCTTACGATTTTTCTAGAAAATTCCTTTCTGCGACGCCTTAAATTTTTGGAGTTTGAAATCTTCAAACACTCTGGAGACTTGCATGATTTTTGGGTTGATATTTTGATTTTTTCTTTCGAAAATTCTGATTTGAAATCTACCGTATATTCTGAAAAATATTGATGGCTTCTGAAACTGATGCCATGGTGATTTATGAAATCTTGATTTTGTGGAAACCATGTTTTAAAAAATACTATGCTCTTGCTTGTCGTTGAGTACTATGCTTTAACTTGGAACATGATCAGAACAGTTGTTAGTCTTTGATAAAAATAGTCACTACTCTTTGCCATTTTGATATAGTCTTCCGATTATCTTTTAACTGATTCTGCTTTTTGGTCTTATGCATACATGATTTAACCCGAACCATCTTGCACTTGTAATCTTGCTAAGTTTCTGAAAAAATTTATATTTTGAGCTTGATTTCTAGTATTCTATGTTATGCCTTGTTTAGCCATGCTCCTGTTGTCTGATCTGCTTATGCATGTATGTTGACTTGTCATGCTTGCACACAATGTTGCCTAGCTCCATTCATATTGATATTGACTGAACACGTTTCATTTGTGTATGCATCTGAACTTCATCTTGAGTTTGAACTTCTTTGCCTTGTTGAAACTATAACATACATGCTGTTATCACTTTGTATATGTTGAACCATTTGTTAACACTGGCTTGAATCTGCTCCATGAATATTAACTTGCATATTTAGTATTTGAACCTGACTGTTTACTGGGACTTGTTAGTTGTAGTTCATATTGCTCTGTCCATGTTAGTACCTTGATGAATTGTCACTTGAGTTTTATCACTGTGCTGACTTCAGCTCGTAACATGAATCTTGGCTTGATCATTCTGTTTGAACAATATTTGATGCTCCACATTCACATCCACTTCCACTTGAATTATCTCACCATGCTGTACTGTTCCACCGTGCTTGTCTATTGTATTTGCACCACCTGGCGTTGATTAGATGAACCTTGCTTGTACACTTGTGTGAGTTTGTCTTTGTGTGTCTTTGGTCATGTACCATCCTTGCTCAACCCATGCTTGAACTTGTGCGGGCTGATATGTTGTGCTCAACCAATTTTGTATTTGCAGTTGCCACCTTGTTGTAGCTGAATCCTTCATGCTATTTTCTGTTTTGATTTCCATGCTGCTCAACTTTAAATTGTTGCTACTTTCTGTAAACTTTGCCATTTGTCCGTTTATTTGCATCTTGACTTGTTTTAAACTTGAATGCTATCCATCATGCTGAATTGCTTATCCACACACCACCATATACACTTGCTTTGATCTGAAACTTGTTGTTGGTTATATTTATTCATGAATTCACTTGGTACTTTGAATCATGTGAACTGTTTCAACCATTTTTGGTTTTCTATTTTTATTTGCACTTTTGGTTCGACCATTTGCACATTGATTTGCACTGAGTCGAGACGGTCCTTGTGGCTACTGCTTAGTTGCACACTGCTGTATATTGATTGGCGAGGCAGTGCACACGTGTATATTTCTACACATGTGTATATGCAGCCATCAGAATGATCTTCCTATCCTTGTATGTCAGACTGAATCAGAAAAATGATGAGAAACACACCGTAATTCTGAGGCAAATAAAATTTAAAAATAAATTTTTATTTACTTATATTTAATTTTATTTCTTTTCCAGTTTACTGTGTGTGTTTTTCTATTTGTGACAGGTATGAAGATGACTGGACTGGATTGGAGAGCAGTGAAGACAGAAGACTGAAGATGATAATGTTCATATGTGTCAGTATGTATGAGTGAACTGTATAGAAATGTAAGCAACTATTGAGTGAACTGCAGTGAGTGTAGTGTATATGAAAATGTACTGAGTGATGACTGAAATGTAGTGAGGAGCTGCGAGAGAATTGTACTGTTATATGTAATAAACAAATTTGATCAAAATAAAATATTATTTTATTATTGTCAAACAAACTTGTCTATCGTATTTAGTTTATTTACAAGTGCAATCTCATGTGAATTGAGTAAATAGTGGAGTTATAAACAGTTGTACTGTTTGATTGTTTGAAATATAATATTTAAATAAAATACTTCATGAATATATGAATGTCTGTTCAGTTGTATTCTATTTAAATATAAATATTTTATTCTTATATGTGATATATATATATATGGAACTGTATAGTAATAAAAACATTTAAAATAATATTTATTAGGTTGTTATCATCAAACAAAAATCATATAATTGTGTATACAACTACGTCGTATACAACAATCTCCCCCTTGTGATGATGACAAATAAATAAAAGATTTTGAGCACAATAAATGTGTTTGACAGTGAATATTGAACTCCCCCTATTTATTAGCTCCCCCTACAACTGAACTCCCCCTATATATGTGGAACATATGAATGATGAAATCCAATTGACCATTCTCCCTCTAGATATTTAATTTCCAATCTTAAAATATTTTTGAATTAAATACTCATCAATCAAAATCGTGACCATTCTCCCCCTTTTGTTACCATCAAAAGAATAATAGTGATCGAAACAGTGATGAATATAGACTAGAAATATAAATTCAAATCAGATTAAGAAAGAGAATATATATCGCAAATCCCATTGAATCAAACAAAAATTATAATAATCTTTAAATCAGAAGCAAATTTCTCTTTTAGAATGAATGGATTTACGATGGATTTTATAGAATGAGGAGAGTTCAATAAAATTGAATGTTTGAATATGAATTTCAAAGATTTTATATAAGCTTAAAATTTTGTTAAGCACTTTCTAACCACGCATAGCCCAAAGGTCTTTTAAATGGGGTAGTCGTAACTTAACTTTATCCTCTCTAATGAGTTCCATCTATGCACAGCCCAAAGGACTTTTAAGTGAAATGGAAGCACATAGAGATTAAGGTAATTCACCCACGAATAACCGCGAGGACTTTTAAATTGAATACCAAGGATAAATTATTTATTTATTTATTTATATTTTATTTTTAATTCCAAGAATAATTAGAACTCTCCAAATTAAATAAAACCATGATGAATGGCAGAATTATGGTAGATATAGAAGATGGTCGTGAAATAAGCTCTAATTCAAAGATATTATAAAATCTGTCCAATCATCATGAGATTTAAAACAACATCTCCTCTAGTTAAGAATTATACCATAGTCACAACTCATCACAATTTCATAAAGCTATTAATAATTTTGATGAGTCACAAAACAGTTCAAATCAATCAATAATTTCAATTTTTGAATAAATAATCAAAAATAATTTTAATATTGAAAATATCAATTTCAAGAGGAGTTTTTGAAATATCAATGCAAGTAGAAAATCATTTTCAAAAATCAATCAGTAGAATGTGAAATTATCTAATATTTCTAAAGCTTATTGCTCCTAGACAATTTTAAAACCACTTATATATTTAATTAAGATTGCCTATGAATTTTAATGAAATTCAGTCACTGATTTTCCAACCCATCGTCCAATCAACGAATCAAATCAATTTCCTTATCAGAGTAGCACAAGATTATTTTCAAAGCAAGAATCACAAGTGAATTTTTTCAGAGAATTTTTAAACAAGAGCAAGAAACTATCAAAGAACAAATCTGAAGATAATTATTTGAAAACACTAAAAAAATCAAATTTTTTTATAATCCATGAAATTCAACAATCAATAACAAATGATTTCAAAATCAAGCCAAGTAAAAAAATGAAAATTTCAAAACTAATCAACATAAATCAGCATAAAATTAAAAATTTAAAGGAAATAAAATAAAAACAAGAGTTTAGAGATCATACCTGTTTTACCATAATCAATGCGAACCAATGAATCTCCAACTCAGAAACTATGGCTAAGGAACTCCAAATAATTCGATAATATGAATCAGTTTGAATTTATCTCACTAAAGCACAGTTGTTCCTTACCCTCCCACGATACCTAAATATTTATATGATCGAGTGGTATAACAAAAGTTGTTTTACCACTCTTATCTTCGTTTACACGTTTTGGTACCCAAACCTGTTTATATAACAATCCATTACTATCCACTAGCGTTCCCTTTGGAACCCAAATTCATTTAGACTTATTCAAATTCATTTTATTATTTTTTGGAATCCAAACAGGTTTAAATGAATTATTTTTAAATGAGTTATCATTTTGTTTATGATTTAAAAACCAGTTGAAATTATTAGATTTCAAAATTCCAATTTGATCGTTTTCAAAGCCATTTAAAAATTTATAAAATCATTAGGATTTTGTTTTTCAATTGGATCAAATCCAAAACCAAGTCCCTTTTTATTTTGAACAAAATATTGGTTTTTTAATAACATATTCAATGATTTCTCTCCTTTAGAAAATTTGGTCAAAGTTGACTCCAGTCGTTGAATTTTAAATTTAAGATCGCTATTTTCTTTCATTAAATTGAACAACGATTAATAGCGATTTTCCTCTTTTCAGCATTAGTTTGTTTTAAAACCAAATTTTCGTTTTCAAGTGCTTTGGTTTTAGCATTGGACTTAAAAAATTTCAATTTCAAATTGTTTTCGCTTTTCAAATCAAGGTTTTCAGATTCTCTAAGCTTTTCAATCTCCTTCTCAAAATCACGATTTTTGTTTTTCAAATTCACGTTCTCACTTTTAAGTAATTCAAAATCAGTTTTGAATTTCAAATGATCATTACTAAAATTGACATTTTTCGCATTTTGAAAACGGTGAATTCTTAACTTTTTTAAGTTTTCCTTCTAAACTGTTATTTTCTTGAACTAGTTTTAACCTATCAGATTTCAATTTCTTAACTTTTAGTTCAAGAGAATCAACAGTTTTTGTGAGGTCGTGACACATTAAAATTAATTCTTTATATGTAAAATTCGATACCTCACTTGAATCCTCTTCGCTACCTTCCGAATCATATTGAGCCATAAGACACAAATTAGCTTCCTCTTCATCACTTTCAAAAACTTCTTCTCCTTCCTCGTCATTCCACGTAGCCGCAAAAGCCTTCTTCTTTCTTTGGAACTTCTTTTTCTTTTCATTTTTAAATTGTGGGCAGTTTGGTCTGATATGTCCGGGTTTCTTGCAACTGTAGCAAAACACTTCATCGTTTGAACTTTCTGAGCTTTCGGACTTGTCAGTTTTTGAATTCTTCTTTTGTGGTTTGTAATTTCCTTTGGCCCACTTTCTCAAAACCATGGCTATCTCTTCAGCGGGATCTTCATCATCACTTTCAACTGTATTATTTAGAGTGATTGTCTTTTTCTTTGATTCAGAATTCTTACGTTTTTCTCTTACTTTTAACTCCATCTCGTAAGTGATGAGATTTGCAATCAATTCCTCTATGCTTATTTTATTCAGATCTTTTGATTTTTGAATCGCTGTCACTTTTGCTTCAAAATTCATCGGTAGCACTCTCAATATTTTTCTGATCAATTCCACTTCGGTATAGGTTTTGCCAAGAGCTTTGGCATTGTAGACTAGTGACGAGAAGCGTCCATACATCTCTTTTATATCTGCATCTCATAGCCTAGAGAAATTTTCATATTAGTTGCTGAGAAGAGCGAGACTAAATTCCTTCACTTGAGATGTTCCTTCGTGTGTGACCTCCAACGAATGCCATATTTCCTGCGTAGTTTCACAATGAGAAATTCGATTAAATTCAGTTTTATCAAACGCACAAATTAAAGCATTCATCGCTTTGGCATTAGTTGAAAATAATTTTTTATCGTTCGCATCCCACCTGTCTTTTGATTTAGGAATTTCAACACCATTAACAATAACAGTGGGAGATCTATAACCCGTTTCAATAATATCCCACACATCATAATCGACTGAACTCAAATAAATTTTCATCCTAGCTTTCCAATAAGCATAATGAGTTCCATTAAACATTGGTGGCCTAGCTATGGACCGACCATCAGAAAACGCGTTATTAGACAGAATCATGACTCTAGAGTTAAAATAAAATAAAAAATACCTGCTCAGATACCAGTTGTAGTATCTAAATTAACCCTAGCGGGGGGTGAATAGGGTTTATCGCAGATTTTCACAGAGTAATTAAACAATAACAGCACAGATAATAACAAGAATAAATGCGGAAAATAAATAACACATAGATATACCTAGCTTCGGCAAAACACTGCCTACTGCTGCATTCCCCAAGGTTTCTACAAGGAGTTAAAACAATATCTACGCTTACAATCCCCTGTAAACTTGCGACACTCGCTCCCAACGGTTCTTAACCCTACGCTCAAAACCCAGCACTGGTTTCTATCCCTGAAACCAGATTTCCTCAAATTACAAATCCCGTAATTCATCTACTAGTTTTAGAGACGAACTAGAAAACTCTAATTCAATTACAAATTGAAATTAAAGACGAATAGAAATCAAACAATAAAAAAACCCCTAAAGACAAATTTAAAACCCTAGGAATTAAAATAAGGGTTATCCCCATTAGTTGAAAACTTGGCCGGCCACTTCTTATTCGCTTCACCCCTTTTCACTTGAGCCCGATCACTATTGTTACTATCTGAAAAAATGGCAGCGGCAGCTTTGCTCCAAGGGTTCCTTCTAGAAGAAGATGGCGGAGGCGATTGCAATACGGTTTCGATTCTCCTTTGATTTGAGCCGTCGCTTCCTCTTTGATGTCCTCTGATTTGCAAACTTCACTCGATTCATATCCAAGTAAATATATTGGTATGATTTTTCACTTCGAATTTCTCTTTAATTGCGTGGAAACTTGGAAGAATTAAAGCCATGATGATTGGTGTATTTATAGGATTAAAAATCCTAAAATTTTGCTTTGATTTCGATGTTTGATTTAGCCATGATATATACGAGAATTTTGGGCTTATTAAAATCCATGACTTTGAATTGTTCTTACCATTTTTTTGGAAAATTTCTTTCTGCAAGGCCTTGACTTTTTGGAGTTTGAAATCATCAAACACTCTGGACACTTGCGTGATTTTTGGGTTGATATTTTGAATTTTTCTTTCAAAAATTCTGATTTGAAATCTGCTATATATTCTGAAAAATATTGATGGCTTCTGAAACTAATGCCTTGGTGATTTTTGAAATCTTAATTTTGTAGAAATCATGTTTTAAAAAATGCTATGCTCTTGCTTGTCGTTGAGTACTATGCTTTAACTTGGAACATGATCAGAACAGTTGTTAGTCTTTGATAAAAACAGTCACTACTCTTTGCCATTTTGATATAGTCTTCCAATTATCTTTTAACTGATTCCGCTTTTTGGTCTTATGCATACATGATTTAACCCGTACCATCTTGCACTTGTAATCTTGCTAATTTTCTGAAACAATTATATTTTGAGCATGATTTCTAGTATTCTATGTTATGCCTTGTTTAGCCATGCTCCTGTTGTTGTCTGATCTGCTTATGCATGTATGTTGACTTGTCATGCTTGCACACAATGTAGCCTAGCTTCATTCATATTGATATTGACTGAATACGTTCTATTTGTGTATGCATCTGAACTTCATCTTGAGTTTGAACTGCTTTGCCTTGTTGAAATTATAATATACATGTTGTTATCACTTTGTATATGTTGAACCATTTGTTAACACAGGCTTGAATCTGCTCCATGAATATTAACTTGCATATTTTGTATTTGAACTGACTGATTACTGGGACTTGTTAGTTGCAGTTCATATTGCTTTGTCCATGTTAGTACGTTGATGAATTGTCACTTGAGTTTTATCACTGTGCTGACTTCAGCTTGTAACATGAATCTTGGCTTGGTCATTCTGTTTGAACAATATTTGATGCTGCACATTCACATCCATTTTCACTTGAATTCTCTCACCATGCTGTACTGTTCCACCATGTTTGTCTGTTGTATTTGCACCACCTGATGTTGATTAGATGAACCTTGCTTGTACACTTGTGTGAGTTTTTCTTTGTGAGTCTTTGGTCGTGTACCATCCTTGCTCGACCCATGCTTGAACTTGTGCGGGTTGATATGTTGTGCTCAACCAATTTTGTGTTTGTTGTTGCCACCTTGTTGTAGCTGAATCCTTCATGCTATTTTCTTTTTTGATTTCCATTCTTCTCAACTTTAAACATTTGCTACTTTCTGTAAACTTTGACATTCGTCCATTTATTTGCATCTTGACTTGTTGTAAACTTGAATGCTATCCACTATGCTGAATTGCTTATCCACGCACCACCATATACACTTGATTTTATCTGAAACTTGTTGTTGGTAATATTTATTTATGAATTTACTTGCTGCTTTGAATCATGTGAACTGTTTCGACCATTTTTGGTTTTCTATTTTTATTTGCACTTTTGGCTCGACCATTTGCACACTGATTTGCACTGAGTCGAGATGGTCCTTGTGGCTACTCATCAGTTGCACACTGCTGTATATTGATTGGCGAGGCAGTGCACATGTGTATATTTATACACGTGTGTATATGCAGCCATCAGAATGATCTTCCTGTCCTTGTATATCAGACTGAATCAGAAAAAATGATGAGAAACACACTGTAATTCTGAGGCAAATAAAATTTTAAAAATAAATTTTTATTTGCTTGTATTTAATTTTATTTTTGTTCCAGTTTATTGTGTGTGTTTTTCTATTTGTGACAGGTATGAAGATGACTGGATTGGATTGGAGAGCAGTGAAGACAGAAGACTGAAGATGATGTTCTTATGTTTCAGTATATATGAGTGAACTGTATAGAAATGTAAGCGACTGTTGAATGAACTGCAGTGAGTGTAGTGTATATGAAAATGTACTGAGTGATGAATGAACTATAGTGAGGAGCTGTGAGAGAATTGTACTGTTATATGTAATATAAAAAATTGATCGAAATAAAATATTATTTTATTGTTGTCAAACAAACTTGTCTATCGCATTCAGTTTATTTACAAGTGCAATCTCATGTGAATTGAATAAATAGTGGAGTTATAAATAGTTATACTGTTTGAATGTTTGAAATATAACATTTAAATAAAATACTGTATAAATATATGAATGTCTGTTCAGTCGTATTCTATTTAAATATAAATATTATATTCCTGTTTATGATGTATATATAGAACAGTACAATAATAAACACATTTAAAATAATATTTATTTGGTTGTTATCATCAAACAAAAAATCATATAATTGTGTATACAACTACGTCATATACAACAAATATTTCTGCATGTATACAAACTTAAGACCCTCATAACTTCTTCATAAGGTGTCCGTTTTATGCAAATCAAATGTCTATCTTGACCAGAATTTCGAGACGGACGCAATGGTGTAGTCCATTTCCTCTAATTCTGTATATTAAGTAAATTACTATTTAATTTACTCTTTTTAATGTCGTTAAAAATTCGGGGTGTTACACACTTGGCCAGTAGCGACCAATATATCAAGGCGCCTCGCAATCCATCAACCACATAAGTAAAAATGTCTGGGCTCTATACCATGGCACCACTTCTAGCTATAAAGAAACCTCATGCACACCCTACGCCCCTGATCCCGTTTTTGACTCATAACGAGGTGTGAGGCTCGTGAATTAACGCTATACACAAAGCTATGCTAATTAAAGCCGTGTTTTGATCATCATCCACAAGACTTTGCTTTTCAACAAAAGCCTTGTTCATTGCATCTCGGAATGCCTTACTGATAGTTCACGCCGTGCAACTAATGTCTATCAATATATAAACTCTAAGCTTGTACGTTTCAGAGAAGGATGTTAAGCAAGAAAATAAATTCTCCGCCATCAAACGGATATATATTTAATAGAAATAAATCAATACAGAACGAAATCCAATGTCAGACACACATCCATTTTCAAGTCCATTATTGGTCTGAATGAAACTGGAGGCACCTTATTCCTCGTCCCATATGTCCAATGCAGAAGAGAGGTCCTCACATATCCGGTCGATCTCCTAGTACGTCTGGACAATCACCACTTATTACCTTGTCTTGGGTGTACAGCCCAATCAAGATATCAGTAATCATCCAAACGATGTGATGATCTCCGGTCTTCAACCACCATCTTCATCGTCAACTTTTAGTTGCCATATCAGTTATTCAAAATGGGATAAACTCGGTCTTTCCGAATAACTCGCGTATTTTATAATCAATAATCAAGTGCTATAAAAACACATCCTACACCTCATTCCAATTCAGAATATTCTTTTATTCAAATATTCACATCTTATAGGAAAGGTTCCCATTAATTTTATCAAAGATAAGTTCAGTTAAACTATTTCTTTAATCTTCCTTTGGATATCCATTTCAAAAGATTTTATTTTATCTTTCCACCATTCTAAACCAATTTAAGGTTTATCAGCTAGTCGGGATTAGCAAACTTAATCGAAGTAATCATTTATTCATTAATCCCAATCCTAACCTATTTATCCCATGGAGCAAAACTAGCAGTACTCCATATCTAACACCCACGATGTTGTCGGTAAATTTTAATTACCATTTCACGTTCAAATCTAATTAAAGACTTAACTATCGCTTGGAGTAAAACTGGCAGTACTCCCTTCTCGATCATTTCATGAATTCGATAATTTTAATTATCCCATTCTCATTTCAATCTAATTAAAGATTCGTTAAAACTCTAGTTTAGTTTTAATCTCAAAAATCATTACTTAATGATTATCCAACTTTTAGGAAAATTAATCCTATCTTTAACTGGGTTAAAGAACCAATGTTATTAAAAACACATTTCACGATAAACCCCAAATTCATCTTCCATCAAAACGGAACCTACACGAAAATCATAACAGTGTATAATCGATATAAATTCCCATACCAGACTAATAATATAATCGGAATAACTGAAAGGCCTTTTAAATTCCATATATAGTAATGGTCTTCATTCACAGAAGCTCATCTCGATTATTACCTCGAATTCCATTCAATTCCAATTTAATATATTAAATTGGAAAACTTTACTTTGGAAAATTTCCATTAAATCTTAACAAAAGGATTTATAAATTCCAAATCATTTCTTCATTGTTAATTGGGTTAAAGAACTAATGTTGTTAAAACATTGTCCACGATAAACCCAAATATCCAATTTCAATTCAATTCCAATTAAATATTAATTAATTGGTAACTTCTCGAAATCTTATTTAAAAGATTTATTCTTTCCTAAACTGTGTTTAAGAACAGTGTTATTTAAGACACTATTCACGATAACCCAAAATCCAATTTGATATTAAATACAAGGCTCTGAATAGAAATTATATCGGCTTATATTCAATATCAAATTCTGAAAACAACAAATATCGTATTGGAAATAACGATATCTGTATGTTCCAAATTCCTCAACAATATCCGTATGATCACGGAATCCAATATCGAAATATTCGAAGATTATTTCCATTCCAATTCATACGTTGGAAAATTCTGGTTATGTCAAAACCATTTCAAATCCAATTTATTTATTTTAAAAAAAAATTGGATTATTATTCTAGTTAATAACTAGTTCATTTCAATAAAAATATATTTTTATCTTTTCAAACTTGGAATTTTTTATCCAAAATCTTTCCAAATCAGTTATTATGATTTCACATAATTTTTCCATATTTTTAATAATTTTAATATCGCCATTTCAGTCGGTTTCCAATAACGGCCACCGAACTGGATCCACAGCGACCTTTTCTGAAATTGATTTGGAGAAAATTTGAAATCCACCATTCAAATTTAAATCTCTTATATTCGTTGGAAAGCTCTTTTCGATACGAACCCAACGGTTCTAGATTTAGGAGAATCCGATGGTCGTATATCCCGTTACATCAATTTGAAGTTAATGTTTGAAATTCGCAAACGATCGCTGCGCGACGAATTCTATTCAGACCATTAATATATATATATATATATATATATGTATGTATGTATGTATGTATAATATTTCATTCAAAACATATTTTAAATATTCGTTTTAAAAATGATTCCCGCTTTCATTTCCATTTAAATCAAAATTGAATACTCCTTATCATTATAATATTTAAATGATAATATTTTCAAAATATAAGATTTTGAAATCATTTTTTTTCGATATTCATTATGAAAATGAATAAAATCGATATAATTATCGTTCGCATTAAAATGGCGCATACTTATTCAACATGGCTTCGCATACTTCAATATTTTCATGTCTATCCTAAATCAGACATCACATTCACATTTTAATCCTTTATTGAATATTATTTTAAAGTATTCATTATTTATGAACTGGAATCAAACCCAACCAATTACCATATAATGTTAATTATATGGATTTCATACATCACTTGTACACAACAACAATGATAAACAATCACCCATCATCCAGAGTACATTACACAACAACATAAGCATTAAATATAGATAATTAACACTTACTACAGTCCGTCAACCAATCGATTGACATACAACTAAACAATTGGGATTAGTGTACGCCAAATATCATCCCAATAACCGTGTGGGGTTTCAACCAACAAATACTGAATATTATTTGTACAGTTGGGCGATGTGTAAAATTTATCTTCCCAATCAATGTCAGTTAAATGGGTGTACATAAACAAATCGTTCGATTTGTAAATGAATATTTATTTTCATTTCAGGAGAATTTTATGCCGTTTATATATACGTTAAAAATTATACTTATTTCAACACTTGGCCATTTTATATAGTTCGTACATTCAATAAAAATGATATTTTTATTTTTCAAACATTTTATTCAGCACATGGATATTTTATATAGTTTATTTCAGAAAATTTCGGCATTATAACGGCGTGATATTCGAACCGGAATAATGTCTAGCATTATCCCTCTCCTGATACTGGCTCGCACCATGCACAATCGTCAATCAATCCACAAATACACAATACAACCCATTTCACCACAATTCAATCCAAACAAACATCTGTGGTTTGTACAATAAATAGTGTAAGGAGCAACTAAGCTCCGTCTACAACCTAGGATATATTTAACTGTAAAATAGTTTGAGTGAGAAGGTGTTCTCACATTGGGTTCCACTCTGCCATGCTTTTCTGACGTTCTGATACGCTGCTATGATCATAGAATTTGTAAACGACCTAATATTCGCACGGTTTTTATTTCTTAGCTTAAGCGCGTCACTCCGGACAACTTTCGCCTAGTGGCCTTTCTTCCGAAAATGCTCCAATTAGCGAATTTGCGAAATGATAGTATTTGGACAGTAGACTTTGGACGCCTTTTTTTAACAACTCCGCAACCCAAAATACGACTTTTATATACTCAAATCGAAGAGAAAATCATGCTCTTTGATTTTGGCAGTGTGGAGTTTTGGCCATAGGGGCTCGTATTGGAAGATATTGGCTAAAGATCACCAGGGCATTAACCGCCACACTGAAAATTATAAAAATTTGATTTTTAAAAGGTCGGGCGAGTCTGGGGTCGGTCTGAGGTGGAGGGGAGATGGAGCAGGCGGCCTGACGTCCTAGGGGTGGCTAAGGTGGTCGGCGGCGGCCCACATTGGCTGGGGATGAAGGGTCTTGGAGACTTGGGGCTTGGGGAAGGAGGAGAGAGTGAGGAGGTGGGGTAGTGGCGTTGGAGGTCTGAGGAGGGCGCGACGTGGGTAGCGACGCGGTCTGTTGGGGCGATGCGGTCTGGGGATCGGGTTTATATATATTTTCTTCCTGGCATCTTGAAAAACGAACGGGGAGAGAGAGTTAGGGTTTAAACCCTCTTATATATATTTTATTTAATTATTTAATTAATTCCAAAAATTTACTTTTTATTCGAACTGCAATTCGAACCCAATGACTGTCGCTCTAACGTAATATGGCCGTTCCGAACACAATGAGATATGTCCCGTAAGCCAATTTGACTGTTTTGATTAGTTTTCATCAAAATTGATTTCAACATACATTTTAATTTACCACGCTCACATATTAATTCCAAAAATTACGAAATTTGAAATATAACAATAATTTGACATTCCGGATCCAACAAAAGTGGTTTCATCGAAAATGGAGGTCGTTTGAAAATGGCTATTTTTAAGGGCTATATATTATATAAAATATATATATTCCATAGCGACAATTTTGAATTTTATCCTGGACCTAACTTTCAATTTATAAAGTGAAATTTCAGTTTCTTACATTCGTTAGAAAGATATAACTAAATAGATTCAAATATTTCTTGTTTTACCCAATTCTGATTTATATTGAATTTTGTATATTCATTTGAAGTTTAAAATCAAATTTTCAAACTACCGCGCCACTTCAAGCTCGTTTTATAATTAAAATAAATTTATATGTTCTAACTTTGATTTAAATAAATTTTTAGTCATTATTATTTAAAATAAATCATTTTAAATATTCTAAATCCGTAAAAATGTCTAAAATAAAAAAATTAATTTGGTTTTGATTTCCGGGTTGTTACACATATATTAAGTCAAATTCTAAAACTTGAAAGAATGCAAAGGACTTCAAAATTGTTTAATAATCCAATCACTAGATTGCTTATCAAATATGATAAATCAAAATTCATACATATCATTATATATAAAATCTGTTTATCATAAGAAATATTTCTATATATATATATATATATATATATATAGGAGAAAAAAAATATATATGTATATTGACATACAGGTAAATTTTGTAGCAAAGAATCATTATAGTATCTAGATTTAATTATTCAAACATGTAGTATAAATCTAAAATAATAAACAGGAAATCATATTTCTTGTAAAATTTTGGAATTTAGACTATATTGTAACTTATCATTATAAACATACAACCGGTACATACTAGTCCATATGCATATTGCATAACATTTAAATAACTATTCAATGTGTTGATGTCATTGTTTATGCATGTAGTATAAAATTATATAACAAATCTTATTTGTCGTAGCTTTCAAAAACAAAATGCATAGTATATATATAGCCAAGATACAAAACATATTCAATATCATACATGTAATTTTGATCAAGTACCAAATTATAATGTTATGATTCTGTGTTTATTAACCAGGTTGATTCAATCACAACATTTAACAATACTATAAATGCTGAGCAAACTATCCACTACTGTAAATGGTAAAATGACTATAAAACAATATTGTATCTTGATACAAATATTTATACATATAGTATAATTCCATCAGTAAACCATACCTTCTATAGGTTTTTAAATTAGATTACATCATTCAAATATTCATCATTATGAATATTGGATTATTAGGTTGCTCCTTTACATATATGTCAAGTTCATATATGTTAATGTATATTTACTTCTAAAATACATCACTTGTATATTTCATGGAATGATCAAATCGTAAAATATTTATTATGATCTGAACTTATTCATGGTCATTAACAATATAATGAGAGATCAGAACCAAGAAAGTTTACTTATGGATTTCTAGTTCATGTTTTATAATCCTTTTGACCATATTTGATTTAAGTCAAATACAATCGTATGACCTGTTTTTATGAAAACATTGTCTAAATGGTTTTTCATGTAAATAATTTCAGTAAATCAAATACAACTGAAAATTATCTATTCCTATTCAGTAATTAGTAAGAGAAAATGTCATCTGGATTAAAAGCGAGGGTATGATATGGTCAAGCACTTGAATCAAACAGATTTTGATTTCATATGCAGGTATGCATGTAAAGATCATATTAAAAAAAATTAAACAGATTTCGATAATTTTGATTTCAGTAATTTAAAATCAATAAGAAAACAACCTTACTGATATATGAATCAATAATATAGTTTTGATCCATAAGATTGTATAATAAAGCAGGGCCATATACGCTTATCTATCAAACATTTTGTTACCTTTTCATACAGGAATTTATTGCATAAATTTGAATACTTAAATATATATACTCAAAGATTAATATACATATTAAACCGAATTTCCAAAATCTAGATTATCAATATAAAAGGTAAAACAGGATTTAATATCATATATAAATTCACTATTCTATTCAAATTTAAAAAAAATTGTCCTGAAATCTTTTCACTGGTTTTTCTTAATTAAAACCAGAATCCAAATCCACAATGTCTTAACATCATGATTAATCAAAACTAGTTTTTGATAGATCTATTTGATTCCATAATTCAGCATGGTATTAAAATTAAGTTTGAAACCGAATAATAATTCAGTATTAGCAACAAACCCCTTTTGGATTTCATATTAAATACCAAATTTTAGTTCATGTAAACATTTTACAAACTTTATGTCAAACACACGTTTTATTTATAGTAAGACAAATTTACTGCAACAAATGAATTTACTTTAAAATCAGAATTAATGTTTGCAATACATTGAATATGCATGAATCCAAGCTTGTAGTAACGAAATCATATTTCAAAATACTGATTTAAGCAAAACCTTGCTCTGATACCACTGTTGTTTTCAACAGTTAAATCGACATCTTAATTCAACAGTTAAAACCCTAATTCAACTGGATCTATGCATAAATCAGCAGATCGAAGAATTGTACCTTTTAAAACTTTTGTTGTTCTTCATGAAATCGAAGTGGTTTTAGGTTGAATCAAATCCTAGAAATACAAATCGACCTGCGTCCATAGATTAGTCCACGAGAATGATTTCCCCTTTAATCGAATTGAAGAAGAAAGGGAGAGGCGACACTAGCTGTAACAACCGTAAATTTAAATAACATTGTAACAATAAACTAAAGAATAATTATTTAAATATCGAGAATTAAGGAAAATGGATTGCGCCATTGCGTTCGTCTAGGAATTCTGCTTAAGATAGACTCTGAGTTTGCATAAAACGGACATTGTATGAAGAAGTTATAAAGCTTTGAAGTTTGTATATGTATAAACAAAATATATATAAACAAAACCAGTCTAGAATTCAAAATAATTTAGACCACAAGGCGGGGGGAAAATGCGGGAAATTGACCCGTTTGGGGTCGACCCACAAATAAGGGTGTCGACCCTACCTAGATCTGGGCAGATCCATTTTTCTGAACCTGTACGCGTTTCTTGACCTGATTCGCTGGCTTAGGGCTATATATAGGACCTCATTTCTATTTTTTTATTCGTAAAAAACAATGGAGACAATGAGATCCTGCCCTAACTCTGATTGAACTAGCCTACTTTTCTGCAACAACGACTTATACGTATTCAAGAATCTTTGCTACAACATCAACACTCTTTTCTCTGTTCTTTAGATCCAGTCCCTGTCAGTTCATGTATTTTTAGATATACACATTTAATAAGTAATCTTGACGTGTTTATAAGTTTGGATCTAAACCTATGCCAGTTAATAACCTGAACCAAAATTAAATAGATTTGCCATTACTTGTACACATAATCTACTTTTCAGTTCTCATATGCCCAATTCTGTCATCATATGCCTATTCTGTTATTATGCTCAATTCTGTCATCATATGCCTATTCTGTTATTATGCCCAATTTTATCATAATATGCCTATTTTTTATTATGCCTATTTATGTCCTCTTCTCTCCCTCTCCCCCTTTTATTTTTATAGCCTAGGCTACCTTCGAGCCTAGGCCTATCGCTGAAATATGAAAACGGACGAAATTAGGAACGGTTGGGAAAGATAAATTGGGGGCATAACTTGTATCGTGAATCAGACTGGGATTTGGGGGCATAACCTATGATGAACATAAATAATTATTTAATAATGAATAGGCCCAAATTCACAGTAAATAGGAATTGTAACCGCACTTAGACACGAGGTTAGGTTACACTTGTGGTAGATGTCTTCCCGGAACCGCCCGACAAATCCAGCATCCACGAGTGGTTAATTTGATGTGAGGTATCTAGTGCATAAATGTACACGTAACGGTGCTAAGACACAAGGTTAAGTCCAAACTTGTGACAGCCTGCCCCGCACCAGCCGACATTTCCCCATAAATGCGCTGTGCCAATGTCCAACTAGCATGGGACGGTTGTTAAAATAAAGGGATTTGAAACTATGAATCATCAAGAACCTGTTGTATATCTAACAGCACATGGAATAAAATACAATAATAACATAACTTGACATAAAACAGGCGAGATAGTGCATAAGATGAAAACTAAACCATCATAGCAGTGGAATCCAAATTGCAGCTTATGATCCAAACTATTATTACAACTTCAAAATACTGTCTCTGAAGCAAAATAGAAAAGGTACACTACTAATGCCCAAAGCAGTGACTAGCAACAACACAGGGAGAATATATGTAAATAGTACGTGAAAGCCTCCTGCTCGTCTTCGGATAGCTACTCGTTCATAACCACCTAACCTGTCTCTAGTTTGTTCATTTAGGAGCACCCAGGATAATAAGAAGAGACATAAAACTCTAGGTCAGACAAAATTCTGGTATGAGCGATAGCAGCAAAACAAGACAATAACAGGTATAAATAATCATACCTGAACCTAGATCAGCAACCAAAGAGTTGGCACAACAAGATGTACAGTATTCTATGGTAACACTAACATATAGTGTGAAAATGGGAGTGTGCGTGTCATGGTGATAGCAAACATTAAACATAGCCATCATCCCCACGTCTCTCACTTAGTGCGTAAAGCATACGATATCCACCGCTTTGATCACCAGAACCATTTGGGGCCATGACGGAGTTCAGCTCCATCCAAGCCTTACTACGACCGCTTTACCCTTGGGGGTCCTGATAGAGTTCGACTCCATACAACTTTGACCCCACCGTACTGGTCCATAGTCAATGCCCCTTGCATTAATAGTGAATCAAAGCTATAGATATCGATAATCCTTTTGCACACGTCCCATAGCAAAGTCCAACCGTTGAAGTTCACTCGTTGGTTTCAGTCTTCTCCGGATTAGTTCGAAAACAAGCTTCCATTCGGTTCGTCCTTCTTCCCCTCGTTCGGTTCGTGGGACACCTCGGCTCGTGGTTCGTGGGCATGCTCCGGTTCAAGACTCCAACTCTTCTGGGTTCGGAGGAGGCGGCTCGTGATGCATGCTTCTGGGTCGGTTCAGTTCGTGATATGGAGTTCTGGTTCGGTTCGGAGGGCAAACAGATTTGGTCAGGCCTCCCTTCCTTCATTCAGATCAGGTTCGTGGTACTCAAGCAAAGACAACTCGTAATGCATCAGTTCGGGATCGGGGTGGTGATCAAGGACTCCAGGCAGGCTGTTTAGTTCGGGGGAGGCGACTCGGTTCATGGTTAGTACCCATGACACCAAGGACGATCCGATCCAACCCTCAACCTCTGGTCCAATCCGAATTCCTACGCCATTTCCAACGAGCTATTTACGCCACTCGACGACGTTTCGACCATTCTGACCTTCCTGTGCCATTGCAAATCGTACTAAACAGTAATAGCAACATGTATAATCAACCATAAACACATATAACATGTTAATATGGATCAAACATTCCCAAAAAGCATGATTTTCCCTTTAACCAAGTTTTAACTATAGGATTAACAAATTTTATCCAAATTAATCCAAATTTTATCAGAGCTGTAAAATAATATTTCAGAACTTTTACATATTTTCCATGTTTTCTAAGTAATAATTTTGCTAATTATCACTAATCACCCCTAATTAGCCGTAACTAGTGTAAAAACAAGCTAATCACTCACCTTAGCCACAAATAAATTTCAGATATGAAATTCTAACTAATTTGGCATGAATTCCTATGTGTTCTAGCAGCTCTATCTATGATTTGACGTTAATCCGTCTTGATTTGAAGTAGATTTGGCTAATATGTGATCAGAAAATGATTAAAGATGAATTTAGAAGGTGGAGGCCATTACTAGGTTTTAAGAAACGAAAGTGGAGGCTGAGAAAATGAAATGAGATGGTTTCCTAACTCATTTCAACCTCCCCATAACCCTAATCCTGAAATGGTTTATTGGCCCATCCACTAATTACCCTATTAAGCCCGCTTTAATAGTTTTTCACCATCCAAACCTTATTTCAGCCATATCTGCCAAACAATAAGTCTGTTTGATTAATTTGACCACTCTACGAAAAGGTAAACCATCACCTAAATCCAATGGAAGTGGTTTCAGGTCAAAACTCCTTATCAATCAAAAGGTATAGGCGAAACAAGATTCGCTAGAGGCAAAACTGTCATTTAAAATTCAGCAAAAATCATGAACATGGGAAATGACCCCAATAGTCGTTCCCCAAAGTTACACGACTATATGACTTCGTATGTGAATGAAATAAATATTTTATGATCCTCCGATACCTAGAATGCGGGTCGTTACACTCTCCCCCCTTAAGAAATTTCGCCCCCGAAATTCCTTGATCAAAACATACAATGGTGGCCCGCATGCCTATCAACGATTTACAAACAATCAAACATACATAATAACATCACGAGCCTATCCTAGCATGTGGTTTACTAACAAGGGAGTAGTTATATCGCGACTAAAATCTTACCAGGCAAAGAGTTCCGGATACGACTTCCTTATGCTCTCCTCTGTTTCCCAAGTACAATCATTCTCATTATCGCCCCACTGGACCTTGACTAGTTCCACCGTCTTCCTTCGAAGTTGTTTCATATCGTGTCCAACAATACGAATCGTCCTGCGGCTCCCAACTACCTCAGATTCTACCTTGATATCATCCAATTGTTCTGGTGAAATTGTCATATCAGAAATCATACACGAACTTCCTTAGCTGGGAAACATGAAATACGTCATGAACTCCCGCCATCTTGTCAGGCAATCCAACTTTATACGCTAAATTCCCAACTTGTTCGAGAACTGGGAAGGGACCAACAAACCTTGGTGCCAATTTGCCTCTCCTACCAAATCGAATCACACTCTTCAACGGAGAAATCTTGACAAATACCAAGTCACCAATGAAGAATTTCAAATCTCTTCGTCTTTTATCAGCATAACCCTTCTTCCTATCTTGGATAGCCTTCATCCGCTGTTGAATAACCTTGATCTTTTCTGAAGTTTCTCTTATTACATCTAGCCAAAGCACAAATTTCTCACCGGTTTCCAACCAACATGATGGTGAGTTGCACGGTCTTCCATACAAAGCCTCGAATGGAGCCATACCAATACCGAATTGATAATTATTATTATATGCGAATTCAACCAAATGCAAATGGTTATCCCATGATCCTCCAGAATCTAGTATACAAGCTCTCAAGAGATCCTCTAATACACGATTCAACCTTTCTGTTTGACCATCGTTTTGGGGATGGTACGTGGTACTGAGATGTAATTTTGACACTAAAGCCTTTTGTAAGCTCTTCCAAAACCCACTAGTAAATAATGGATCTCGGTCACTTACAATGCCTTTAGGTACTCCATGGAATCTCACTACCCACTATATATACAATTCTGCTAACTTAGTTGTTGTTCTATTCGACTTAACTGGTATAAACCTTGCACTTTTGGTCAATTGATCCACAATCACCCAAATACTATCATGACCTGATCTAGTCCTTGGTAAACCATCAATAAAATCCATTGAGACTTGTTCCCATTTCCATTTGGGAATTTCCAGCGGTTGTAACAAACCAGTAGGCTTCTTTTGCTCGGCTTTAACTAGCTGGCAGTTCGTGCACTTGGATATAAACTTCCCAACGTCTCTCTTCATCCCTTCCCAGTAGTAGGTCTGCTTCATGTCTTGATACATTTTGTTACCACTGGGCTGTATAATTAGTTTTGAGTGATGACATTCTCTAAGCACTTCTTCTCTCAATCCGTTAACATTGGGTATAACTAGTCTACCATTCTTTCGAAGCCATCCTTCTCAATCAAGCCCATACTTATTCATCTCGTCGACGTCGATACCTATCTCTAAGTTGGAAATGATTTTTAATAGGTTGGGATCGTCCCTCTGACTGGAGATGATCCGCTCAATCAAAGTCGTTCTGATCTTCAAACTTGCTAACATCTCTGGATCCAATTCGCACTTAGGTCTGAAATCATATCCTGCAATATACTGCAATTGCTTCCGTTCAAGAAACACAGCTCCTAAACTGGTATGTCTCCTACTCAATGCAACAACCACCGCATTGCCTTTCCCAGGTGTGTTGCGATTTCGAAATCATATGAAGCCAAGAACTCCAACCATCTTTGTTGACAAAGATTTAAATATTTTGAGAGAAAAATTACTTTAATGACTTATGATCGGTAAACAACTCGAATCTTTCTCCCAAGAGATAGCGTCTCCACATTTTCAACGCGAATACGATCGCTTCCAATTCGAAATCATGGGTAGGATATCTATTCTCATGCGGTTTCAGTTGCCGACTAGCATATGCTACAGCCCTACCTCCTTGCATCTGTACAACACCTCGTCCTGTACCATAGGCATCTGTGTATACCGTCATCTCTTCGTTCCTCTTAGGAATAACTAACACTGATGCACACGTCAACTTTTCCTTTAAACCCTTAAATGCATCCTCGCACCTTCCGTCCTAAGCAAAACCTTGATTCTTCTTGGTCAACTGAGTTAAGCGTGCTGCTATCTTGGAGAATTCTTGGATAAACTTACGATAGTATCCAGCCAACCCCAAGAAACTTCTTACGTCTGTTGCATTCTTGGACGTAGACTAATCTTGCACTATAGTCACCTTCGCAGGATCCACGGCAATACCATTTTATGAGACAACATGGCCGAAGAATCTCACTTCCCTTCTCCAGAAGTGACACTTAGAAAATTTTTCTTTCAATTGGTGTTTCCTCAACACCTCCATCACTGTCCTCAATTGTTCCTTGTGTTCTTCCTCTGTTCTCGAGTAAACCAAGATATCGGCCATGAACACAAGAACAAACTTATTTAATTAATCTCTGAAAACTTTATTCATAAGATCCACAAAATGTGCGGGTGCATTGGTCAAACCGAATGGCATGGCCAACCACTCATAGAATCCGGACGGCGTCTGAAATGCCGTTTCAGGTATACTCTCAGCTGCTACTCGGAGCTGATGAAATCCTGTCGCGAGATCCAACTGGGAAAACACTCTTGCTCCATTCAATTCATCAAATAAATCATATATACATGGAAGAGGATACTTATTCTTCCTCGTCTCCTTATTCAACTCAGGTAGTCTACACATAAGCGATGGGAACCATTTGCCTTAGTAGCAAATACAACTGGTGCTCCCCACTCGGAAACACTTCTTCGGATAAATCCCTTCTTCAAAAGATCGTTTACTTGCACCTCGAGCTCTCGCTGCTCTCTTGGCGCCATACGACGAAGTGACATCACCATAGGTCAGGCATATTTCACTAAATCAATCCAAAACTCGATCTCTTGGTGTGGTGGAAGTCCGGTCACTTCCTCGAAGATGTCCGGATACTCGCCAGCAATAGGTATATCTGAAAACTCATCATGCGGGATGTCGAGCGAATTTAGACAACTAGCCATCACCCCATCACTAGGTAGGTAACCAAATAGTACCCTCCGCCCATCATCCTCTCTAATGGTCATCGAAGTCCCCTCATAGTCTATCACCACCCCCATACCTTTAGAGCCAATCGACTTCCAAAACAATGCCAAACCCAGTAAATCCCAAAACAAAGCAATCAAAAGCAAACATGCATCCATGACTCGATAAGTCCAAATTACGACAAATCATACTAAGGCTAGTCGAACCACTGATCAGGTTCATCTCAACTAAAGGTCTATCGACAATCTCGGGTTCCAATTCCCAACCTTTCTACCATGTCACTAAATATGAAGGAATTGGAAGCCCGAGTATCAAACAATACTCGAACAGGAACATCATAAACAGAAAGCATACCTTGAATGACAACACTTTTTCCTTTCTCCACCGCAATTGGGGCATTCGACGAGGAAGGAGCATCATTGATAGCATATGCTTTCACGATCTGCTTCTCCTTTGGGGGTTGTGGACATTTATCCTTGTGATGTCCCACTTGGATGCAATTGAAGCACTTCCTGTTTGCTGGCTTTGCTCGACATTCTTTAGCATAGTGGCCCTTCTTGCCATAGCTATAACACTCTATGTCTTTCTTATCCCTCTTTTTCTGACCATCCTTGGTTCGGTTCTATTTCCTCTTGTTCTGGGAATTATTCTTGCCTCCACCGCTTGTCTGTGGTTTTGGCTCTCCTGTAGATGCAACAGCAACCTCAGTCTTTGACTTAGGGTAAAGGCTTTTTGATCTCAATGCTTTGCCCATAATGGATTCGAAAGTCTCATCGATGTGGTTTATAAGTCTTTCCCCCAAGTACTCATCTAAACCAGTTATGAATTTCTCATTCTTCTTTTTAGCAGCATCAATGAGGGATAATCCATATTTCGATAAAGTATCGAACTCAACAATATATTTCGAGACTACCCTACTATTCTGCTTAAGCTCCAAAAATTTCCTTAACAATTCTGATTTTTAGCCGTTGGAATAAACTTGTCACTGAAGTCGCTTAGACTGAATCCAAGTGACTTGATCCTCGGGAGTAGCCGCTTTAATAGCATTACACCAATTCATTGCCCATCCTTGAAGTTGATGTGATGCCAGCTTTCTCTTCATCGCATCATCAATCCCCAAATCCTCGAAGGTGCGCTCACAACTGTCAAGCCAATCTTGAAGTTCTATATCTGATTCCGTTCCATGGAACGACTTCCCACCAAGACTAGTATAATCCTTGTTAAGCTTGGCGAAATTGGCTCTAGGCGCCTGCGCTGATGCAACGCCACCGTTAGCAACATTAGAAATTGCTCCCTGAACATCCCTAAGCATCTCTCGCATGAAGGTAGTAAACATCATCCTCATATCAGGGACATTCCTATCATTGGCCCACCCCGCACCAACCGACATTTCCCTAGATATGCGTTGTGGCAATGACAACTAGCACGGGACGGTCGTTAAAAGAAAGGGATTTGAAACTATGAATCATCAAGAACCTGTTATACATCTCACAACGCATGGAATAGAATATAATAATAACATAACTTGACATAAAACAGACGAGACAGGGCATAAGCTGAAAACTAAACCATCATAGCAGTGGAATTGAAATTACAGCTTATGATCCAAACCATTATTACAACTTCAAAATACTGTCTCTAAAGAAAAATAGAAAAGGTACACTACTAATGCCCAAAGCAGTGACCAGCAACAGAACGGGGAGAATATATGTAAATAGTACGTGGAAGCCTCCTGCTCGTCTCCGGATAACTACTTGTGCATAACCACCTAACATGCCTCTAGTCTGCTTGTTTAGGAGCACCTAGAGTAATAAGAAGAGACATAAAACTCTGGGTCAGACAAAAGTTTGGAATGAGCGATAGTGGAAAAACAAGACAATGACAGGTATAAATAATCATACCTAAACCTGGACCTGCAACCAAAGAGTTAGCACAACAAGATGTACAGTACTCTAAGGTAACATTAACATATAGCGTGAAAATGGGAGTGTGCGTGTCATGGTGATAGAAAACATCAAACATAGCAATCATCCTCACATCTCTCACTCAGTGTGTAAAGTTTATGATATTCACCGCTTTGATCACCAGAACCATTTAGGGCCATGATGGAGTTCAACTCCATCCAAGCCTTACTACGATCACTTTGCCCTTGGGAGTCCCGATGGAGTTCGACTCCATACAACTTTGACCCCACCGCACTGGTCTATAGTCAATGCCCCTTCTATCAATAGTCAATCAAAGCTATAGATATCGATAACTCTTTTGCACAAGTCTCGCAGCAAAGTCTAACCCTTGTAGTTCACTCGTTGCTTCCCATCTGGATCATGAGTATTAACTTCCCATTTGGACTTCCTTTGCATCTCGTGTTTCAATCTTCTCCAGATCGGTTCAGAAACAAGCTTCCATTCGGTTTGGCCTTCTTTCCCTCGTTCGGTTCGTGGGACACCTTGGCTCGTGGTTCGTGGGCATGCTCCGGCTCGTGGCTCTAACTCGGCTCGGTTCAGAGGAGGCGAGTTGTGATGCATGCTTCTGGAACGATTCGTTTCGTGACATGGAGTTCTGGTTCGGTTCGGATGGCAACCAGCTTCGGTCAGGCCTCCATTCCTTCATTCAGTTCGAGTTCGTGGTACTAGAGCAAAGGCGGCTCGTAATGCATCGGTTCGGGCTCGTGGTGGTGCTCGAGGAATCTAGGAAGGAGGTTCGGTTCGGGGGAGGCGACTTGGTTCGTGGTTAGTACCCACGATCCCAGGGACGATCCGATCCGACCCTCAACCTCTGGTCCGATCCGAATTCCTACGCCATTTCCAGCGAGCTATTTACGCCACTCGACGACGTTTTCGACCTTTCTAACCTTCCCATGCCATTGCAAATCATACCAAACAGTAATAGCAACATGCATAATCAACCGTAAACAGCAAAACAACAATGTAACATGTTAATATGGAACAAACATTCCCAAAAAGCATGATTTTCCCCTTAATCCTCTTAATCATATTTTAACTATAGGATAAGCAAACTTAATCCAAATTAACCTAAATTTTTATCAAAGCCATGAAATCATATTTCAGAATTTTTACATATTTTTCTGAGTCATAATTTCGCTAATTATTACTAATCACCCTTAATTAGCTGTAATTAGTGTAATAACATGCTAATCACTCACCTTAGCTACACATAAATTTCAGATCTGAAACTCTAACTAATTTGGCACAAATTCCTATGTGTTCCAGCATCTCTATCTCTGATTTGATGCTAACCCGCCTTGATTTGACGTGAATTTGGCTAATATGTGATTAGAAAGTGATTAAAGATAAATTTAGATGGTGGAGGCCATTACTAGGTTTGAAGAAATGAAGTGGCGGCTGAGAAAATGAAATAAGATGGTTTCCTAACTCATTTCAGCCACCCCATAACCCTAATCCCGAAATGGGTTATGGGCCCATCCACTAATTACCCTATTAAGCCCGCTTAAGTAGTTTTTCACCTTCCAAACCTTGTTTCAGCCATATTTCCCAAACGGTAAGTCCGTTTGATTAATGTGATCACTCTACGGAAAGGTAAACCATCATCTGAATCCAATGGAAGTGGTTTTAGGTTAAAACTCCTTACCAATCTAAAGTTATAGGCGAAACAAGATTCGCCGGGGGTAAACGATCATTTAAAATTCGGCAAAAATCATGAATATGGGAAATGATCCCAATAGTCGTTCCGCAAAGTTACACGACTATACGACTTTGTGTATGAATGAAATAAATATTATACGATCCTCTGATACGTAGAATGTGGGTCGTTACAAAACTTGTGGTCTTCCCAGAACCGCCCAACATATCCAGCATCCATAAGTGGTCGACTTAATATGAGAGGTCTGGTTCATTAACATACATGAAGGGGAAATGATAGTAACTTGCTAACCTGTGATACTTAACCTGTTTAAATCTGTGGGGTTACATGAACCAGTCAAATTGTGTAAGAGTTAAGTAAACTTTTTTGGATCAATGGGGGGTTAAGTAAATCTGTTTAAATCTGTGCGGGGTTATACGAACCCGATAAACTTAACATGTTTTATATGTTGGGGTTATGCAGGCTTGTAAATCTTTTAATCATAACCTATCAAAATCCTAGTAGTGGGGATGCAATCCCAGGGGATGGCTTGTATCATCTGTTGTGTGGGACCCGTATCAGTCAGTAACCCATACTGGTATCAAAAGGGGACCCCGAACTAGGTAAGGATCAGGGGCACGCTTAGATGATCTAATTATAAGAGGTTCATGTGGGTGGAGGTGTCGGCGACGCATTCCAACGGAGTCATGTGCGTGCATAGGTCTGGATTGCTTGGAAAATTAAGACGTTGTGACATCAGTAAATATGGTTGTGTCTATTGGAAAAAGGGGTTGCCACTTTAGGAAGTGATACATCCTACTGTGGGGCCAGCACAGGGTATCTATGGGATAGGGAGTCGATTGATTGGGGTAGTAATTAAAGTACATCTAGTTCTGCTTGTTTAGGAGCCCGTTATTATCGTTTGGGGTAGCACCCATTATATCTGCTGGGCAGCCTATTATTATTGTTAGGGGTAAAACCTATCACTAGAAGTACACCTTGGTCCACCATTCTGTTTCTATTGGGATCTTTCTGTTTTTGTTATACTAGTATTGGTGCAAAGAAAAGTATTTGAGAAGCGTAACCTATTCTGTTCTGTCTATTATGTTATCCTGCTCATTCTATTATACCTATCTTATGATACTGTTATCTCTCTCATCCACTTTATATCCCCGTCATGACGCTTTTACTTATATGCTAAAAGTAACTGGACTCGCTAGACTTTAGGTCTGACCCATTTTGTTTCCTTTTCTCTCTCTTCCTTTCCCTCCTAGGTTCTCAGGGTGGGAATACTCAGGCTTGATTAGGACTCTCTCTTCTGTTTCTGCTTGAAGCTGCTTAGACGTACCGCTTTGATTACTTGTCTACTCTGATATGGCTCTTTTTGGGGAATATGATTTTATATTTATGTACTTTGACGGTTTTAGTACAAGGAAGATACTTTTATTGATGTAATGGGTTTTCCAATATTTAAGACTGATGTTGTGACTTGATTTTGGACCACGATGTTTTTTGTTCGAAAATAAAGTTTTAAATTCTGCTGTTGTTTTATATCTGTCTTGTGATGTTTCTGTTTCTGTTTACCTATAACGCTTCATGGAACTTAATCGGATGACTAAGATCATTTTATATAAGGTTAGCCATTTTATTTTAAAAGGAATAAAGTATAAATATCTCCTTTTAAAATCAAACGTTAACCATAAATATTGAACCATCCCAAATACTAATTCCAATTTCAAATAAAATAACAACAAATTGATGTTTTATTTGACTAAAAGAAAATAGTTTCTCCTTTGTAATGTTCTACTTGTGTGACCCTATAAGTTAATACAACGTTGGCAATAATTTAGATTGTATTTAAATTATAAATAGTGAGCGGCATCTAATAATACATCGCTGCTACCCAAGATATAATAAGATCAATTAACGATTCGATATAACTTTTGTGACCAGTGTCTCAATGTAATATAATCCTTTTAACCAGTATATCCAGAAATAAACTCGAGGCATGGAATGTATCACCCTCTTTATAATTTAAACCATTTATCTTGATCGATGAGTAGACTATATAAAACAAATCAATATTTGAGCATGACCATGCATTTCATAGTCTGACTCAATCAAGAGGCTCATGGATATCACCATAAGTATATTGTAGGCTAAAATTCCATCTACATCATTCATAATTTTCATTCG
The DNA here is from genome assembly GCA_030737875.1 of Allium sativum. NCBI lineage: Eukaryota > Viridiplantae > Streptophyta > Magnoliopsida > Asparagales > Amaryllidaceae > Allium > Allium sativum. Next base: position 716,918,876 of record CM060919.1, read on the forward strand.
ATTCGAGATGTATCAAATAATCACCGTTATCGTTCACTCTGTTACAAGTAACTTTAGATGATATCAAAAATCAAATATCTTCAAACAAAATTATAATGATTTCAGGTCTGAGAACCATTACATCACTATCACTATGAGAATACTTATGATACTGTTAATTATATTCTGTGTAGTTTTCTCATGTTGGGTCATCCCAATACTCTATTCTCCAATACGTATTTATGTCTTGACATTAATATCATGTATATTAATAATCAATGAGATGTAATCATTAGTCAAACGAGATGCTAGTCTCAATGTTTTATTGTTGTCCTATATAAACAATAAAACTTGACTATGGACATATAAGAATCACAATAATTAATATATTATATAATCTCAAGTTCAAGTCACTTACTTGAACTATATAATTTCATATTATAATTCTAAGGACTTCTGTTATGTTAATATTTATATTACGCAGTAAACATAACATAACAAAATATTCTTATTCCAAATAAAATAATAACATCAACAATGTTATTAATCACATCAAATGGATTGCCTCTAGGGCATAAACTCTAACAGGGAAGCCGAAATGTTAATTGGTCAGATATAATAGTTGATGAATTTCTCATTTTTAACCAAGGTCGAATGAGAACAATTCACTATGTTGCATACATTATGAGAATTCTCTCAAATATGGAAGTTATATCGAACATGGTAGTTCAAATGCTCGATTTTGAATTCTAAAAGGTTGGATCTCTAAATGCTAAAACGCTAGGTCTAATAGGACTTACATATTGAGTACAAAGCCATAATATATTCTCACTCGTTCAATGAAAAGCTAATAATAAAGCCAGACAAGCTTAATCCACCAACCATCCACAAGCTTCCTACTCACAAGCTCCTGGATCTTCTTAAATGCATCATGACATTGAAGTGATCAAAAAAATAGGAATAGAAATACAAATATGATAAGCTTATGCTATTATCTCCAACAATCAAAGTAAATGGACAAACATTTGTCAAGTATAGAAAATACCATGGCTAAAATGGACTCTAAATTGGATCAAATCAAAGGCTTTGACTATAATATGCGGGATAGATTATCATGTTCTACTTCTGCTCTATCTTATGCACCATCATCTCGAAAGATGCTTGCATGATCCGAGCAGTTTACATGATCCACTTCTAGGAATAATGAAGAGGAGGAAGAAATCGAAAGTCGGTATATGCCAAAGATGAAGCTAGTGAAATTCGTCATGGCTAGGTGACTTTGGATTCTAGGGTTCATAAAGATAATGGTATGCATCTTCCTTTTTTATTCTTAACTACTCATAATTTCAAATTTATTGTAAAAAAATTATTATTGTAATGTTATGGTACTTATGTTCTCTGTAATTTGTGGTAAATGTGTTGTCATCTGTGTTTCTTGTTGTGTGAAAGACTTCTATTATTTGTCATTATTAACATTACTAATATGAATGTTATTTTTGTCTCCTTTTTTAGATGACAAAGGCAGGGAAAAGATAACAATATTATATATATAGGAGCACAACTTCAGGGAGAGAAATTTCTGAAGATTATTCATCTACATAATCATATGGTTGTCATCATCAAAAATAGAGAGAATGTTAGAATCTTATATTTTGATAAATGGCAACTATATGGAAATATACATGCTTATTATTATTGCATATATGTCATTAATGAAACCAACACGTGACTCAAACAAGAGAACGAAAAGAAGACCACGATAACATTATCAAGTAAAATTTATCATAGAGTCTTAGAGTATGGCTGTATGATTGCCAAAATCTATCCTTAATTAGTAAATGTGCAAACTAAATAATCATAAGTCATTATAACATACGAATATAATACTATATAGTTCTAGGGTGCGTTCGCAACCTTATTTTGGCATGCTGGAGATTTTAGTAGCGTCGGACGCGTTGGAAGCCAGCACTTCTTTCCACTTCCAAATGGAACGTTGGCTGGAAGTTGGAAATCAAGCCGTTGGTGTCCGACGCGTCGAACGCCAACGGCTTTATTTCCAATTTCCCTTCCTCCCTATAAATCATCCCCTCCTTCCTTAACATCTTTCACAACTACTACTTCACCAACTTCTTCAACTCTTTCAACTTATTCGATTAATGTCTAACTCTGATTCATCCTCCGATTACAACGAATTGATTGATCTCTATGGGTTTATGTGTGTCAGAATGGAACGAGAAATCATATGACGCGGATTAATACTTCAGCGTTCACTGGCTCATCTTGGATTAACGAAAATTTGAATGGTCATCAAAACCGTTGTCAAAATAATTTTCGGATGAAAAGACTTTGTTTCCACGCATTATGTGACAAACTGTAACATCATGGTCTCGCTTCCAGACCAGAAATCTGTGTTGTCGAAATGGTTGGAATATTCATTTATACAATGGCTACTGGGCTTTCAAATAGACAGCTTCAAGAAAGATTTCAATGATCAGGTAGAACAATTTCTGTTTGTTTTCATGATGTCCTAAACGCTTTTCAATTACTCGCTGCAGATGTAATAAAACCAGGAGAACAACAATTTAATATTATTCCACATCATATCAGAAATTCAACCTGGTATTATCCGTATTTCAAAAACTGTATTGGCGCTATAGATGGTACACACGTATTTGCACATTTACCCGCTGATCAAATTATCCCATATATTGGAAGAAAAGGTTTTACAACTCAAAATATATTAGCGGTTTGTGATTTCGATTTACAGTTTACGTATGTTATGGCTGGTTAGGAAGGGACTGCACATGATAGTAGAATTTTTAATGCTATTACAAATGATAGAAGCTCTAACTTTCCCAACCCTCTAGCTGGGCATTATTATTTGGTTGATTCGGGCTATCCACTTCAGACTGGATATTTACCACCATATCGAAATATGAGGTACCATTTCCGCATTTCCGTGATATCATGAATCAACCAAAGTCGACCAATGAAGTGTTTAATTACTACCATTCGAGTTTACGGATGGCCGTAGAAAGAACATTTGGCATTTGGAATTTTTTTTACCATTCTCAACAAGATGCCTACATTTCGGTTCAACACTCAAGTGAAAGTTGTCGTATCTACAATGGCCTTACTCAATTTCATACGCAAATATAATAGCGGTGACCCAGATTTTATGGCTTTTGATGATGATCCTGAACTAATCCCCGATCAGTACATGGCAGAATATTATAGTATGAGAAATACGACGAATAGAGGTACTGAACGTGTACACCCAGACGGATACCGAGAAATGTCATTAGTTCGAGATAACATTAGAGATGAGTTGGTTGCTGCCGGTCTGCGCTAATTTGTCTTCGTATCTGTAACTGTACTTTACTTGTATCTGTATTAGAAACTGTATCTGTATTTGTATTTGTATTTATATTTGTGTTTGTATTTGTATTTGTATTCGTATTTTCCAAATCATATCTTTTTATATCTTATTTTAAAAATACCACGCTTAAATACCAACCTCAAATGCCATGTTCAAATACCCCGTTCGCAGCAAAAAACACATTCCTCGTTCGCTACAGTACCACGCTCAAATGCCATGCTGAAAAGCCATGCCCAAATACCTCGCTCACGTTGGTTAAGAACACACCCCTAGTCGACTGAATTGAACGCTTCAATTGGCTGAAACTGTGCACAAGCATACAATCCAACATACAAGTAGATTTCATCGAATGGAATTCTTGAATAGTCAACTGAATCCTAATTCAGTTGACTAAATCAAGCTATTCAGTCAAGTGAAACTCGCATTTTTTATACTGATTCCTTTCTAGTTTCTTCGAATCAAATTCAATTAGCTGAACCCCTTAATTCAGCTGACTGAAACTGCATAACAGCTATTAAACTTTAAACTATGAAGAGATGCCTCTCTTAAATGAAGAGCCGCCTCTATCAGAAATGATAACAACCTTTCCAAACCATTACTATTTCTATTTACCAAAATTTACAACTTTATATTATCTATATATACAAACAACAAATCAAGATCAAATTTAACTAACTTTCCTTTTAAGATATATCTATCTTGATTATCCTTGTGCTTCATTTTCAGTATATTACTTACAATTACGATCACTTCACATTCAATCCGAATATCCAACGGATCAACATCTTCCTTATCTTCGTGAACACACATACACAAAGTGAGGAGAAGATTACAGGATTGGTGTACTGAAATGACTCATTTGTGTTATACAAGAAAAGATGAAGTCAAACAATTTTTTTTACTTATGCACTTAAAATCTGTTCGGTTACTCAAGAAAGTTTTGAAATCCTTTTCTATTGCTCAGGCGATGTATTGCTCGGCTACTCCAGCAAGTGTATTGAAATCATGTTAGGCTTCTTAGGCGCCTATTCCTCTAAGCTCAATAAATCCGTTGTCAGTGAAATTCGTGAAAGACTCCAGACTGGATATAGGACTTGAGGTCTGAAGTTGTATAAAATCGCTAGTGCGATCATTTCTATTTTTGTCTCTCTTATTACTTTTATTGCAATTTATATATACTAGATAATCACAAATATTCATATTGCTCGATCCTTAGTCACTTTCATATCTAACATAAAGTATGTCAAGTCATGCATGTCATTTATCTTAAATGAATGTACTATACTAAAACAAAACTACCATTCAAGTCTTAGAATCATTAAGCATTGGTAGTCATATTAATTATTGACCATCAAACATCCATAGGCGAAATAAGAGCAACTATCCAAAATAACATCTATACCTACCTACAATAACATGCATGATACTAATCTATTTATTATGAGATATCAAATGTGATATCCAATCCTCATATGACTAAATAAATTTGGCTGCCACTCCACTACGTGTACGGAATATAAGGAATGTAAATCCACCATCTCACATCAATGAATCGAATATGACTTGAGTACTACCATTTATACTTAAATCCTTGGCAACCCATTAATGAAAACCACAGATACTTATTCCCGCATCCACTTGAGATTCTTAAAAATTTATAGGGAACTCCTTGACTCTTCCAGTTTAGCATTAGCTAGCTAATAATTCATTCGTCTGGAAATGAATGCTTAATCCTCCTTACCCAATAATGTCAGTAACAAACAATATCTCTTTCATGCAGAGATTACCATCTTGATTGGGTCTGACCTATGTCATCTTGAGTTTTGGAGTCATAACCAGTAATGAATACAAGCAATGTCCACTTTAGTAACATCACTTCCGAAGTAGTATATCTCCAACTCAAACATAGACAACTACACGAGGAGGCTGGGATCTCAAATTGTCATTGGTGGCAAAGGTCTAGGTCCCTCTTATAGGAGGGTACCCCAAAGATGTGGCATCACTAAACAAAGCTACTCCTTCCCTAATAGACAGCGCCTCCAAATCTCCAAAGCAAAATCCATCACCACTAACTCCAAATTGAGAGTTAGACACTCTCTCTCATGCAGTTTCAATTGACTACTAAAATGCAAAAACTTATCCTCTTGGTACCAACGCCACACAAAAATCAGTACCACAAGAAAGTATGTACTATCGACTCCTAATTCCCACTTGGAATGAGTGATGTTAATGCACTTGTTGACCTCTAAGTTAGACTCACTAATGCATGTATACACTTGATGCCTCTAATAAAAATCTGATTCCACTACCAAATTGTTAGTCAATGGTGCTGCTACCTTAGATAGTCCTAGGTAGAATGTATATAACATCATGCCAATCCAAGGAAAACTTCTAATATATAGCACCCTTGGGTCAATCCAAATTTTTAGGTTATAGTAACTCTCAGGATCTACAATGACATCCTGTTGGAGGAAATGTTCCCCTACTATCACCGCAAGAAAATTGATTTTTTGCTATAAAAATCGGTGGCATTTATTCGCAAATGCAAGGAAAGGTGTTTTCACTCACAATATAAATACGATAAAAAAATATTTCACTTTCCCGCCTAAGAAAAAATAGTCCGCATGTTCCAAAATAAATGTGACCACCTATTTTCTACTCCTCTCCCGCTCGTACCTCCGGCTCATACTTAGAATTTTTTTAACCCTCATTTCCTTTCTTCCAAATCGCTCCACCAAATTTCATGGCACCGATTAACTTTCCTCTTGTCATCTTCATCGTCAATCTCCACTCTTGTTCTAACGCTCTCCATCTTCAATGTCGTGCAAACCCCTCTTCGTAGTCCTCTTTAATTTCAACCGTATAATGTAACTATTGTTCGAGATTTCAAGGAAAACCCATGTATGACTTTTCTATTTTCATTCTATTTCAGTCTGATTTTGATTTGCCTGTTTTAATCTGATTTTTCTTCATAATTTGTCGCTGATTTCTCTTGGATACTACCAACTGGAACCTGTCCTCTTCGATTTAGGGGTCTGGAGGAGGTATTGTCTTGTCCAGCGGTTTTGGAGGAGCCAGAGTTATCGGCCGTGTTCTTTTTTTAATTTGAATTTCCCTCCTCGGATTCTAAGATTGGTAACTCACATAATCACATTCTTTAATTTCATACTTATCGATAATTAATTTTCCCCAAACCTACACTCTCTCTGCTAGTTCTAAAGTTTATTTTCATCGTCTTTATTATGCTTTATCTTCTGACCAATTTCTCAATCCATCATTTTTAATGCTCGTCAGCTTTACGGTTCCATCACAGGTTTGAAAACAATTTTCCAATTTCTCAGAAGGAAGATATACAGTTACGAATATTGAAGTTACAATCTACTGCTGTCGCAATCTACATGTATCAAAATTTTAGGGTTTTTTATTTTGTACTCACTTTTCTTTGTTCCTACGTTTTGTTAACAGAGTTGGGTATACAACATCCTACTGTATAAGCAGTGGTTTGAACAAATTAATTGTAACAACCCGATTTTTTGGGATGCTAATTTTGGGAATCAATCAACTAAACATTGTCATTATAGCAAAAAATAACTGGACATTTGAAAAAAAATGTTTTTACAAATAAAATGTATGTACATTTGTAAAATATATAGTAGTTATGTACATTTTTAAGGAAAGATCTAGAACAATTGCTAATGTGAATAAATATAGAATAAAATTGGCAAGTTATGATAGGTTTCCACTAATAAATAAAAGAAATAATAGAAAAAGGGGAGATATTTTAAGAGAAACATCTAGATAAGGGCCTATGAATAAAAAGACATTCCATCTCTCCCTTTTCCTTACGGTACATACAATTGATTCTAGACAGAAAGAAAAAGAAAACCTTAAATCTATTACTCCATCAAGTTTCAAAATCAAAGTAAAATCGCTTTCTACAAATTGAATTATTGATTTGATTCCCAAATGGAGCAATTGTAGAAGGATTTAAGATTCTCTAATAATTGGAAGAGGATGACAAATGATCAAAGTTAACTGGCTTAGGGCTTGAAGATTTGAGAGTTTTAGGTGAGTGAAGTTTTAATCTTTTTATATTTTCATGCTATGATTTATGCATTCATGTGGACCTAAAGATGAGATCTATGTATATAAACAATTGTTAATTTATTTTCTTAATTTGTGTTTGGGTTATCATGTAATTGGTTGAATGATGCTCAAAATGTGTTTGTTGAAAAGTTCATACAATTGCTGATGAAAAACAATTGGTATAAAATTGAAAAACCATTATAAATTGCTAATTTTTGGATATGTTATTCATGACTGGTTTATATATCTACTACACCAATTTTGGATTAAAATGATTGATTTTCAAATTTATATGATTTTTACAAAATGAGTATATGTAAATTGAGGTTTGCAAAATTAAGTAGAGAATGGTTGTTGAAGAATATGATATCTGTATCAAATGGCTTTGCTTTGCCTTTGAAATTTTATACCTATAAACTAGACTGATATTCAAAGCTACTGCAAAAAATTGGATCAAAAACATTAATTTTTTAATTTATGTGAATTTTTCAAAACTGAGTATGTGAAACTGAGTTTTATTAACTGAGCTAAGAATGGTTGCTAATGAATATCAAATCTGTACCAATTGGTAAAGTCTTTGATAATGAAATTTGGTATCAAGAATCTTAACTAGTAAACAAAGCTACTACAAAAAATTCGGATCAAAATCAATAAATTTCGAATTTATATGATTTTTACAAAGCAAGCATGTGCAACTGAGATTTATAAACGTAATTTGAAAATAGTGGCTACAGTTGATTGAATCTTTACCAAATTCTTTAGGATTTTCTTTTGAAATTTGGTATATATAAACTAAACTGATATTCAAAGCTAGTACAAAAAATTTGGACCAAAAACATTTTTCGAATTTATGCGAATTTTTCGAAACTGCGTATGTGAAACCAAGTTTTATTAACTAAGCTAAGAGTGGTTGCTAATGAGTATCAAATCTATACTGATTGGTAAAGTCTTTGATAATGAAATTTGGAATCAAGAATCTTGACTAGTAAACAAAGGTACTGTAAAAATTTTGGATCAAAATCATTAAATTTCTAATTTATATGATTTTTACAAAGCGTGCATATGCAACTGAGATTTATAAATGTAATCTGAAAATGGTGGCTAAAGATGTTTGAATTTGTACCAAATGGTTTAGGATTTGCTTTTGAAATTTGGTACATATTAACTAGACTGATATTTGATGTTACTGAATAAAATTGGCATTAAAATATTAAATTTCGAATTTATATGATATTTACAAAGCGAGCGTATCCAACTGAGTTTGTAAAACAAGTTTTGTAACCTAGAAATTGTTTTGGGTATAAATTTTTGGTTTCTAATTGGTTTTTGATGATTCTTCAAGTTTGGAAAGCTTAGAAAATGTGTTAGGACATATATATTTTTATATTTGTATAATTCTAATGTCTGGATTATCAAAAACTTAATTCTTTGCAGCTGGTCTGTCAATAAAGATATAATGAATTTTAAGACATGAATTACGAACCAAATGTCATATTTCGGATTTTGAGACAATTATCTTCACAACTGGCTTTCGAAGAACGATTTATAACATTAGAACTTTGTGGAATAGTTATTTGTGTGCATTTTCGATAAGTGGAATTTACCCTTCATTTAGTAAATATTATAGTAATGCAATGTGGTATGGGACGTAAATGCATTACTTAAGTAGTTACTATTTTGAAGTATATGACACTTTTGGAATTGATGTGGTTTTAGTTCTTCATTGATGTAACACCACACATCCGTTAAGGTCACTCACAAAGGGAATGCCTTAACCTCAATGGAGCATTATGGGTACTGGAACAAAAATATTACAAGACAGACATATATAAAACAGCGAAAAGTAAAGTAAAAGTACTTCAAATCATTTATTAAATATAATTGTTTACAATAAAAGCCCATCAACTTCCAATACCCAATTACATAGCTAAAATATCTGTCTTGCTCAAAAACAAAGAAGCATAAAAATAAATTGTAGTATTCCCCAATAAAGCAAAGCAAGCCATAGCCAAGAGAAATCCAAGCAGTACATGAAAGAGCCTTGGAGCTTGGTAAGGTCCGAACTAAGCTGTATTCCCACCCTGCAAACCTGGGGGGGGGGAACGAAAGAGAAAGAGGCGAAACAAAACAGGTCAGTCATAAAGACTGAGTAAGTCCTAGCGACTTCCAGCATAAAAACAGATAAAGATAACATGGCATGAATAAACTGAAAGTAAACATAAGCATGATGACAAGATAAGCTACAGGCACGATAACTAAGAATAACATCATAGGATTTCTGTCATGTATAACATTGGAAGGTTCCCATTCAAGATGAACTAAGTATAGTTTCGCAAGATTTCGGTCAAGCATCGCAAGATTTCTCTGCTTCACCATTAAAATGATATCTATTTGCTCTGCACCACCTAACTAGTGTCCCAACTAGTAATCTATATAAAATGATAAAATCATAACGTGATCCCAATCCGCGAAATTAAGGTTGCTTTCACGTGTACATCTATTATTTATTACCTAGATCTAATCTATGGTTTTCTATCGAGCGCTTCCTAGATTCAACCAGGATTTATGCCACCTAGGTCCAACCTAGGGATTATGCTACCTATTGAATGCTTCTCGGATTTAGGGTTTATGCCACCTAGGTACAACCTAGGGATTATGCTACCTATGTGTGTCATACGGGCCCCAATGATTGTAGATATCTATGCTGGTCCCACCATGGGGGGTATCAAGACCCATGGTGGCGGCCCGACACAATTCTACAATACATAGGTTATACTACTAGTGCCCCAGTGCCCTGTTTGTCTGCTCCGGAGTGTGTGCACGCCCGCACCCCGTTAGAACCCACACTGTGCACCCACCGCCATTGCTTTTGACCGCTTACAATCAGCCCAGTAATCGTGTCTCACCCTGCCTAGTTTCAGGGTACCATGATACCTAATTGGGTTACTTCTGAAATGGGTCCCCGTTACTAGGGTTTCCTACTGGTTAAGTTTGTGGGCCTATATATACAGATATTACCCACCTTCCCGTGATGTACTTAACCCACCGATTCAAGCATGCTTATTAATGGTTAAGTATATGGGCCTATATTTACTAATATTACCCAACCCGATATGTACTTAACCCTCTCCGTCCATCACGTTAAGTTGGTTAAGCGTTTTCTCTTTTTTTACTTAACCCTACCACACATCATGTTATATCAGTTAAGTGTTGTTCCTTATGTTACTTAACCCTACCGCAAGCCTTGTTATACTGGCTAAGTGTTCTCCCTTGTGTTAACTTAACCCCACCGCATGTCATGTCATATTGGTTAAGTGTACATTGACTTAGCCTACATACTTATCATGTTGTGATAGTTAAGTGTTACCCTCTGTTGTTACTTAACCGTACCACACATCACGTTATATTGGTTAAGTGCATGTTAACTTAACCCCATCCACCAGTCATATTATAATGGTTAAGTGTTACTCTCGTGAGTTTACTTAACCCTACCACGCATCAAGTTATATCGATTAGGTGTTATCAACCTATTCAAGTTAGCCCAACCCATCCGCTAGTCATGTTATAACGGTTAAGTGTCATTAGCCTAGCCACGTTACTTAACCCACCCATTCATATCATATTGGTTAAGTGTCATTAGTCTAGTCATATTACTTAACCCACCCAATAGTCTGATTAACAGTTATGTTGGTTGAGCCTACATTTATAAGTTTTACATGTTCTTAACTCATACCGGTTCGGTCCACATTTACATGTCAAATTTCCATGTCATCCCACCTAACCCTCTAACCATACCCACATCTTATTATGGTTAGAATTCCTTAATTCATTCATTATGACGAACGAATCATGACCTCTCACATTAGACCGTGCATTTTGTGGCCACTGGATTTGCCGGGCGTTTCTGGGCAGATTTACACCACAAACTGGGTCTAACCTCGTGTCATAAACCGTTATGCCTACAATTTGGCCTTCGACCTCTCACATTAGACTGACACTTTGGCGGTTCCGGGCAGATTTACACCATAAACTGGGTCTAACCTCATGTCAAAGGTTCATTAATATTCGTATTCCACCCAAAACCCCAATATCAGTTCATGTGTTTAACATATAGAATTGTTCATGATTCACGTTTTTTGCCCCAAAACGTATTCCCAAATTATTATCATAATTCACTATAAGGTTATGCTAAGTTATAGCCTTTTATTTACAATACATGCCAATTACCCAAAACCCAACTTAGGCGCGTTCATACTAAACCTCTACTAAGTCATAAATTATCATATATGTTTCAACTCCAAATTTTACATAATTAACATATGCCCAAGTTCTAGATTACATGTAAATTTTACATATGCCCAATTCATACCAAATTTACATATGTTCAATTTATGCCGTTTTACATGTATGCCAATTTTATGCCATTTTACCATATCAAGTTCTAGCCAAAATTACATGTATCAAGTTTCATACCCAATAAACCCAAATCATGATTCATGATGTAGTTATTCCAAACTATAATCTTTTTATTACAGTACATGTCAGTTGCCCAAGTTCATAATACATGTTTATGCCAACTATCAAGTTTACGATTGCTTTCATGTTCAAATTCCCAATTCTACATATGCCTAATTAACATAAGCCCAACCTTTTGATTTAATTTACATAGTCCCAAACTCGTGATTTAATTTACATGCCAATTCATGTATGCCCAAACTTGCAATTTCAATTATATTGACAATACCCAAATTTCAAATTTCAAATTTCATGTTATGTCATCAATTCGACCACACACATATATCCAAATAGGTAATATCCCAATATTTCCCCGTATACAAATCGCACGTATATCGTAGTTTAGGCCTAGGTACGAAATTGGCCAAGGTTCATCAAAAGAAACCAAATAGGGGAAGGTAGAATTTGTAAAACCATAAGTACAGAGAGAAAACTGGCATAAGAACATCGTCTTAGGCATAAAAGATAGATCTTGATAATAATATCAACATGAATCAAGAAAAACTGATATACAACAAGATGAATAGATCATAGGCTTGACATGAAAATGAGAATAGAAAGTCCCAAAACTCAAAATTCAAGAAGCAACAGAAATAGATCTGAATAAATAAACATACTTAAATCCAATTCCACTTTATTCCATGGCCATATTATAATTAAATGTTTAAATCTAAAAACAACTAGAACTTACAGAGCATGGCTAATGAATTAATAACTAAATTTATTGTAAAAATGTTGCGGCGTTGTTAATTTATTGTCTTGAATCATTGTAGAAGCCTTTTTCTTTGAATTGATTTGAGTTTGAATGTTTGTACTTTGATTTGGAGACGGCGGCCAAGGTTCAAGAGGTATTTTAGCAGCATAATTGTGACGCCCCACCCCGAGACCTTCATTAGTAAAGAGAATCACCAAGTAATCCTGTCTACTAATGCAGAGAATAGGGTTGGTTAAGGGCGACCATCATAGTAATACATTAGTTAAGATCTAAGCATGTCAATTATGTCTCCTTTTTTTTTTAAACCTCATAAGTGGTAGACATGCTTAGTCCTTGACTAATGCACTCTATGGTGGTTTTGGATCATTTCAGAAATAATGTAATATACATGCAGATAGAAATCATCAGTCACAGAACAACAAAACCAGATCAGAGTATATATACATAAGTACATACATCACCATACATCTCTATAATAATACATCATACATAAGTAGTAAGAACCACTGACTCACATATACGCCTATCCCATAAAATATACATCTTGATAACATAAGAGTCAACTACTCATATGGTACGATATCCAAGTCAAAATGATAAAGCACAACAAAAGATAGTAAAAATATCCAAGGGAAGCTGCAATCCATACATAACCTGCAACTCGGTCTGACCCGAGTGAAAAGCACACGGGTCAGGCAAACTAGTCTTATCAGTAGTAAAGGAAAATAACTATAAGTGATAAGTGAAACATTCCATTGTTACCAACGGAATGAAATAGTTCTTCCACTCAACTCTAAATAATATGCCTCATAAGGTCTATCATGGATTCATAAGGGATTCCGTAGACATATAAGATATAGTGCAAAGATCATACTTTATTTGTCTATGAATAATTAAGAATATCAAACAAAGACATACATAATCTTTAAATAAAAGATAAACACCTTTATATATGCCTCATCTCATCGGCATATACTAAATCCCAACATAATTCAATATATCATAAAACTCATTTAATAGAAACTTCTTAATAATTATACCTCATCTCATCGGTATAAATAATAATACATCTCAATCCATTACTAAAACTCATCATAAAAGAATTACCATAATCTATACCTCATTTCATTGATATAATCATAAGAAGGTCACAAATTTATTTGGATAGCACCCAAGAAGGGTTCAAAACTTCATATTCGAAATCATCATAAAACATAATATGAACTTGGCCTTTTTCATACTCAAGGCCTTATTCGATATTGTCATCAAAAGGTGAATTCGAAAATCAAAACATTATAGAAAACTGCACGTGCTTAACGTCTTGACTAGTACTGCATATTGGTACCATCCATCGTGATGACTAGGGCCATAAACATCATGAACATCTTAATGACTATCGCCGAAACAACATGATGCCCTTGGTCACAAAATCCGAGTAATAACATCGTGGTGATTGGAGTCACAAACATCGTGATCATCATGATGGCTATAGTCAAAACATTGTGATGACTCCAATCGTCTACTCGGTAATAGTACTAGTAACATCTTGAATGTGCCTCAACTTCTCGAACAGGAACCCAATAGGTGTTAACATACGTCCCATACCATATGTTCGCACCTATTGGTTTACTAATCGTTAGTCGATACCACATTAGAAAAACCATCATAAAACATCATCAATTATACACTGCCTCATCTCATTGGCGAGTTTAAAGATGCCTAACTCATCTCATCTCTCTCTCTCGACGAGTACTAAATTACATCGTGACTTGTCTCATCTCGTCGACAAGTAAAATCCATCCTGAATGTCAAAATACTATCAATCATCATAAACAATTTGCCTCATCTCCTTGGCGAGTATAAGAAGCATCGCGGAGGTTATTTCCAACCATAACCTCAAATTAGAGTTTCAACATCAAAATTGCCTCATTTCATCGGCTATCATAAAAATACATCTAAATTGATTCATCATCGAGCACATTGAAAAAGAGAAGTTACAAAACCAATATTCATCGCTAAAACTTATCAACTTCTAAAACAACTCAAAATATCACTTCAAATTGGTTTCATTCGTACAAGTCCGATATTAAGCGATAAAGCAAAAACACATGTCCCATACCACAGATTTTTACTAAATCGTTTAATCCTCATTCTTATATGCCGAAATTCATAAAAATGAGCTCATATATGTAATAATTTTATGGATAATATAGGATTTTTAAACCATTTTAGAATTTTTTTTTATAAAAGCTTTTTAAGGAAAAACTCATTATTTAAATAGATTATCAATTTATAACATACTTTAGAAATAATAAGTAATTTATTAAAAATCCTTTAAAACACTTATTTTCCACCCCATGATTTTAAAGAAAGTTATTATTTTCCAAATTTTATTTGAACTCAACAATTAGAATCATCAAATTCTCCAAATATCAATATTTACCGATATTTAAATTTTAAATAGAATTTAAACTCAAAATAACTTCAAAACCAAGGTAAACCTTTATTGGATATCATGGCTACAAAATTCATCCTGAAACTTTTCAATTAATCATCAATTAAGCCAAATTTAGAAGTGAAAACAAATTTAAACGGCAAAACAAATATCTTGTTTTTAGCCAATTTTGACGATATATTTAACATAACCAAAACTACCAAGAAATTAATGAAATTTTACAATAACAAACTTTAGTATATGTACAACAACATATTAAAATTTGACAGCATTTCGCTTTGAAACGAAGAACATACACAATTTCAAAGATGGCACTTTTCGTACACAAATGAACTATGCAAAAAATCATGTTTTTGGCCAACTTTGAAGATATGTTTTGCATATCAAAAACCACTCAGAAATTAATGAAATTTTGCAATAACAAACAATAATATATGTACAAGAATGTATCAAAATTTGAAAGTATTTCGCTACAAAACAAAGTGGATACAATTTTTCAAACATAACACTTTTCAGCCATAAAATGAACTCAGCTGAAAGTCAAATTTTGCCCAATTTCGGACACTGATTTCTCATATCTAATCAATTCGGATTCAAACCAAATTTTTCAGCATCAAAGAATGATATAAGGACTAAAACATATTGAAATATGGATGAATTTCTCTGCAAAATGAGGGAGATATAATTTTCCAATGATAACACTTTTCAGCCATAAAATAAACACAGCTGAAAATCAATTTTTGTCCAACTTTGGACACTAGTTTCTCACCTCTAAACAACTCAGAATCAAACTAAAATTTGCAGAATTGAAGGTTGACATAAAGACTAGAACATTTGAAATTTTGGATGAATTACGCTGCAAAATGAGGGAGATATGATTTTTCAAACATAATACTTTTCAGCCATAAAATAAACACAGCTGAAAATAAAATTTTGTCCAACTTCGGACACTAATTTCTCGCCTCTAAATAAATCAAAATCAAACAAAATTTTGCAGCATCAAAGATTGATATAAATAATAGAATATATTAAATTTTGGATGAATTTCAATGCAAATTGAGGGAGATACTATTTTCCAAAGATGGCACATTTTGAATACAAAATGAACTCAGCTGAAAATCATATTTTTGATCAACTTCGGCAAGTGATTTTCAGCGACTAAACATTTCAGAATGGAATGAAAATTTGCAGCATCAAACTATAAGATAATATCTGAAACATACTAAAATTTGGCAATATTTCGCTGCAAAACGAAGGAGATATGATTTTCCCAAAATGACTCAATTTCAGCAATAAAATGACATAAATACCGTAGTTTTGAGCAACAAAACATACGGATTATCATCAAAACTTGCAAATACAACTAAAATTTGCTGTAAGCTAAACGCTTACCTTTCTAACCAGAGACGTAGCCAAATTTAAGCAGCAAAAGATGAGCTTTGATAGGATATATGCCTCTAGAAACCTGAAAGAACTGATAAAAACGGCATGCAAACGATAAAATAGCAAAATTAGGGATTATAAAAATCAAATTCGGATTTTTGATGGAATCAAGGGATTTTATAGGAAAGAGATTACCTCTTGCTATTGATTTACCTAGGAATTAAGTTGATTTGGGGAGAGATTGCTAAGAAATTGATTTTGAGGGAGGTGGCCATTACAGGGTACGTTTTTTTTTTTTTTTTTTTTTTTTTTTTTTTTTTTTTTTTTTTTGAGAAGTTTCTCTTTCTGTGTTTTTGGGGAAAAAGGCTACAATGGATTGCCGTACATAGCATGCTATAGCTTCTAGAGATGTCTAATGGGCTAAAGGGTATGTATTTATTTTCCTTAAAGCCCATTAGTGTGCTTAAAGCTATTTTAGCTAAGTCTATTTCATACTTTACACCAAATTATACATAACTTTCTTATAAAGAGTCCACTTTACATGAAATGGATTGCATTCTTCATGTTTTAACAAATGAAATCTATTAATAAAGACAAATAATTAAATTTTTTTTTTCAAGTAAAAATATTATTTACACAATTTAACATGAATTGTTTATCAGTATTCACATTTTATGGTGAAAATCACCATTTCCATCATTTTCCGCCAACAAAAATTATTTATTTTTTTCATCAGAAAAGTGCATAAAAATGTTTTTAACATTTTTATAACATTAAAACATTGTTCCAAACTTTATCATACCAGAAAAAATTATTTTTTCCTTGATTCCCCCTTATTACAACACTATTTGTCAATATTGTTATTTAAGGTCATACATTTCAAATTTCACATATTTCACCAAACTAACAATTATTTCTCACTCCTAACAATTATACAAAAGTGTATTCACACTTTTAAAGTATTAAAACAACATTTCCAACAATTTTTCATATATAGAAATTTATTTTCGTCATGTTTATCCTTTTATTTTAGGACAAAAAGGCTAATATAGGAATAAAATCCCAATATCGTAAATTTGAATCCAATAATTTATTTCCTTTTTTTTCCACTCTATAACCCATAAAATCTCACACTTCATTCCAATTGTTCACATCAAACCCAAATTCTTAACCAATATACATTGTTTTCTTTTAAATAAACCATATCATCATCAATTTATTCCATAAATAAATCTTTAATCCAATATTTAATCATAATTTATATTATAATTTAAAATTTTGGCAATCTCTAAAATCTCGGGTTGTTACAGACTCCCCTCCTTAACAAAATTGCATCCTCGCAATTCGTATAGGAAAGATCATGTAAACTCAACAAACGCATCAAAGAATGGAAGGAATAAATATCTGAGGTAAAGAATTCTCTCTAACACAATGAGAAGAAAGAAACCATGATATGAAAGCTCGATAAATTCTCTAATTTCCCCCGGTGCATTCGCTGGGATTATTAAAACATTAAATCTTAACGAACGATACATTTTTTCTTCGAAGGAGCCCCACCTTCGCGCCAAGAACATAAATAGGCTACCGGATAGTCTTGGAAAGATCTCAAGCTCAGGTTATTCTAAAGAGTCAGTAACAGATTCAGATTAGTGAATGTACTTCGAGTTGAGATACACAGAGGATGCCTTGCTTACTCAAGCGATAATGTGGAAATGATACTTAATTAGCATCCAAGAGTAGGTGCTCAGTAAATGGAAATGGTCTAATATAGTGTGGTGCCAACTTCCTTGATACTGAAATTCATATTAATGTTTTTATTTTATTTATTTTATTTTTTGAGATTCAAGCTTCACCATTATGACTTTATAAATTAAATTACTATGCATTTATAAAATCTACTTCTCAAAGTTTTATTGCAACACAAATACTACTTAATTCTTCATATTCTTAGAATCATTCACTAGAAAGTTATAAAAACCATTCTTTCAATGTTAAATTTTATACTGGTTATTTCCCATGTTAACAATGTCTCATACGTTGTTTTGGAACTCCTATCGACCCAAGGCGTCCCTTGTCTCGACTAGAATTCTTAAACCACGTCTCGACACATCAACATTATCAATAACCATAACAAAATTTACTTAATACTTTCATCTTAAAATAAATCCAATTCAATACCTTTATCTTTAGCATCAGAGTAATTAGAAAATATTTTCCAATAATCCACAAGGTATATTAATTACTGTACTCAGCCGAAACAATAAATTTGTTTCTGCTGCGCCCTCTGAAAAATTAAGATTATCTACTCATTAGCTTCCATCCAGGTTCAAAACAAACTTTTATCTCCACAAGAGGAATTCAAGAGATACGATTAAACCCGATGGCTCGATAACACAAGTCGGGTATTCGAATTCCACAACACAAAAAGATATGGTAAAAGAGGTCTCACATACTCATAGGATTAAGATTAACAAATGAACCATGGCCCGAAAGTTAAAAAGGATGTATGGGTTGTTTAAACTCTCATTCGGAGTTCAAGTATGAGATACTCTAATAATCTGAATAAGATATCCAGAGAATCACCAATTCAATAACAGGTTATAGGCCGCGAGGTGCTATTCACGGAGAGACACACAATCCATAGGTAGGAAACCTATACGGGAAGTTCCACCCTTATTAGGTGGCTTACACCATCATATCATCAATAAGAGGTGTAAAGTATCCAAACGATCCCTTCTTTCCAGACCATAAAACAAGGATAGGAGCCACGTAAATTCCAAAGGAAATCACTAATTGGCCTAATTCCCAAAAACTCAACATATAAAATGCCCATGTCACACCGAAAGATAAAGTCACATATAGAACAACCATAAAGGTATAGCGAGATGAATACTACGGAATGTCAAACGAATTTTCCATTCCTAGACGTATTCCTTCTATCCATCACAAAGGAATCGAAAATGGACACAAGACAAAACAAGGACAAGGGCCAAGTAAAGGCTATGATAAAGGATGATGTACACAAATGTATTATATTTGATGTATGGTATCTAGTATATTGTTCTGTATATACTACATTATATTCTGAAACCATGCTCTGATACCAAGCTGTGACGCCCACCTCGAGACTTTCATTAGTAAAGAGAATCACTAAGTAATCCTGTCTGCTAATGCAGAGAATAGGGTTGGTTAAGGGAGACCATCATAGTAATACATTAGTTAAGATCTAAGCATGTCAATTATGTCTCCTTTTTTTTTTTACCTCATAAGTGGTAGACATGCTTAGTCCTTAACTAATGCACTCTATGGTGGTTTTGGATCATTTCAGAAATAATGTAATATACATGCAGATAGAAATCATCAGTCACAGAACAGCAAAACCAGATCAGAGTATATATACATAAGTACATACATCACCATGCATCTCTATAATAATACATCATACATAAGTAGTAAGAACCACTGACTCACATATACGCTTATCCCATAAAATATACATCTTGATAACATAAGAGTCAACTACTCATATGGTACGATATCCAAGTCAAAATGATAAAGCACAACAAAAGATAGTAAAAATATCCAAGGGAAGCTGCAATCCATACATAACCTGCAACTCGGTCTGACCCGAGTGAAAAGCACACAGGTCAGGCAAACTAGTCTTATCAGTAGTAAAGGAAAATAACTATAAGTGATAAGTGAAACATTCCATTGTTACCAACGGAACGAAATAGTTCTTCCACTCAACTCTAAACAATATGCCTCGTAAGGTCTATCATGGATTCATAAGGGATATCCGTAGACATATAAGATATAGTGCAAAGATCATACTTTATTTGTCTATGAATAATTAAGAATATCAAACAAAGACATACATAATCTTTAAATAAAAGATAAACACCTTTATATATGCCTCATCTCATCGGCATATACTAAATCCCAACATAATTCAATATATCATAAAACTCATTTAATAGAAACTTCTTAATAATTATACCTCATCTCATCGGTATAAATAATAATACATCTCAATCCATTACTAAAACTCATCATAAAAGAATTACCATAATCTATACCTCATTTCATTGATATAATCATAAGAAGGTCACAAATTTATTTGATAGCACCCAAGAAGGGTTCAAAACTTCATATTCGAAATCATCATAAAACATAATATGAACTTGGCCTTTTTCATACTCAAGGCCTTATTCGATATTGTCATCAAAAGGTGAATTCAAAAATCAAAACATTATAGAAAACTGCACGTGCTTAACGTCTTGACTAGTACTGCATATTGGTACCATCCATCGTGATGACTAGGGCCATAAACATCATGAACATCTTAATGACTATCGCCGAAACAATATGATGCCCTTGGTCACAAAATCCGAGTAATAACATCGTGGTGATTGGAGTCACAAACATCGTGATCATCATGATGGCTATAGTCAAAACATTGTGATGACTCCAATCGTCTACTCGGTAATAGTACTAGTAACATCTTGAATGTGCCTCAACTTCTCGAACAGGAACCCAATAGGTGTTAACATACGTCCCATACCATAAGTTCGCACCTATTGGTTTACTAATCGTTAGTCGATACCACATTAGAAAAACCATCATAAAACATCATCAATTATACACTGCCTCATCTCATTGGCGAGTTTAAAGATGCCTAACTCATCTCATCTCTCTCTCTCTCGACGAGTACTAAATTACATCGTTACTTGTCTCATCTCGTCGACAAGTAAAATCCATCCTGAATGTTAAAATACTATCAATCATCATAAATAATTTGCCTCATCTCCTTGGCGAGTATAAGAAGCATCGCGGAGGTTATTTCCAACCATAACCTCAAATTAGAGTTTCAACATCAAAATTGCCTCATTTCATCGGCTATCATAAAAATACATCTAAATTGATTCATCATCGAGCACATTGAAAAAGAGAAGTTATAAAACCAATATTCATCGCTAAAACTTATCAACTTCTAAAACATCTCAAAATATCACTTCAAATTGGTTTCATTCGTACAAGTCCGATATTAAGCGATAAAGCAAAAACACATGTCCCATACCACAGATTTTTACTAAATCGTTTAATTCTCATTCTTATATGCCGAAATTCATAAAAATGAGCTCATATATGTAATAATTTTATAGACAAAATAGGATTTTTAAACCATTTTAGAAAATTTTTTTATATATAAAAGCTTTTTAAGGAAAAACTCATTATTTAAATAGATTATCAATTTATAACATACTTTAGAAATAATAAGTAATTTATTAAAAATCCTTTAAAACACTTATTTTCCACCCCATGATTTTAAAGAAAGTTTATATTTTCCAAATTTTATTTGAACTCAACAATTAGAATCATCAAATTCTCCAAATATCGATATTTACCGATATTTAAATTTTAAATAGAATTTAAATTCAAAATAACTTCAAAACCAAGGTAAACCTTTATCGGATATCATGGCTACAAAATTCATCCTGAAACTTTTCAATTAATCATCAATTAAGCCAAATTTAGAAGTGAAAACTAATTGAAACGGCAAAACAAATATCTTGTTTTTAGCCAATTTTGACGATATATTTAACATAACCAAAACTACCAAGAAATTAATGAAATTTTACAATAACAAACTTTAGTACATGTACAACAACATATTAAAATTTGACAGTATTTCGCTTTGAAACGAAGAACATACACAATTTCAAAGATGGCACTTTTCGTACACAAATGAACAATGCAAAAAATCATGTTTTTGTCCAACTTTGAAGATATGTTTTGCATATCAAAAACCACTCAGAAATTAATGAAATTTTGCAGTAACAAACAATAATGTATGTACAAGAATGTATCAAAATATGAAAGTATTTCGCTGCAAAACAAAGGAGATACAATTTTTCAAACATAACACTTTTCAGCCATAAAATGAACTCAGCTGAAAGTCAAATTTTGCCCAATTTCGGACACTGATTTCTCATATCCAATCAACTCGGATTCAAACCAAATTTTTCAGCATCAAAGACTGATATAAGGACTAGAATATATTGAAATATGTATGAATTACTCTGCAAAATGAGAGAGATAAAATTTTCCAATGATAACACTTTTCAGCCATAAAATAAACACAGCTGAAAATCAATTTTTGTCCAACTTTGGACACTAGTTTCTCACCTCTAAACAACTCAGAATCAAACAAAAATTTGCAGGATTGAAGACTGATATAAAGACTAGAACGTATGAAATTTTCTATGAATTTCGCTGCAAAATGAGGGAGATATGATTCTTCAAACATAATACTTTTCAGCCATAAAATAAACACAGCTGAAAATAAAATTTTGTCCAACTTCGGACACTAATTTCTCACCTCTAAATAACTCAAAATCAAACAAAATTTTGCAGCAACAAAGATTGATATATAGAATAGAATATATTAAAATTTGGAAGAATTTCACTGCAAATTGAGGGAGTTACTATTTTCCAAAGATGGCACATTTTGAATACAAAATGAACTCAGCTGAAAATCATATTTTTGATCAACTTCGGCAAGTGATTTTCAGCGTCTAAACATTTCAGAATGGAATGAAAATTTGTAGCATCAAACTATAAGATAATATCTAAAACATACTAAAATTTGGCAATATTTCGCTGCAAAATGAAGGAGATATGATTTTCCAAAGATGACTCAATTTCAGCAATAAAATGACATAAATACCATAGTTTTGAGCAACAAAACATACGGATTATCATCAAAACTTGCAAATACAACTAAAATTGCTGTAAGCTAAACGCTTACCTTTCTAACCAGAGATGTAGCCAAATTTAAGCAGCAAAAGATGAGCTTTGATAGGATATATGCCTCTAGAAACCTGAAAGAAGTGATAAAAACGGCATGCAAACGATAAAATAGAAAAATTAGGGATTATAAAAATCAAATTCGGATTTTTGATGGAATCAAGGGATTTTATAGGAAAGAGATTACCTCTTGCTGTTGATTTACCTAGGAATTAAGTTGATTTGGGGAGAGATTGCTAAGAAATTGATTTTGAGGGAGGTGGCCATTACAGGGTACGTAGTTTTTTTTTTTTTTTTTTTTTTTTTTTTTTTTGTGAGAAGTTTCTCTTTCTGCGTTTTTGGGAAGAAGGCTATAATGGATTGCCGTACATAGCATGCTATAGCTTCTAGAGATGTCTAATGGGCTAAAGGGTATGTATTTATTTTCCTTAAAGCCCATTAGTGTGCTTAAAGCTATTTTAGCTAAGTCTATTTCATACTTTACACCAAATTATACATAACTTTCTTATAAAGAGTCCACTTCACATGAAATGGATTGCATTCTTCATGTTTTAACAAATGAAATCTATTAATAAAGAAAAATAATTAAATTTTTTTTTTCAAGTAAAAATATTATTTACACAATTTAACATGTATTGTTTATCAGTATTCACATTTTATGGTGAAAATCACCATTTCCATCATTTTCCACCAACAAAAATTATTTAATTTTTTCATCAGAAAAAGTGCATAAAAATGTTTTTAACATTTTTATAACATTAAAACATTGTTCCAAACTTAATCATACTAGAAAAAATTATTTTTTCCTTGATTCCCCCTTATTACAACACTATTTGTCAATATTGTTATTTAAGGTCATACATTTCAAATTTCACATATTTCACCAAACTAACAATTATTTCTCACTCCTAACAATTATACAAAAGTGTATTCACACTTTTAACGTATTAAAACAACATTTCCAACAATTTTTCATATATAGAAATTTATTTTCGTCATGTTTATCCTTTTATTTTAGGACAAAAAAGCTAATATAGGAATAAAATCCCAATATCATAAATTTGAATCCAATAATTTATTTCCTTTTTTTCCACTCTATAACCCATAAAATCTCACACTTCATTCCAATTGTTCACATCAAACCCATATTCTTAACCAATATACATTGTTTTCTTTTAAATAAACCATATTATCATCAATTTATTCCATAAATAAATCTTTAATCCCATATTTAATCATAATTTATATTATAATTTAAAATTTTGGCAATCTCTAAAATCTCGGGTTGTTACAGACTCCCCTCCTTAACAAAATTGCGTCCTCGCAATTCGTAGAGGAAAGATCACGTAAACTCAACAAACGCATCAAAGAATGGAAGGAATAAATATCTGAGGTAAAGAATTCTCTCTAACACAATGAGAAGAAAGAAACCATGATATGAAAGCTCGATAAATTCTCTAATTTCCCCCAGTGCAATCGCTGGGATTATTAAAACATTAAATCTTAAAGAGCGATACATTTTTTCTTCGAAGGAGCCCCACCTCCGCGCCAAGAACATAAATAGGCTACCGGACAGTCTTGGAAAGATCTCAAGCTCAGGTTATTCTAAAGAGTCAGTAACAGATTAAGATTAGTGAATGTACTTCGAGTTGAGATACACAGAGGATGCCTTGCTTACTCAAGCGATAATGTGGAAATGATACTTAATTAGCATCCAAGAGTAGGTGCTCAGTAAATGGAAATGGTCTAATATAGTGTGGTGCCAACTTCCTTGATACTGAAATTCATATTAATGTTTTTATTTTTTTTTATTTTTATTTTTATTTTTTTTATTTTTTGAGATTCAAGCTTCACCATTATGACTTTATAAATTAAATTACTATGCATTTATAAAATCTACTTCTCAAAGTTTTATTGCAACACAAATACTACTTAATTCTTCATATTCTTAGAATCATTCACTAGAAAGTTATAAAAACCATTCTTTCAATGTTAAATTTTATACTGGTTATTTCCCATGTTAACAATGTCTCATACGTTGTTTTGTAACTCCTATCGACCCAAGGCGTCCCTTGTCTCGACTAGAATTCTTAAACCACGTCTCGACACATCAACATTATCAATAACCATAACAAAATTTACTTAATACTTTCATCTTAAAATAAATCCAATTCAATACCTTTATCTTTAGCATCAGAGTAATTAGAAAATATTTTCCAATAATCCACAAGGTATATTAATTACTGTACTCAGCCGAAACAATAAATTTGTTTCTGCTGCGCCCTCTGAAAAATTAAGATTATCTACTCATTAGCTTCCATCCAGGTTCAAAACAAACTTTTATCTCCACAAGAGGAATTCAAGAGATACGATTAAACCCGATGGCTCGATAACACAAGTCGAGTATTCGAATTCCACAACACAAAAAGATATGGTAAAAGAGGTCTCACATACTCATAGGATTAAGATTAACAAATGAACCATGGCCCGAAAGTTAAAAAGGATGTATGGGTTGTTTAAACTCTCATTCGGAGTTCAAGTATGAGATACTCTAATAATCTGAATAAGATATCCAGAGAATCACCAATTCAATAACAGGTTATAGGCCGCGAGGTGCTATTCACGGAGAGACACACAATCCATAGGTAGGAAACCTATACGGGAAGTTCCACCCTTATTAGGTGGCTTACACCATCATATCATCAATAAGAGGTGTATAGTATCCAAACGATCCCTTCTTTCCAGACCATAAAACAAGGATAGGAGCCACGTAAATTCCAAAGGAAATCACTAATTGGCCTAATTCCCAAAAACTCAACATATAAAATGCCCATGTCACACCGAAAGATAAAGTCACATATAGAACAACCATAAAGGTATAGCGAGATGAATACTACGGAATGTCAAACGAATTTTCCATTCCTAGACGTATTCCTTCTATCCATCACAAAGGAATCGAAAATGGACACAAGACAAAACAAGGACAAGGGCCAAGTAAAGGCTATGATAAAGGATGATGTACACAAATGTATTATATTTGATGTATGGTATCTAGTATATTGTTCTGTATATACTACATTATATTCTGAAACCATGCTCTGATACCAAGCTGTGACGCCCACCTCGAGACTTTCATTAGTAAAGAGAATCACTAAGTAATCCTGTCTGCTAATGCAGAGAATAGGGTTGGTTAAGGGAGACCATCATAGTAATACATTAGTTAAGATCTAAGCATGTCAATTATGTCTCCTTTTTTTTTTACCTCATAAGTGGTAGACATGCTTAGTCCTTAACTAATGCACTCTATGGTGGTTTTGGATCATTTCAGAAATAATGTAATATACATGCAGATAGAAATCATCAGTCACAGAACAGCAAAACCAGATCAGAGTATATATACATAAGTACATACATCACCATACATCTCTATAATAATACATCATACATAAGTAGTAAGAACCACTGACTCACATATACGCCTATCCCATAAAATATACATCTTGATAACATAAGAGTCAACTACTCATATGGTACGATATCCAAGTCAAAATGATAAAGCACAACAAAAGATAGTAAAAATATCCAAGGGAAGCTGCAATCCATACATAACCTGTAACTCAGTCTGACCCGAGTGAAAAGCACACGGGTCAGGCAAACTAGTCTTATCAGTAGTATAGGAAAATAACTATAAGTGATAAGTGAAACATTCCATTGTTACCAACGGAACGAAATAGTTCTTCTACTCAACTCTAAACAATATGCCTCATAAGGTCTATCATGGATTCATAAGGGATTCCGTAGACATATAATATATAGTGCAAAGATCATACTTTATTTGTCTATGAATAATTAAGAATATCAAACAAAGACATACATAATCTTTAAATAAAAGATAAACACCTTTATATATGCCTCATCTCATCGGCATATACTAAATCCCAACATAATTCAATATATCATAAAACTCATTTAATAGAAACTTCTTAATAATTATACCTCGTCTCATCGGTATAAATAATAATACATCTCAATCCATTACTAAAACTCATCATAAAAGAATTACCATAATCTATACCTCATTTCATTGATATAATCATAAGAAGGTCACAAATTTATTTGGATAGCACCCAAGAAGGGTTCAAAACTTCATATTCGAAATCATCATAAAACATAATATGAACTTGGCCTTTTTCATACTCAAGGCCTTATTCGATATTGTCATCAAAAGGTAAATTCGAAAATCAAAACATTATAGAAAACTGCACGTGCTTAACGTCTTGACTAGTACTGCATATTGGTACCATCCATCGTGATGACTAGGGCCATAAACATCATGAACATCTTAATGACTATCGCCGAAACAACATGATGCCCTTGGTCACAAAATCCGAGTAATAACATCGTGGTGATTGGAGTCACAAACATCGTGATCATCATGATGGATATAGTCAAAACATTGTGATGACTCCAATCGTCTACTCGGTAATAGTACTAGTAACATCTTGAATGTGCCTCAACTTCTCGAACAGGAACCCAATAGGTGTTAACATACGTCCCATACCATATGTTCGCACCTATTAGTTTACTAATCGTTAGTCGATACCACATTAGAAAAACCATCATAAAACATCATCAATTATACACTGCTGTAATGGCGCGTTTTGTTAGCTGTCGAATAATTAATTTATTTAATTATTTATATATCGATTTGGCGATATCGATAACTTAAAGTAAAATGTTCGAACTTATAATTTATAATTATAATTAAAACGAACCTGAAACGTCGCGGCAGTTCGGAATTTGTCGATTTGAACTTCAACTGAATGTACATGATTCATTTTAAGCCGGATTTCTGTGAAACAAGAAACATGTGGAGCTGGTGGAGTATATCTTTCTAGTGGAAGAGAAAAATCGGGATTTCATCGTGTAGATTTTGAGATATGTCCAAATCAAATTTTAGAAAAGTCGTTGTGGAATTCCTTTATAATTTGCAACGCTTTATTTACGTTATAAAAGGGTTTTCAATATATTTGAATATCAGGTTTGAATTTAGACAAGGTTCTTTTGGGAAGTAGTGATAATTTAATTTTTAGAATTTTACTGTAATTTTTAATTAAATAAATAAGCAACTTTTTATATGGAGTATTTTGCACCCTGAAATCAACATTTTGAGGTTTCAAAATATGAGTTAATGTACTGATATTATTATGTTTTTGGGATCGTGACACCGAGCTCATCACAACGGTATATTTATCTCTGTCTGGAGCAGCTCATATATTGATGAAATTTGACGTAATCGGATATGTAAAACTTTATAACCCTTAACTAATTTATAACCTTATCCCTCATCCCCTTCGGTGATCAACAGAAGTCCACGCTTCTCTCTTCTCGACCATATCTCCTCTTACAAAAGAATGAACGAAAATGGACCAACATGAATTAAGGAAAGGAAAATTCGTGGTCCTCACACCAGAAACGTGTCCTCTAATTACTTACACAAATCAAAATATATATAAATCCATCATATAACCTAATTAACTTCTGTCAAATGAATCCGCCGCCGCATCTTTTCTCTCCGCAACAGATCGATCATTCAAAAATCAAAACAAAATCGCAGAAAACTCTACAAATCAAAACTCGTATATATTAGAACTCGTGAGACAATTCTCTTCACCCTCGTATCGATTCCTCTGGAGTCGATTAGGATTCTCAAGCACAGAAAAAGCTAGTGTTCGTCGATTTCTTGAAATCGGAGCAGGGGATCGGAACGGGAATAGATCGAAGATGTTAGTCACGATGATAGTTGAAGGGTTTACGTTTGAAGTGGCACCACGGTTCTCTTCTGCGTGGAGGTTACGAATGTGTGGGTAATTTTCTTTTGATTTCAGTTTGGGAAGAGGGTACTGGGTGGATGTGTTTAAGGGAGGAGCGTGAGTATGTGTACGTTGAAGGAGATGATGATGGTAATTTTGGTGTTAATTATGGATGGAGAAGGAACTTAGGCCTGGGGGAAATGGCCATGAGAGTTGTGCAGTCAGGTGATTCGAACTAGAAATGAGTAGGACGGGTTGGTTCCTACTGGAAGGAGGAGCAGTTTCAGAAAGTTGAATGGGGAGGAGATGTTTATGCGTCTTAATCACGTAATTGTGGGATTTGTGGAGGATATTGGATCGATGAAATCTGAAATTTGCCGTTACCTAGAGCTCGACCATATCGGTGAAGAAAACAAAAGCGTATGGTGTTTGGGAAAGTCAAATATGAGGGTGAAGTTTAGTCTAAAGCCTGCGTTACATATTTTAGAAGAAGGCACTGTTCTGTTTTCTTTACAAGGAAAGGATACGTATGTTACTGGGATGAGTTAAAGGAAATGATGGGCCAAGTTTAACGTGAAGTCCAATTTTGTTTCAAAAGAAAATCGGCCATGGGTTGGGAACAGAGGAGCGGGATTTCCAGTTCTTCGATTTGGGGAAGACAAGGATACGGTGTTGGGCTAAATCAATTGAACCAAGCGAAACAGTGTCCGCTATGATCGTATGGACAGACACTACAACATGCAACTGATTTGGAATCTATAGAAGCTCATTACAATTTATGGCGAAATAAATTGTCCGTCGAAATCAAATAACGCAAACCATTATTTAACGGTTAACGCGCAAATGTGAGTAAATCTCACAAACTCTAAACAGTTTTATTTTCACGTTGTATTCTTAGACCTGTTAAAATATTGTCTGTTTGACTGTGTATTGATTGTTTGATTGAACTGCTAGTCAGTTAGTTAAATTTCTATATTAATTCTGTTTAACAGAATATATCATATGGAACTGAAAGTGATGTTATCTATATTGTCTAACATCTGTGATGCAGGGAAACAGGTTGGAGGAATCCGACTGGATTCCTCAACAATTATTTTATTGTTTTCATATATTGTTATATGATATGTTATAAAATCTGTGGGCGATTATATGTGCTTGGACGATATTGAACATCGTGATTTGATATGATTGAATACCGTAACATACCGAAATGTTGATAAGGGGATTTTCAATGTTTATATTGAAAATGAATCTTATTTATAAAATCGATAGGATTTTATAAAAGGAAAACATTTATTTATTTAGAAAATAAATGAAATAAAAAGGAAACATTTATTTAGAAAATAAATGAATTAGAATATAAAGGAATATTTATTTAGATAATAAATAAAGGAACACTTGTTCGGAAAATAAATAAAATTATACAAGGATAGATTTAAACGCGTGCTTCGCACACAAGTATAACACGATATGGATTTTAAGGAGATATTGTAGAAGTAGGAATTATAACCAGAGTGTGATAAAAGGATTAAACAAAGTAATTGGTTAGGTTAACCAAAGCAAGTTAGTCGAGTTAAACAAAGTAATTTGTTAGGTTAACCAAAGCAAGTTAGTCAAGTTAATCAAAGTAATTGGTTAAGTTAACCAAAGTAAATTAGTTAAGATAAACTAAGCGGTTAATCGAAGTGAATTAGTTAAGTTAGACTAATTGGTAAATCAAAGTGAATTAGTTGCGTCAAACTAAGTGACTTAGTTAAGTTAAACTAATTTGTAAATCAAAGTGAATTAGTTGCGTCAAACTAAGTGAATTAGTCAAGTTAAACTAATTGGTTAATCGAGGTAAATTAGTTGGGTTAATCAAAGTGAATTAGCTGAGTTAAACTAAGTAAATCGGTTAGAGTTAATCAAAGTGAATTAACTAAGTTAAACTAAGTGGATTAGTTCAGTTAATCGAGACAAGTAAATCAAGTTAGGTTAAACCATTTGAGTTAACCAGTTAGGTTAAACCATTTGAGTTAACCAGTTAAAGTTTACCAGTTAAAGATAAACAGTTAGAGTTGACCAGTTAAAGTTGACCAGTTAGAGTTATCCAAGTGGAGTTAATCGAGTAGAGTTGCCGAATATCACTTATTCGAAGTAGAGTTATCGAATATAGTATTCGAGGGAAGAATAATCAAATATAGTTTATTCGAGTGGAGAAATCAAATGTTATTCATTTGAGAAGAATTACCGAATATTATTTATTCGAAGAGTAGTTATCGAATATTGGTTATTCGAAGTTAGTTAATCCAAAGGAGTTATTCGAAGTTAGTTAATCCAAAGGAGTTATTCGAAGTTAGTTAATCCAAAGGAGTTATTCGAAGTTAGTTAATCCAAAGGAGTTAGTCGAAGAGTTAATCGAATATAGTTATTCGAAAGAAAGTGTTAATCGAATATAGTTATTCGAGTAAAGTTAAAAGAGTTAATCGAATATAAGTTATTCGAATAGAGTTAGAGAAGTTAATCGAATATAGTTCATTCGAATAGTGTTGGAGGAGATATCGAATATAGTTTATTCGATAGGATAGAAGTGAATATAATTTATCAAATAGTGTAATCGATTAGAGTTGAGTTAATCGATTTGGGTTATGTTAAGATATCGAGTTAAGATTTATCGAGTTAAGTAATCGAGTTAAGGAATCGAGTTGAGATAATCGAGTTAAGATTTATCGAGTTGAGTAATCGAGTTAAGGAATCGAGTTGAGATAATCGAGTTAAGAAAATCAAGTTAAGTTAATCGAATAAATTATTCGATAAGAGTAAATCCATTTAAGTTAATCCGATGTTAGTTATTCGATAAGAATTGACATATTTAAGAAAATCGAATATTTGTTATTCGATAAGAGTTAATGAAATAGAGCCAACCAAGAAGATTTATTCGAATATTAGTTATTCAATAGGAGTTAATCGAAATAGAATTTATCGAATAAAAAGGGAGAGTTAATCGAATAGAGATTACTCGAAAGAGAGTTATACGTAGAATTCGATTATAGCGAATTCGGGAAAGTACTATTTACTTTCCAGGGTTTAAATCAAGATTTAGTTATTGATTTAGAAATTAGGTGTCTGTTAAATTATTCGAGTTAGGAGATAAAGTTATAATTTAGGTTAGATATTGCAGAAGTAGGAACTATAACATTATAGTTATAATCAAACGTTTTTATATAAGAAGTAGATTCGTAACCTGAATCCGAGAATTTGCGTAAACAGATGATTGGAAAAAGTGAGTGATGAGCTTCATCTATTTCACAGTAAAGGACGTTGTTCAATTAAGGTCTGAGAGGTAATTATACCCCAACTTGATTGACTTCAGAATTGACAAAGGAATAGTTGTGGTTCGATAGAAAAGGTTGATTTGAAATATAGTTAAGTAATAAGCGATTAATGGATTAAGCGTAACGATGTTTTATACAACGTTCATTGGAAATTCGTAAATGAGTTTTGGAAACGTTTTCCAAATATAGTCAGATATGTTTTCTAAACATAGAAAATGAAATGTTTTCATGATAAGAATTTAAGAAATAGAGTTAAGCAAATTCAGAAACTGACTGGAGAGGGTAAGTTGAACGGTTTTCTAAGTGACGATCTGATGTTGGTTTCGACCTTCCGAATTGATACTTAGAGAATTGTTCTCATACTAGTTACAGTTAGGGACTGATAGTTGCGAAATAATAGTGATGTGAAAATAAGCTATGGAAATGTTTTCCAATGATTAATAACATATATTTTCTAAATATATGAAATAAGGAAATATGAACATATGATGATTGATCGATCGAATTTCCATTTGGAAATAAGATCGTTGTTTGTACACCGACATGTTTTCATTTGATAGTTGAATCACAGACTATCAAAGTTTTGACCATATTTATGTTGTAAATATGGAGAGACCGGTTGGATTATTATCCGAAGAACCACTCCGTATTAGCATAAGCGTTGTGAATCAAGTACGCTGAAGATAATTGAAGACGGAGTGAAGTGCAAGGGCTATTGTGAAAAGCCTAGGTAGGATGGATTCACTAAATAGTGCCTTCGGTTTGTTCAGTCCCAGGACAACGTATATGGACGAGTGTCTGACAAAGTATTCTTAACGAATCATATATGTTGATCTCTTTAAACGTATTACGTTGGTGGCGGAGAAATTCGTCTCTCTTAGCTTTTATACTCGTGATGCCTTGAGAAATCGATAATGATTTGGTGGGTATGACGATGTGGCATTCAAAGTAATTGAAGAAATAATCTGTCAAAGTGATAAACGTGACCTCAAACCTCACAACCGGGAAATAACAGAAGTTGGGCTAGGCAGCATGGCTAGTTGGGCCATACCCAAGCAGGGTGTATTTCACCATCTAGAGAATATTCAATTGTACTTCTTTATAATCTATTTCAATGCTGTCCCTTATCGGGAAGGATGGTTGCTGATCCCAACCATCGGTGATAATATATTCGTCACACTCAAGATAAATGAGTGGACGGTCATGTGTGGCCGAGTTGCAAGACGTTCTTGTTGAACCCTGAGTGTATCTCCTCTAGAGTACACTGATCGGAAGGTGCTCCCATACCTTGTCTGTTGGAATCCAATCTCCAATAAGCGCTCACGGTTTTATTTGTATACTATGAATGTGGAACGTGAGATGCAAGCGTTCTACTAGATTTATATCTATTTGTATTTAGACATTATTATAATATCAGAAAGATATCCCTTATTTAACCAAGTGTTGGAGTTTTATTCACACCAGTCCCATGACTGACCCAGAGTTTATTTTGTTTTGTTTCCCCTAAACTCTTGGGTGCCTAAATTTGTACGGGCAGTCAAGTAGTCGGGATTTTACAGATACACTTGGAGAGCTTGGAGCAGGAGACTTCAGGATTATAGCTATTATTATTCCGCTGTGTTGTTAGTGTTGTACTTTGAAATGGTATGTATATACGAGTACTGATTTGTATTTCAAAGTTATGTTATATTTTATTCGTTCCGTTGTGAGATTCGTGTTTACTCTGATGATGTAAGTTCTTCTTCTTCTATTCTATTAGTTCTATCTTTTCTTCCTCACCCTCTACTTTCTTTTACTAACGTCTCGGAGTTTTCGACTCTCGAGGAGTCGAAGATTTCCAGCCGTTACAGTTGGTATCAGAGCTTAAGTTAAGTGATTACCTTGGCTCTGTGGCATAACTCGATAGAGATGGGATTAGTAATACCCTAGATTGAGTTTGGGTGTATATATATGAGCGCGTAATTGTTATTCAATATAAAATGGTTTTATATTGTGGAGACTCATTGGTTGAGTGGCTTATGAATTCTGGTCGATCAGTTT
Organism: Allium sativum; assembly: GCA_030737875.1. Classification (NCBI taxonomy): domain Eukaryota; kingdom Viridiplantae; phylum Streptophyta; class Magnoliopsida; order Asparagales; family Amaryllidaceae; genus Allium; species Allium sativum. Next base: position 716,953,362 of record CM060919.1, read on the forward strand.
TGATCCACTGTATCGATAAGGGTTACTAAACACTCGAATACGATGAACCGACATGGTATGTTTTGAAAGAGGGTAAATGAAATAATTTTTCCCAAAATATATTTGTTTATAGAAGAAATATACATTTTGAAATTATTATAGTATATTAATTGTGTTGGTTGTTATTATAATCGAATAAGATTATAAAAGGGTGAAATGGTTATAAATGACCAATCAGAATTCATATGAATGTAATATATGAAATAGTTTGAATTAAATATGAATTTAAATCAGAATTTGGAATTTAAAAAAGGAAATTTTAAGTTCCTGGGAGATTTTTAAAATGTTTTCCAAATTGAAAATGATATAGTATTGAACTCACTTCGATAGCTGGAAAATAGATTCTGATGATGAATTTAGACATCATCAGTGTTCATTTTCGAGTTCTAAGTGACGGATTACTACCAAAGGTTTTGTTTTTGAATTGTTTTGAGAAAACAAGTTGTTTAGAAATTCAAAGGTTTTGAATTGGCATTATGATTTCAAATTGATTTGAAAGAAACCCAGGAACTTAAGTTCTGGAATAAAAATTTAACTAACGAAGTTAAATAAAATGAGATGGTAAAAATAAATTGAAATTTAACTTGAACCGAGTTAAATAAAATTGAATTGAGATTAGAGATAATCTAGAATGGAACCAAATTGATAAGTCAATAATTTGGAATTTGATATTAGAGTTCGAATGAAATTCGATTTGGATTTGAGGATATGAACTGATTGGAGATCAATTGGAATGGAAAACAGTGGTATATGTTGAAGTGGTAGCAGATGCAAGGGATAAAGTTAAATGCCCGACAAAAAGGTACTAGTTTATATCATATATGAGTTTGGATTTTATGAGCCGAATTGGCAAGCCGCTTGGCTATTTTGATTTCCTTTTGGGTTGGAGGAGGCCTAGAGAGGCTAGTTGTGGTTTGACGTATTGAGCCGTACAAAGGAGGTTATGGCGAAATTTTTCGAAAATTTAAGGTATTAGAATTTTTTTAGAATTTTTGAAAATTTTAGTTGGTCGGAAATGAATTAATAAATTAATTAAAATTAAATGGGTCCAGTCGAAACTGAAATTTAGAGGTAAACAAAAAAGATTTTTAAATCTAGTTAGTAGAGTTAGTAGCATTTTTCTAACTTAGCAATTTCGAGGACGAAATTATTTTAAGGGGGGAAGACTGTAATGGCGCGTTTTGTTAGCTATCGAATAATTAATTTATTTAATTATTTATATATCGATTTGGCGATATCGATAACTTAAAGTAAAACGTTCGAACTTATAATTTATAATTATAATTAAAACGAACCTGAAACGTCGCGGCAGTTCGCAATTTGGCGATTTGAACTTCAACTGAATGTACATGATTCATTTTAAGCCGGATTTCTGTGAAATAAGAAACGCGTGGAGCTGGTGGAGTATATCTTTCTAGTGGAAGAGAAAAATCGGGATTTCATCGTGTAGATTTTGAGATATGTCCAAATCAAATTTTAGAAAAGTCGTTGTGGAATTCCTTTATAATTTGCAACGCTTTATTTACGTTATAAAAGGGTTTTCAATATATTTGAATATCAGGTTTGAATTTAGACAAGGTTCTTTTGGGAAGTAGTGATAATTTAATTTTTAGAATTTTACTGTAATTTTTAATTAATTAAATAAGCAACTTTTTATATGGAGTATTTTGCACCCTGAAATCAACATTTTGAGGTTTCAAAATATGAGTTAATGTACCGATATTATTATGTTTTTGGGATCGTGACACCGAGCTCATCACAACGGTATATTTATCTCTGTCTGGAGCAGCTCATATATTGATGAAATTTGACGTAACCGGATATGTAAAACTTTATAACCCTTAACTAATTTATAACCTTATCCCTCATCCCCTTCAGTGATCAACAGAAGTCCACGCTTCTCTCTTCTCGACCATATCTCCTCTTACAAAAGAATGAACGAAAATGGACCAACATGAATTAAGGAAAGGAAAATTCGTGGTCCTCACACCAGAAACGTGGCCTCTAATTACTTACACAAATCAAAATATATATAAATCCATCATATAACCTAATTAACTTCTGTCAAATGAATCCGCCGCCGCATCTTTTCTCTCCGCAACAGATCGATCATTCAAAAATCAAAACAAAATCGCAGAAAACTCTACAAATCAAAACTCGTATATATTAGAACTCGTGAGACAATTCTCTTCACCCTCGTATCGATTCCTCTGGATTCGATTAGGATTCTCAAGTGCAGAAAAAGCTAGTGTTCGTCGATTTCTTGAAATCGAAGCAGGGGATCGGAACGGGAATAGATCGAAGATGTTAGTCACGATGATAGTTGAAGGGTTTACGTTTGAAGTAGCACCACGGTTCTCTTCTGCGTGGAGGTTACGGATGTGTGGGTAATTTTCTTTTGATTTCAGTTTGGGAAGAGGGTACTGGGTGGATGTGTTTAGGGGAGGAGCGTGAGTATGTGTACGTTGAAGGAGATGATGATGGTAATTTTGGTGTTAATTATGAATGGAGAAGGAACTTAGGCCTGGGGGAAATGGCCATGAGAGTTGTGCAGCCAGGTGATTCGAACTAGAAATGAGTAGGACGGGTTGGTTCCTACTGGAAGGAGGAGCAGTTTCAGAAAGTTGAATGGGGAGGAGATGTTTATGCGTCTTAATCACGTAATTATGGGATTTGTAGAGGATATTGGATCGATGAAATATGAAATTTGCCGTTACCTAGAGCTCGACCATATCGGTGAAGAAAACAAAAGCGTATGGTGTTTGGGAAAGTCGAATATGAGGGTGAAGTTTAGTCTAAAGCCTGCTTTACATATTTTAGAAGAAGGCACTGTTCTGTTTTCTTTACAAGGAAAGGATACGTATGGTACTGGGATGAGTTAAAGGAAATGATGGGCCAAGTTTAACGTGAAGTCCAATTTTGTTTCAAAAGAAAATCGGCCATGGGTTGGGAACAGAGGAGCGGGATTTCCAGTTCTTCGATTTGGGGAAGACAAGGATGCGGTGTTGGGCTAAATCATTTGAATCAAGCGAAACAGTGTCCGCTATGATCGTATGGACAGACACTACAACATGCAACTGATTTGGAATCTATAGAAGCTCATTACAATTCATGGCGAAATAAATTGTCCGTCGAAATCAAATAACGCAAACCGTTATTTAACGGTTAACGCGCAAATGTGAGTAAATCTCACAAACTCTAAACAGTTTTATTTTCACGTTGTATTCTTAGAACTGTTAAAATATTGTCTGTTTGACTGTGTATTGATTGTTTGATTGAACTGCTAGTCAGTTAGTTAAATTTCTATATTGATTCTGTTTAACAGAATATATCATATGGAACTGAAAGTGATGTTATCTATATTGTCTAACATCTGTGATGAAGGGAAACAGGTTGGAGGAATCCGACTGGATTCCTCAACAGTTATTTTATTGTTTTCATATATTGTTATATGATATGTTATAAAATCTGTGGGCGATTATATGTGCTTGGACGATATTGAACATCGTGATTTGATATGATTGAATACCATAACATACCGAAATGTTGATAAGGGGATTTTCAATGTTTATATTGAAAATGAATCTTATTTATAAAATCGATAGGATTTTATAAAAGGAAAACATTTATTTATTTAGAAAATAAATGAAATAAAAAGGAAACATTTATTTAGAAAATAAATGAATTAGAATATAAAGGAATATTTATTTAGATAATAAATAAAGGAACACTTGTTCGGAAAATAAATAGAATTATACAAGGATAGATTTAAACGCGTGCTTCGCACACAAGTATAACACGATATGGATTTTAAGGAGTTATCGTAGAAGTAGGAATTATAACCAGAGTGTGATAAAAGGATTAAACAAAGTAATTGGTTAGGTTAACCAAAGCAAGTTAGTCGAGTTAAACAAAGTAATTTGTTAGGTTAACCAAAGCAAGTTAGTCGAGTTAATCAAAGTAATTGGTTAAGTTAACCAAAGTAAATTAGTTAAGATAAACTAAGCGGTTAATCGAAGTGAATTAGTTAAGTTAAACTAATTGGTAAATCAAAGTGAATTAGTTGCGTCAAACTAAGTGACTTAGTTAAGTTAAACTAATTTGTAAATCAAAGTGAATTAGTTGCGTCAAACTAAGTGAATTAGTCAAGTAAAACTAATTGGTTAATCGAAGTAAATTAGTTGGGTTAATCAAAGTGAATTAGCTGAGTTAAACTAAGTAAATCGGTTAGAGTTAATCAAAGTGAATTAACTAAGTTAAACTAAGTGGATTAGTTCAGTTAATCGAGACAAGTAAATCAAGTTAGGTTAAACCATTTGAGTTAACCAGTTAGGTTAAACCATTTGAGTTAACCAGTTAAAGTTTACCAGTTAAAGATAAACAGTTAGAGTTGACCAGTTAAAGTTGACCAGTTAAAGTTGACCAGTTAGAGTTGACCAGTTAGAGTTATCCAAGTGGAGTTAATCGAGTAGAGTTGCCGAATATCACTTATTCGAAGTAGAGTTATCGAATATAGTATTCGAGGGAAGAATAATCAAATATAGTTTATTCGAGTGGAGAAATCAAATGTTATTCATTTGAGAAGAGTTACCGAATATTATTTATTCGAAGAGTAGTTATCGAATATTGGTTATTCGAAGTTAGTCAATCCAAAGGAGTTATTCGAAGTTAGTTAATCCAAAGGAGTTATTCGAAGTTAGTTAATCCAAAGGAGTTATTCGAAGTTAGTTAATCCAAAGGAGTTATTCGAAGTTAGTTAATCCAAAGGAGTTAGTCGAAGAGTTAATCGAATATAGTTATTCGAAAGAAAGTGTTAATCGAATATAGTTATTCGAGTAAAGTTAAAAGAGTTAATCGAATATAAGTTATTCGAATAGAGTTAGAGAAGTTAATCGAATATAGTTCATTCGAATAGTGTTGGAGGAGATATTGAATATAGTTTATTCGATAGGATAGAAGTGAATATAATTTATCAAATAGAGTAATCGATTAGAGTTGAGTTAATCGATTTGGGTTAAGTTAAGATATCGAGTTAAGATTTATCGATTTAAGTAATCGAGTTAAGGAATCGAGTTGAGATAATCGATTTAAGATTTATCGAGTTGAGTAATCGAGTTAAGGAATCAAGTTGGGATAATCGAGTTAAGAAAATCAAGTTAAGTTAATCGAATAAGTTATTCGATAAGAGTAAATCCATTTAAGTTAATCGGATGTTAGTTATTCGATAAGAATTGACACATTTAAGAAAATCGAATATTTGTTATTCGATAAGAGTTAATGAAATAGAGCCAACCAAGAAGATTTATTCGAATATTAGCTATTCAATAGGAGTTAATCGAAATAGAATTTATCGAATAAAAAGGGAGAGTTAATCGAATAGAGATTACTCGAAAGAGAGTTATACGTAGAATTCGATTATAGCGAATTCGGGAAAGTACTATTTACTTTCCAGGGTTTAAATCAAGATTTAGTTATTGATTTAGAAATTAGGTGTCTGTTAAATTATTCGAGTTAGGAGATAAAGTTATAATTTAGGTTAGATATTGCAGAAGTAGGAACTACAACATTATAGTTATAATCAAACGTTTTTATATAAGAAGTAGATTCGTAACCTGAATCCGAGAATTTGCGTAAACAGATGATTGGAAAAAGTGAGTGACGAGCTTCATCTATTTCACAGTAAAGGACGTTGTTCAATTAAGGTCTGAGAGGTAATTATACCCCAACTTGATTGACTTCAGAATTGACAAAGGAATAGTTGTGGTTCGATAGAAAAGGTTGATTTGAAATATAGTTAAGTAATAATCGATTAATGGATTAAGCGTAACGATGTTTTATACAACGTTCATTGGAAATCCGTAAATGAGTTTTGGAAACGTTTTCCAAATATAGTCAGATATATTTTCTAAACATAGAAAATGAAATGTTTTCATGATAAGAATTTAAGAAATAGAGTTAAGCAAATTCAGAAACTGACTGGAGAGGGTAAGTTGAACGGTTTTCTAAGTGACGATCTGATGTTGGTTTCGACCTTCCGAATTGATACTTAGAGAATTGTTCTCATACTAGTTACAGTTAGGGACTGATAGTTGCGAAATAATAGTGATGTGAAAATAAGCTATGGAAATGTTTTCCAATGATTAATAACAGATATTTTCTAAATATATGAAATAAGGAAATATGAACATATGATGATTGATCGATCGAATTTCCATTTGGAAATAAGATCGTTGTTTGTACACCGACATGTTTTCATTTGATAGTTGAATCACAGACTATCAAAGTTTTGACCATATTTACGTTGTAAATATGGAGAGACCGGTTGGATTATTATCCGAAGAACCACTCCGTATTAGCATAAGCGTTGTGAATCAAGTACGCTGAAGATAATTGAAGACGGAGTGAAGTGCAAGGGCTATTGTGAAAAGCCTAGGTAGGATGGATTCACTAAATAGTGCCTACGGTTTGTTCAGTCCCAGGACAACGTATATGGACGAGTGTCTGACAAAGTATTCTTAACGAATCATATATGTTGATCTCTTTAAACGTATTACGTTGATGGCGGAGAAATTCGTCTCTCTTAGCTTTTATACTCGTGATGCCTTGAGAAATCGATAATGATTTGGTGGGTATGACGATGTGGCATTCAAAGTAATTGAAGAAATAATCTGTCAAAGTGATAAACATGACCTCAAACCTCACAACCGGGAAATGACAGAAGTTGGGCTAGGCAGCATGGATAGTTGGGCCATACCCAAGCAGGGTGTATTTCACCATCTAGAGAATATTCAATTGTACTTCTTTATAATCTATTTCAATGCTGTCCCTTATCGGGAAGGATGGTTGCTGATCCCAACCATCGGTGATAATATATTCGTCACACTCAAGCTAAATGAGTGGACGGTCATGTGTGGCCGGGTTGCAAGACGTTCTTGTTGAACCCTGAGTGTATCTCCTCTAGAGTACACTGATCGGAAGGTGCTCCCATACCTTGTCTGTTGGAATCCAATCTCCAATAAGCGCTCACGGTTTTATTTGTATACTATGAATGTGGAACGTGAGATGCAAGCGTTCTACTAGATTTATATCTATTTGTATTTAGACATTATTATAATATCAGAAAGATATCCCTTATTTAACCAAGTGTTGGAGTTTTATTCACACCAGTCCCATGACTGACCCAGAGTTTATTTTGTTTTGTTTCCCCTAAACTCTTGGGTGCCTAAATTTGTACGGGCAGTCAAGTAGTCGGGATTTTACAGATACACTTGGAGAGCTTGGAGCAGGAGACTTCAGGATTATAGCTATTATTATTCCGCTGTGTTGTTAAGTGTTGTACTTTGAAATGGTATGTATATACGAGTACTGATTTGTATTTCAAAGTTATGTTATATTTTATTCGTTCCATTGTGAGATTCGTGTTTACTCTGATGATGTAAGTTCTTCTTCTTCTTCTTCTTCTATTCTATTAGTTCTATCTTTTCTTCCTCACCCTCTACTTTCTTTCACTAACGTCTCGGAGTTTTCGACTCTCGAGGAGTCGAAGATTTCCAGCCGTTATAACTGCCTCATCTCATTGGCGAGTTTAAAGATGCCTAACTCATCTCATCTCTCTCTCGACGAGTATTAAATTACATCGTGACTTGTCTCATCTCGTCGACAAGTAAAATCCATCCTGAATGTCAAAATACTATCAATCATCATAAATAATTTGCCTCATCTCCTTGGCGAGTATAAGAAGCATCGCGGAGGTTATTTCCAACCATAACCTCAAATTAGAGTTTCAACATCAAAATTGCCTCATTTCATCGGCTATCATAAAAATACATCTAAATTGATTCATCATCGAGCACATTGAAAAAGAGAAGTTATAAAACCAATATTCATCGCTAAAACTTATCAACTTCTAAAACATCTCAAAATATCACTTCAAATTGGTTTCATTCGTACAAGTCCAATATTAAGCGATAAAGCAACATGTCCCATACCACAGATTTTTACTAAATCGTTTAATTCTCATTCTTATATGCCGAAATTCATAAAAATGAGCTCATATATGTAATAATTTTATAGACAAAATAGGATTTTTAAACCATTTTAGAATTTTTTTTATTTTTATATAAAAGCTTTTTAAGGAAAAACTCATTATTTAAATAGATTATCAATTTATAACATACTTTAGAAATAATAAGTAATTTATTAAAAATCCTTTAAAACACTTATTTTCCACCCCATGATTTTAAAGAAAGTTTTTATTTACCAAATTTTATTTGAACTCAACAATTAGAATCATCAAATTCTCCAAATATCGATATTTACCGATATTTAAATTTTAAGTGGAATTTAAATTCAAAATAACTTCAAAACCAAGGTAAACCTTTATCGGATATCATGGCTACAAAATTCATCCTGAAACTTTTCAATTAATCATCAATTAAGCCAAATTTAGAAGTGAAAACTAATTGAAACGGCAAAACAAATATCTTGTTTTTAGCCAATTTTGACGATATATTTAACATAACCAAAACTACCAAGAAATTAATGAAATTTTATAATAATAAACTTTAGTATATATACAACAACATATTAAAAGTTGACAGCATTTCGCTTTGAAACGAAGAACATACACAATTTCAAAGATGGCACTTTTCGTACACAAATGAACTATGCTAAAAATCATGTTTTTGGCCAACTTTGAAGATATGTTTTGCATATCAAAAACCACTCAGACATTAATGAAATTTTGCAGTAACAAACAATAATATATTTACAAGAATGTATCAAAATTTGAAAGTATTTTGCTGCAAAACAAAGGAGATACAATTTTTCAAACATAACACTTTTCATCCATAAAATGAACTCAGCTGAAAGTCAAATTTTGCCCAATTTCAGACATTGATTTCTCATATCTAATCAACTCGGATTCAAACCAAATTTTTCAGCATCAAAGACTGATATAAGGACTAGAACATATTGAAATATGGATGAATTTCTCTGCAAAATGAGGGAGATATAATTTTCCAATGATAACACTTTTCAGCCATAAAATAAACACAGCTGAAAATCAATTTTTGTCCAACTTTTGGCACTAGTTTCTCACCTCTAAACAACTCAGAATCAAACAAAAATTGGCAGAATTGAAGGTTGATATAAAGACTAGAACATTTGAAATTTTGGATGAATTACGCTGCAAAATGAGAGAGATATGATTTTTAAAACATAATACTTTTCAGCCATAAAATAAACACAGCTGAAAATAAAATTTTGTCCAACTTCGGACACTAATTTCTCACCTCTAAATAACTCAAAATCAAACAAAATTTTGCAGAATCAAATAATGATATAAAGAATAGAATATATTAAATTTTGGACGAATTTCAATGCAAATTGAGGGAGATACTATTTTCCAAAGATGGCACATTTTGAATACAAAATGAACTCAGCTGAAAATCATATTTTTGATCAACTTCGGCAAGTGATTTTTAGCGACTAAACATTTCAGAATGGAATGAAAATTTGCAGCATCAAACTATAAGATAATATCTGAAACATACTAAAATTTGGCAATATTTCGCTGCAAAACGAAGGAGATATGATTTTCCCAAAATGACTCAATTTCAGCAATAAAATGACATAAATACCGTAGTTTTGAGCAACAAAACATACGGATTATCATCAAAACTTGCAAATACAACTAAAATTTGCTGTAAGCTAAACGCTTACCTTTCTAACCAGAGATGTAGCCAAATTTAAGCAGCAAAAGATGAGCTTTGATAGGATATATGCCTCTAGAAACCTGAAAGAAGTGATAAAAACGGCATGCAAACGATAAAATAGCAAAATTAGGGATTATAAAAATCAAATTCGGATTTTTGATGGAATCAAGGGATTTTATAGGAAAGAGATTACCTCTTGCTGTTGATTTACCTAGGAATTAAGTTGATTTGGGGAGAGATTGCTAAGAAATTGATTTTGAGGGAGGTGGCCATTACAGGGTATTTTTTTTTTTTTTTTTTTTTTTTGAAAAGTTTCTCTTTCTGCGTTTTTGGGGAAGAAGGCTACAATGGATTGCCGTACATAGCATGCTATAGCTTATAGAGATGTCTAATGGGCTAAATTGTATGTATTTATTTTCCTTAAAGCCCATTAGTGTGCTTAAAGCTATTTTAGCTAAGTCTATTTCATACTTTACACCAAATTATACATAACTTTCTTATAAAGAGTCCACTTTACATGAAATGGATTGCATTCTTCATGTTTTAACAAATGAAATCTAAGACAAATAATTAAATTTTTTTTTTCAAGTAAAAATATTATTCACACAATTTAACATGAATTGTTTATCAGTATTCACATTTTATGGTGAAAATCACCATTTCCATCATTTTCCACCAACAAAAATTATTTATTTTTTTCATCAGAAAAAGTGCATAAAAATGTTTTTAACATTTTTATAACATTTAAACATTGTTCCAAACTTTATCATACCAGAAAAAATTATTTTTTCCTTGATTCCCCCTTATTACAACACTATTTGTCAATATTGTTATTTAAGGTCATACATTTCAAATTTCACATATTTCACCAAACTAACAATTATTTCTCACTCCTAACAATTATACAAAAGTGTATTCACACTTTTAACGTATTAAAACAACATTTCCAACAATTTTTCATATATAGAAATTTATTTTCGTCATGTTTATCCTTTTATTTTAGGACAAAAAGGCTAATATAGGAATAAAATCCCAATATCGTAAATTTGAATCCAATAATTTATTTCCTTTTTTATCCACTCTATAACCCATAAAATCTCACACTTCATTCCAATTGTTCACATCAAACCCAAATTCTTAACCAATATACATTGTTTTCTTTTAAATAAACCATATTATCATCAATTTGTTCCATAAATAAATCTTTAATCCCATATTTAATCATAATTTATATTATAATTTAAAATTTTGGCAATCTCTAAAATCTCGGGTTGTTACAATAATGGTGTAAGAATGATTTGATATGAATTAGGTTAGGTCTAAGGGTGTTTTTATAGGTGTAGCAACTAGTTTAGGCCCTTAGATTAACCATAGAATCAATCCAGACCATCAAAACACGTCTCAGGCTTCAAAAATGAGTTCTGGGTCAAAAAAGGCCGATCAGGTCAACCTGTAAGGGGTGAGGTCGACCACATGGTCGACCTGGGGGGTAGGTCGACCCTAGGGTCGACCACATGGTCGACCTACCTGGTCCTGTGCTGCCCAAAATCTGCTGAATCTTCTACAGGCCATAACTTCTTCATCCGGACTCCGATTTTCGAAAACTCGGACTCTATTTCATGTAAAATTTCGAGATGAACGCAATGACGTAACCCTTTTCCTTTGATTTTTAATTTAAAAATTAATTATACCCTGATTTCTAGTTTCAACATGTTATTAAAATTCGGGTTGTTACATTCTCCCCTCCTTAAAGGATTTCGTCCCCGAAATCTTCAAGTTAAGGAGAATGTGTCCTACCATCCAATCATCCATCTACTCAATCATCAATCACAGGCATCCATTTTCCTTAAGAGATTTCTAATGTTGTATGAACATATGCAGAAAGTGTGTGTATATGTTCCTTATCTAATGCAAATGATCAGGCCTGATTGATCTTCTTAATGCAAAATATGTTTAGTGTAAGGAGTCCAACATGTATGCAAATAGTCCTAGTCACATAAACATTATATGTGTGCACAAACATCCATCCATATGCATCATCCATATGATAACACATCCAATTTCATCCATAAATAAGTATAAACACTCATGCATATGCAATATGGAAATGTGTCTGAGCCGATCTAGTGCCTAATGTGTGTTATGCAATCACGAGCAACCACTAGCAGCCACTTGTGACCACTTGCAACCATCATCATAACATGTCTCAAACACATGTTTACACCCAGTTGTTCCTACCTAAAGGTATAGTCGAACGATAAAAGCAAGTAAAAACCTTGTGCCCATTAGGCAATGTCAAAACTGGAAATCTATGTCACATATATACTGATTTGGAGAAGAACTCCCTAAGCACCAGCCCCGAAGACCGAAATCAACATCAGGCCGACACCCAAAGAATTACTCAACCCAACCAATACATATGACTCTAGGAAACTAAGCATAATGGACTCCTTTTAGGTCACAAGGAAATCCCTTCCTAAAACCAACCCGTATCCTATAAAACCCAAAGAGTTTAGTCAACCCAACGGACACCCTCAAGCCCCAAAATGTATTACTAACAGATGAGTCATGATCCCTATGGGGTTTCTAAATGAAATGGGATTGAGAATAGGACCAAGAGGATATACTTGAAAGATAACATGCAAATAAGCTCTACAGGAAAAGAGGGATCAAGGATATACTTTTAAAAAGAGATATGATACGCGTATCTAGTCCTCTATCTTCTGAGTCGCATTTCCTTGATGTCACGCCAAGGAATTTCGCTCGGTCCGAACCAGTCGCTAAACCGATCCAGGCCGTTCGAAACGCCCTATCGTTTGAGAACAGGACAAAACAGAACGCATACAGAAGAACATTTCATTGTATATTACAACAATGCATCAGATTACAAGAATATACAGAGTATAAATGAATATTACACAGAAATATCAGAGATTTAAATTACATTTAAATACATAGCAGCGGAAAATAATACAATACACAACTAGAAGAGATATACGGATACAAAGCTTTCCGGATATCATTCCAGCTGTAAACCAGGATCCTGTGAATATAAATCTGCAAAACCGAAACTACTAGCTACCCGTGTCAAAATAAGGGCACCCAGAGTTTAGGTTAAAACAATAAACTCCAGGTCAGTCATGTGACTGGTGTGAGAACTAAAACAGTTATTAATCTTTATTTTAAATCATTAGGTAAATCAAGGGACCACGCCGTATAACACGGAACGGGTTTCCTCCCAAGAATACCAGTGCATAAAACAAACAGCGCAATGCTAAATAAAGAAAAATGAAGCTGTTATAAGACCCAGGTCCTATCACACAATGCAAACGCAAGCCGGGGGATAGGGTTTTCCCTTATAACAGCCAAAGAATGCTTGATACGTTTTAAACAAATCATTTGATACTATAATAAGTGCATAGTGTATAAAACAACTTCAAATCATAAGTATCAATCATAGGCGGCATGGGTACCATATATCATGTCGCCATATATATATACAATCAAAACCGCACGATGTCGTATTTGGAAATTGGATTTCCATCTATGAACCGAGGCAAAAGATAGTCCTCAACCGATTCGTGACTCTCTAGCCCGAGCCACAGGCAAGCGCGCAGGCAAGCCTTTAGATCCTCAGGGCCGGTCCACCGATGTGGATTATTATGCCTGAACACTACGTCTCCCCACCCTATGGGGTGTAAGTCTGGTCCGTCAGCCGACCAGAATGCATTCGGCCGAAACCGATATAACCGAGGCGCCTCGCAAACGCAACGACCACATAAGTCAAACTCGTCAGGGCGTGTAAAACCACTGACGCCACTTCTAGCTAGAAAGAAACGCATGCCCTCCCTGACGTCCTCTCCCGTTTTTGGTTCATACCTGGTGTGAAACACGCGAGGTAAACGTTACACAAAGCTACGCCACAAAGGCCGTGCTTTGATCATCACCACAAGACTTTGCTTTTCAACAGAAGCCTTGATCATTTGCATCTTAGCATGCCACACAGGCAAACCATTCTATGCAACCGATATCAGTCACACAGAATGAAATCCGATGTCAGACACACAGTCCATTTACAAGTCCGTCCTGGGTCTGAACGAAACCGGAGGCACCTAGTACCCCGCATATCCATCGATCTCCAAGTACGTCTGGACGATCACTAACTGTTTCCATCTTCTTGGGTGTACAGCCCAATCAAGATCATCAGTAATTACCCAAACGACGTGAAGACCTCCGGTCTTCGACCATCGTCTTCATCTTCGACTTATCGTCGTATCAATTATTCAGAATGGGATAAACCCGGCCTTTCTGAATAACTCGCGTATATATTATAAAAGTGTTACACAAACACAACATACGCCTCATTCTTTCATTAGTCACTAACCGTAAATTAAACAAGAGAATAATTTCCCAAATATTAACCCCGAAGGCCGAAACCAACATCAGATCAATATCCAGAAAACCATTCTGCTTGGCTAACCGACAGTTAGTTTCTAAATTTCACATTCATAGGGAAAGATTCCCATTAATTTTATCAAAGATAAATTCCTTGAATTTATTCTTTAATCCATTTTTGAATATCAATTCAAACTAGTCGGGATTAGCGAACCTTACCGAAGTAATCATTTGTTTTAATTTCCCAACCCCAACCTATTCATCCCATGAAGTAAAACTGGTAATACTTCATATCTAACACCACAGTGTTATCGGTAAATTCAATTACCATTTCACGTTCAATTCTAATTAAAGATTTAACTATCGCCTGGAGCAAAACCGGTGATACTCCATTTTCGATCTTTTCAATCTAATTAAAGATTCATTAAAACTCCACTCAGTTTTAATCGTTAACTGGGTTAAAGAATCAGTGTCATTTAAAACACGGTTCACGATAAACCCAAAATCGCATTCATTAATTATCGGGTTAAAGAACAAGTGTTATTTAAAACACTGTTCACGATAAACCCAAAAATCAATATCAATTCAATTCCAATTAAATATTCTTTAATTGGTACACTTCATTAAATCTAAATAAAAAGATTTAATCTTTTCTCAACTGGGTTCAAGAACAGTGTTAGTGAAGACACCATTCACGACAAACCCAAATCACATTTGATATTCAATACAAGGCTCTGAATATAAAATATACCGGCTTATATTCAATATCAAATTTCACGACTAACCAATATCGCATTGGAAATAACGATATATATATATCTTTCAAATTTCCATAACAACATCCGTATAATCACGAATTCCAACATCGAAATATTCCGAAGACAATTTCGATTCAAATCCACTCCAATGCAATCATTGGATATTCTGGTTATTTTTAAAACCCTTTTCAAATTCAATTTATTTATTTAAAAATAAATAGAATTTTAATTCTAGTTCAAAACTAGTTCATTTCGATAAAAATCTATTTTTATCTTTTCAAATAGGGAGTTTTTCATCCCACATCTTTCTAAATCATTTCTTATGATTTTACACAAATTATTGCTATTTTTAATAATTTTATCAAGGCCCGTACAGTCGATTTCCATCAACGGCCATCGAACTGCACTTACAGCGACCTTTTTCGAATTTGATTTGGACATAATTCCAAATCCAACCGTTAGATTTCAAATTTCTAATATTCGTTAGAAAGCTCTTTTCGATACGAACCCAACGGTTCCGGTTTTAGGAGAATCCGACGGTCGGATCTCCCGTAATGTCCGTTTGAAATAAATGGTCGAAATTCACGAACTGCCGCGGCGCGGCGCGTTCTATTCAGGCCATTATATTATATATATAATATATATAATATATATTTCGTCGATTTCTATTTAAAACGAATTATATAAATAGTTTTAAATTCGTTTCAAAAACAATTTCAACTTCCATTTCAATTCAAATCAAAATTGAATTCTTCTTTATAAATTCGTTTCAAAATTCATTTCTATTCAATTCAAATTTCAATTCAATTTGAATTCATTTCAATTCGCTTTCAATTCAATTTGAATTCGTTTTCAATTCAATTCATTTCGAAATCGTTTTCAATTCAATTCATTTCGAAATCGATTCCAATTCATTTTGAATTCGTTTTCAATTCAATTCATTTCGAAATCGTTTTCAATTCAATTCATTTCGAAATCGATTCCAATTCATTTTGAATTCGTTTTCAATTCAATTCATTTCGAAATCGTTTTCAATTCAATTCATTTCGAAATCGTTTTCAAAATCGATATAAATATCGTTCACGTCAAAATGGCGTCAATCTAATCAACACGGCTTCATATATTCCTTTATTTTCAAATATTCTATTTCAAATATTTCTTTCTCAAATATTTCTTTTTCAAATATTTCTTTTTCAAAACTGGAATGAGGCCCAATCAATTACCATATAAAATTAATTATATGGATTTTCATACAACACATGTATATAATAGCATTGAAAATAATCAACCATCAACCAAAGTGCACTACACTGTATAAGCATCAAATATAGATATTCAACGCTTATAACAGCCTGTCAATCAATCGATCGACATATTTAATCAATCAGGATGAGTGAACTTCAAATTTCATCCTAACACCCGTATGGGGTTTCAAACAATCAAACACATATTTTATTTGTGCAGTTAGGCGATGTGTAAAATTTATCGACCCAATCAACGTCATTCAAATAGGTGTACATAAACAAACCGTCTGGTTTGTAAATGAATATTTATTTATTCACATTCACGTTAAAAATTATATTTTTAACGATAACACATTTTATTTTAACATATGAATTTCTATTCAGTTCATTCTTTAAATAAAATGCTATTTTTATTTTTCTAACTTATTTTAGAAAATTTCGGCGGCATAACGGCGCGATACTAGAAACGGGACGAGGCCTAGCCTTATCCCCGGTCTAGTGAAGGCCCACGCCATTCACTCATCAATCAAATCAATTTCATTTTGCAAACCACAAAATTTGGAGTAAGGGTCTAACCTAGCCTTACTCCTTCGCCTTATAACGGCGCACGTCTAATCCTAACCAATTTATCGATTCGATTTTTCACACCACAAACCACATTCAAACCAATATCGCAATCAATCACCAAACAGTCAAACAAACAAGTCCATGGTCTGTGGACGGTTGTGTCGGGTGCTACTAAGCACCGTCTGCATCCTAGTATAAATATATAACTAGAAAAGAAATAGAAAGGTGAGAAATTCTCACATATTGCTATCCTAGCCCCTCGGCTCTTCTTTTGCAGAAGTCTTCGTCGTTTCGCCTTTTTTTTTTGTCACCTTCGTTGCTGCTTTCACTACATACGTAAAAATCACATTTTTACTTTGCTATTCAATATATAAAAATCGAATTTTTATTTCGATGTTCAATATATAAAAATCGAATTTTTTATTTCAAAGTTCAATATATAAAAATCGAATTTTTATTTCGATGTTCAATATATAAAAATCGAATTTTTTATTTCAAAGTTCAATATATAAAAATCGAATTTTTATTTCAAAGTTCAATATATAAAAATTCCTTTTTTTTAACTCGAAGTTCAATATATAAAAATCGAATTTTTAGTTCGCTATTCAATATATAAAAATCGAATTTTTATTTCGATGTTCAATATATAAAAATCGAATTTTTTATTTCACTATTCAATATATAAAAATCGAATTTTTATTTCGATGTTCAATATATAAAAATCGAATTTTTTATTTCAAAGTTCAATATATAAAAATCGAATTTTTATTTCAAAGTTCAATATATAAAAATTCCTTTTTTTTTAACTCGAAGTTCAATATATAAAAATCGAATTTTTAGTTCGCTATTCAATATATAAAAATCGAATTTTTATTTCGATGTTCAATATATAAAAATCGAATTTTTTATTTCACTATTCAATATATAAAAATCGAATTTTTTCTTCGATGTTCAATATATAAAAATCGAATTTTTATTTCAAAGTTCAATTTATAAAAATCGAATTTTTATTTCGAAGTTCAATAGATAAAAATCATATTTTTATTAGTTTAAAAATCGAATCTTTTATTATTTAAAAATCATAACTATTATCATTTAAACATCATTACTTTTATCGTTTAAAAATCTTTACTTTTATCGTTTAAAAATCTTTACTTTTATCGTTTAAAAATATTTACTTTTATCGTTTAAAAATCTTTACTTTTTTCGTTTAAAAATCTTTACTTTTATCGTTTAAAAATCTTTACTTTTATCGTTTAAAAATCTTTACTTTTATCGTTTAAAAATCTTTACTTTTATCGTTTAAAAATCTTTACTTTTATCGTTTAAAAATCTTTACTTGACCTAATCTTTTTATTATAAAAATTCTAATCATTTTACTAACATAAAAATCTGTTTTTTTTTCTCTAACTTAAAAATCAGTTTTTACTAACTTAAAAAAAATCAGTTTTTACTTACTTAAAAATCAAACTTTTCTAATTTAAAAATCAAACTTTTCTAAGTTAAAAATCTAATTTTTATCCTAAATCAAAACTACGATCTTTTCTAAACAAAAATATGAACTTTTTCTTAAATAAAAATCCTATCTTTATTCTCTAATCATTTAAAAAAAAAAAAGTCAAATCTTTATATCTCAAAAATCACATCTTTTATAACTCAAAATAAAATCAGTTTTTAAATTATGTTAAATTCAGTTTTTCTTTTCAGTTTTTAAATAAAATAAAAACAAAATAAATAAATTAAACAACGACTTACAGAGGGGGGAGTCTTGGCGTCGCGTCGCAGGGTAGAGGGAGGAAGCGGGGGTCGCGGTGGGGTTTTGGGGGAGGTTGCGGGTTTCGTGAGGAGGAGAGAGGCGCGATGGGGGGGGGCTTCGCGGTTTGACTGGAGGGAAGGGGATCGGGGAAGAAGGAGGAGGAGAATAAGGGGAGGGCGGCGGCTCTGGGGGCGAAGTGGCGGCGGTGATGGCTACGGGGGGGGGGGGGGGGGGCGGCGATCGGCGTTAATCGCCTGTGCGATTTAGGTTTTTTTTTTTTTTTTTCTTTCTCTTTTTGATTTTGATTTAAACGAACGGGGGGGGGGGGGGGCAGAGTTAAAAAGGGGGAAAGGAGTTTTTTTTTTATTATTATTATTTAATTTGTAAAAATGTTGACTTTTACATACGACCTCGAAACGAGGTCCACCGCCTGCCGTCCATAGCGTATTACCCCCATTCCGAACACAATGGGATATGTATCGCAAGCTGATTCGACTGTTTGAATCAGTTTCCGTTAAATTTACATTTAAATCATTATATTGAATTTTAAACGTACATTTCAAATTACCGGGGTCACATACTAACTAGAAAAATTCCAGAAAAATATTTTCTAGCTTCGTATTGACGATACGGTCCTAACAAAACTAGTTTCGTCGAATTCTGAGACCGTTAGAAAAATGGCCAATTTCCAGTCGATTAAAATCAACTGAAATGGTCAAAACACGTTTTCCCTTTGCCACGCTCACATATTGATTCGAAAAATTATGAAATTTGAAACCTAGCAATAACTTTACATCCCGGACCCAACAAAACTGGTTTCGTCGGAATCCGAGGTCGTTTGCAAAATGTCCATTTTTAAGGGCCTGAATTCCATAGCGACTATTCAGAATTTTCAACTGGACATATCTTTTGATTCCCGCTATGAAATCTGGATTTGTCGGATTCGTTGGAAAGATATTACCAATTAGATCCTAATGTTTTTGGTTTCATTAAAATCCGGATTGTTTTGCACCCGGTACATTCAATTGAAGTTTGAAATCGAATTATCGAACTACCGCGCCATTTTCAATTCTATTTATAATTATATATAAATATTTATATTCTAACGACGACGTATATAATATATTCGTTCGAATTATATTCAAAATAAATTTCACGTCGATATTATTTAAAATAATTCATTTTAAATAATCAAAATTCGCTATAATTGCCAAAATAAAAATTTTAAACTGGCCCAGAATTTACGGGTTGTTACAATCTCCCTTACTTAAAACTTTTCGTCCCCGAAAAGGAACAAAGTCGAAAGTGGTTTGATAATTCAACTCTACGCTCGATCTGGCTTTCATTCTCCAACTTTTTAGTTTCTGAGAATTTTCAAATTTTCAAAAATTTGGCTAACACCCTAAATTTTCGAAAAATTTCGCCATAACCTCCCCTGCACCGGGAGCATCGGGGAATTTCAAATAGCTTCCCCGGTCCTTCAGATCTCAAAAAGAAAAAGAAAAAGCCAAGCGGCTAGCCAATAGGCTCACAAAATCATCATCACCCAAACAAAACAGGAAATTATGTAGTAAACATGTACCTATTTGTCGGGCAAACAAATTTTATTCTCTGCTCTAGCCTCCTTGCTATGACCTGTCCAATGATATATATGCATATGCAAGCAAATGCGACCAATTTTCAATATAACTCAATATTTGATGCTATTAGGCATAATGGTTCAAAATTAGCAAACAAATAAACAAACAACACAAACATCAATCAATTAGTGAATTAGAGTTTCCAATTCATAATTTTGATACATAGTCAAAAATCAGATTTTTGATGCAAAATCACAACAATTAGCCCTATCTAATTTTGGTTCTCACACCAGTCAATAGGAAATATATAGAAAGCCCACTTTCGTCACTCGAACATAAATTCTAATGATGGAGCTCCATCATCAAAATCATCTCCGGGCGATTAGAGTGTAATTCTATATCTATCCAGTATATTAAAATTTCGAATACACGCGGATCAGACGTATACGCAAAATCTATATATACTGGATTGTCCACATCAATATAAATAGATAATCAAATACGAATCATCGATTTAAATTTTCAAAACAAAAATTTGTTTTCACTTTGAAAAATATACTCTTCACACTCGTTCTAGGATACTACTGATCCTATCTCTAACGAGTCATTCTCATTGGATATTGCTAATCCAATATCTGATGAATTCTTCCGTATGTTTCTAATGTGTCTTGTTCTCTAGCTTTGTAAACCAAAGCTCTGATACCAACTGTCACGCCAAGGAATTTCGCTCGGTCCGAACCAGTCGCTAAACCGATCCAGGCCGTTCGAAACGCCCTATCGTTTGAGAACAGGACAAAACAGAACGCATACAGAAGAACATTTCATTGTATATTACAACAATGCATCAGATTACAAGAATATACAGAGTATAAATGAATATTACACAGAAATATCAGAGATTTAAATTACATTTAAATACATAGCAGCGGAAAATAATACAATACACAACTAGAAGAGATATACGGATACAAAGCTTTCCGGATATCATTCCAGCTGTAAACCAGGATCCTGTGAATATAAATCTGCAAAACCGAAACTACTAGCTGCCCGTGTCAAAATAAGGGCACCCAGAGTTTAGGTTAAAACAATAAACTCCAGGTCAGTCATGTGACTGGTGTGAGAACTAAAACAGTTATTAATCTTTATTTTAAATCATTAGGTAAATCAAGGGACCACGCCGTATAACACGGAACGGGTTTCCTCCCAAGAATACCAGTGCATAAAACAAACAGCGCAATGCTAAATAAAGAAAAATGAAGCTGTTATAAGACCCAGGTCCTATCACACAATGCAAACGCAAGCCGGGGGATAGGGTTTTCCCTTATAACAGCCAAAGAATGCTTGATACGTTTTAAACAAATCATTTGATACTATAATAAGTGCATAGTGTATAAAACAACTTCAAATCATAAGTATCAATCATAGGCGGCATGGGTACCATATATCATGTCGCCATATATATATACAATCAAAACCGCACGATGTCGTATTTGGAAATTGGATTTCCATCTATGAACCGAGGCAAAAGATAGTCCTCAACCGATTCGTGACTCTCTAGCCCGAGCCACAGGCAAGCGCGCAGGCAAGCCTTTAGATCCCCAGGGCCGGTCCACCGATGTGGATTATTATGCCTGAACACTACGTCTCCCCACCCTATGGGGTGTAAGTCTGGTCCGTCAGCCGACCAGAATGCATTCGGCCGAAACCGATATAACCGAGGCGCCTCGCAAACGCAACAACCACATAAGTCAAACTCGTCAGGGCGTGTAAAACCACTGACGCCACTTCTAGCTAGAAAGAAACGCATGCCCTCCCTGACGTCCTCTCCCGTTTTTGGTTCATACCTGGTGTGAAACACGCGAGGTAAACGTTACACAAAGCTACGCTACAAAGGCCGTGCTTTGATCATCACCACAAGACTTTGCTTTTCAACAGAAGCCTTGATCATTTGCATCTTAGCATGCCACACAGGCAAACCATTCTATGCAACCGATATCAGTCACACAGAATGAAATCCGATGTCAGACACACAGTCCATTTACAAGTCCGTCCTGGGTCTGAACGAAACCGGAGGCACCTAGTACCCCGCATATCCATCGATCTCCAAGTACGTCTGGACGATCACTAACTGTTTCCATCTTCTTGGGTGTACAGCCCAATCAAGATCATCAGTAATTACCCAAACGACGTGAAGACCTCCGGTCTTCGACCATCGTCTTCATCTTCGACTTATCGTCGTATCAGTTATTCAGAATGGGATAAACCCGGCCTTTCCGAATAACTCGCGTATATATTATAAAAGTGTTACACAAACACAACATACGCCTCATTCTTTCATTAGTCACTAACCGTAAATTAATCAAGAGAATAATTTCCCAAATATTAACCCCGAAGGCCGAAACCAACATCAGATCAATATCCAGAAAACCATTCTGCTTGGCTAACCGACAGTTAGTTTCTAAATTTCACATTCATAGGGAAAGATTCCCATTAATTTTATCAAAGATAAATTCCTTGAATTTATTCTTTAATCCATTTTTGAATATCAATTCAAACTAGTCGGGATTAGCGAACCTTACCGAAGTAATCATTTGTTTTAATTTCCCAACCCCAACCTATTCATCCCATGAAGTAAAACTGGTAATACTTCATATCTAACACCACAGTGTTATCGGTAAATTCAATTACCATTTCACGTTCAAATCTAATTAAAGATTTAACTATCGCCTGGAGCAAAACTGGTGATACTCCATTTTCGATCTTTTCAATCTAATTAAAGATTCATTAAAACTCCACTCAGTTTTAATCGTTAACTGGGTTAAAGAATCAGTGTCATTTAAAACACGGTTCACGATAAACCCAAAATCGCATTCATTAATTATCGGGTTAAAGAACAAGTGTTATTTAAAACACTGTTCACGATAAACCCAAAAATCAATATCAATTCAATTCCAATTAAATATTCTTTAATTGGTACACTTCATTAAATCTAAATAAAAAGATTTAATCTTTTCTCAACTGGGTTCAAGAACAGTGTTAGTGAAGACACCATTCACGACAAACCCAAATCACATTTGATATTCAATACAAGGCTCTGAATATAAAATATACCGGCTTATATTCAATATCAAATTTCACGACTAACCAATATCGCATTGGAAATAACGATATATATATATCTTTCAAATTTCCATAACAACATCCGTATAATCACGAATTCCAACATCGAAATATTCCGAAGACAATTTCGATTCAAATCCACTCCAATGCAATCATTGGATATTCTGGTTATTTTTAAAACCCTTTTCAAATTCAATTTATTTATTTAAAAATAAATAGAATTTTAATTCTAGTTCAAAACTAGTTCATTTCGATAAAAATCTATTTTTATCTTTTCAAATAGGGAGTTTTTCATCCCACATCTTTCTAAATCATTTCTTATGATTTTACACAAATTATTGCTATTTTTAATAATTTTATCAAGGCCCGTACAGTCGATTTCCATCAACGGCCATCGAACTGCACTTACAGCGACCTTTTTCGAATTTGATTTGGACATAATTCCAAATCCAACCGTTAGATTTCAAATTTCTAATATTCGTTAGAAAGCTCTTTTCGATACGAACCCAACGGTTCCGGTTTTAGGAGAATCCGACGGTCGGATCTCCCGTAATGTCCGTTTGAAATAAATGGTCGAAATTCACGAACTGCCGCGGCGCGGCGCGTTCTATTCAGGCCATTATATTATATATATAATATATATAATATATATTTCGTCGATTTCTATTTAAAACGAATTATATAAATAGTTTTAAATTCGTTTCAAAAACAATTTCAACTTCCATTTCAATTCAAATCAAAATTGAATTCTTCTTTATAAATTCGTTTCAAAATTCATTTCTATTCAATTCAAATTTCAATTCAATTTGAATTCATTTCAATTCGCTTTCAATTCAATTTGAATTCGTTTTCAATTCAATTCATTTCGAAATCGTTTTCAATTCAATTCATTTCGAAATCGATTCCAATTCATTTTGAATTCGTTTTCAATTCAATTCATTTCGAAATCGTTTTCAATTCAATTCATTTCGAAATCGATTCCAATTCATTTTGAATTTGTTTTCAATTCAATTCATTTCGAAATCGTTTTCAATTCAATTCATTTCGAAATCGTTTTCAAAATCGATATAAATATCGTTCACGTCAAAATGGCGTCAATCTAATCAACACGGCTTCATATATTCCTTTATATTCAAATATTCTATTTCAAATATTTCTTTCTCAAATATTTCTTTTTCAAATATTTCTTTTTCAAAACTGGAATGAGGCCCAATCAATTACCATATAAAATTAATTATATGGATTTTCATACAACACATGTATATAATAGCATTGAAAATAATCAACCATCAACCAAAGTGCACTACACTGTATAAGCATCAAATATAGATATTCAACGCTTATAACAGCCTGTCAATCAATCGATCGACATATTTAATCAATCAGGATGAGTGAACTTCAAATTTCATCCTAACACCCGTATGGGGTTTCAAACAATCAAACACATATTTTATTTGTGCAGTTAGGCGATGTGTAAAATTTATCGACCCAATCAACGTCATTCAAATAGGTGTACATAAACAAACCGTCTGGTTTGTAAATGAATATTTATTTATTCACATTCACGTTAAAAATTATATTTTTAACGATAACACATTTTATTTTAACATATGAATTTCTATTCAGTTCATTCTTTAAATAAAATGCTATTTTTATTTTTCTAACTTATTTTAGAAAATTTCGGCGGCATAACGGCGCGATACTAGAAACGGGACGAGGCCTAGCCTTATCCCCGGTCTAGTGAAGGCCCACGCCATTCACTCATCAATCAAATCAATTTCATTTTGCAAACCACAAAATTTGGAGTAAGGGTCTAACCTAGCCTTACTCCTTCGCCTTATAACGGCGCACGTCTAATCCTAACCAATTTATCGATTCGATTTTTCACACCACAAACCACATTCAAACCAATATCGCAATCAATCACCAAACAGTCAAACAAACAAGTCCATGGTCTGTGGACGGTTGTGTCGGGTGCTACTAAGCACCGTCTGCATCCTAGTATAAATATATAACTAGAAAAGAAATAGAAAGGTGAGAAATTCTCACATATTGCTATCCTAGCCCCTCGGCTCTTCTTTTGCAGAAGTCTTCGTCGTTTCGCCTTTTTTTTTGTCACCTTCGTTGCTGCTTTCACTACATACGTAAAAATCACATTTTTACTTTGCTATTCAATATATAAAAATCGAATTTTTATTTCGATGTTCAATATATAAAAATCAAATTTTTTATTTCAAAGTTCAATATATAAAAATCGAATTTTTATTTCGATGTTCAATATATAAAAATCGAATTTTTTATTTCAAAGTTCAATATATAAAAATCGAATTTTTATTTCAAAGTTCAATATATAAAAATTCCTTTTTTTTAACTCGAAGTTCAATATATAAAAATCGAATTTTTAGTTCGCTATTCAATATATAAAAATCGAATTTTTATTTCGATGTTCAATATATAAAAATCGAATTTTTTATTTCACTATTCAATATATAAAAATCGAATTTTTATTTCGATGTTCAATATATAAAAATCGAATTTTTTATTTCAAAGTTCAATATATAAAAATCGAATTTTTATTTCAAAGTTCAATATATAAAAATTCCTTTTTTTTTAACTCGAAGTTCAATATATAAAAATCGAATTTTTAGTTCGCTATTCAATATATAAAAATCGAATTTTTATTTCGATGTTCAATATATAAAAATCGAATTTTTTATTTCACTATTCAATATATAAAAATCGAATTTTTTCTTCGATGTTCAATATATAAAAATCGAATTTTTATTTCAAAGTTCAATTTATAAAAATCGAATTTTTATTTCGAAGTTCAATAGATAAAAATCATATTTTTATTAGTTTAAAAATCGAATCTTTTATTATTTAAAAATCATAACTATTATCGTTTAAACATCATTACTTTTATCGTTTAAAAATCTTTACTTTTATCATTTAAAAATCTTTACTTTTATCGTTTAAAAATCTTTACTTTTATCGTTTAAAAATCTTTACTTTTATCGTTTAAAAATCTTTACTTTTATCGTTTAAAAATCTTTACTTTTATCGTTTAAAAATCTTTACTTTTATCATTTAAAAATCTTTACTTTTATCGTTTAAAAATCTTTACTTTTATCGTTTAAAAATCTTTACTTTTATCGTTTAAAAATCTTTACTTGACCTAATCTTTTTATTATAAAAATTCTAATCATTTTACTAACATAAAAATCTGTTTTTTTTTCTCTAACTTAAAAATCAGTTTTTACTAACTTAAAAAAAATCAGTTTTTACTTACTTAAAAATCAAACTTTTCTAATTTAAAAATCAAACTTTTCTAAGTTAAAAATCTAATTTTTATCCTAAATCAAAACTACGATCTTTTCTAAACAAAAATATGAACTTTTTCTTAAATAAAAATCCTATCTTTATTCTCTAATCATTTTAAAAAAAAAGTCAAATCTTTATATCTCAAAAATCACATCTTTTATAACTCAAAATAAAATCAGTTTTTAAATTATGTTAAATTCAGTTTTTCTTTTCAGTTTTTAAATAAAATAAAAACAAAATAAATAAATTAAACAACGACTTACAGAGGGGGGAGTCTTGGCGTCGCGTCGCAGGGTAGAGGGAGGAAGCGGGGGTCGCGGTGGGGTTTTGGGGGAGGTTGCGGGTTTCGTGAGGAGGAGAGAGGCGCGATGGGGGGGGGGGCTTCGCGGTTTGACTGGAGGGAAGGGGATCGGGGAAGAAGGAGGAGGAGAATAAGGGGAGGGCGGCGGCTCTGGGGGCGAAGTGGCGGCGGTGATGGCTACGGGGGGGGGGGGGGGGGGCGGCGATCGGCGTTAATCGCCTGTGCGATTTAGGTTTTTTTTTTTTTCTTTCTCTTTTTGATTTTGATTTAAACGAACGGGGGGGGGGGGCAGAGTTAAAAAGGGGGAAAGGAGTTTTTTTTTTATTATTATTTAATTTGTAAAAATGTTGACTTTTACATACGACCTCGAAACGAGGTCCACCGCCTGCCGTCCATAGCGTATTACCCCCATTCCGAACACAATGGGATATGTATCGCAAGCTGATTCGACTGTTTGAATCAGTTTCCGTTAAATTTACATTTAAATCATTATATTGAATTTTAAACGTACATTTCAAATTACCGGGGTCACATACTAACTAGAAAAATTCCAGAAAAATATTTTCTAGCTTCGTATTGACGATACGGTCCTAACAAAACTAGTTTCGTCGAATTCTGAGACCGTTAGAAAAATGGCCAATTTCCAGTCGATTAAAATCAACTGAAATGGTCAAAACACGTTTTCCCTTTGCCACGCTCACATATTGATTCGAAAAATTATGAAATTTGAAACCTAGCAATAACTTTACATCCCGGACCCAACAAAACTGGTTTCGTCGGAATCCGAGGTCGTTTGCAAAATGTCCATTTTTAAGGGCCTGAATTCCATAGCGACTATTCAGAATTTTCAACTGGACATATCTTTTGATTCCCGCTATGAAATCTGGATTTGTCGGATTCGTTGGAAAGATATTACCAATTAGATCCTAATGTTTTTGGTTTCATTAAAATCCGGATTGTTTTGCACCCGGTACATTCAATTGAAGTTTGAAATCGAATTATCGAACTACCGCGCCATTTTCAATTCTATTTATAATTATATATAAATATTTATATTCTAACGACGACGTATATAATATATTCGTTCGAATTATATTCAAAATAAATTTCACGTCGATATTATTTAAAATAATTCATTTTAAATAATCAAAATTCGCTATAATTGCCAAAATAAAAATTTTAAACTGGCCCAGAATTTACGGGTTGTTACACTTGATCTTAACTCCATTGTGCTTTCACCATCTTTAACTTCACAATTTCGTAGCTTCTTAATTCTTGTTTCCAAAATATGAGTTGGAACTCATTCCACTGTTGCCTCTCGTTCCACTTTTACTTATTCTTCTTCTAGTATACTCGGCTTAAACATAACTGCATACTCATGGTTTCATGCAAGCTCTCCAAAATTCACTAGTGAATCCTGGATCTCGTTTACTCACTATAAATATTCCACACAGAAGAACTATCTCTTGAAAACAAACAAATGTTAACCATGTTGCCAAATGTACTTACTAAGGTGATTTTCTATGTAACACCCCACATCCGTTAGTGTCATTCACAAAGGGAATGCACTAAGTTCTGTGGAGCATTATAGGTAAAAGATGCAGATAAATTACAAGACAGACAAATTTAAAACAGCGGAAAATAAAACTTTACTTTATTGATAAAGTAATTTGTACAACAATTGTTTTTCAATATCAGAGTATTTGTCTTACAAAAAAGGAAGAAGCATAAAATAACATTTATATTCCCCAATGTAGCATGAGCCAGCCATAGCAAGAGAATCCAAGCAAATCTTCGACTAATCTTCAAGTTGGGAAAGAGTAACGGTCAGTCTAATCTGAGCTATACTATTCCCTCCTTTACAACCTGGGGGGGGGGGGGGAGAGACGGAAGAAAAGAAAGCGAAAGAAAACAGAGTCATACATAAAGTTTGGTAAGTTCAGTAACTTTTAGCATGTGAATAGGGAAAAGCAACACGACATGAATTAACTGAATACAAGATAATACCATGATGATAGGGCTAACAAGATAACATAAGATTAATGCAAGATATGCTGAGGCAAGATAATGTATGCTTCGCTACTTTCTCTGTTATTCTGGTTTCTATATCTTTGCACCGCCTAACTAGTGTCTCAACTAGTAATCTGTATAAAATGATAACGTGATCCCAATCCCCGTAATCGTGGTTTCCTTTAGGTGTATATCTATTATTTATTACCTAGATCTAATCTGGAGTTTTCTATCGAGCGCTTTCTAGATTCGATTAGGCTTTATGCAACTTATCTAATACTTCTCGGAATCAGGGTTTATGCCACCTAAGTCCAACTAGGGATTATGCTACCTGTCGAACGGTGCCCCTAGTCTAGGACACACTACCCAGAGCGATAAGTGTTCCTAGACTTTACGTCCTAATCGTATCGTAGCGTGCTAGATATCTAGTTGCACATGTCCTCTATATGTGCAGCCCGAGTCTCGTGGCAGGGCTAATCAAGAAACACGGAACTCAGTTGGGAGCTTTAAGTTATCTGCCGATGCTGATGCTAAGGTCTGTTTTTCCAGTGGTTATGGTCCCACTCGACCCCTCTCTCAACTAATGAAAGGCACACCTTGAAAAATGAGAACTATACGCAGGCCCTCTATGCCCCACCAACCTATGGTCATCCTCACCCATAACTAGATAGCAAGTATATGGTCTTTTGGAGTTCTCCGCCTTTCCACTTTACGTATCTCGACTGACTCAAGATGGTAGGTAG
This sequence comes from Allium sativum, assembly GCA_030737875.1. Taxonomy (NCBI): domain Eukaryota; kingdom Viridiplantae; phylum Streptophyta; class Magnoliopsida; order Asparagales; family Amaryllidaceae; genus Allium; species Allium sativum. The sequence goes on from CM060919.1 coordinate 716,982,912, forward strand.
ACGACGAGTCGCTATCACAGGGCTACTGGTCTCGCCGAATCACGCTTGTCCATCCTAGTCTTTAGGTTGCCATATATTGCAACCAAGGCATACCCTTGGTTCTTCTCACACAGACCTTAACCTCTGTGAGCCCAGGCGGATCATCTGCATTCTCACAGAGGGATACCAAGAGTACCCTTACGTCCCCTCGAAGCCTCGGGCTTCGTAACCCAATTCGTTGGAGCCTTCTTTAAGATCAGATGGACGTTCACCATTCTTCGTGTTATACTAAGGATTACTACTTAGTTTTTCTAACTAAGGTTTACCACTTAGTTTATTTAACTAAGGTTTACTTACTAGTTCGGTTTACCACTCAGTCCATTTAACTAAGGTTTACTTACTTAGTTCTCTTTCTCGTCAAGTTGGATTGGCTAAGTGTCGTTAGTCAATTTAAGATAACTTGACCCATTCATTTATAATGTTAAACTGGTTAAGTGTTATCAGTAATTCATGCTGACTTAACCCTACCACAAACCAAGTTATATTGGTTAAGTATTTTCTTATTACTTAACCCTACCCATTCATCTTGTATTGGTTAAATGTTCCCTTTAACCTAACCTTGACCATCTGTTCTGACTGACATGCTATAATGGTTAAGTGTTTCCTTAGCTAACTTAACCCTAACATCTGTTTAGCTAACATGTTCTAACGGTTAAGTATTATCCCTTCATGTTTAACTTAACCCTCATTCATTTATCACACTCTGATGGTTAAGTGTTCAAGTTTACTTAACCCTACGTTCTAGTCCCATTAACATACTAAATTGGCTAAGTGTACTTACTTAACCCTTCCTTCTAGTCTGGTTAACATGTTAAATTGTCTAAGTGTATTAAACTTACTAAACCCCTCCTTCTAGTCTGGTTAACATGTTAAATTGGCTAAGTGTTTTCCTTAATTACTTAACCCCTACAAATCTTGTCTTACTACCATGTTAAGTTGGTTAAGTATTCATATGGACTTATCCCTCCTACTCTAGCTTAAGTTGGTTAAGTGTTTCTATGAACTTAAACCTCCCGTTCTAGCTTAACTGTGTTAAGTTGGTTAAGTGTTCTAATGAACTTAACCCTCCCATTCTAGCTTAGCCTTAATTGTCTTATTAAAGCACCGACCACTCACATTAGACAGGTATTGTTGTGGCTGCCAGTATGCCGTTTGGGTCCGGGCAGTCTTACGCTACAACTCAGTCTAATCTCGGGTCTTTATTGGGCTCAATGCCTTAACCTCCCACACTGGATAAGTATTGTTGTGATTACTGGACAGCCGGGCGGGTCCGGGCAGGTTTACATCACAACTCAATCCAACCTCGGGTTAAGCATATTCGTATTGTCTAAATTTACATTTCTCATTTAGGACGAATTCTATAAGTAAATTACTCCTAATTTACTTGTTCCATAATTACTATTTTAATGCACATTTATCCATATTTATTATTATGGCCCATTTCCCCCATAAATCAGTTATTCTTATACCATTTTTGTCCAAGCCTAACGTTCATGTCAATTACTCACAATTATGACTAAATTCAAAATTGTGCTAATATACTCATTATGCCAAATTAACTTAATTTAGCTAATCCAATCCTGATTTAATATTCTAATTTCAGTTCATGTCAAACTAGACTTATTTTTCTAGTTTACAGTTTATGTAAAAACTAGATTTACAAGCCAATACTGGATTCAAATTATACATCCTATAATTCATGTCAAAGTTACCTAATTTGTATTTAATAGACATGCTATAATACATGTCCTAAATTATGCCAATCGCAATTATGTTCATGTTCCAAATTATGCCAATTTTCAAGTTTACAAATACGTTTTAGTCAATTTCATGTTTTCCCAAATCGTATTCCCACCGTTCGTATAATCGTGATTCATCCTAGATTATAAATAAATCTAGATTCATGGATAAAAGGGAATGAACCAAAATGCCATGAAAAGATAGACATAATAACTGGCATAAGATGATAATTCACTAATTCACTAATTTCAGATCTAACAAATTACACTGAATAAATTGATTTAGAGCTTTGAAGGCCTATAGATATGATAATATTATGACATGAAAAGGGTTGAATAAATAATATAGGTTCATGTATATGGGTAGATCTAACTTAATAGATAAATTCCCATAATCAAGATCCAAGGATAATTAAGAATAGACTGGAATAGATAATAAAGTTTAGATCCAATTTCACAGTCATAATCTTAGGCAATAATATCATGTTCATGAATCATAGGTAATTATCCACTATTGTCCTTGTCATAGTCATAGGCATTGGTTTATGCTCCTAGTCAAAGGCTTATGTTCATAGTCAAAGGCTTATGTTCATAGTCAAAGGTATATGGTTTCAAAGGCCACAGCTCCATAGTCATAATCTTAAGCATTGGCAATTTAGTCACAATGTGTTCTAGGCCATAATCAAGAATCAGATCCAAAGTCATAAACAAGCACAGATTCAATGAAATGATAAGGCATATTTCTTATATTCTTTTAATTTCATGTCACAAATAGAAAAAGACGTTCAAATCTAAAAAGTAACCGACTTACATTGATTGGGTCTAGAAAAGAATAGAAAGATAGTGTTGCTTGAAGCTGTTGAATCTTTACTTGAATCCTAACTTGTTTTGAATCTTCTCTTAAAAGACTTGAGCAGCATATCCTCGTCTTGATTTATATTTTATTTTAATCTATTTATTTAGATTTTGAGGAAGAAGAAGAAGCCATGTCCATCAAGAATTTGTGCAGCATAAGGTTAGAGAAGAATGGTGCAAAGAGAAGGAGACTAGGGGGTTGTTTATATAGGATTGCAAGTTAATTTGAGCCGTCGATGAAGCCAAGGTTAATCAAAGCCACCCGTTCTAAAGAGAAGCCAATTTTGTTCACAATTACTTTTTAATGTGCATTATTAACATTTATTATTAAATTTGTATGCACATTAGGTACATCCCCCCTTTACACATTTATTATTAAATTTGTATGCACATTAGATACATCTCCCCTTTACACATTTATTATTAAATTTGTATGCACATTAGATACATCTCCCCTTTACACATTTTTTATTAAATTTGTATGCACATTAGATACATCTCCCCTTTACACATTTATTATATTAAGCATTGGTTATTCTTAAATTAGTAACTTTAGTGTTAACAGAAATACGGGGTGTTACATTCTATAACTCATGCATAAGCGAAATGAACCATCCGCCTTAGTGGCGAACACTACTCGAGCGGATCGATAAATGTATCAAGAGATTCTAGGTAGCTAAACATGGCAGAACCCTAAGGGTTACACTAGACTTCGAGGGCATTACCAAGGCAAGTCAAGAATCTAACTACCCTCTTTTCATACTCAAGAATGGCACCATTACTGGATAACCACTCCATCCCTAGAATCAACCCATAGCCCAAAAACATAAGCTTTACTTCTAAACTCAACACTTAGCATAGACATTCTCAAATCCAAACAAGTCATGAATAAATGAGCCGATTCCCCAACAGGATTTGAGACAAAAATGGGATCCTCTACTATGCTAGTACTAAGGTGCAGAGACTCAACTATCGAGGCGGAATTAAAAGGATGCGATGTATAAAAACAAAGTTCCCACGGTATGATAGAAAAGAGAAGCTAAACTTTTAACAAAAACGTTACCACCTCTCTTAGGTATGCTAGTAGTGAGAGCATACAATTGCCCTCTCGACGATCTTGTTCTTTGCCCTTGTCCTTGTCCTATGATACTTAACTACATGTCCCTTTTTACCATACCAACGATGTTCTTTCTTGTCATGGGTTTTATTATTCTTTTACTTTGACCTCTTCCCTTTCACGTTTTCCTCCTTCCTGTATTACGCCTTATCAACAAGTTTCTCATCCTTAGGCTTGTGTTCTTTATCCTCGTTCTTACTATCCTTGTATAGCTTGTTGAAAAGTTTCTCGAAAGCTACCTCCATCGCACGGCAACCCTACAAAGCTTGAAATAAGATTAGTCGCAAGTAAAACTACTGCGGCTACAGATGGAGGTTGGGCACTCCTTGGTCCTCCGACATGTGTCGTACGCCCACAAAACTATGGTGAAAAAGAAAGAGAGAAGAGACTCAAGGAGAAAATCAAAATATAGTGCATATGGCTTTGGGGAATATGCATTTCGTAAAACAAAACTTTTCTTTAGAAAAACGCTTCTTTTTAAACGTTTTGAAAATAATTTCAGAAGGTTTTTAAAAGCTTTTGCCCAGTCTGGTAACCTTCTGCTCTGATACCAAATGTAACACCCCACATCCGTTAAGGTCACTCACAAAGGGAATGCCTTAACCTCAATGGAGCATTATGGGTATTGGAACAAAAATATTACAAGACAGACATATATAAAATAGCGAAAAGTAAAGTAAAGGTACTTCAAATCATTTATTAAATATAATTGTTTACAATAAAAGCCATCAACTTCCAATACCCAATTACATAGCTAAAATATCTGTCTTGCTCAAAAACAAAGAAGCATAAAAATAAATTGTAGTATTCCCCAATAAAGCAAAGCAAGCCTTAGCCAAGAGAAATCCAAGTAGTACATGAAACAGCCTTGGAGCTTGGTAAGATCCGAACTAAGTTGTATTCCCACCCTGCGAACCCGGGGGGAGGGGGGAACGGAAGAAAAAGAGGCGAAACAAAATGGGTCAGTCATAAAGACTGAGTAAGTCCTAGTGACTTTCAGCATAAAAACAGGTAAAGATAACATGGCATGAATAAGCTGAAAGTAAACATAACCATGATGACAAGATAAGCTACAGGCACGATAACTAAGAATAACATCATAGGATTTCTGTCATGTATAACATTGCAAGGTTCCCATTCAAGATGAACTAAGTATAGTTTCGCAAGATTTCTATCAAGCATCGCAAGATTTCTCTGCTTCAACATTAAAATGATATCTATTTTCTCTGCACCACCTAACTAGTATCCCAACTAGTAATCTACATAAAATGATAAAATCATAACGTGATCCCAATCCCCGAAATTAAGGTTGCTTTCACGTGTACGTCTATTATTTATTACCTAGATCTAATCTAGGGTTTTCTATCGAGCGCTTCCTAGATTCAACCAGGATTTATGCCACCTAGGTCCAACCTAGGGATTATGTTACCTATTGAACGCTTCTCGGATTTAGGGTTTATGGCACCTAGGTCCAACCTAGGGATTATGCTACCTATGTGTGTCATACGGCCCCCAACGATTGTAGATACCTATGCTGGTCCCACCATGGGGTGTATCAAGACCCATGGTAGCGGCCCGACATAATTCTAGAATACATAGGTTATACTACTGGTGCCCCAGTGCCCTGTTTGTCTGCTCCGGAGTGTGTGCACGCCCGCACCCCGTTAGAACCCACACTGTGCACCCACCGCCGTCGCTTTTGACCGCTTACAATCATCCCCGTAATCGTGCCCCACCCTGCCTAGTTTTAGGGTACCATGATACCTAATTGGGTTACTGCTGAAATGGGTCCCCGTTACTAGGGTTTCCTACTGGTTAAGTTTGTGGGCCTATATATACAGATATTACCCACCTTCCCATGATGTACTTAACCCACCGATTCAATCATGCTTATTAATGGTTAAGTTTGTGGGCCTATATTTACTAATATTACCCACCAACCCGATATGTACTTAACTCTCTCCGTCCATCACGTTAAGTTAGTTAAGTGTTTTCTCTTGTTTTACTTAACCCTACCACACATCATGTTATATCGGTTAAGTGTTGTTCCTTGTGTTACTTAACCCTACCGCAAGCCTTGTTATACTGGCTAAGTGTTCTCCCTTGTGTTAACTTAACCCTACCGCATGTCATGTTATATTGGTTAATTGTACATTGACTTAGCCCACCTACTTATCATGTTGTGACGGTTAAGTGTTACCCTCTGTTGTTACTTAACCTTACCACGCATCACGTTATATTGGTTAAGTGCATGTTAACTTAACCCCATCCACCAGTCATATTATAATGGTTAAGTGTAACTCTCGTGTGTTTACTTAACCCTACCACGCATCGGGTTATATCGATTAGGTGTTATCAACCTATTCAAGTTAGCCCAACCCATCGCTAGTCATGTTATAACGGTTAAGTGTCATTAGCCTAGCCACGTTACTTAACCCAGCCATTCATATCATATTGGTTAAGTGTCATTAGTCTAGTCATATTACTTAACCCACCCATTGGTCTGATTAACAGTTATGTTGGTTGAGCCTACATTTATAAGTTTTACATGTTCTTAACTCATACCGGTTAGGTCCACATTTACATGTCAAATTTCCATGTCATCCCACCTAACCCTATAACCATACCCACGTCTTAGTATGATTAGAATTCCTTAATTCATTCATTATGACGAACGAATCATGACCTCTCACATTAGACCGTGCATTTTGTGGCCACTGGATTTGCCGGGCGGTTCCGGGCAGATTTACACCACAAACTGAGTCTAACCTCGTGTCAAAGGTTCATTAATAGTCGTATTCCACCCAAAACCCCAATATCAGTTCATGTGTTTAACATATAGAAATGTTCATGATTCACGTTTTTGCCCCAAAACGTATTCCCAAATTATTATCATAATTCACTATAAGGTTATGCCAAGTTATAGCCTTTTATTTACAATACATGCCAATTACCCAAAACCCAACTTAGGCGCGTTCATATTAAACCTCTACTAAGTCATAAATTATCATATATGTTTCAACTCCTGCCCAAGTTCTATATTACATGTAAATTTTACATATGCCCAATTCGTACCAAATTTACATATGTTCAATTTATGTCGTTTTACATGTATGCCAATTTTATGCCATTTTACCATATCAAGTTCTAGCCAAAATTACATGTATCAAGTTTCATACCTAATAAACCCAAATCGTGATTCATGATGTAGTTATCCCAAACTATAATCTTTTTATTACAGTACATGTTAGTTGCCCAAGTTCATAATACATGTTTATGCCAACTATCAAGTTTACGATTGCTTTCATGTTCAAATTCCCAATTCTACATATGCCTAATTAACATAAGCCCAATCTTTTGATTTAATTTACATAGTCCCAAACTCGTGATTTAATTTACATGCCAATTCATGTATGCCCGAACTTGCAATTTCAATTATATTGACAATACCCAAATTTCAAATTTCAAATTTCATGTTATGTCATCAATTCGACCACACATATATCCAAATAGGTAATATCCCAATATTTCCCCGTATACAAATCGCACGTATATCGTAGTTTAGGCCTAGGTACGAAATTGGCCAAGGTTCATCAAAAGAAACCAAATAGGGGAAGGTAGAATTTGTAAAACAATAAGTACAGAGAGAAAACTGGCATAAGAACATCGTCTCAGGCATAAAAGATAGATCTTGATAATAATATCAACATGAATCAAGAAAAACTGATATACAACAAGATGAATAGATCATAGGCTTGACATGAAAATGAGAATAGAAAGTCCCAAAACTCAAGATTCAAGAAGCAACAGAAATAGATCTGAATAAATAAACATACTTAAATCCAATTCCACTTTATTCCATGGCCATATTATAATTAAATGTTTAAATCTAAAAACAACTAGAACTTACAGAGCATGGCTAATGAATTAAGAACTGAATTTGTTGTAAAAATGTTGCGGCGTTGTTAATTTATTGTCTTGAATCATTGTAGAAGCCTTGTTCTTTGAATTGATTTGAGTTTGAATGTTTGTACTTTGATTTGGAGACGGCGGCCATGGTTCAAGAGGTATTTTAGCAGCACAATGGTGTAAGAATGATTTGATATGAATTAGGTTAGGTCTAAGGGTGTTTTTATAGGTGTAGCAACTAGTTGAGGCCCTTAGATTAACCCTAGAATCAATCTGGACCATCAAAACACGTCTCAGGCTTCAAAAATGAGTTCTGGGTCAAAACAGGCCGACCAGGTTGACCTGTAAGGGGGGGAGGTCGACCACATGGTCAATCTGGGGGGTAGGTCAACCCTAGGGTCGACCACATGGTCGACCTGGCCCCCAGGTCGACCCCAGGTCGACCTGCCTGGTCCTGCGCTGCCCAAAATCTGCTGAATCTTCTACAGGCCATAACTTCTTCATCCGGACTCCGATTTTCGAAAACTCAGACTCTATTTCATGTAAAATTTGGATACGAACGCAATGGCGCAACCCGTTTCCCTTGATTCTTATTTTAAAAATTAATTATACCCTGATTTCTAGTTTCAACATTTTATTAAAATTCGGGTTGTTACAATTGAATTGGCATACTTATATGCCATTTTTGTGATGATATATTTTTCCCTATCGCAACTATTGTGATTTGATTTATTTTGTAATATTTTTTATATATGATATTTATTATGAGTATCATATTGACTTATATATGATACTCTGACTTGATTGATTTTATCATATTGTTTTTATATAATATAAAATTGAATATCAGCTTTGTTTTGTTTAATTCGGGTTGTGATTATTATTTTGTTTTGAATGTGATGGTATATTTTCAAAGCATGATTAAGTTTATAAAGTGTTTTGACGTTATAAACACTTTGAACTTCATGGCATACTTATTGTAAACTAATGTTTATAAAAATACTTTTGATTTTGGGAGTGGGATAGATTAGACTCTGTTGTACCAATGGACCAAAACTCCATCTTGATCGAACTGATTCAGGATCGATACCTAAATCGGTGGTTTTAAATTTAGCCCATCTACCACCAAAGGTCAACGGTCTGCTACATTGCGCAATTTTGTTGTTTCGATCGCGATTCTCGATCGGCGGGCCACAGGCTACATTAGATGGAGGCGTGGGGGTCCCACGTGTAGTGTCGTGTATGGGTAGCTTACGGCCTTCGCCTTAGACCGTCTTGGCTATCCCGGGTTGATCGCCAGGTGTGTTATGGTGCTATGAGTGGATTATGGTGTTGATGTCTCGATGCGCGCTCGAGCTCTACCACTGTGATTTTACAGTACTAGTGTCTCTTTATTTGGTATTTATGAGTGAAGTTACATTTATCCTATAATCCTATAATATTATATCACATTACTATAATTGATCAATTTTATTATCATATTAATTTATATTGATAATTATGAGTATCGTATTGATTTATATAGGATATTCTGATTTGATTTATTATCATATTGATTTATATATGATAATTGTTATGAGTATCGTATTGATTCACATATGATACTATGATTTGATTTATTATCGTATTGATTTATATATGATAATTGTTATGAGTATCGTATTGATTTATATTTGATACTCTGATTTGATTCATTTTATAATATTGATTTATATATGATAATTGTTATGGGTATCGTATTGATTTATATATGATACTCTGATTTGATTGACAAACGACAAAAGACATGAAGATTTTATTGACTTGATTAATTATCATAAGATATTTATTATAAATATCATATTGTTTTGTATGTGCTATTTGGTTATGAGTATCGTATTGATTTATATATGATACTCTGTTTTGGGTTATTTTATCATATTGTTTTATATATGATAAATGGCATGAGGATTTTATTGGGTTTTGATACTCTGACTTATTATTATGAGTATCCTATTAATTTAAAGATGATATTTGTTATGAGAAGCATGTTGGGTTATGCATGATACTTTTTATTGATTTATTTTATCGTATTAATTTATATATGATATTTGTTAAGAGCATCGCATTGATTTATATGTGATACTCTGTCTTGTTGATTTATATAATATTTGTTAAAGAGTATCACATTGATTTATAAATGATACTCTAACTGGATTGGTTATCAAATTGTAGTATATATGATATTTATTATGAGCATCATATTGTTGTATATATATTATGACTATCATATTGATTTAGAAATGATACCCTGATTTGATTCATTTTATCATATTGTTTATATATGATAAAAATTATAAGTATTTTATTGGTTTATATGTGATACTCTAGCTTGATTTATTTCATCATTTTATTTTACATATGATAGTTGATGTTGGTATTGTATTGAGTTACATACAATATGTATGTTTGGAATTATGGCTTATTTAAATGAGATGATTGTGCTAAATTTTTCATATATAGTAACATTCATATGCCTCTCGTTGACTTATACATGTAGTATAATTTATCTTTTGTTGTCAAATTTTGATCTCCATAGATTATTACTTCACTCACATTAGAATTAGTTTGACCCATGAGATTTGTTTTAAAATCCTCGAGTCAGGTTGAGGATTATTCACAGGTTAGGATGCGTGGACTGTTGCAACATTCTTACCTTTTTCCACGTTTTGGGGTTTTGGACTATACAGCTTCGGACTATCAATAGCTAGTAGTATTATGGTATGTATGCTATTATGTGTTTGGGAGTGATATCATGTATTATGGACTATGTATTTCGGACATCTCTGATATGTATTATGTATTCTGCTGTTGTCATTGTGCTGCACTTGATTTTATTATATTTTGTACTATGTAACTTGGGAAATTTTCTTGTACCATCGCTTTGAACTTATACTGAGCACGAATGGTATGTTGAAAAGTTTCAAATTTTCGTGCCTGTATTCATTCAAAGGAACGAGTACAACATTTTGCCCTATCGAGTCCCATTCTCCATGCTTTCCGACAGTAATACTTAGTGTTGCTCTTGGTTAGCGTGGGTATCACAACAACAAAACAGGTGATTCCCAACGAGTATAACTGTCACAAACAATTTCCGCAACACTTATTAGTGTTGCTATGGAGGGGTGGCAATTTCTTTCCAACGCTTATAAGCGTTGGTAGATTTTCTCTACCAACGCTTATAAGCTGTTGGCTAGCTTTTTGACCAAGCCACCCAGGTTCACTCACAAGAAGAAGCTCTGAAACCACATTACCTAACTACATGAAAGAACGGATCGCACCATCGACTCGCCCCTTACTGGACCGCACCTCATCAGATCGCGCCTCAACGGATCGCCCCCATACCATTAGCGAAACGACACCTCTATGCGATCCGATCCGTACACACATTATTGCTCAGTATAGACCGATCCGATCCCCTGATGCACGGCGAAGCCTCTGACCCGTTCAAACACGAGCTAGTCTTCAGCGATCCGAGACGCACGGATCCAGCGACACGTGTCTCTAACCGTCATCTTGACTGATTCTCCCCATTTGCTCGACCCGATTTTCAAGGGGATCGCGACACCTGTCCACAATGGCTAATTTGACTATTTCTTCAACGGCAGCGATGCGATCCGATGTTCTCGGGATTCGTGCCACGTGTTACCACGATTCGCCTGACAAAATCAACTATAAATAGCCCGGAGTTTGGCATTTTTGAGGAGTTTTTTGGCAATACTGAGTACTGAATCCGCCATTATTGTCAAACTACTAGATTATTGAAAGAAATAACAATTGTAAAAGTGAGCTAGAGAGAAATCATTGATTGTACCGACATTCGAAGTATAATCAATAATATATAAAGTGGACGTAGGCTCGTTAACGCCGAACCACTATAAATTCTGTGTGTTATTTTCTTTTTCTTCATTCTTCAGTTAAAACTCTATAAGATTCAGAACAATTTGGGTGTTAGGTCCAAATTTTGATCTAACATTTTGGTGCTTTCACTAAGAAAACAGTCCTAATGTTTCACTATTCAGTTCTTTGTAGATTCCAGCGATTCGGGTATCATGGCTGGAAAGAGATCTAAGGAAGTACGAACTTCACGAACCAATGAAACCGCAAATGAAGCAGTTGAAGAAAGTGTGCACGAGCTAGGCAACGAGGGAACTTTGGATCGTGGAGCGCCAGGGGCGAACCGATCCGATGAAGGTACCACGCTCCGAGTCGACGAGGACGAGACGAACCGAACTGCCGAAGGGGTTGTTACTCGATCCCGTGGTAACGCCTCGAACCCTCCGCGAACCGTGACCACGAACTGATCCCGGGGGGGGGGCAATGCGAGCCACCATCCTCGATCTACAATGATCCGAATTGATGATCAGACTACAACTAGACCTGGAAAGGAGCCTATGGCTCGCTCCAATCGTCCTGGCCCCTCCGCTCGACCTGGCTCAAGCTCTTTGCGTATAAGAGAAATTGATGGTGATCAATATGACCCTTCTGCTCCCGTTACTGAGGGGGACCTCTCTCGCTTTTCTGAAATGTGGGAAAGGCTGTTTGATGAGCTGGCTGCTCAGAGGCAGGAAAGCTCCGTTCTGCGACAGAATTTGACCGCTATGGATAGAAGGCTTGATGATCTCGCAAGGCAAAGGATGCCACCAGCTCGTCCGCTCACCCCGGAATATTCTTATTCGTCAGAAGAATCGCCAAGGCCGCCGCGGCGACTATATGAGAGAGCCGAAAACATAGAGCAGCTTCGATTCGGGACCTTGCCGTCACGAGAAGAAGAAGCACTGGAGGCGGGGCCCTCAAACCGTAATGTGAACGATCACGCCGCAACTCCCATAGCTCGAGGTGTGGACAGTCCTGTACAGAACAGACTACCTCAGCCCCGTCGTCATGCAAATGCTCATGGTAACAGGGGGCAACGAAGCCCAATTCGAGCCCGGGATTTTGTGACTGCTCCCGGAAGAGAGATTAGGGAACCCCGCCGAGCAAGAAACACTGACCCTGAACCTCCGCTGACTAGTGCAAATGTTGCAGCAATGATCCATCAAATTTTGGCAGATAGTCGTGGACAACGGAATGAAGATTGGGGAATCGACCGCAGTCACACCCCTTTCACTGATGATATTTTGGATGCGACTTTCCCGAGGCGTTTCAACATGCCATAGATGAACCGATACGCGGGTAGGTCTGATCCCGTCCAGCATCTGATGAGATATTCTTGGTCAATGACCGCTGCCGCAGCTTCTGACGCTGTCAAGTGCAAAGCATTTCTCATATTCTTGGATGATGTAGCATTGTTATGGTTTACTCGCCTACCAGCAAGATCGATTTCTAGCTTCAGGGAGTTAAGTGAAAAGTTCGTAGAACAATTCCGCATCTACGCACAAAAGACGAAGAGTGTGATTGACTTGTTCCTTGTCAAGCAACGACCAGTCGAGAGTTTGAGGGTATACCTAGACCGTTTCAACCTGGCCGCTACTGAAGTTAAAGATCCTCATGAGCCGACCGTTGTTGCAGCTCTGATTGATGGAGTAGATAAAGACACTGAATTTGGGAGATACCTGGCCAGCAAGCCACCCCATACTAGAGAGTTATTCTATGAAAAAGCTAACGTGCATTTACGCCGGGAAGAAGTATATGCTAACCGAAAGGCGAAAACGACCGATAAAGAAGAAATCCAGAGCAATGTCGCCATTAGGCAGACAGGAGACAGCTTAGGGAAGGTCGAAGTTAACGTCGGAAATCGGAATCAGGGTGGTCGTCAGTCAGGGAACAATGACAATAACAGTAATGGCAACAACCGGAAGAGGAACCGAGGGAATGACTCCCAGAGAAGGACTCGTCCCAAGGCCTTTGAGAGTTATACGCCAATAAATGATACTCTGGAAAATATCTTCATGGATTCGTACAACGTCCTCCAGAATAAGAGGCCACCTCCCAGAGAGTCGACGGAGAAAGAACGTGAAACGGGGAAGTTTTGTCTCTTTCATCAGATTCATGGCCATTCGACAAATGAATGCCGTCATCTAAGAGATGTAGTCGAGAGTCTTCTTCGAGAAGGAAAATTAGATGAATACAGAGTAACGCCCAGAGATGGGGGCAAGCAGTGCAGGCCCCAAATCAGAACCAGAATCAACTTGCTACCAGGCCAACTGCCTAGCAAAAGGGAAAGAATATTGTTATCAATACTGTAATCGGAGGACTTTATCTCGCCGGGCATAGTTCCAAGGCATTGGATCAATATGTCAATGCAGCCAAGCAACACCTCGAGGTAGGGGAGTGTAGCAACCCCAAGGACAATATCCCGGTAAAGCAACAAAAGATGATGACCGACGATGTCGTTCTCCGAGAACGAGAAAGCATTGGAGTTCATGCTCCGACTGAAGATCCATTTGTAATCACAGTACCTATTGAACCAGCCACTATTCATAAGGTTTTAGTGGACAACGGGAGTTCCGTCAACATTCTTTTAAAAAGGACGTTCGACCAGATGAACCTCGAAATAAAGGACTTGAAGCCCTGTCAAGGATGGATCCGTGGATTTAACGGAGCATCCACTGCTCCAATGGGTTATGTAGAGTTACCAGTTACGCTTGGGGAAGGAGAACGCCAGAGAGTGAGAATCCTTCCCTTCGTAGTTTTGGATGTTGAATCACCCTACAATGCTTTTTTGGGCCGACCGGCCCTCGCAGAATTTAGAGCCTGTATAGCTCCCTGGTGCTTATTATTGAAATTTCCCACAGAAGCTGGCATTGGTATTGTCAGAGGAGATCAGGTTGCCGCACGAGCATGTTATGTTGCCGAGCTAAAGTTACTTCGCAATGGAGGGGATATAGAAACCAAGGGCGCTTCTCCCTCTACAAGGGCGGAGACCTTATAGCAACTAAAGAGGATAACCGTTGGAGAGTCGCTCAGAGAGTTGCCCGAGGATATAGATCCCAGAGAGGATCAAGAACCCGGGTGCAGAATAGCGACTCCCAACGAAATGACTGTGGATGTACCGATCGATGATAGTGACCCAGAGAAGGTCCTTAAGATTGGATCCCAGTTAAATCCAAATCTCGCTAAAGAACTGACGGATTTCTTAAAAAATAACTTGGATATATTTGCTTGGACTCACGCAGACATGTGCGGGATATCCCCATCAATTATGAGCCATTCATTTAGCATTAACCCTAAACATCCTCCTGTAAAGCAAAAAAGGCGAATGCTGGGCCCAGAGAGGTCCGCTGCCTTAAAAGAAGAGGTTGGAAAGCTAAAGAGTAATAGATTTATCAGAGACTCGACATACCCATACTGGATTTCAAATTCAGTCCTGGTAAAGAAGGCCAACGGGAAGTGGCGAACGTGTATCGACTTCTCGGATTTGAACAAAGCCTGCCCAAAAGATAGTTTCCCGTTACCTCGGATTGACCAGTTGGTGGACTCGACGGCGGGTCATGAACTTCTCTCATTTATGGATGCTTACTCAGGATATAACCAGATTCCGATGCATGTTCCAGATCAAGAACACACTAGTTTTATCACGGATCTGGGATTATATTGCTATGTAGTGATGGCCTTTGGATTGAAGAATACAGGCGCTACATATCAACGTTTAGTCAACAGAATGTTCTATAACCAGATCGGGAAAACAATGGAAGTATACGTCGACGATATGTTGGTTAAGTCCAAGCAATCTTCCCAACACACTACTGACTTGGCAGAGATGTTCGGCATTCTTCGAAAGTACGGGATGAAACTCAACCCAACAAAATGTTCATTCGGTGTCGCTTCCGGAAAATTCTTGGGGTTCATCGTCAGTTCCCGTGGGATTGAGATTAATCCAGACCAGATCGCGGCAATCAGAGACATTCAGGAACCTAGGCAAATTAAGGATATGCAAAGCCTTGCAGGGAAAGTAGCCGCACTAATCAGATTTATCTCCAGGGCTACGGATAAGTGCGTCCCATTCTTTGAATTAATAAAGCGGGGAAAACACCACTTCAAATGGACGCCCGACTACATAGAAGCGTTTCAGAACTTACTAAGGCACCTGGAGAAACCTCCGATATTATCTAAGCCAATGGATCACGAAGACTTATTCGTGTATCTGGCAGTGTCATCCCATGCGATCAGCTCAGCGTTGGTAAGAGAAGAAGATAAGGTCCAAAGACCCGTGTATTACGTGAGCAAAAAGTTGACGGCAGTAGAGCGTAATTATCCAAGGATAGAAAAGTTGGCTTATAGTTTACTGATCGCCTCTAGAAAGCTTCAACATTATTTTCAGGCGCATCCCATTACCGTATACACCAATCATCCACTCAAGCAAGTTCTACAGAGACCAGAGGCGTCTGGAAGATTACTCAAATGGAACATTGAGTTAAGTCAATTTGATTTGAACTTTCAGCCCCGACGGTCAATTCGGGGGCAAGTGATAGCTGACTTTATAGCCGAGTTTACCGTCCCAGAGGAGGATATAGCCAACGAAGAAGTTGATCCTTCAAAATTACTTTTCGATCCCAATGCCTGGAGATTGTATACTGATGGCGCTAGGAACGACGAAAGATCCGGCGCTGGAATAGTGCTTGAAACTCCCGAGAAACGATTGATATCCTATGCTATCCGGATGGAGTTTCACGCCACTAACAACGACTCCGAATATGAAGCCCTGATAACCGGATTAAGGATCGCAAAGGAGTTAGAGGTCACAAAGCTGAACATTTTTTGCGACTCCAAGTTAGTTGTGAACCAGGTTACTGGGAAATTCCAAGCTAAAAGTGCAAGATTGATTTTATACTTGAAGAAAGTGAAGGATTTGCTGAACGATTATGATCACTACAGCATATCTCACATTCCGCGGTCAGAGAATCAGCAGGCAGATAAGTTGGCAAAGATGGCTAGTTCCGACGATCCTGAAGAGACGGGCTAGCCCCCGTTGAAGTACTTTGGTCTCCTAGTATAGATCAAATGGAAATCGATCTAATACTAGAGACGGAACCAGAAAGGGAGTCGTGGATGACCCCTCTAAAGAATTTCTTGATGAATGGAGCGCTTCCGACCAAGAAGAGCGAGAGGCGTAAAGTAATTCGTAAAGCTGCCCGATACGTTCTACAAGGCGGAGTTCTTTACAGACAAGGATTTTCGATGCCCCTTCTCCGGTGTATAGCCCACGATGACATCAAGCGTGTGCTGCAGGAGGTACACGAAGGCGAATGCGGCGATCACACTGGAGGGCATACATTGGAGAACAAGGTGTTGCGGCATGGTTATTTCTGGCCTACCATAAACAAGGATGCGGCGAAATACGCACGACGGTGTGATGCGTGCCAGAGATTTTCAAAGATACCTAGAGCACCTCCTAATCAGTTGAAAACAATGACAAGCCCTTGGCCTTTCCCTATGTGGGGAATTGATATCATCGGAAGTCTCCCCATAGCTAGGGGCGGAGCGAACTTCGCTATTGTGGCCGTAGATTATTTCACTAAATGGGTCGAGGCTGAACCACTGACTACAATCACAACCAAACGGGTGATCAATTTTATCATTAGGAACATCATCTGCCGATATGGGATTCCAAAGATTGTGATAACGGATAACGGAACTCAGTTCGATAGCGCTGAATTCAGAAATTTCTGCCAAAAGTACCACATCGAGAATCGGTACACCTCTGTGGCGCACCCGCAATCGAACGGACAAGTCGAAGCGGCGAATAAAGTGATTAAGTCCATTCTGAAAAGAAGACTGAAGCGGGCCAGAGCCATGTGGGCTGATGAATTGCCCTTGGCAATATGGGCCTACAGGACAACATATAAATCGGCAACGGGACAAACCCCCTTCTCCCTTGCTTTTGGAACGGAAGCGGTCATCCCAGTTGAGATAAAGGTACCTTCTTACCGGGCGACTTATTATGATCCGATGACCAATAATGAATTGCTCCTTGAGTCCCTGGATATGATTGAAGAAAAGAGGGATGAAGCAGACCTGCATGCCTTAAGATGCAAACAACAGGTCGCTCGATATTACAACAAAAAGGTTCGAGTCCGAACCTGGGAACCCGGAGACTTGGTTCTGAAACGTGTCTTTCCACCCCCAACTCATATGGGAGCGAAGTGGGAAGGACCATATTCCATTCTGAGCAAGGTTAATAATGGAACCTTCATGCTGGCAACCGTAGATGGAAAGGAAATCCCCAGAGTGTGGAATGCCCAACATTTACGGCCATACTTAACATAACAGCTTCAAATCTGTTCTTTTGCTTTGTTAAGAACCATGTACAAGGCAAGACTTGCCTAGAATTGTTTGATTTCTTAAAGCAAAAAAATATAAAGTGGACGTAGGTCATGATTCGACCGAACCACTATAAAAATGTTGTGTTTCGTTTACCTTTATTGCATTATTTATCTGTCTTTCTATTTTTATGGAAATTGTTGTGGATCATGCAACGATCCCAGGAGTACATAATCACAAATGCCTTCCATCAGAATGGAATGTAATCACAAATCAAAATTCTGAGGATACAATAAAGTAAATTATATCGTTGATAGCGCTCTAACTCTCCAGAACCGAGAGAGAGCATAATGAACGTGAAGCCGATGTCCATAAGTCATGGCGGTGTACCATGATCGGAACCGCCTTGACCGAACTCTAACTCTCCAGAGAGAGAGAGAGAGTATAAAAGCGTCTCCGATTGAGCGCTGAGAAAGAGCTCCTACCCCGCTGAAGGATCGGGGAGCGAATGAATCGCTGAGCTCGAACTCTAACTCTCCAGAGAGAGAGAGAGTATAAAAGCGTCTCCGATTGAGCGCTGAGAAAGAGCTCCTTCACCGCTGAATGATCGGGGAGCGAATGAATCGCTGAGCTCGAACTCTAACTCTCCAGAAAGAGAGAGAGTATAAAAGCGTCTCCGATTGAGCGCTGAGAAAGAGCTCCTACCCCGCTGAAGGATCGGGGAGCGATTGAATCGCTGAGCTCGAACTCTAACTCTCCAGAGAGAGAGAGGGTATAAAAGCGTCTCCGATTGAGCGCTGAGAAAGAACTCCTTCCCTGCTAAAGGAACAAGGACCGACTGAACTATTGAATTTGAACTCTAACCTCGGCGACCGCCAGGAGAGTATAAAGGAGCCTATGATTAAGCACTGAGAAAGGTGCCAGGAATTCAGTACCACAAGAACAGTTATCTTATGGAATTCTCTAAGTACCCCATATTCAGAAATAGGGGGCAACCTGCAAATAATGCTAATCGATCTTTAGTAAGCCCTAGTTAAGCGCTACATTAACGATTGATTTGGGGGTCATATGCGTATACCCATGAACTTTAATGCAGCAATGCAACGCGAAATTTTTTTCTTTCTGTTCTTTGACTAACTTGTAATTATAATTAGATGGTTATGACTAAACATGGAAAGTTTATTTGAATACAGGTACACAATGATGCAAAAAGAGATAAACTTTCATTTATATACTGTGAACCAACAAAGTGAAAAACAACCTAGAAAGGAAAGTGTGGACCAGTCTCATAATTACATTTCTTGACCAGTGGAAAACCTAAAGACAAAATATCAACAAACAACAATATCCTATTTACGCTTTGGCATCTTCTCCTGCTTCTGTTTCTCCAGCTTCACCTTGTCGGCATCGGATTGATCCCCTTTCTTCCTCTTTCTTTTGTCTATGAGAGGAACATCCGACTCTTCAGAAGATTCCTCTTCCATCTCCTTTCTCTTCCTTCTATCAGAAAGGGAAGCCGGGAAGTCATCAGGATTTGCAAAATGAAGCTGTCTGCTGATGGATTTGGGTTGGATTTTCAAAATCATCCCGGTTTTGGGATCAAATTCTGCAAGAGGGACTATGTCCAAACCCTCTTCTCCCACCTTCTTCGAAGCCATCTCTTTTTCCTGCCTAGCTTTTCTGCTGGCCAAAGTTTCGTCGTCATCGTCTTCGGTCTCTTTGGCGCCAATAATATCTTCCTCATCCTCAACATGGCGCCCATCCATGTCTTTCAAGGCCTCGATGGTTTCGGCATCCTTGGGGACATCAGCACTAGGTGCCAGGATGCTTTTTTCTGCTGTTGTAGCCTCAGTCTGCATCGATATATCAACACTGGCACCTGGCGAGACAGCCTCCTTCTCCGCCTCTTTTCCTTTTTCAACACCCTTGTCGGCGGGCTCACCACCTGTATTATGAGGAACACACGTTACTAATTCAATTGGTTGTTCTACCAGACAACGACAATTCACAATTGCTTTGACGAATTGTGGAGAAAAAAGGGAGATACCTTCTGCAGATCCTCCTTCTTGGGTAGCTGTAGGAGCCCCAACAACCACAGGAGTTAGGCCCAAAGGGATTAGTGGATCATCAGGATGGTACTCCTCAACTCCGGAGGTTTTGAGCTCCACGGCTGAACTCGAACCTTCATCAGCTTTGCCTTTACCCTTAGCCAGGGCCTTCTCCATCTCCGCTTGAATCAGACGACGACCCTCTGCCAGGTCCTCAGGCTCGTTATCCCTCAAGATTCTCTTCATCAACTCATCTTCATCAATTTATTCGACTCCCAATCTCTGCTTTTCACCCTCAACAATGGCATCCCATAAATTGGCTAAAGTCACGTGGTAGTCCGGGATCCACGAGATGTTGCGGGTTTTGAGAACTTGGCCAAGGAAGTCAAAAATCATCTCTTCAAACCCCTCGATATCCTTCTCCCTCTCGAGGAGCTTGTTGTTAGAAGCAGTGGCCATTTCGATGGCGCTTTCAACATTCGTTTCGGCGAGAGCCGCCCGTCTCTCCGCATCCGCGACTCGAGTACGCGATCCGAACCGATAAATGACCGACAGATCCAGTGATGAAGACTCTGAAAAATACCAGAAAAGGAATCGTTCACTGATTTGCGACTCGTTGTGAAAAGACGATTCTATAGCTTCGAAGCATGTTCCATCATCGATAAAACATACTTCGAGGGGGCAAAATGTTGGCTAGCTTTTTGACCAAGCCACCCAGGTTCACTCACAAGAAGAAGCTCTGAAACTACATTCCCTAACTACATGAAAGAACGGATCGCATCATCGACTCGCCCCTTACCGGATCGCACCTCATCGGATCGCGCCTCAACGGATCGCCCCCATACCATTAGCAAAACGACACCTCTATGCGATCCGATCCGTACACAAATTATTGCTCAGTATAGACCGATCCGATCCCCTGATGCACGGCGAAGCCTCTGACCCGTTCAAACACGAGCTAGTCTTCAGCGATCCGAGATGCACGGATCCAGCAACACGTGTCTCTAACCGTCATCTTGACTGATTCTCCCCATTTGCTCGATCCGATTTTCAAGGGGATCGCGACACCTGTCCACAACGGCTAATTTGACTATTTCTTCAACGGCAGCGATGCGATCTGATGTTCTCGGGATTCGTGCCACGTGTTACCACGATCCGCCTGACAAAATCAGCTATAAATAGCCCGAAGTTTGGCATTTTTGAGGAGCTTTTTGGCAATACTGAGTACTGAATCCGCCATTATTGTCAAACTACTAGATTACTGAGAGAAATAACAATTGTAAAGTGAGCTAGAGAGAAATCATTGATTGTACCGACATTCGAAGTATAATCAATAATATATAAAGTGGACGTAGGCTCGTTAACGCCGAACCACTATAAATTCTGTGTTTTATTTTCTTTTCTTCATTCTTCTGTTAAAACTCTATAAGATTCAGAACAATTTGGGTGTTAGGTCCAAATTTTGATCTAACATAAGCATTCGTAGATTTTCATTCGCAACGCTTATATGCGTTGATACATTTCCTTTTCCAATGCTTATAAGTGTTGGTAGATCTTTGTTTGCAACGTGTATTCATGTTGCAATATTTTTGTTTAAAACAAATATAAATTTCAATTGTAACAGAAATATGTATTAGCAAGTCACATATTCTAACATTAATAGTCAACTAAACTCAAGTGCATACCAATAGAACACATTTATAATCATGGAGCGACACAGAATATCAGTTATCAACAGACAAGTGCAAAACATAATTAAGTTCTCAAATTCAATACATAATTAATTTGTTAAATTCAATACATAAGTAGGTTGCTAAATTCAATACATAAATGAAATCCTACAAATACTGAATACAAAACTCTAACCATATAACGAAGCCTCTATCTGAAAATTGAAGTAATTTTTCTTCATGTCGGAACCAATGAAATCTTCTATTTCTTCTACTGCTTCCTGTGTGCATTTAATTAAATAACATCACTTAAGGTTTTAAATAGTAATAAATGTTATAAGTTCAAAGTCATATCTTTTTAATTTTGACACATCTTTTGTCTACTGAACTCAATGAAATCTTGCAATTTAAACTTCTTTTTAAGTCTTTTGTTTTCTTCAAGAACCTCCAGTGCAAATTCTACACCACGATCACATAATGGTTTGTCAATCCAGTGGATGAATCCACAATCTCTAAGAGTTCCAGTGTTTGTACTAATAAAATATCGATGGCCAACGTTTTTATTCAGATAGCATGTTCTGAATATTGGTTTAATGTTGCAAGGGCTTAGAAACCTTTGAGATTGTACCTCTCCAAGATAGAATGTCGACCTAGTAGGCGATGCCACATTTTGAACACTTAATAATGCCAAATCTCTTTCTAAGCACGACTCTATGCTCTCGTAAATGCTAAACGGAGTTGGTGTCCAAGATTCGACCAAACAAACATTTTGAAGAGGATCGCGCGAATCATCTGAATTGACCGATGGACAATAGCATTGGAAGTAATCACGATAATCGGTTGAAGACCTTGAGTAAGATGACATCTGCAGAAAATAAATAAATAACAAAAGTGTCAAGATGGACAATGGTAAATCTGATCAAAATTATAACAGTGGTAAGCAAAAAAAATTATAACTAGTGAAGATAGTTTCACATCCATGTACCCAAACAAAATTATAACCATTGTTATACTAGTCAAATTATAACCATTCAAGACTGTTTCACATCCATATACCCAAACAAAATACAGAGTTACAAATTGATATTTAGGAGAAAAACAAACTTCATACTTGAATAATAAAAGCAAACTAAACTTAACAAATATAATACAGGATGATTGTTGAGTAACTAACCTCAACAATAGGATGGCATGCCTGAACACAAATAGTAGGTGAAGTGAGCACAATGTCGTAACTACAAGCTTCTAATTTTGGATCTAATACTGCTGCCTTCATGCAAAATTAGTATTTAGGAGAAAAACAAATAGAAATAGATGTACAAGGATACAACTTCTAAATACAGAACAGTAGTGCAATGAAAAGTAACATCACCTTTAGAAGAATGGTTGCTCCGGTAGAGTGTCCAAAGCTAAAGCATGGTAACCTACGGTTTGCAGTCAAGACTCTGGCCAAAAATGCCTTCATTTTAAAGATATTAATGTAAAATACAGAGTTATAATGAGAAGCAAACATAATTATTTCATAATTGTTACAAATTTTTGTTCGCATAAATGTATGTGGCCCTGTATCAAATTTAATGGAATTAAAACTGAAAGCTCTTAATGAACATAACAATCCAAAATTACTTGATGTACACTAGATACATACCACTACCATTTGTACATAAAGCACTGATATATTAAACAACAGGTTTCTTGTCGGATACATACCACTACCATTTCCATTCTTATATAAAGCATTGATATATTAACTTGTTGCTTGGATGCCTAAATAAATTGTTATTTGCAGACAATGATATGAAAGAAAGATGTGCATCATCAATATAACTTCGGACCAAAACAAAATATATAATAAAGAAAATGAGAAGAACGTATGGAAACTATACCTAAAAGTTTCTAATTTTTATGTTATAATGATAGGAACAACCAACCAAAACAAAATACAGAGGCCACAGCTCCAATCCAAAACCACAAAACAAAATAAACTTCTTGAATAAATTAACTACCTAAAGGTACACATAAGATGCTTGTCTAATAGATCAGATTTTGACTTTTTTGGTCATGGATTAAGTAGATTTACAGTTTTTAAATCATCTGCGTAATCATGAGCCAAATTATAACCTATAATGATTTGATACTAGATTTCACTCCTCTAAGTTTCAAACTCTAAGTAAAAGGAGTGGGCTTGATAACTCACTTTGGTTTGAACCACAGGTCAGTTGCAAGTGCTTGGTTGATATTCTAAGCTACAACATATTACAGGCAATCAACAACTCCTGGGATTTAGTTAACTTGATAATGCAGGTATTAATAATTTCAGACCTTATAAAGCCACATATTAATACGAAAAAAATCAAGTTATGTATTAACTTGATAACTGCTGAATGCACCTGTTTATTTTAAGACCAGATTTTTAAAAGAAACTTGCATGCAAATGACATCAGAACCATTAGCTTTAAGTAATATCCTTAGTAAAATATACAATTATATAAGCATCTAGAAGTTGAACTTAAAAAAGTGAGCCATAATTGGAGAAGATGAAAACGTAAATGAGAGTATCGAAGATTTAGTTACCTAAAAATTAGAGCAACAACATGATATCTTAGGACTTGACGAAGTATTTTCTAGATCTGTTAGCATTCAAAGAAAGGGTTTTTGGATAATTTTCATTATTTTATCAACAAATGTTTTCATGGATTCAAGTCTATAATACGAGAAATCTTACACGATGTTGTTCGCGAGCACAAATCGAACGCGAGTTGTTACGCTGTAGCGACCACCAACATCTGATTAGAGAGGAATGAATTCGAATTTTTTAATCTTCGTGGATTCGTGGGATTTGGATTCGAACTGAATTTTTTTCCTTTCTAAAGTTCGTGGGATTTGGATTTGTGAATTAGGCAGCCGTTTTTGTTATAGGCATTGGGGAAAGGTTGGGGAAATAGGAAATAGGGTTTGGGAGGTCAGTTTACATTTTTACCCTTAGAAACCATCCATACCAACGCATATAAGTGTCGGTAGTAAAAACATTATAATTATGTATTTTTGGCAACACTTTTTTAATATAGCAACGCTTATTATTGTTATTACACGGCACCAAAAATAAGTGTTGGCGATTGTGAAAAAAGGGTTGCCAAATGACCATTATGGTGTAGTGTATAGGGGTCGGGCATTACAGTTTGGTATCAGAGCGAGGTTAGATATAGTACAAAGTATAATTAGAATATCGTTAGCACAAGATAGTGGAAACATCGTACATATCTGTACATCTTTGAGTATCACTCCCGTAATACAATAGTAGTTATATGTATCTGAACCAAAACCCCAAGTCATTAATTGATTTAGTGTGAAAATTAAGTTACAGACATATCACTTATGCAGAAATTGCGAGGACGCAATTTTTGTAGGGGGAAGTCTTTAACATCCCGATTTTTAGGGATGCTAATTTTGGGAATCAATCAACTAATCATTGTCATTATAGCAAAAAATAACCGGATATTTGAAAAAATAATTGTTTTTACAAATTAAATGTATGTACATTTGTAAAATGTATAGTAATTATGTACATTTTTAAGGAAAGATCTAGAACAATTGCTAATGTGAATAAATATAGAATAAAATTGACAAGTTATGATAGGTTTCCATTAATAAATAAAAGTAATAATAGAAAAAGGGGAGATAGTTTAAGAGAAACATCTAGATAGGGGCCTACAAATGAAAAGACATCCCATCTCTCCCTTTTTCTTACGGTACGTACAATTCACTCTAGACGGAAAGAAAAAGAAAACCTAAAATCTATTAGTCCATCAAGTTTCAAAATCAAAGTAAAATCTCTTTCTACAAATTGAATTATTGATTTGATTTACAAATGGAACAATTGTA
Organism: Allium sativum; assembly: GCA_030737875.1. NCBI lineage: Eukaryota > Viridiplantae > Streptophyta > Magnoliopsida > Asparagales > Amaryllidaceae > Allium > Allium sativum. The sequence goes on from CM060919.1 coordinate 717,008,413, forward strand.
GAAGGATTTAAGATTCTCTAATAATTGGAAGAGGATGACAAATGACCAAAGTTAGCTGACTTAGGGCTTGAAGATTTGAGAGTTTTAGGTGAGTGAAGTTTTAATCTTTTTATATTTTTATGCTATGATTTATGCATTCATGTAGACCTAAAGATGGGTCTATGTATATAAACAATTGTTAATTTATTTTCTTAATTTGTGTTTGGGTTATCATGTAATTGATTGAATGATGCTCGAAACGTGTTTGTTAAAAAGTTCATACAATTGCTGACGAAAAACAATTGGTATAAAATTGAAATACCATTATAAATTGCTAATTTTTGGATATGTTATTAATAACTAGTTTATACATCTATTGTACCAATTTTGGATTAAAATGATTGATTTTCAAATTTATATGATTTTTACAAAATGGGTATATGTAAATTGAGGTTTGCAAAATTAAGCAGAAAATGGTTATTGAAGAATATGATATCTGTATCAAATAACTTTAAATTTGCCTTTGAAATTTTATACGTATAAACTAGACTGATGTTCAAAGCTACTGCAAAAAAATTGGATCAAAAACATTAATTTTCGAATTTATGCAAATTTTTCAAAATTAATATGTGAAACTGAGTTTTATTAACTGAGCTGAGAATGATTGCTAATGAATATCAAATCTGTACCGATTGGTAAAGTATTTGATAATGAAATTTGGTATAAACAATCTTGACTAGTAAGCAAAGCTACTATAAAAAATTTGCATCAAAATCATTAAATTTCGAATTTATATGATTTTTACAAAGCGAGCATATGCAACTGAGATTTATAAATGTAATCTGAAAATGGTGGCTACAAATGATTGAATCTGTACCAAATGGTTTAGGATTTGCTTTTGAAATTTGGTACATATAAACTAGACTGATATTCAAAGATACTGAAAAAATTTGGATCAAAAACATTTATTTTCGAATTTACGCGAATTTTTCGAAACTGAGTATGTGAAATTGAGTTTTATTAACTGAGCTGAGAATGGTTGCTAATGAATATCAAATCTGTACCGACTGGTAACGTCTTTGATTATGAAATTTGGTATCAAGAATTCTGACTAGTAAACAAAGCTACTATAAAAATTTTGGATCAAAATGATTAAATTTCGAACTTATATGATTTATACAAAGCGAGCATATGCAACTGAGATTTATAAATGTAATCTGAAAATGGTGGCTAAAGATGATTGAATCTGTATCAAATGGTTTAAAATTTGCTTTTGAAATTTGGTATATATTAACTAGACTTATATTTGATGTTACTGTAAAAAATTTAGCATTAAAATATTAAATTTCTAATTATATGATATTTACAATGCGAGCGTATCCAACTGAGTTTGTGAAACAAGTTTTGTAACTTGGAAATTGTTTTGGGTATAAATTTTTGGTTTCTAATTGGTTTTTGATGATTCTTCGAGTTTTGGAAAGCTTGGAAAATGTGTTACGACTTTTATATTTTAAGATTTGTATAATTCTAATGTCTGGATTGTCAAAAACTTAATTCTTTGCAGTTGGTCTGTCAATAAAGATATAATGAATTTTAAGATATGAATTACGAACCAAATGTCATATTTAAGATTTTGAGACAATTATCTACATAACTGGCATTTGAAGAACGATTTATAACATTAGAATTTGTGGAATAGTTATCTATGTGCATTTTCAGTAAGTGGAATTTACTCCCATTTAGTAAATATTAAAGTAATGCAATGGGTATGGGACGCAAATGCATTACTTAAGTAGTTACTATTTGGAAATATATGACACTTTTTGAATTGATGTGGTTTTAGTTCTTCATTGAGTTGGCATACTTATATGCCATTCTTATGATGATATCTTTTTCTCTATCGCAACTATTGTGATTTGATTTATTTTGTCATATTGTTTTATATATGATATTTATTATGAGTATCATATTGACTTATATATGATACTCTGACTTGATTGATTTTATCATATTGTTTTCATATATGATAAAATTGAATATCATGTTTGTTTTGTTTAATCCGGGTTGTGATTATTATTTTGTTTTGCATGTGATGGTATATTTTCAAAGCATGATTAAGTTTATAAAGTGTTTTGACGTTATAAACACTTTGAACTTCATGGCATACTTATTGTAAAATAATGTTTATAAAAATACTTTTGATTTTGGGAGTGGGATAGATTGGACTCTGTTGTACCAATGGACCAAAACTCCATCTTAGTCGACCTGATTCAAGATCGCTACCTGAATCGGTGGTTTTAAATTTAGCCCATCTACCACCAAAGGTCAACGGTCTGCTACATTGGGCAATTTTGTTGTTTTGATCGAGATTCTCGATCGGCGGGTCACAAACTAGATTAGATGGAGGCGCGGGGGTTCCACGTGTAGTGTCATGAACGGGTAGCTTACGGCTTCACCTTAGACCGTCTTTGTTATCCTGGGTTGATCGCCAGGTGTGTTATTGCGCTATGAGTGGATTACAGTGCTGATGCCTCGAAGCGCGCTCGAGCTCTACCACTGTGATTTTACAATACTAGTGTCTGTTTATTTGGTATTTATGAGTCAAGTTACATTTATCCCATAATCCCCTAATATTATATTACATTACTGTAATTGATCAATTTTATTATCATATTGATTTATATATGATAATTATGAGTATCGTATTGATTTATATAGGATACTCTGATTTGATTTATTATCATATTGATTTATATATGATAACTGTTATGAGTATCGTATTGATTTACATATGATACTCTGATTTGATTTATTGTCATATTGGTTTATATATGATAATTGTTATGAGTATCATATTGATTTATATATGATACTCTGATTTGATTTATTTTATCATATTGATTTATATATGATAATTGTTATGGGTATCGTATTGATTTATATATGATACTCTGATTTGATTGACAAACGACAAAAGCCATGAAGATTTTATTGACTTGATTAATTTTCATAAGATATTTATTATAAGTATCATATTGTTTTTTATGTGCTATTTGGTTATGAGTATCGTATTGATTTTTATATGATACTCTATTTTGGGTTATTTTATCATATTGTTTTATATATGGTAAATGGCATGAGGATTTTATTGGTTTTTGATACTGCGACTTTATTATTATGAGTATCCTATTAATTTAAAGATGAGATTTGTTATGAGAGGCATTTTGGGTTATACATGATACTCTTTATTGATTTATTTTATCATATTAATTTATATATGCTATTTGTTAAGAGCATCGCATTGATTTATATGTGATACTATGTCTTGTTGATTTACATAATATTTGTTAAAGAGCATCACATTGATTTATAAATGGTACTCTAACTGGATTGGTTATCATATTGTAGTATATACGATATTTATTATGAGCATCATATTGTTGTATATATATTACGAGTATCATATTGATTTAGATATGATACTCTGATTTGATTCATTTTATCATATTGTTTTACATATGATAAAAATTATAAGTATTTTATTGGTTTATATGTAGTACTCTAGCTTGATTTATTTCATCATTTTATTTTACATATGATAATTGATGTTGGTATTATATTGAGTTACATACAATATGTATGTTTGGAATTATGGCTAATTAAATGAGTTGATTATGCTAAATTTTACATAAACATTCATATGCCTCTCGTTGACTTATACATGTAGTATCATTTATCTTTTGTTCTCAAATTTTGATCTCCATAGAGTCTTACTTCACTCACATTAGAAATAGCCCAACCCGTGAGATTTGTTTTAAAATCCTCGGGTCAGGTTGAGGATTGTTTGCAGGTTAGGTTGCGTGGACTGTTGCAGCATTCTTATCTTTTTCCACATTTTACGGTTTTGGACTATGCAGCTTCGGACTATCAAAAGCTAGTAGTATTATGGTATGTATGCTATTATGTGTTTTGGGAGTGATATCATGTATTGTGGACTATGTATTCCGGACATCTCTATTATGATATGTATTATGTATTCTGCTGTTGTCATTGTGTTGCACTTGATTTTATTATATTTTGTGTTATGTAACTTCAGAAATTTTTGTACCGTTGCTTTGAACTTATACTGAGCACGAATGGAAAGTTGAGAAGTTTCAAATTTTCGTGCCTGTGTTCATCCAAAGGAATGAGTACAACATTTAGCCCTATCGAGTCTCATTCTCTGTGCTTTCCGAAAGTAATACTTAGTGTTGCTCTTGGTTAGCATGATTATAGGGGTCGGTCGTTACATTGATCATCTCATTTTTGATAAAATTGGGTATACAAGCACTTAAACTATTAGTTGTATTGGCTGCAATTCGACCAGAAGAAAAATCAAATAGAATTTAAAATATTCTCAGCTTCATCACTTGCCTATGCTCCCACTGCAAATTAAGAGAAATCACAACCAACCTTATGAGGCATGATACCACTTTTTTCTTGAGTCTTAAAGTTACATTACTTTCAGGTCCTACATGCTTTTTGTGTTACAATTTTTACACTTAACTGAGAAGCTGTTATTTTGCAGAGTTTACACTTAACTGAGAATCATAGTATTTTGTTGTGTATTCCACACAAACATTTTTCAGAGTTTTAAGTGTTTTAATCTAACATGTGAATTATTTTGCAGGTTGAAATAATAAACAAAGGAGGCAGAGAAGTGCTCTTCTTTATCACTTGTTAATTATTAGTCAAAATTTTCAGAAAGTAAAATGGAGGAATCGAAACAAAATTGAAGGATGAAACATGTTGAATCAGACGAAGAAACATCTTAAATCCTTTGAGACTCACTGGCAAAATGTTGGACAAAATGATAGGAAAACAATCAAGCACCATGGGAAGCTGCTGCGAGATGAAAAGCATGCCCAAATGTCGTGATGTATAATTGGGAATAAAAAAGGAGAACGTGAAGTTGAGAGTAAGGTAACCTTGTAATTTTCCATTCATAGTACTAATTTATTACTTGATTTAGAAAGAAGTATATGAATGTCATGTTGAAGTAATTCACCTTGAATTTGTCCACTCAGTGCTGAATCATGGAATAATCAGCTATTTCTTTCATAACATAAATGCCAAATAATAGATGCGAGGCAAACAACCGTAGATTGGAATTCTGTTAGTTTCTAAAGTGATAGGAACTAATGAATTCAATTAAATTCGATGTATTCATAGGCTATAAAATTCCACATTAAACTTCCATTTAACTCGAGACTTGATAGTACTTTAGTATCCACAATCAAAATAAAGATGGTCACTTGTTTCATTCTCATGTTTGCACAGCTGACACAGGGGTAAGACAGAGCTATCCCATCCTTGAATTCTGTCCAAAGTAGCGAGTCTATTCAAAGAGGCAAAATAAGTATATGCAAACATTCTAAGTACACAAACACTATTCCATACATAACCATACTAGCTAACCTTTGGTTTTTTTACATCAAACATTATCCCACGCCAATTTAAATGAGAAAAACCATCTGAAGTAAGAATCCAATACCAATAGTCCTCAGTTCTATCATTGCTCATATTGACATTTTCAATAAAACTGCATGTTAGGAGCTAAACTAGAAGAGTAAAAAGACCAATTATTCCCTTGTATTAATAAGAACATTATGCAATGATTGTTGCCAAGCAAACTCATATATAGCCATCCCAACTTATGAATCAGAGAATCACTGCGAAGCCATAGGTCAAACCACACCTTTGTATCTCTGTCGCTACTTTATTTCTGCTACTGCTCTCTCTCTCATTTTAAGAATAATCTTCCAAGTACCTAAAGCATTCGTATCTTCCATCATAACCTAATAATTATTTTTGTGACTATATTGATTCAATGTCCACCTTGCCCGAAAGACTTTTTTTCAGTAGCTTCCAAATGAGTTATAAAGAAGCAACCTTTTGTATATCTTGGATTCGTCGTAATCCCATGCCCCTTACTTTTTAGTCTAAAAACTATCTCCCAACTCAACTTGTGTTGACCACCTAGGAACAAGAATTAACACATAGCGAATCAATCCTCTTAATAACAGAGGTACACATTTGATAGATTTGCACCCAAAATGAAATTGCAGGATATATAACTGTTTTTATTAATTCAGTTTGCTACTCAAAGTTAGAAATCTTCCATTCAAATTGGATAACCTTTTCTTGATCTTATCAATTAAAATATTAAAATTTGTTTGTCTTAGAATAGAACTGGAGAATGGTGTACCAAGATATAAAATGGGTAAATTTACTTGCTGCATACCTGAAGTACTCAAATTACTTGTTTGATATGCATTCCTTTGCTGAAAAACAATTTTCAATTTTCCTCGTTTATAGAAAGTTCTGTCATATTTTTGATCAGGCCTATCACTCACTGAAATGCCTCAGCGATACTTGAACATGCTTTTGCAAACAATAAAAGATACCAGCATACATAAGATGATTAACCGTCTTGCTTCTCCAAAGGATTTCCGACTTATTTTGTAGGTTCAAATAACAAACAAAGGATTTTCGACTTATTCAAAGGCAATAGAGATAGAGAGAACATTCGTCTTGCTTCTCCAAAGCTCAATGTTGTCTTTCAGTAGCAGGTGGCCAGGACAGTTGTATTTGGTCAGTATATTGATGTTTATTCACAGTGTTAACCATTTTTAATTTTTGTCATTGATGTGTAAACTATTACCATCATCTGTCACTTCATAATCACCAGGTCAATGATTAAGAAAATTGAATATTATCGGAAGTTCTGTTTTGTGCACTAACAATGTTTAGTAAACACTGCATTTACAATTCAAGCAGTTGATGTTAGTTGAAAAGTGCATGTCATTTGCCAGTATCATTATAGTGTTATATGATATGATTTTCTTGTTAAACCTCAGAGTAGCCTACATAAACAAGCTGATAATTTTTTTTGCAGACTGCAATTTGATTGGGGTTGACAATCTTGGCATGGTTGTAAGAGTTTCTTCTGGAATCACAACGCAAACTCTACGCTTCTCATTTAGTTCTCGGGTAGAAACTTCTTATAATCCTATCATCCATTTACATTCGCTCTCCTTTTTTCGAAATGAAAATACAATGATAAATGAAGAGCAAATCTACGTACCTGTTAAACTGATAGGGACACTAAATTGGTTAACCATTATTACTTGCTAGGCATATGACATAATTAATTAATTACGATTAATGTGCTAATGAGATTCTATCTTAAATCCTATAAATAAACAATAATGAAAAACTATAACGTTGTTCCATAAATAACATCCTTGGATTCAGATGTAAGTTCTAAAATTATACAATAATAGAGTGTATATTATCTATATACCTGATAAGCTGATAATTCTTTTTACATATAACTTGTATTTAATTTCAACGTGTTGAATTTGATTTTGCAGGCTACATCAGTAAGCTCGGCAGAAGAAAATAAATAAGGAGAATGCTTTTTTCGCGCTATCAGCGAAAAATTCAAGAACTCCTAATGAAGTGTCAAGGACATAGCTTCCTCTTAAGATATAGCAGTTGTAGTTTATAGAATTTTCAATGCCCTAAGTGTAGTATATTTTTTCTGTTTTGCCAAATAAAAGGCCTTGCAATTGATAACATGATTTCAGCAGGAGCACTGAAAACGAAAGCGTCTACACATACACATTGGAGATTTGTAAAGCAGATTGAAAGGTGGTTAGTCTTGTACTAAGAACCATTCTGATGGTTATTTGTCCATGTGGAGACGACAATGGATTCCAATGTAGTTTAACCATTGTGTTTAAATTATCTTCCTATAGTTTCTAAAGTACTTTGGGGTTCCTTTGAATCAGGATAACCTTCCTCAAGGATATGGATATGTTGAGTTGACATGAATAATGATAAGGATGGTCCTGCACGACTAAGGGAGTGTAAGTAATTTTTATCATTTTATTTTATTGGTGACCCCGTCCTTTTGTCTTAGAGCAGTTGCGCTCATTTTGAGCCATCAATTATCAACTGGTTTGTCAGTTTACAAAATAACTTGATAGTTAAGAATTCAACAGTGATTCAACTATGTTGCTAACTCATTTATAAATATATTTTGATAAATAATCAATCTTATTATGACTATCATGGTTGAAAGCGGGAACCAAAGTTATAGGGAAAGGGGTAATTTTTGATTAAATTTGGTAGAGGCCATCAATTGTTTGGGTAATTGAATTACTAAATTTTTGATAACTAAGTAGCTAAAATATTGCTCAATTGTCAGGTGGGTTCCATTAGTTTTGCTAATTTTAAATGCATGTTCAGCAAAATCTCTCTGGTAAAAACATGAATTCAGAAATTTTGAGTTGTTGCAACATTCACAAATTTTTCTGCTAAGTTAACATGTATGTGTGCGGTGTCGATAATGAGCAGTCTGAGCCGGTTGAGGCTGAAGCTGAATCTTGGTTTGTATGGCTAATTCGTAACATATGTTTCGAACTAAATAAATTATTTTTATGATTCAGTAGGTAGTTCAGTTGTTTAATATGTTATGGATGGTGGTACTTATGTATGTTGATCTTAATACTTATGTATGCTATGGATGTTTGAATGTGTATTTATCTTGTGGATCTTTGAATGTGTATTTATTTTATGATTGTTTAATATATTATGTTCAAAAGTGTATGTGTTTGTGTATTACATTGTTATATAATTGGAGGCAAAATAGACTATTAACAAAAATAATTGCATGAAAAAATACAGCAAATTAATTAATAATTTTTGGTAGCGTTTTAAAAACGCTACAGAAATACACGTAGTGGCGTTGAGTAAACACAACCATAAATCAGGTGTAAAATTGGAAATTTTATTAGTAGATCAAAAAGTTTTTTTATGGCATTTTTAAAGTGCTACAGAAATATTTATGGTGGTGTTTTGAAAACGTTATAATAAAAGTATTTACAGTGGCGTTTTTTAAAAGTGCAACAACATTTTATTTATTTTTAGTGGCATGTTTTCTCGTAATGATTATCAAAACGCCACAAAAATACTTAGTAGCAATTTTTGAGCACTACAAAAAATCATTTTTCTTGTAGTGTATCTCACTTCCTTTATCCTTAAGTGATACTTCCAAATACAATAATCGATCGATATTTTCTTAGTACCTTCAACAAAATCATCGATCATGCTTTGACTCTCTTTTCGTCCTTGAGCATACGAAAGTCCTATCAAATAGCACAATTTACTTAAGTGATGTCTCGAAACACATACCAGAAAATCAACAAAGTATTAGATTGATTAATTAGCTCGAATGGTATAACTAATCAATCAAAATTAAAGAAACATATGAAATATTATAATCAGAACATACCATCCATCCAATCTCTGTTGGAAAAATCCCCTCGAGAAAACCAAGCAGGAGAATGCCTTCGTACCCTTGAGATGAAAGAAAAGCCATCTAGGAATGAGAATGGCTACTTGGTCGTCTTTCGCTCTTTGGGTATCAATATGCCTTAAATGCATAGCTACTGGTCCAACTTCTATAACTAGATCGACGTGGAACTCAATTCAAATGTATCAGTAATCTAATCACCTCATCAAATGTATCCAGACACTCTCAAGCTACACGCTTAGATGATAACTCACTGCCAAGGAACTTGATGTCCCAATCCTAACCCACTATCATTCGTTTATAAGCAACTTGCTACTAAATGGAAAAATGTCTCAGCCTACTATCACTAAATCAATGCAACTCGCAGCTAAGAATCTAAATGCCTTAGTCTGCTATCGTCATCAATAGTCTTTCACAATCCAATGATATTCCATATCCCTCCTTCCAGTAAATTCCTAGATTCTAATGTTGAATTGAACTAGAATTCCATATTAAAGTAAAAGTGAAAGACTTCTATGATAAGAATAGACCACCTAAATAAATCAATAATAAATAAACTAACAAACAATCAATCATGAATTGGTAAGATTAAGTTTTGAAGAACCATGTATAATTCTAAATACCGACAAGCCATGTTGTGATGTTCCCCCACCCTGAGGCCCAAAATTAAACGCTATCGATGGTTCAATCATCTACGTTATTAACCAACAACGACTAAATATGGGATGTAGCACACCTATAGCCTAACTAAGTCCTTTATAAGGTATGTCACAATCATAAAAGGCCAGTTAATCATCCTGAGTCCCAATCCCCGTTCCGCCCATCAAACCACATGATCAGATGGAATGATTAATAAAAATGATGTAAAGTCCATCGATGGAGAGCATATCCTAAGTGGTAGTGTCATTTTCATTCTCTTTCACCAAAGGATCACTTGACAAAATAGGGATAAAAATAAATTTGTATGTCTCTACGATTTGTCCTTACTTAACAAAGAAATGTTCTACATTTGGTGCAAGTTCAAATATTATTAGCTTTCTTAATCAACTCCTCAGAACCATCATCCTCTCGCCTAATGATATCGGTTGAATTCCAAGTTGATCACTTAACCCAGTAATAGACTTTCATCCCTTTTTAAGTTACCAATGGGAAAGTAAATCGCACTTTAATAACACATTGAATTCAGTCACATAATTCAACATAGACATGTCATCTTATTTAACTGGAAATATCCTCACTCAATACTGACTTCTACAAAGTTGAGATAAATATCTTTAAAATGTATTATGGACTTATATCGAGTAAATCGATCTTTAGAAAATTGAAGTTATAAGGACTACTAATCAATTGAAGTTCATTCCAAGAGTTTACTTGTAAGACCCCGTATTTTCTATAAACATAAAAGTAACAAAACAAAATAAACTTAATTTTTAAAAGAAGAAATAAGGGAAACGGGTTACGCCGTTGCATTCGTCTCGAAATTCTGCTTGGAATAGAGTCCAAATTTCCGTAAATCGGACTTCGTATGAGGAAGTTATGGCCCTTAGAAGTTTCCGAAATTTAAATAAATTAAAACAGCTCAGATTTAAGTTCGAAATTCAAATCACACACCCGGGCTGGGTGGGAAATTTCCTGCCTAGGACCCAGGTCGACCTGGGTCGACATAGGTCAACCAGGGGGTCGACCTCCCCCTATTTCCAGATCTGTGGACTGGTTCGTTTTTCTGCATTTGGACGCACGTTCTCACCAGATTCGTTGATCCATATGCTATTTAAACACCCCCAAACCCCTATTTCTCTCTACACCAAACCATTGTAACGCTATGTTGCCTCAATTCTAATTAAAATAAATCAATGGCATCTCTACTCTGCTGAAACCTAAGCTAGAACTAGTGCTTCTTCTTCTTCCAATCTGAATAGGATTGAAAGAGAACAACTACAACCCTTTTTCTTTTAGAATCCAACCAAGATGAGTACAGTTATTTTCAGATATGAAATTTAATTATGATCTTGACATGGCTATAAATCTGAATTTGAGATTATGCATATTCTTGTTTATCAGATCTGTTTTTCGGTGTAGATCTATCTTATTAATATTATAGTAACTATTCCGTATTTTTTTCCTTCCTTATGTTCTATAGCCAGGCTACCACGAGCCTGAGCCAAATCTCATAAGAGATTGACACACGAACGCTAAATTTGGGAAAAATAGTGAATGATGCATAATTAGACATGACTGATTTGTGACTGATTTGAGAAAAGAACATATGTTGTAATTTAAGATCTAGATCTGGGCATACTATATATATATATATATATATAATAGTCAGTGATTTGGAAGAAGGAGAATTATTGTATTTATGACTTAGGCGCAAAGATCTATATTATAATAGGATAACTATTAAATGTGAGTACGCCTAAATGGGGATTTTGGATATTAGGCATACACTAAAATCAAAGGCTATAATTGGGCATAATTCGTATTATATCATGATTTGGGGTTTTAAGAGAATATTCTGTACTGTGTAAATTTAACTAAAATTTGGGGCATATGTTATATTGTGAATTATGACCATAATTTGGGCATGTAAAATTAGGCTTAATTTTATAATTAAATCTATTAAATTGCCTAATCTGCTAAATCTGTTGAAACTGAATACGGTAAATTTAGGGTATGAAAATCTGTAGGCTCGATCTAAGATTGAGTAAAACAAGTTAATAGATCTTTGAATAATCTGCTGTAATTTGCAAAGAAGTTTAATTTGTTGAATTAGAATAATTAGTATGATATTGGCATAATCTGTGAATGAATACTTTAGCTAAAAATAAGAATGCTAAGACACGAGGTTAGACTATGTTTGCGGTAGAAGCCTGCCCGGGCCCAACCGGCTTAACCAGCAACCGCAAACTGTCAGTCTAATGTGAGAAGTCGTAGGCATAACTAGAAGATGCTTAGACACGAGGTTAGGTCTGGCTTGTGGCAGAAGTCTGCCCGGAACCGCCCGGCACATCCAGCAGCCACAAGCTATTGACCTAATGTGAGAAGTCTGTGCATTAGTAATTAATGCAAGTCTAGGATAAATATGATGCCTAAAATGTGTTTGGTGGATAAAGTTAAATTAACTGGGCGGATGAATCTAATAAACCCGTTTTATAAATCTGTAGGCCCAATACAAGGTTAGGTGAAACAATCTGTAAGTCTGTTAATCTGTATATCTGATCCGTTAGTCTGAAAACTTGTTAACCTATATGTCTGATATGAGAACTAGTTAATCTGAACTTGGTACATCTGAAATCTATAAGCAAGTTAATCTGAAATCTGTTAGTCTGGGGACACAAGGTTAGGAGGGGTAATAACTTGTGTCATCTGTTGTGTGGGACCCATATTAGTCAGTAGCCCTTTTCTGGTACCAAAACTAAGACCCAACACAAGGAGGGGTCCAGGCATGCTTACTGAACTAATTGTAGGGGGTTCACTCTGATAATGGCGAGGGGTGTTGATGGCGCATTCCAACAGGTTCATGTGCGTGCATGGATCCGGTCTGCTCTGAGGATGGAAGACACCGTGACATCTGTAAATAGGTCTGTGTCTATTGGTTGCCACTTTAGGGAATGATACACCCTTCTGTGGGGCCGGCACAGGGTATTTATGTATTAGGGAGCCGATCGCTTGGGGTAGAATTTAGGGGACACATAGTTCTGCCTGTTTCTATTGGTATACCTTCTGTCTCTGTTGGGGTGGTAAAGACCCACTGGTTGGAGTGGTAAAGGCCCATTATTAGCATTCTGCTTTTGTACCTTCTATCTCTGTTGGGGTGGTAAAGGACCATTAGTTGGGGTGGTAAAGGCCCATTATTAGCATTTTGTTTCTGTACCTTCTGTCTCAGTTGGGGTGGTAAAGGCCCATTACTAGCATTCTGTTTCTGTAGAGATTATTCTGTTTCTGTTTCTGTTTCAGTTTATACATTAGGGTAACACCTAATCCTGTTATACTAAGTATTAGTGCAGAGAAGTAAGATACAGGTAAGAAGCATATCTTGGTCTATATCATTCTGTTTCTTCTGTTTAACTTAAGAATACCTGTTACTCATGTTGCTATAATCTCTCATCCAGCTTTATTTACATGTCATGATACTACTATATGTTTATATGCAGAAAGTTACTGGATTCGCCAGACTTTATGTATGACCTCATTTGTTTTCGCCTCTTTTTCTTTCCGTTTCCCCCCAGGTGCTCAGGGTGGAAACATAGGAGCTTGATTCATATTCTCTCTGTTTGAAGTGCTTGAAGTATTACTTGGCTTTGACTCTACCTTCTTATGGCAGTTTATGTTGGGGATTATGGTTTAAAATTATGCATTCTGAAGGATTTTGGTATAAGACTGATACTTGTGTACTTGGGTTTTGGTATTGTGATTTTGAAGGATGTAACCAAACTTATTTCTGTTTCTGCTGTAATAAAGTTATAAAATTTTTAAGTACTACTTTACGTATCTGTCTTGTAATATTCTGTTATGTTTACTTATAATGCTTCATGGAAGTTAATGCATTCCCTTTATGAATGACATCAACAGACATGGGGTGTTCACTTGGTATCAGAGCGAGGTTACCAGATTTGATAAAAAGTTTTTGAAAACTATTTTCAAAATGGTTTTAAAAAGGAAGTATTTTCAAAAGTAAAGTTAATTTAAAAAAAACATAATCCCCAAAAGCCATATATCTGTCTTTCGATTCTCCATTTTTGAATCTCTTTTCTTTCGTTTCAGCTTGTCTGGAGAACAAAAGATCCCTTATATCCCAGAGGGAGTCACCATACCCGGATGGTTCCGTAGTATTTGGAGGCCATGGAACCCGCCGAAGGCCAAGGAAACGTTCCTCCAGCTGTAACCATCGCTCCTCCTCCTCCTCCGCACGTGAATACTTTCCCAAAGACATGCAGAGACTTTCGAGCTATGGGCGGAAAGAACTTTAATGGGACTGAATCATTCTTGGAAGCAAGAAACTGGTTCAAGGAAACAGAAGATTTGTTTTTATCTTCGAAGTGGATGATAGGTAGAAGATGCAGTTGGCTGTATGGTTACTTAAGGACGAAGCCTCATTCTGATGGGAGGTCACGAATGGAGAACGAGCAGTGGAGACTTGGATGGATTTCAGGCATAGGCTCGAGATGAAATTTCTCTCATGAGCAGAAGAGAATTTATACATGGAGAGGTTCTTAGCATTGAAGCAGGGGAATTTATTAGTGAAAGAGTACGTCAACAAGTTCAATTAGTAGGCGAGATTCGGCTTAGACTTGGTGAACACACCTGATAAGAAGGCCCTGAGATTTGTTAAAGGTTTGAATGAGCCGCTACACGGGTTGGCTCTGACCCACATTCCTATGCGGGCTACCTTTGAGAAATTGGTTGACATGGCATTGATGCATGAAGAGGAAGCCAAAAGTGAGAAAAAAGGAAAAGCTCGAAGGACCACAGAACAAGAAAGCGTGGCCCAAAAAGGAAACACAAAAGAAGGATGAAAAGTCTGAAGATAAGAAGGAGAAAAAGTGATTTACTTGTGGAAGCTTGACTCATCTGAACAAGGATTATAGAAAGAGGAAGTGCACTTGCTTCAACTGTGGTGAGATGGGGCACTTCACTAGGGATTGCCCGAAGAAACGAGGGCAAGGGCAGAACCTACTTCTGAAGGGCAGGTGAATGCTCTTGTGGCTGATGGATAGGATAGAGATAGAAAAATTTCTGTAAAAGGTTTAATTTCCTTATCTGATTATTGAGTTAAAACTCTTTTTGATTCTGGCATTTTGATTCTGTAATTGAGACTCTGCACTTTAATATTAGTCTTGTTTCTGATCCCGCTATAGTCTCAAACCCCATAAAGGTTACGACTCATTTGTTTGTGATAGGTTGGGGTTTGAGGGTATCTGCGTTGGGCATTAAGTTGACTATGACGCATACATTCTGGGTTTTATGGGAAATGGTGGGGTTTATCATGCTTAGTTTCCTAAGAATCTTTTGATAATCTGATCTGTACCAGTAGTCTGTAAGTATCTGAATATTTTTGAAAAGGATAGGGGTTTTTACTTGAAGCATGAAGTAGATTTCCAGTTTTAACATTGTTTAATGGTAGTAATTCTCTAAGTGTCAATATAATGTTGATTTCGGTCTTCGGGGTTGATACTTAGAGATTTATTCTCTTAACCGATGTCTAATGGGAACAGAACTTTTTAATTGTACTTGCTTCTATCACTCGGCTGTATCCTATCGATCGAGTCTTCGACCTTTAGGTAGAAACTAATGGGTGTAAACATGTGTTTGATACATGTTATGTTTGATGGTTGCAAGTGGATGCAAGTGGTTTCTAGTGGTTGCTCATGGATGCATATACACACACTAGGCACTAGATCGGCTCAAAATCACTCTCATACTGCATATAGATGTGTGCACATTTTTCAATTTTTGTGGATGCAAAATGATTGACTCATCACATGGATGTTGCATTTGGATGAATGGTTATGCACTCATATAGAAATGATGTGTATCAAATAGGATTTCTTGCATACATAATTGGACTCATGGCACTAACATAATTCGCATTGAGGAGGTCAACTGAATCAGTAGACCTCCTGATCTTTGCATTAGATAGGAGACATATACACACACTTTTGCATATGTTCATACAACATTAGAAGTTTTCTAAGGACAACGGATGCTTGTGGATGATGGTTGAGTAGATGGGTGATTGGATGGTAGGACACATTCTTCTTAACTTGAAGATTTCGGAGACGAAATCCTTTAAGGATAGGAGAATGTAACACCCCGTATTTTCTGTGAACATAAAAGTAACAAAAAAAAAGTATACTTATTTTTTAAAAGAATAATTAAGGGAAACGGGTTACGCCATTGAGTTCGTCTCGAAATTCTTCTTGGAATAGAGTCCAAGTTTTCGTATATCGGACTTCGTATGAGGAAGTTATGGCCCTCAGAAGTTTCAGGAATTTAAATAAATTAAAAAAGCTCAGATTTAAGTTCGAAATTCAAATCACACACCCGGGCTGGGCGGGAAATTTCCCGCCTAGGACCTAGGTCGACCAAGGGGTCGAGCTGGGGGTCGACATAGGTCGACCAGGGTGTAACGACCCAGATTTTTCGATTTTTTTGAATTGAATATTTAAATTAGTTTTAAATACTTTATTAGAGATATTAATAAATTGTAATATATAATTCATTATTGAACAATGGTTAAACATTTATATTTAATAATAAACGAGCGCGTAACGTCGCGGTAGTTCGTATTATTGAGTTTTGAACTTCAATTGAATATACAGAATCCATTTTAAGTCGAAACTCTGCGAAATAAGAAACATTAGAACCGGATTGATAATAATTTTCTAATGAAAGACAAAATTCGATATTTCAGCTTATATACTGTAAGTTATATCCAAATAAAATTTTAAAATAGTCTCTATGGAAATCATTTATAAAACGGTAATGTTTATTTATTAATTTAAAAGATTTTCAACAGAATTTGGACATCGAATACGTTAATATCGGGTTATAAGTCGATACTGGTTTATATATGTAATTTTATTTGGATATGTGTGGCAATAATAATGTATTATTATTATTTTTCATTGTTTCGTATTTTATTTATATTTTTACGGTGTTATATAAGCCACATAAATAATTGTTTTTCCAAATGACCTCCGTTTTCGACAAAACGAATTTTATTGGAATACGTATAATTAATTATTGCTATATTTCCAGTTTGGAGCTAAACGGTGTTGTTTTGTCGGTAGACGAAATTTAAGGGTGAACTAATAAATAGATTGAAATTAAAATAACACCGTTTTGCAAATGGAGTCGGATTTCAAAGGAACGAATTTCTTTGGGTTCATAACATCTACGTGTTTGTTTTCGTTGTATTTAGAGATCGTATGTGGAAATACGAGATGTAGGCGTTCAACTTAACTAATGGTAGAATAATAAAATGAGAATAGACCAAACCAAGATAAAATAAAATAAACATATGCATTTCTTTCAGTCGAAGGAAAACTTTTGCTAAAAGCATACCCTAAAACTTCATTTCAGCTGACCTACATGTACAACAAACAAGCTAAAGAATTAAATGTATAAGCACTGCAAAGCCGAGGATAACGCACGGTACTAACCTATTCTATGTACTCATACAATTTTAAGCAATATAATAAATACAAGCTACCCAAAAGCATATGCTTCCTATTAAATTTTGTTCTGCATCTATACTTATGGTATAAGTAGATTGACAACGACCCTAAACACTACAATGACTTGGTAATCAAACAACTAATTTCCTGAACGCCACGCTGTCCCATTTTTCTTGGTGGCCAAACTTTCTTATCCGTGCTCTCCACGTAAACTTCACTACCACGATTTCTTATCTATATAAATCGCATCTCTTCGTTCTTTTGCAGCTACCTCACCTCTTCTAAATTATACCAATCTCGCTCTATTTCAACTCAAAATAAATAAATACTTAAATAAATATAAAAGTAGTGAAGCTGAGTGGGGAAAATGGGGCAGCGGTGTTGAGGGGTGGTCTGATGGTATCGAGCGAAGCAGTGGGGAAACGTTGCACATTACAGTTTGGTGAGGGGTGTTGGCCTTGTAAACAGTGGCGAAGGCATGGTGCGTTCCTGGGTGGCAACTGTTGCGGTTTGGGTTATAGGTGATGATGCTGTATAAACCAATGGAAAAGTATATATGAGATAAGGAGATGGGGAGAAAGGCAAAAAGTGGAAAGGAAGCGCAACGTTTAATGGGGAAAAGGGTAGTTGATTCAGGCGGCAGAGGGGGCGGTGAAGTGAACAGTACGTGGGAAAGATTGGTAACAAAGTAAAAGGAAAGGCAAGGGCTATTCGTATATTTAAAAGAGGATAAAAAAGAGGTGTGAACAGAAACGACTAAACGAATACTGCAACATGCTTACTTGGAAAAGGAACTTGCCTGAAACAAAAATATGAGTAGGGGAAAGCATTTCGTGGGGAGGGAAGAAGCTGTTTACTGTTTCAAGTGGGATTAGTAGTGGGTTTTAAAGATAGAATTGGGCTGGAAGCGTTGCATATCTGTTGGGCTTCCGACCTTTAAAGAAAAAAAATGGTAAGGAGAAAATAAAAGAAGAAGGGCAGAAGGCTTTAGTGGAGTATGGGTTAGGGGAAAACGTGAAAGTGGGGAAGTGGCAGTACGCGTGGAACTTGAAGCAACAAGAGAAAAATAAGTATAACATGGCGGTGGACTGTACATGCATTGGTGGCCGCATGGGAAGTAGAAACCATAGAAGAAAAATGCAGGGGTACTTTTGTGTCACAGTATCAACATGCACATGGGTTCGTGTATCATAAACACACGGATGGGAGCAGTATGGCAAAAAGGAAAATAGGAAAGAAGCAAAGAAATTAAAGAATGAAGGTGGAAAGTGCATGTGGCCATTTTTTTGTGAAAAAGGTAATTATTATTATTTTTATTATAAAAATTGGGCTAACAAACAGTAATTATAAAAAGGAAAGGGGGTTAGATTAAAGAAACGACTTGGATTCTGAATTAAACTAAACACAAGTAGTCTATTAAATAGCGTGATTTGTTTAACAATTTAGTTAAGGAATATTTATTTAGGTAGCCTTTTATATTTGTGTCATCAGATGTAACAAAACCAAAGGTGTCGAAGAAATATCGACGGACGTAATATTTTGGAGCTGGATTGGACGGAGATGGAAACACCTGGAGTTTTAATTAACTCGAACAGTTTTGGCAACGAATGTAATCAAGGTGAGTTAAACTCACTCAGTTCTCCAACTTATATTTTTTATAAGTCGGGTTTATTATTTGTTTGCCATGTTAGCTAATTGGTAGTTGACTTGATGATTGTTTGGATGTTGTTAAATATTGCTATATTGATTATTTAAATTAAACGTTGTTTAATTTAAATGAAACGACATCGTTATCTTTAACTATTATTTTCAATCAAGGCAACTTACCTTTTTGATTACGTTTATAATAATATAAACGTATTAAATTAAATTGGATGCTTGAATGGTTGTCATCAGTTGACCTTTATCAGTTAAATTTATTGTTTATCATCATCATATGAACTGTTGAACCCATATGATTGGATTATTGATTGTTAAACCCAAATTCAACATTTGTTTGGTTATTAACCAATGGGTGATATTGGTTAAGGAATTTATAGCAGATGGCCAAAATACAAACTGTTTTATAGAGATTGATTTACCGACAGGTGAATCGATAGAAATGAAGACATGAAATTTGTTTATAACAGAATATAGTTTTTTTTTAAATATATTATTTTAATTTGGTTTATAAAAAGGAAATAAACCAACCAACCATAGAAACATTGATCACGTTAACCATCAATTACCAATTTTGGTACCAAAATCTATCCGTGTGCGAAGCACGTGCATCATATCAATTATTAAATGATCTCATAAAAATGACTCTTACATCTACAAGACTGATTAGCGAGTCAACGAATATTAATGTGATGTTTAATAACCGAGGTTAATTTGTTTTAAAAAAGTAATTTAAAATGAAATTATATTGTTTTGACTACTATTTATTTAATAATAATCAAATGGAATTATTTAAATTAATTAATTTGAAACTGAATTTAAAAGGAAGGACGAACCAAGATTTGATTAATGAGCTAATCCTGTGTAGAGTTGACTAAATGAACTGTGTTACTCGAAATTGGATTATGTAATTAGTTATTAATTTATGAAAATAGTTAATGGATAATAAAACTATTTTTAAATGTTGATATTTGATAAATGATGATCAAAGTGGTATCTTGGGATTTAAAATGTATAAATGAAGGGTTATGAAGTTTAAGCCATTATTTATACCAAAGTGATGTTTTAAGCAAGTTTATATAAATAATAATATAAGTTAAGTTTATTTCGAAATTTAAATTAAATCCTTATTGAGGTTCATTTTATAAAATCCAAGTTGGACGGAGTGATAAAACCCAAGATTTATTGAATGTATTACTGGAACGAGTTATTAGAAATGGTTTATAAATGTATTAAAAATCCAGGATATGAAATTAAGAATATAAAACCTATCTGGAGATTAGTTGAGATAAATGATTTTCTAACTATTTAACTGATGTCGGTTTCGGCCTTCGTGGTTGATATTTAGGGAATTATTTTCTTACCTATTTACGGCTAGGAACTAATGAAAGTTTAAAACGGAATTCGAAATAGATATTCAAATTTGAAATAAAGCAGTGAGGCGAGTTAAGTTATAAAGATACGACCTGGATTTGTTATATTAAATAAGAGATGATGTTTCATCAAGAGGCAACTAAAATGGGATTCCGTTTTGATATTGGGAATGAATATCAGTTTGGATATTACAACTGATATTTATCTTAAGATAAGAACATTATTGATCAAGGTATGAGAGGTAATTAAAATACCCCAACTTGAACGATTTCAGGATTATCGAAAGATGATATTAGTTGTAATGATGAAGATGTTAGACGTGAATTATTCTGAGAAATATGACACAACATTATTTGAAGAAGTTTGGAATATAGGTAATGGAATTTTGACATAAAAGGAAAAAAGGCATGAGAATATGAAATGATATTTCCGTGGTAAAAAGATAAATGAAAGTAGATTTATGAAAATTGTAACTATAGTTTGAAAAGGTAAAGGAAAGAGATTTAGAATGATTTATCCTAAAGGATAAAGTAACGATAATGGTATTTAAATAACGAAACAAAGGAGATATCGTAACGATCGTTTTAAAATGATAAGTTGAATCAGTTTCCCTATTATAAATAATAAGTAATGTAATAGCAAATGTTTTGAAATGGAAGTTAACAGGAAATTTTGATATGGTTTTAAGATTTTTTTCCAAGTATATTAATAAAATGATTTGAGGATATTAATGTATTAAAACTGATATATTACTTTTAAATGGCCAAGTGATGCCGTATAATAAACCAATTGATCTGTTTTATTTTTATGGTTGTTTATTTTGATAGTTAAATAACTGACTATCAAAATTGGCCCAACGTTATTGGTATGGAAAGACCGGGATCGAATTTATATTCGAAAACCATTCCGAACAATGAATACGAAAACGTGGGAGATAGTGATCGAGATGGAGCAATTGAAGACCGTAAATCTTCCTGAATGGAAGGACTATTGTTGGATTTCTCTAGCTGATCCCTAGAGATATTTTGACAATGATTCTATCAGGATTGAAATCTACAGATTGCAAGGACTACTCGCTACTGATCCATGGGGTGATTCCTATATTGGATGCAGTTGGAGGATGCCTTCGGTTCATCCTGTTCCTGAATGACTTGTATGGATGATGTGAAGGGTGGCCAGATGATCCAAAAGTCGATTACAACCTCAAGCCTCATCAACCTGGAAATGACAAAAATCAGGCAGGCAGCATGGCTATGTGGGTCGCTCTCATTAGGATGTGTAATCACTTATCTAGAGAAAATCCATTTGCTTCTTGATTCTATTTCGATGTTGTCCCTTTTCGGAAAATGGTGGGTCGCACCCAACCGTTGGAGATATACATTCGATACACTCAAGTGAAATGAGTGGTCAGTTATGTGTGGGCCAGGTTGCAAGACGTTCTTGTTGAACCCAGTATATTCGCCTCTAGATATACACTATCGGCAGGTGGTTCCATACCTTGTCGTAGTCGGAATCCAATCTCCAATAAGCGCCCGTGGTTTTGATTATATACTATATATGTGGAGCGTGAGATGCAAGCGTTCTGCCAGATTTTATTTATTTGTATTTAGACACTATTATAATATCATACTAAGTTATCGATTTCAAAAATGTTTTGGGTTATCGTAAGGTAAAAACTGTCCGTATTTATGTGTTGATTTGGTCTTACGATTATCCTTTTCTTTCAAAAGATTTTGAACTTTAAAACCAAGTTGGATGATTCCCCTTAAACTTAGCGAGTTTTTCTCACTGTGGTCCACCAAACTGACCCGGTGTTTGTAATGCTCGGGTTAGACCGGATTGTACAGGTCCAGGTTATTGGATACTACGAAGTTCAGAAGACGCGCTGGAGAAGTTCAGACGTATAAATATTTTCCCGCTGTGTGTTGTATATGAGGACAAATAATTATAACTGTCCATATGTGTCGATGTACTCTGAAGATTGTAAAATTTTATTTCAAAGCTCTCTATAAAGTTTATTTATATATTATATTTTGTTCCGCTGCGATATGAAACTCTATGTTGTGTTGGTTCTTCTTCTTCTATTCTAACTTTCTATCTTTCTTATCTCACCCTCTAATTTCTTTCTAATAACGTTCAGGTGTTTTCGATGCTTGAATGTTCTACATAGTGTTTTTGTGTCGATAATCGGGATCGAAAATTCCTGTTCATTACAGTGGTATCAGAGCGATGATTTAAGAATAACCTTGGCTCTTTGATGTAACTTGGTAGAGATTGGTTTAGTAATACCTTAGATCGAGATTGAGTGTATATGTATGAGAGCGTATTTGTAAATTATATATACAAATGTTTTGTATTGTGTTGTTTGATCGGTTCAAATTGAACTGACAATTGATACAATATTGTTTTGTAAAAAGGGTAAATGAAATAATTTTGCCCAAATATATTTTTATATATCAAGAAAATAATTTTTATCAAATTATTAATATATTGGTGGATTTGATTGATCAAAATGAATTCAAATTGGATTAGAAATTTGAACGGTTTGATAAAACCAAAGGAGAATATAAAATATAGAATTTGTGAATAAGAATTTAAATATTTGATTAAATAAATCAGGAGTTAACTTAAAAATAAGTCAATCTGGAATGATTGGTTATGTTGTCAATGGAATGTTTGTTTGTTGGTTGAATAATATATTGGTTGAATATGAATTCATCAATAATTGAATGAATTGGAAACTGGGAAAAACAATTTCGAATTTAAAATCGCTTATGGAATGAAATTGAAATAATTTAATATGGTATGTGTTGATGGAATTGGATATTGAGTTAATTGCATGTAGGGAAAGAAGGAAGAACTGTTAATTGCTTTGCCTCGTGATTAGAGTTTGGTTGCCCGACAAATAGGTAAACCTTAATTATATTGATTTGGGCGATTGATTTTATACCCCTGAGTTGGGTTGCCATTTGGCTTTTGTTTTCTTTGATTAAAGTGAGGCCGAAGTGGCACGTTGTAGTTGTTAGATCGAACGGTACATAGGAGGTGCTGACAAATTTTTCGAAATTTTAAAACTTAGCATTTATTTTTATAATACTTTAATATAATTATTATGAAATTAATTGGGTTTGGAGTGTTCTTCTTCACTTAGCAATTTCGAGGATGAAATTCTTTTAAAGGGGGAAGAATGTAACGACCCGGATTTTTCGATTTATTTGAATTGAATATTTAAATTAATTTTAAATACTTTATTAGAGATATTAATGAATTGTAATATATAATTCATTATTTAACGATGGTTAAACATTTATATTTATATTTAATTATAAACGAGTGCGTAACGTCGCGGTAGTTCGTATTATTGAGTTTTGAACTTCAATTGAATATACGGAATCCATTTTAAGTCGAAACTCTACGAAACAAGAAACGTTAGAACCAGATTGATTATAGTTTTCTAATGAAAGAGAAAAATCGATATTTCAGCTTATATACTGTAAGTTATATCCAAATCAAATTTTAAAATAGTCGCTATGGAAATCGTTTATAAAACAGTAATGTTTATTTATTAATTTAAAAGATTTTCAATAGAATATAGACATCGAATACATTAATATCGGGTTATAAGTCGATACTGGTTTATATATGTTATTTTATTTGGATATGTGTGGCAATAATAATGTATTATTATTATTCTTTTTATTGTTTCGTAATTTATTTATATTTTTACGGTGTTATATATGCCACATAAATAATTGTTTTTTCAAATGACCTCCGTTTTCGACAAAACGAATTTTATTGGAATACGTATAATTAATTATTGCTATATTTCTAGTTAGAGCTAAACGGAGTTGTTTTGTCGGTTGACGAAATTTAAGGGTGAACTAATAAATAAATCGAAATTAAAATAACACCGTTTCGCAAATGGAGTCGCATTTCAATGGAACAAATTTCTTTGGGTTCATAACATCTGCGTATTTGTTTTCGTTGTATTTAGAAATCGTATGTGGCAATACGAAATGTAGGCGTTCAACTTAACTAACGGTAGAATAATAAAATGAGAATAGACCAAACCAAGATAAAATAAAATAAACATATGCATTTCTTTCAGTCGAAGGAAAACTTTTGCCAAAAGCATACCCTAAAACTTCATTTCAGCTGACCTACATGTACAACAAACAAGCTAAAGAATTAAATGTATAGGCACTGCAAAGATGAGGAAAACGCACGGTACTAACCTATTCTATGTACTCGTACAATTTTAAGCAATATAATAAGTACAAGCTACCCAAAAGCATATGCTTCCTATTAAACTTTTTTCTTCATCTATGCTCATGGTATAAGTGGAGTGACAGCTACCCTAAACACTGCAATGACTTGGCAATCAAACAACTAATTTCTTGAACGCCACGCTATCCCATTTTTCTTGGCGACCAAACTTTCTTATCCGTGCTCTCCACGTAAACTTCACTACCACGATTTCTTCTCTTATATAAATCGCATCGCTTCATTCTTTTGCAGCTACCTCACCTCTTCTATATTATACTAATCTCGCTCTCTCTCAACTCAAAATAAATAAATACATAAATAAATATAAAAGTAGTGAAGTTGAGTGGGAAAAATGGAGCAGCGGTGTTGAGGGGTGGTCTGATGGTATCGAGCGAAGCAGTGGGGGAAACGTTGCACATTACGGTTTGGTGAGGGGTGTTGGCCTTGTAAACAGTGGCGAAGGCGTGGTGCATTCCTGGGTGGCAACTGTTGCGGTTTGGGTTATACGTGATAATGCTGTATAAACCAATGGAAAAGTATACGTGAGAAAAGGAGATGGGGAGAAAGGAAAAAGGTGGAAAGGAGGCGCAACGTTTTGTGGGGAAAAGGGTAGGTGATTCAAGCGGCGGAGGGGGCGGTGAAGTCAACAGTACGTGGGAAAGATTGGTAACGAAGTAAAAGGAAAGGCAAGGGCCTTTCGTATATTTAAAAGAGGATAAAAAAGGTGTGAACAGAAATGACTAAACGAATATTGTAGCATGCTTTCTTGGCAAAGGAACTTGCCTGAAACAAAAATATGAGTAGGGGAAACCTTTTCGTGGGGAGGGAAGAAGTTGTTTTCTGTTTCAAGTGGGATTAGGTAGTGGGTTTTAAAGATGGAATTGGGCTGGATGCATTGCATATATAATGGGCTTCTGGCCTTTAAAGAAAAAAATGGTAAGGATAAAACAAAAGAAGAAGGGCGGAAGGCTTTAGTGGAGTATGGGTTAGGGGAAAACATGAAAGTAGGGAAGTGGCAGTATGCCTGGAACATGAAGCAACAAGAGAAAAATAAGTATAACATGGCGGTGGACTGTACATGCATTGGTGGCCGGATGGGAAGTAGAAACCATAGAAGAAATATTCCGAGGTACTTTTTTGTCGCAGTGTCAACATGCACTTGGGTTCGTGTATCATAAACACACGAATGGGAGCAGTATGGCAAAAAGGAAAATGGGAAAGAAGCAACGAAATTAAAGAATGAAGGTGGAAAGTGCACGTGGCCATTTTTGTATGAAAAAGGCAATTAGTATTTTTTATTATAAAAATTGGGCTAACAAATAGTAATTATAAAAAGGAAAGGGGGTTAGATTAAAGAAACGGCTTGGATTCTGAATTAAACTAAACACAAGTAGTCTATTAAATAGCGTGATTTGTTTAACAATTTAGTTAAGGAATATTTATTTAGGTAGCTTTTTATATTTGCGTCATCAGATGTACCAAAACCAAAGGTGTCAAAGCAATATCGACGGACGTAATATTTTGAAGCTGGATTGGATGGAGATGGAAACACATGGAGTTTTAATTAACACGAATAGATTTGGCAATGAATGGAATCAAGGTGAGTTAAACTCACTCAGTTCTCCCACTTATAATTTTTATAAGTTGGATTTATTATTTGTTTGCCATGTTTGCTAATTGTTGGTTGATTTGATGATTGTCTGGATGTTGTTAAATATTGCTACATCGATTATTTAAATTAAACAAAATAAAAACCCGTCGCCCCCCATCATGGAATGCGCCGCCACGCCAGGAGCACCCCACCGCCGCTCGACCTCCTCTCCCCCTCCCTCACCTCCTCCTTCTCATCCGCTTCCTTCTCCCCCTCTTCTGAAAAGCCCGTGAGCCTCCAAGCCCGTTGCCCCTCGTTAAAACCGCGTCGCCACCATCCTTGGCCCCACAGCCGCCGCCCACCTCCCTCTGCTCCGCCTACCTCGCGCAACCCTCCCCTTCCCCCTCTTTTCTCAGTTCGACGCCCTGAAAAATCCCCTCCCCAAACCCGTACAACCTCCACGATCCCTTCCTCTGATTCAAGCCAAAATGCCCCCTTGTCTGAAATGAAAGTAAGTTTCTATTTTCTTTTAATTTATTCATTTACAAACCGGACGGTTTGTTTACGTACACCTATTTGAAGGATATTGATTGGGACAATAAATTTTACACATTGCCCAACTGCACAAATAATTATTGGTGTTTGTGGATTGAAACCCCACACGGGTGTTGGTATGAGATTTGGCGTACAATAATCCCAATTATTAAATAGTATGTCGATCGATTGGTCGACAGACTGTGTAAGCGATAATTATTTATATTTAATGCTTATGCAGTTGTGTGGTGCACTTTGGATGATGGTTAATTATTTATTGTTGCTATTATATACCTATGTTGTATGGAATCCATATAATTAACATTATATGGTAATTGATTGGGCCTCATTCCAATTGGGAAAATAAAGAATATTATAAAATAAAGATTCATGTGTTGAATAGAATAAATAGTCATGTGATGACGATGCTCATGTGTTGAGAATATTCATGTGTTGAAACTTATCATGTGTTGAACGAAATATTTTAACAATAAAATTTACATCTTTATCATATTTAAGATTAGAAACTAACTGGAAACTAGATAAGATGAGTGGTTTCCTGGGTATTGATCTGATGTTGGTTTCGGCCTTCGGGGTTAATACTTAGGGAATCTTTCTCTTACTAATTTACGGTTGGAGTCTGATTAAGAATTAAATGATAGAAATCATAATTTTATAAAATATATTAAATAACAAAAATAGTCATGTGTTGACAGTACTCATGTGTTGAGAATATTCATGCGTTGAAAGAAATATAGATTCATGTGTTGAATAGAATAAATATTCATTTGTTGAATAGAATAACGAAGTTATTGAAAAATATAAAGCCGTGTTGATTAGAGATACGCTATTTTGACGTGAACGATATTTATATCGATTATATTCGTTTTTATAATGATTATAGAAAAGAAAGTGATTTCAAAAATCGAATATTTTGAAAATGGAATTCGAATTGAATTGAATAGAAATGAAATTTGAATTAAACTGATATAGAATTTAATTTTTAATTAAATTTAGATATAATTGCAAATTCGAATTAAATTGAAATCGAATTGAAATCAAATAGAAATGAATGTAAAACAAATTTATAAGGAAAAATTCAATTTTGATTTGAATTTGAAATGAAAGTTGAAATCAATTCAAAAAAGAATTTAAAATGATTTATAAAATACATTTTAAAAAGTAAATCTACGAAATATATATAATATATATAATGGCCTTAATAGAACGCGCCGCGCCACGGTAGTTCGCGAATTTCGACCATTGACTTCAAATTGACGTTACGGGAGATCCGACCGTCGGATTCTCCTGAAACCAGAACCGTTGGGTTCATATCGAAAAGTGATTTCCAACGAATGTTATAAATCTTAAATCTAATGGTTGGATTTGGAATCATGTCCAAATCAAATTTGGAAAAGGTCGTTGTAAGTGCAGTTCGATGGCCGTTGATGGAAATCGACTGTACGAACCTTGATAAAATTATTAAAAATATTAATAATATGTGTAAAATCATAATATATGAATTAGAAAGAGCTGGGATGAAAAATTCCACATTTGTAAAGATAAAAATAGATTTTTATCGAAATGAACTACTTTTGAACTAGAATTAAAACCAATTTATTTTGAAATAAATAAATTGAATTTGAAAGTGGTTTTAAAAATAATCGGAATTTCCAATATACGAATTGGAATGGATTTGAATCGAAATTACCTTCGGAATATTTCGATGTTGGATTTCGTGATTATACAGATATGGTTGTGGAAATTTGAAAGATATTTATATCGTTATTTCCAATACAATATTTGTTGGTCGTAGAATTTAATATTGAATATAAGCCGATATAATTTCTATTCAGAGCCTTGTATTTAATATCAAATGTGATTTGGGTTCGTTGTGAGTGGTGTCATCATTAACACCGTTCTTGAGCCCAGTTGAGAAAGGATAAAATCTTTCTATTTAGATTTAATGAAGTGCACTAATTAAATAATATTTAATTGGAATTGAATTTGAAAGTGATTTTGAGTTTATCGTGAATCGTGTTTTAGGTGACATTGGTTCTTTAACCCAGTTAAAGACAGGATATTGATTTTTGAGGAGATTAAAACTAAGTGGAGTTTTAATGAATCTATAATTAGATTGAAATGTGAATTGATGATTTAAATTATCAAATTTGGAAAGTGATCGAGAATGGAGTATCACCAGTTTTGCTCCAAGCGATAGTTAAATCTTTAACTAGATTTGAACGTGAAATGGTAATTAATTTTACCGATAACATTGTGGTGTTAGATACGGAGTATTACCAGTTTTGCTTCATGGGATGGATAGGTTGGGATTGGGAAATAAAATAAACAATTACTTCGGTGTGGTTCGCTAATCTCGACGAGTTTGAAATGATATTCAAAGTAAGATTAAAGAATAAATTTCAAAGAATTTATCTTCGATAAAATTAATGGGAACCTTTCCCTAAGAATGTGAAATTTAGCAACTAACTGAAGATTAGTTGAGATGAATGGTTTCCTGGGTATTAATCTAATGTTGGTTTCGGCCTTCGAGGTTAACATTTGGGGAATTGTTCTCTTGCTAATTTACGGTTAGTGACTGATGAATTGGAATGAGGCGTATGTTGTGTTTGTGTAGCATTTGTTTATTATATACGCGGGTTATTCAGAAATGAAATGACATCGTTATCTTTAACGATTATTTTCAATCAAGGCAACTTACCTTTTTTATTAACGTTTATAACAATATAAACGTATTAAATTAAATTGGATGCTTGAATGGTTGTTATCAGTTGACCATTATCAGTTAAATTTACTGTTTATCATCATCATATGAACTGTTGAACCCATATGATTGGATTATTGATTGTTAAACCCAAATTCAACATTTTTTGGTTATTAACCAATGGGTGATATTGGTTAAGGAATTTACAGCAGAAGGCCAAAATACAAACTGTTTTATAGAGATTGATTTACCGTCAGGTGAATCGATAGAAATGAAGATATGAAATTTGTTTATAACTGAATATAGTTTTTTTTTAAATATACTATTTTAATTTGGTTTATAAAAAGGAAATAAACCAACCAACCATAAAAACATTGATTACGTTAACCATCAATTACCATTTTTGGTACCAAAATCTATCCGTGTGCGAAGCCCGTGCTTCATATCAATTATTAAATGATCTTATAAAGATGACTCTTACATCTACAAGACTGATTAGCGAGTCGACGAATATTAATGTGATGTTTAATAACTGAGGTTAATTTTTTTTAAAAAGTAATTTAAAATGAAATTATATTGTTTGATTACTATTTATTTAATAATAATCAAATGGAATTATTTAAATTAATTTAATTTGAAACTGAATTTAAATGGAAAGACGAACCGAGATTTGATTAATGAGATAATCCTATGTAGAGTTGACTAATTCAACTGTGTTACTCGAAATTGGATTATGTAATTAGTTATTAATTTAATGAAAATAGTTAATGGATAATTAAAGTATTTTTAAATGTTGATATTTGATAAATGATGATCAAAGTGGTATCTTGGGATTTAAAATGTATAAATGAAGGGTTATGAAGTTTAAGCCATTGTTTATAGTAAAGTGATGTTTTAAGCAAGTTTATATAAATAATAATATAAGTTAAGTTTAATTCAAAATTTAAGTTAAATCCTTATTGAGGTTCATTTTATAAAATCCACGTTGGACAGAGTGATAAAACCCAAGATTTATTGAATGTATTACTGGAACGAGTTATTATAAATGTAATAAAAAACCAGGATATGAAATTAAGAATTTAAAACCTATCTGGAGATTAGTTGAGATAAATGATTTTATGACTATTGATCTGATGTCGGTTTCGGCCTTTGGGATTGATATTTAGGGAATTATTTTCTTACTGACTTACGGTTAGGAACTAATGAAAGTTTAAAATGGAATTCGAAGTAGAAATTCAAATTTGAAATAAAGCAGTGAGGCTAGTTAAGTTATAGAGATACGAACTGGATTTGTTATATTAAATAAGAGATGATGTTTTATCAAGAGGCAACTAAAATGGGATTCCGTTTTGATATTGGGAATGAATATCGGTTTGGAAATTACAACTGATATTTATCTAAAGATAGGAACGTTGTTTATCAAGGTCTGAAAGGTAATTAAAATACCCCAACTTGAACGATTTCAGGATTATCGAAAGATGATATTAGTTGTAATGATGAAGATGTTAGAAATGAATTATTCTGAGAAATAATGACACAACATTATTTGAAGAACTTTCGAATATAGGTAATGGAATTTTGAAATAAAAGGAAAAAAAGGCATGAGAATATGAAATGATATTTCCGTGGTAAATAGATAAATGAAAGTAGATTTGTGAAAATTGTAATGATAGTTTCCAAAGGTAAAGGAATGATATTTAGAATGATTTATCCTAAAGGATAGAGTAACGATAATGGTATTCAAATAACGAAACAAAGGAGATATCGTAACGATCGTTTTAAAATGATAAGTTGAATCAGTTTCTCTGTTATAAATAATAAGTAATGTAATAGCAAATGTTTTGAAATGGAAGTTAACAGGAAATTTTGATATGGTTTTAAGATATTTTTTCCAAGTATATTAATAAAATGATTTGAGGATATTAATGTATTAAAACTGATATATTACTTTTAAATGGTCAAGTAATGCTGTATAATTAACCAATTGATCTTTTTTATTTTTATGGTTGTTTATTTTGATAGTTAAATAACCGACTATCAAAATTGGCCCAACGTTATTGGTACGGAAAGACCGGATCAAACTTATATTCGAAAACCGTTCCGACCATGTGGGAGATGGTGATCGAGAAGGAGCAATTAAAGACCGTAAATCTTCATGAATGGAAGGACTATTGTTGGATTTCTCTAGCTGATCCCTAGAGATATTTTGACAATGATTCTGTCAGGATTGAAATCTACAGATTGCAAGGATTACTCGCTACTGATCCATGGGGTGATTCCTATATTGGATGCAGTTGGAGGATGCCTTCGGTTCATCCTATTCCTGAATGACTTGTATGGACGATGTGAAGGGTGGCCAGATGTTCCAAAAGTCGATTACAACCTCAAGCCTCATCAACCAGGAAATGACAAAAATCGGGCAGGCAGCATGGCTATATGGGTCGCTCCCATTAGGATGTGTAATCACCTATCTAGAGAAAATCCATTTACTTCTTGATTCTGTTTCGATGCTGACCCTTTTCGGGAAACGGTTGGTCGCACCCAACCATTGGTATATACATTCGATACACTCAAGCGAAATGAGTGGTCGGTCATGTATGGGCCGGGTTGTAAGACATTCTCGTTGAACCCAGTATATTCGCCCCTAGGGATACACTATCAGCATGTGGTTCCATACCTTGTCATAGTCGGAATCCAATCTCCAATAAGCGCCCCGATACTATATATCTGGAGCGTGAGATGCAAGCGTTCTGCTAGATTCTATTTATTTGTATTTAGACACTATTATAATATCAGAATAAGATATCAATTTCAAAAATGTTATGGGTTATCGTAAGGTAAAAACCGTTCGTATTTATGTGTGGATTTGGTCTTATGATTATCCTTTTCTTTCAAAAGATTTTGAACTTTAAAACCAAGTTGGATGATTCCCCTTAAACCTAGCGAATTTTTCTCACTCTGGTCCACCAGACTGACCCGGTGTTTGTAATGCTCGGGTTATACCGGGTTGTACAGGTCCAGGTTATTGGATACTATTAAGTTCAGAAGACGTGCTGGAGAAGTTCAGACGTATAAATATTTTTCCGCTGTGTGTTGTATATGAGGACAGATAATTATAACTGTCCAGATGTGTTGATGTACTCTGAAGATTGTAAAATTTTATTTCAAAGCTCTCTATAAAGTTTATTTATATATTATATTTTGTTCCGCTGCGATATGAAACTTTGTGTTGTGTTGGTTTTTCTTCTTCTTCTTCTATTCTAACTTTCTATCTTTCATATCTCACACCCTAATTTCTTTCTAATAACGTTCAGGTGTTTTCGATGCTTGAATGTTCGACATAGTGTTTTTGTGTCGATTTTCGGGATCGAAAATTCCTGTTCATTACACAGGGGGTCGACCTCCCCCTATTTCCAGATCCGCGGGCTGGTTCGTTTTTCTGCATTTGGACGCCCGTTCTGACCAGATTCGTTGATCCCTATGCTATTTAAACACCCCCAAACCCCATTTTCTCTCCACACCAAACCATTGTAACGCTATGCCGCCTCCATTCTAATTAAAATAAATCAATGGCGTCTTTACTCTGCTGAAGCCTAAGCTAGAACTAGTGCTTCTTCTTCTTCCAATCTGAATAGGATTAAAAGAGAACAACTACAACCTTTTTCTTTTAGAATCCGACCAAGGCGAGTACAGTTATTTTCAGATATGAAATATAATTATGATCTTGACATGGCTATAAATCTGAATTTGAGATTAGACATATTCTTGTTTATCAGATCTAATTTTCTATGTAGATCTATCTTATTAATATTATAGTAACTATTCTGTATCTCTTCCTTCCTTCTGTTCTATAGCCAGGCTACCACGAGCCTGGGCCAAATCTCATAAGAGATTGACATACGAACGCTAAATTTGGGAAAAATAGTGAATGAAGCATAATTAGACATGACTGATTTGTGGTTGATTTGAGAAAAGAACATATGTTGTAATTTAAGATCTAGATCTAGGCATACTATATATATATATATATATGTATATATATATATGATTGTCTGTGATTTGGAAGAAGGAGAATTATTGTGTATATTACTTAGGCACAAAGATCTATATTATAATGGGATAACTATATGCCTAAATGGGGATTTTGGATATTAGGCATACGCTGAAATCAAAGGCTATAACTGGGCATAGTTCGTATTGTATATCATGATTTGGGTTTGTAAAGAATTTTCTGTACTGTGTAAATTTAACTAAAATTTGGGGCATATGTTATATTGTGAATTATGACCATAATTTGGGAATGTAAAATTAGGCTTAATTTTATGATTAAATCTGTTAAATTGCCTAATCTGCTAAATCTATTGAAACTGAATATGGTAAATTTGGGTTATGAAAATCTGTAGGCTCGATCTAAGATTGAGCAAAACAAGTTCATAGAACTTTGAATAATCTTTTGTAACTTGTAAAGAAGTTTAATTTGTTGAATTGGAATAATTAGTCTGATATTGGCATAATCTGTAAACGAATACTTTAGCTAAAAATAAGAATGCTGAGACATGAGGTTAGACTCTATTTACGGTAGAAGCCTGCCAAGGCCCAACCGGCTTAACCAGCAACCGCAAACTGTCAGTCTAATGTGAGAGGTCGTAGGCATAACTAAAAGATGCTTACACACGAGGTTAGGTCTGGCTTATGGCAGAAGTCTACCCGGAACTGCACGGCACATCCATCGACCACAAGCTACCGACCTAATGTGAGAGGTCTGTGCATTAGTAATTAATTAATGCAAGTCTAAGATAAATATGATGCCTAAAACGTGTTGGGTGGATAAAGTTAAATCAACTTGGCAGATGAATCTAATAACCCGTTTCGTAAATCTGTAGGCCCAATACAAGGTTAGGTGAAACAATCTGTAAGTCTGTTAATCTGCATATATGATCCGTTAGTCTGAAAACTTGTTAACCTGTATGTCTGGTCTGAGAACTAGTTAATCTGAACTTTGTACATCTAAAATCTGTAAGCAAGTTAATCTGAAATCTGTTAGTCTGGGGACACAAGGTTAGGAGGGGTAATTACTTGTGTCATTTGCTGCGTGAGACCCATA
Source organism: Allium sativum (assembly GCA_030737875.1). Classification (NCBI taxonomy): domain Eukaryota; kingdom Viridiplantae; phylum Streptophyta; class Magnoliopsida; order Asparagales; family Amaryllidaceae; genus Allium; species Allium sativum. The sequence continues at coordinate 717,043,186 of CM060919.1, forward strand.
TTAGTCAGTAACCTATTTCTGGTATTAAAACTATGACCCATACTAGGAGGGGTCCGGGCACGCTTACTGGACTAATTGTAAGAGGTTCACTCTGATAATTGCGAGGGGTGTTGATGGCACATTCCAACCGGGTCATGTGCATGCATGGATCTGGTCTGCTCTGAGGATGTAAGACACCGTGACATCTGTAAATAGGTCTGTGTCTATAGGTTGTCACTTTAGGGAATGATACACCCTTCTGTGGGGCCGGCACAGGGTATTTATGTATTAGGGAGCCGTTCGCTTGGGGTAGAATTTAGGGAACACATAGTTCTGCCTGTTTCTATTGGTATACCTTCTGTCTCTGTTGGGGTGGTAAAGATCCATTGGTTGGAGGTGTAAAGGCCCATTATTAGCATTCTGTTTTTGTACCTTCTATCTCTGTTGGGGTGGTAAAGGCCCATTAGTTGGGGTGGTAAAGGCCCATTATTAGCATTTTGTTTCTGTACCTTCTGTCTCAGTTGGGGTGGTAAAGGCCCATTACTAGCATTCTGTTTATGTAGAGATTATTATGTTTCCGTTTCTGTTTCAGTTTATACATTAGGGTAACACCTAATCCTGTTATACTAAGTATTAGTGCAGAGAAGTAAGATATAAGAAGCATATCTTAGTCTATATCATTCTGTTTCTTCTGTTTAACTTAAGAATACTTGTTACTCATGTTGTTGTAATCTCTCATCCAGCTTTATTTACATGTCATGATACTACTATCTGTTTATATGCTGAAAGTTACTGGACTCGCCAAACTTTATGTCTGACCTCGTTTGTTTTCGCCTCCTTTTCTTTTCATTTCCCCCCAGGTGCTCAGGGTGGAAATATAAGAGCTTGATTCATATTCTCTCTGCTTGAAGTGCTTGAAGTATTGCTTGGCTTAGACTCTACCTTCTTATGGCAATTTATGTTGGGGATTATGGTTTTAAAATTATGCATTCTGAAGGATTTTGGTATAAGACTGATACTTGTGTACTTGGGTTTTGGTATTGTGATTTTGAAGGATGTAACCAAACTTATTTCTGTTTCTGCTGTAATAAAGTTATATTTCAAGTACTACTTTACGTATTGTCTTGTAATATTCTGTTCTGTTTACTTATAATGTTTCATGGAAGTTAATGCATTCCCTTTGTGAATGACATTAACGGACGTGGGGTGTATCATTACTAGAGATAAATTTCTACTTCATTGCACTAGCTAACTCCAAGTTATTCTCCTTGCAAGAGGTTGAACTCAATCTTGCACCAAAACATATGACTCCATTTCAAGGAATGATATTCCTCATAGACACTTAAGTCCCTATACATCTTGGCATAGTAGACTCTCTCACTTGAGTACCAGAACTAATTTAGAAAATTACGGCATTATATATAATGACTTGCACCACAATTGAGAAATACTCTATGGATCAAGGCAAGTGGTCTTCGATCCTACCTGATTCCTGACTTTAAGGATGGAGTCAATAACAATATTTCTCATATGTTGGGTCATCCTAAATTAATGGTAAGAGCAATCACTTGCTCAAAATGGAAAACCACACCAATGACACTTGTGTGTAAAAGATATTTACTATATATACTTTACTATATGGCTTCAAAAATAAAAACATAGATTAAATATGTACACTCTCATATATATATATACACACACACACACACTCTCTTGATATCTGTACCTAAGTTAACAACACAACTTAAGCTCTAGTACCAAATGCGACGACCGCCTCACCATAGGTGCTCATATAACTTAATAGCGTGTTGTACAAGCACTTGGTCGATGCAGAATGGTTATCAAGGGAAATGAGTACAAGAAAAAAGTAAACAGAAGGGGAGATAAGAGAAGAGAAAAGAGAAGAGAAAGGAACACAAAATGCAATATCGTATATCTTATTATGCATCAGATAAAATATAATACTAATGGGAGATATAAAAAAGACGAGATAGTAATAACTATGCAAACTATAGAGTTAGAGATGGAGGCTCATATACTTATACAGAATAATAATAAAGTTTATAAAAATGATAAATAAGCTTAACTTATAAACTTCCACTAATGGTAAGTCAACACTGTCAAGGAACTTTAGCGTCATACAGCAAAATAATAATAATAATAATAATAATAATAATAATAATAACACAAGTATAAATATAAGAGGGAGTTACCTCTTGTGTGATAACCCCAAACTTCCACGAAGTGAAAGTAAGAGATGATCATTTGGAATACAATAATACATATCACAGATACAAAATAGCATGGGAAATTCATAGAGTAACAACATCATAGCAGCGGAAATATAATGTCGTTCATCACAGAAAATCCACAGTCACAGACTTCTACATTATTACATTAAATTCGCAGAAAAGAAATAAGTTCCAACTCCAACTTAAACAACGTGGAATAAAACAAGTTTCATGTCTGAAATAAAAGGAAAGAGAAAAATGTAAGAGCATCAAATGATAAGTCTTCAAACTCCTAGTCATCACCTCCCCACAAGCAAATCCAAGAGAAATAATAAGCAGCTCCAAGGAAAGGCTCCCAGCGAAAGATAACCTGTTTACTTGGCTGCCCGTGTAGAGAAGAGGGCACCCGAGTTTGCAAAAAGGTGAAACAAACTACAGGTCAGTCGTGGGACTGGTGTGAGAATTCTTGACTAACATACTAATAATAATATGGAAAATCCAAAGACCATGCCGCTAATGCGGAACGGATTTATTTCAAAGGATTGTCGTGCATAATTTTAAAAGTGTCAGAACAAGCAGATAAATAAATCGTGCAACAACGCAATGCTTTTTAGAAAAATGGAATCACCATAAGACTCAAGTCCCATCACACAATGCAACACACACCAGAGGATAAAGTTTTGCCTTATGGTAATTAAACATGCTAAATACGACAAATACTGGTTTAATATTATTATTAGTATATATAACAAAACATTTCAAAATAAATGTATCAATCCTAGGAAGCATAGGTACCATATGCTATGCCTCCGTACTAGTAATACAATCAAATCCGTACGGTCGTATTTGGAATTTGGATTTCCATCTGAGTCCAGGCTAGGGAGGAGCTCCAACCGATTCGAGACACTCTAGCTAATGTCTTAGGATTCCCCGCAGTGAACCCTTGGATCCTGCAGGGCCGGTCCACACATACAGCTTCGTGGATTGACAATTCCTGAACACACGTTTCCCGATCCTATAGGACCTATCCGAGGCGCCTCATTCCATCATCCACATAAGTAAAATGTCAGGGTTGGTAGGTCACTGACACCACTCTAGCTAGAAAGAAACGTGCTGCTCTCCCTGCGTTCCCTTCTCCCGTTTTAGACTCCGCCGGTGTGTGAGGCTCACGAAGTCACGTTGTACATAAAACTATGCCTAAACAGACTATGCTTTGATCGTCCCACAAGGCCTGCTTTTCAACAAAACCTTGATCATATGCACCTTAGAGTGCCACATCATCACCCCATACCATACTACCAACCCTTTGCCGAAATATATGAACGGGTGTTAAGCAAGAGAATAAATTCCCCGCCACCAAACATCCATACCTTCGACAAAAGATCAATAACGTGATATTTGATAGAGTATGATGTCAGACACACAATCCATTTAATAGCTTATGCTCTGGGTCTGAGCGAAAGCCTAACTCGTTCAATCAACATGTTCGTTCGGGCAATGATCATGACCTTGAATTGGGAGCAAATCAATTCAAAGCCTCAATCGCTGTCCTCCTGAGGGGAAGATTGACGGTCTTCATTCGTCATCTTCTACTTCAAACCTTAACGTCATTTGATTATTCGGAATGAGATTAACTCAGCCTTTCCAAATAATCTTCGTATATAGATATATATATATATATATAGTGAAAATTCTTCCTTATCGTTATTTTTAATTTATGACGATTTCTTCCTATCTTTATTTAATTAAGAATAATTTAATCCTTAACTAATGAAGATTCAGGTCAATGTCGATTCTGGCACTGTTTTCAATCAATTTTGATTTTTACACATCTCGAAATCTAACCGTTGAATTTTGACGTAGTATATATCGTTGGAAAGATTTTTCCAAGTCGGTCCTCACGGTTTCAGTTTCAAGAGAATACGACGGTCGTATCTTCTTGTATAGTCGTTTAAAGATATGATTTTAAAACGCAAACTACCGCGTTCGATTCATTTAATTTTAATTATATATATATATATATATATATATATAAATATATGAACATAAACCGTTTAATTCTTAATTCTTATGTATCTTTTCCATTCTTTATCCTTTCATTCCTTCATTTACAGGAAAATGTAAATCATAAACGGATGATGAATTCTTCCCTTTTATTTCTTTTGTTTCTTTAATTTACAATAAAATGTAAATTATAATCCATCGTCTCATTTCGTTCTTTTAATCTTACATTTACATTGGAATGTAATTTATAATTCACCGTTCTTAATTAAATATAAAAATATAAATTTTATTTACAATGTAAGTCCTACTTCTTATTTACATTATAAAAATGTAATCTTTAATTACAATGTAACTTCTACTACTTGTTTAAATTATAAAAAAAAATTACAATGTAAATTCACACATTCATTTCATAGCATAAAATGAAATTTCATTCATGCGGGTTAAATTCATTCATCAATTACATAATAAAGTGTAATTTACTTCATGCGGACTAATTTCATTCATAAATTACATAATAAAATGTAATTTATTTAATATGATGTAAATTCATTCATAAATTACATATAAAACGTAATTTATTTCATAAAATGTAAATTCATTCATAAATTACATATAAAAACGTAATTTATTTCATGCAATGAAAATTCATTCATAATTAACATATAAAAATGTTATTAATTTCATGCGATGAAAATTCCTTCTGATTACATTATAAAATAATGTAACTAATCCTGCGATCAATTTTCTTTTTATTAACATCATAAATAATGTCAATCATCCCACGGTGTCATTCTTTTATATTAACATCATAAATATGTTAATTCCTACGGTATAAATTCTTTAATATTAACATTAAAAATAATGTTAATTCCTACGGTATAAATCCTTTTATATTAACATCATAAGTATGTTAATTTTACAAAGTGTAAATCCCCTTTTTTATTTACATTATAAAATAATGTAAAATTATCCTACGTTGTAATTGCTATTCAATTTATATTAAAAATAATGTAAAATATACTTACGGTGAAATTCATATATATTTACATAAAAAAAATGTAAATTCCACATACGGTGAAATTCATACATATTTACATTAAGAAAAATGTAAATTTTCATTCTTGTCACATTTTTATTAAATTTGCATTAAATAAAATGTACTCTTCCATTCTCTAATTACAATAAAAAAAATCCATTTTTCTTTTCAATGTAAAATTTACTCTTTAATTACACTGTAAAGTCCATTCTTTATATTACATTAAAAATAATGTAAATCTTCCTACGGTTAAATTCCTTTTTAATATTAAAAATGTTAATGACAACCTATGGGGTTATATTAACATTAAAAATATTAATGACATCCTACGGTTGAATTATTATAATATTAACATTAGAAATGTTAATGACAATCCTACGGTTGAATTTTTATAATATTAACATTAAAAATGTTAATTTATACATGCGGTGAAATTACTTATTGTGACACTAAGAATAATGTTAATTTTTCATGCATTGTAAATTAATTATTATTAATATCAAAAAAATAATGTTAATTTCTCATACGATGTAAATTTCTTATTTTAATTTTACATAATAAAATGTAAATTCCACCACAAGTCGCATTCTTATTTTATTAGCATCAAATAAAATGTAAATTTTCATCACATAACATTCAACAACATCCAAACATACAACAAGTCCAAATCCAACAACTAGCATCAAGGTAATTACGAGGTGATGTTATAACTTGGCATATGTAAAATCAACAAGGCATGATTAAACACATAATTAATTTTAATTAATTATTAATTCAGATTTAAACCTCAAAATTTCAGATCTAATCTCATGCAATTCAAATTCAACATCATACGGGGTGAACAGTTCAAATCCATGTTCTAAACATCACGTCTTATTAGATCTACTTATTAATAATCATAGAAATAATGATTAAATAAATCAAATTAAATTTTAAAAAATAAATTCTCACTTTTATTTTATAACAAAAAAAAGTTTCAGATCTAAATAACAGAAAATGAATCTATAGGGGAGGAGCATATTTTAAATCTAAACTAGAATGGTTTGAATTGGAATGCATGTAGATAATCCAAATGTGATTTCAGATCTAAATAAATCAATGACTAAATGGATAGCCATATAACACCTCAAAAACAATCAATAATCAATCGCAACATCACATACCAGAACAATAACATACACAACATGATTTATAAGCAAACAAAATGACTAGATTAAAATTAATTAAATCAGAATACTCACCTTGGTATAAAGATCAGATTCAGAATACAAATCTAGTCAAATTTTTGTACAACAAAGTCTAAGATGTTGGGTGATGTCACGTTGTCCCAATTTGGTCAGTTTCGAGAGCTACAGTGCACGGTTTGATGTAAAACTTTTCTAGAATCGAAGAGGATGGGAAGATCTTTAAAAAGTTTAACTATGGGCTTGTCTAATTCTTCCTAGATTAAGGGAAAAAGAAGAGAGAAGGGGAGGGAGAAAAATGGTGAAGAAAGATTTGAGCAAAGGGGAATTAAGAGGAAGTATATTTAAGAAATGAAAGTATATGAATAAAATAGGACGTGTGAAAATAAAAATAAGAGAAAGAAATTAATGTAATAAATGAATGAAATAAATGCGTGCTTAAAGGACAAATAGAGTAGAGAGAAACGTGGTACTGAATTTGAGGAACGTAGAGAAAAATAAAGGGAAAGAAATCGATACAATGAAGGGAAGGAATAAATGCTGCATTAAAAACACAACGAAGAGAGAAGGGCATTGGAAACTTTTGTACTATTCATATTTCAAAATAAATTAATGACGCTTTTACAAATTCTTAAATGCTACATTTATCAAACATTAAATTCCCAACTTACAAAAATCGAATTTAACCAGTTGCTTTTTCTTTTGGACGAATTATGTTCAAATAGGTCCTTAAATGCTTTACATATCACTTTCCTACCGAGCAGGACACACTAACTCTTTGTTTTGTATATTTATGGTTTCATTTGTTCATTATATATATTTTTCATCTGTATGAAATATTAATTTCAAGTGTCACAGCAATATGCTTCATGCGTAGAGGTTTATACATTGTCATCCTTTGTTTCGTACATATACCATGAAACGCTCAGCATTAAAGAAAGAAAAAAAAGTATAAATGCAATAACTTCCTTTTATACGTTATTTAATGCATGCATAAATTTCTATTTTTAAAATTAACATGAATGTATTGTCTAATTACATTCGTTGACAAATTTGTATGTTTCTCAAATTTACATGCACATATTCTCTAAATTAATGTCAATGACATATTCTCAATTGAATATATTTTCCTAATTAATGCATATTTTAGCATACTTATAATCAATGTCAAATGTCATGTTTACTAAATTAATGACATGTTCACAAATCAATGACATGTTCACAAATCAATATAAATTAACATATTTTCTAATCAATGCATATATTAATATATTTAAAATCAGTGTCAAAATAATATCAAATCAACTGGTCCCATAGAATAAAAACTTTAGGCATATAACTTAATACCCATTTTAATGTTAAGCCTAATTGTTTCATGTCAAAGTCTTGCTCATATTTATAAATAAACTATTCAGTTTTATTATGGTTCTCAGCCCACTTTATTAATGCAATATAGGCTACAGTCAAATTTTCTGTTATATTCATACCTACAAATAAATTATGTTCATTCATTATGAACTCCCAATTATAATTCTCTCAAGGTTCAAAATCAATTATTGAAATTTCCGCGTCATTTCAAGTTCAGAATATAATTATTATTATTATAAACTTAAAATTTTCAACCATTCTTATTTAAAATAAATTATTTAAAAATAAAATTTTTAATTTCTGACTCAATTTCTTAACACAATTGATTAAAATAAAATTTAAAATTAGCCCCAAATTTCCGGGTTGTTACAATCTCCCCCACTTAAGAACTTTTCGTCCTCGAAAAGGAACGTAACTAAAATCAGTTTTATTATTAAAAAAAATTCTTAAATTTCAAGATTTTGGTTAACCCATTAAATTCTAGAAGAATTTTGCCATGACCTCCTTTGAACGGAGAGCATCAAAAAATGAAATTGACCTCAGAGAGTCTCATCAATCCAAAAAGAAAAAGAAGAAAGAGGATAGGAGGGAGAGAAAGCCAAGCAACGGCACATAAAATCAAAACTCAAAGGAATAAAAAGCAACATGGAAATTGTAGCTTATTCTAGGCGTACCATTAGAAACATCAGGCTTTCCTCCTCCTTCAGTAGAAGCTGGCACTGAAGAAGTTGGTCCTTTCACTCCTTCGTAAACATGTGTCCCTTGAGCATCTTCAATTCCCTTAGCCTTCTTCGAACGTACGATCAAGGGAAGAGTCAAAACAACGGTAATGGTGATTCTAAGAGATAGAAAAGATCGAAGGATGAATGAAAAGATGATGATAAAGTGACTGGCTATTATGTATCTCGTGAAATGTTCACCATAGAATATTGTGATTCTATGTAAACGAATTATCATAAATATGTTATATTCCAAAGCTAAGTTTAACCAAAGCTCTGATACCAACTGTGATAACCCCAAACTTCCACGAAGTGAAAGTAAAAGATGATCATTTGGAATACAACATAAATACAATAATACATATCACAGATACAAAATAGCATGGGAAATTCATAGAGTAACAACATCATAGCAGCGGAAATATAATGTCGTCCATCACAGAAAATCCACAGTCACAGACTTCTACATTATTACATCAAATTCGCAGAAAAGAAATAAGTTCCAACTCCAACTTAAACAACATGGAATAAAACGAGTTTCATGTCTGAAATAAAAGGAAAGAGAAAAATGTAAGAGCAGCGAATGGTAAGTCTTCAAACTCCTAGTCATCACCTCCCCACAAGCAAATCCAAGAGAAATAATAAGCAGCTCCAAGGAAAGGCTTCCAGCGAAAGATAACCTGTTTACTTGGCTGCCCGTGTAGAGAAGAGGGCACCCGAGTTTGCAAAAAGGTGAAACAAACTACAGGTCAGTCGTGGGACTGGTGTGAGAATTCTTAACTAACATACTAATAATAATATGGCAAATCCAAAGACCATGCCGCTAATGCGGAACGGATTTATTTCAATGGATTGCCGTGCATAATTTTAAAAGTGTCAGAACAAGCAGATAAATAAATCATGCAACAACGCAATGCTTTTTAGAAAAATGGAATCACCATAAGACTCAAGTCCCATCACACAATGCAACGCACACCATAGGATAGAGTTTTCCCTTATGGTGATTAAACATGCTAAATACGACAAATACGGGTTTAATATTATTATTAGTATATATAACAAAACATTTCAAAATGAATGTATCAATCCTAGGAAGCATAGGTACCATATGTTATGCCTCCGTACTAGTAATACAATCAAATCCATAGGGTCGTATTTGGAATTTGGATTTCCATCTGAGTCCAGGCTAGGGAGGAGCTCCTACCGATTCGAGACACTCTAGCTAATGTCTCAGGATTCCCCGCAGTGAACCCTTGGATCCTGCAGGGCCGGTCCACACATACAGCTTCGTGGATTGGCAATTCCTGAACACATGTTTCCCGATCCTATAGGACCTATGCGAGGCGCCTCATTCCATCATCCACATAAGTAAAATGTCAGGGCTGGTAGGTCACTGACACCACTCTAGCTAGAAAGAAACGTGCTGCTCTCCCTGCGTTCCCTTCTCCCGTTTTAGACTCCGCCGGTGTGTGAGGCTCGCGAAGTCACGTTGTACACAAAGCTATGCCTAAACAGACTATGCTTTGATCGTCCCACAAGGCCTGCTTTTCAACAAAACCTTGATCATATGCACCTTAGCGTGCCACATCATCACCCCATACCATACTACCAACCTTTTGCCGAAATATATGAACGGTGTTAAGCAAGAGAATAAATTCTCCGCCACCAAACATCCATACCTTCGACAAAAGATCAATAACGTGATATTTGATAGAGTATGATGTCAGACACACAATCCATTTAATAGCTTATGCTCTGGGTCTGAGCGAAAGCCTAACCCGTTCAATCAACATGTTCGTTCGGGCAATGACCATGACCTTGAATTGGGAGCAAATCAATTCAAAGCCTCAATTGCTGTCCTCCTGAGGGGAAGATTGACGGTCTTCATTCGTCATCTTCTACTTCAAACCCTAACGTCGTTTGATTATTCGGAATGAGATTAACTCGGCCTTTCCAAATAATCTTCGTATATAGATATATATATAGTGAAAATTCTTCCTTATCGTTATTTTTAATTTATGACGATTTCTTCCTATCTTTATTTAATTAAGAATAATTTAATCCTTAATTAACGACGATTCGGGTCAATGTCGATTATGGCGCTGTTTTCAATCAATTTTGTTTTTTTACACATCTCGAAATCTAACCGTTGGATTTTGACGTAGTATATATCGTTGGAAAGATTTTTCCAAGGCGGTCCTCATGGTTTCAGTTTCAAGAGAATCCGACGGTCGGATCTTCTTGTATAGTCATTTAAAGATATGATTTTAATACGCGAATTACCGCGTTCGATTCGTTTAATTTTAATTATATATATATATATATATATATGAACATAAACCGTTTAATTCTTAATTCTTATGTATCTTTTCCATTCTTTATCCTTTCATTCCTTCATTTACAAGAAAATGTAAATCATAAATGGATGATGAATTCTTCCCTTTTATTTCTTTGGTTTCTTTAATTTACAATAAAATGTAAATTATAATCCATCGTCTCATTTCGTTCTTTTAATCTTACATTTACATTAGAATGTAATTTATAACTCACCGTTCTTAATTAAATATAAAAATATACATTGTATTTACAATGTAAGTCCTACTTCTTATTTACATTATAAAAATGTAATCTTTAATTACAATGTAACTTCTACTACTTGTTTAAATTATAAAAAAAAATTACAATGTAAATTCATATATTCATTTCATAGCATAAAATGAAATTTCATTCATGCGGGTTAAATTCATTCATCAATTACATAATAAAGTGTAATTTACTTCATGCGGACTAATTTCATTCATAAATTACATAATAAAATGTAATTTATTTAATATGATGTAAATTCATTCATAAATTACATATAAAAATGTAATTTATTTCATACAATGTAAATTCATTCATAAATTACATATAAAAACGTAATTTATTCCATGCAATGAAAATTCATTCATAATTAATATAAAAATGTTATTTATTTCATGTGATGAAAATTCCTTCAGATTACATTATAAAATAATGTAACTTATCCTATGATCAATTTTCTTTTTATTAACATCATAAATAATGTCAATCATCCCACGGTGTCATTCTTTTATATTAACATCATAAATATGCTAATTCCTACGGTATAAATTCTTTAATATTAACATTAAAAATAATGTTAATTCCTACGGTATAAATCCTTTTATATTAACATCATAAGTATGTTAATTTTACATAGTGTAAATCCCCTTTTTATTTACATTATAAAATAATGTAAAATTATCCTACGTTGTAATTATAATTCAATTTATATTAAAAATAATGTAAAATATACATACGGTGAAATTCATATATATTTACATAAAAAAAATGTAAATTCCACATACGGTGAAATTCATACATATTTACATTAAGAAAAATATAAATTTTCATTCTTGTCACATTTTTATTAAATTTGCATTAAATAAAATGTACTCTTCCATTCTCTAATTACAATAAAAAAAATCCATTTTTCTTTTCAATGTAAAATTTACTCTTTAATTACACTGTAAAGTCCATTCTTTATATTACATTAAAAATAATGTAAATCTTCCTACGGTTAAATTCCTTTTTAATATTAAAAATGTTAATGACTACCTATGAGGTTATATTAACATTAAAAATATTAATGACATCCTACGGTTGAATTATTATAATATTAACATTAGAAATGTTAATGACAATCCAACGGTTGAATTTTTATAATATTAACAATAAAAATGTTAATTTATACATGCGGTGAAATTACTTATTATGACACTAAGAATAATGTTAATTTTTCATGCATTGTAAATTACTTATTATTAATATCAAAAAAATAATGTTAATTTCTCATACGATGTAAATTCTTGTTTTAATTTTACATAATAAAATGTAAATTCCACCACAAGTCGCATTCTTATTTTATTAGCATCAAATAAAATGTAAATTTTCATCACATAACATAACAACAACATCAAAACATACAACAATTCCAAATCCAACAACTAGCATCAAGGTAATTACGAGGTGATGTTATAACTTGGCATATGTAAAATCAACACGGCATGATTAAACACATAATTAATTTTAATTAATTATTAATTCAGATTTAAACCTCAAAATTTCAGATCTAATCTCATGCAATTCAGATTCAACATCATACGGGGTGAACAGTTCAAATCCATGTTCTAAACATCACGTCTTATTAGATCTACTTATTAATAATCATAGAAATAATGATTAAATAAATCAAATTAAATTTAAAAAAATAAATTCTCACTTTTATTTTATAACAAAAAAAAGTTTCAGATCTAAATAACAGAAAATGAATCTAGAGGGGAGGAGCATATTTTGAATCTAAACTAGAATGGTTTGAATTGGAATGCATGTAGATAATCCAAATGTGATTTCAGATCTAAATAAATCAATGACTAAATGGATAGCCATATAACACCTCAAAATAAATCAATAATCAATCGCAACATCACATACCAGAACTAATAACATACACAACATGATTTATAAGCAAACAAAATGACTAGATTAAAATTAATTAAATAAGAATACTCACCTTGGTATAAAGATCAGATTCAGAATACAAATCTAGTCAGATTTGTGCACAACAAAGTCTAACATGTTGGGTGATGTCACGTTGTCCCAATTTGGTCAGTTTCAGGAGCTACAGTGCACGTTTGATGTAAAACTTGTCTAGAATCGAGGAGGATGGGAAGATCTTTAAAAAGTTTAACTATGGCCTTGTCTAATTCTTCCTAGATTAAGGGAAAAAGAAGAGAGAAGGGGAGGGAGAAAAACGGTGAAGAAAGATTTGAGCAAAGGGGAATTAAGAGGATGTTTATTTAAGAAATGAAAGTATATGAATAAAATAGGACGTGTGAAAATAAAAAGAAGAGAAAGAAATTAATGTAATAAACGAATGAAATAAATGCGTGCTTAAAGGACAAATGGAGTAGAGAGGAACGTGGTACTGAATTTGAGGAACGTAGAGAAAAATAAAGGGAAAGAAATTGATACAGTGAAGGGAAGGAATAAATGTTGCATTAAAAACACAACAAAGAGAGAAGGGCATTGGAAACTTTTGTACTATTCATATTTCAAAATAAATTAATGACGCTTTTACAAATTCTTAAATGCTACATTTATCAAACATTAAATTCCCAACTTACAAAAATCGAATTTAATTAGTTGGTTTTTCTTTTGGACGAATTATGTTCAAATAGGTCCTTAAATGCTTTACATATCACTTTCCTACCGAGCAGGACACACTAACTCTTTGTTTTGTATATTTATGGTTTCATTTGTTCATTATATATATTTTTCATGTGTATGAAATATTAATTTCTAGTGTCACAGCAGTATGCTTCATGCGCAGAGGTTTATACATTGTCATCCTTTGTTTCATACATATACCATGAAACGCTCAGCATTAAAGAAAGAAAAAAAAAGTATAAATGCAATAACTTCCTTTTACACGTTATTAAATGCATGCATAAATTTCTATTTTTAAAATTAACATGAACGTATTGTCTAATTACATTCGTTGACAAATTTGTATGTTTCTCAAATTTACATGCACATATTCTCTAAATTAATGTCAATGACATATTCTCAATTGAATATATTTTCCTAATTAATGCATATATTAGCATACTTATAATCAATGTCAAATATCATGTTTACTAAATTAATGACATGTTCACAAATCAATATAAATTAACATATTTTCTAATCAATGCATATATTAATATATTTAAAATTAATGTCAAAATAATATCAAATCAACTGGTCCCATAGAATAAAAACTTTAGGCATATAACTTAATACTCATTTTAATGTTAAGCCTAATTGTTTCATGTCAAAGTCTTGCTCATATTTATAAATAAACTATTCAGGTTTATTATGGTTCTCAGCCCACTTAATTAATGCAATATAGGCTACAGTCAAATTTTCTGTTATATTCATACCTACAAATAAATTATGTTCATTCATTATGAACTCCCAATTATAATTCTCTCAAGGTTCAAAATCAATTATTGAAATTTCCGCGTCATTTCAAGTTCAGAATATAATTATTATTATAAACTTAAAATTTTCAACCATTTTTATTTAAAATAAATTATTTAAAAATAGAATTTTTAATTTCTGACTCAATTTCTTAACACAATTAATTAAAATAAAATTTAAAATTAGCCCCAAATTTCCGGGTTGTTACATCTTGCTAATCCACCTGCGAAACTCCAGATAATACTCACGCCTATTGTCTGGTCAACTCGTTTAAGAGTACCTAAGATAATAATAAGCAATGCATAAAACCTTGACTCAGAAAATAGTTTGGTATGAGTATTAAACAATCTCAAAGTAATATAAAAATCATAATGATATAAGGAACAAAATGTATGAAGAATCATTCCTGACATGTTCCTTCATCCATAAAATCATCAAGCATAAATATATGTACTCCTTGCTAATAATTATCATGAGTGTACTATATGTCTAATTACTATGAGTGATAATGAATCAAACAAACATAACAACCATCATCCTCCTGGTGCATTGAATATAAAATAACAGACGATTTCTATGATATTCGAGTCCATGCCACTCAGATGGCCAGGAACTAAGTTATATCGACCTGTATAACTCAAGTTAAGGACTCGACTTGGCATTAGTGCATATCATAAATCTCCCGATTTGGAAATAAAGAGGACCCCACTTAGTCCAAATGGAAAGCACACCCAAGACCTCTTTCTTTTCGAGTAGCTACTAAAACCTTACATATTAACAATCCACTTAAGCACGTCATATTCAATAGATCCTATATTGGAATAAATCCTATGACACCCAACCGAATACTACTTAGCTAGGACTAAGCATAGACAACCGACTTATTGTCAAACTCAATCAAACCAAGTGCATATAATTAACTTGTAGTCAAGCTCAATTTGTTAGTGTAAGGATGTTTAGAAGATAACAACAATAGGTATAACAGGTATTACGGGTGCTAGTATAATATATATTTACATTTATTATTAATGAATATATGTACATTATATAATATAGGTGCAAGGATGTTATGATGATAACAACAACAGTTATGACAGGTATTACATGTTTTGGTATAAAACGTATTTACAATTATTATTAATGATTTTTTATGTAGTGTACAGTAAAGTCTTTATTACATGTGTTGATATTCAAGACTGACAGCCCGTGATGCTATAGAGATACCGATCAAAACTAGTGATGCAAATCAAGACTCATCAGTTATCAAGAGTTCAAGAATAATGAAGATATGTATTAGAGTCTCAGTTATATATGTTAAAACTTAGTTGCACTCATTTGATCTCTTTATAAATGTTTTTCAAATGAATTTCAAAATAGTGTTTTCAATTTTTCAAAGTATATATTTCATATTTGTTTGTAAGATTTAAGTTAGATATTTTATGTTTCAAGTTTCAAATCTATTTGATATTATATTTATCTATTGTTTTAAATATATTTGATAATTGAGATATTTGATATTATATTTTAGTCTTTATTAATATATACTTTGTATTTGATTTTTAATACATTTTATATTATTTTAGATATATGTATCATTACTTTGTTTTTTGAATATTTAATTTTGGATTTTAAATTTACTTTATATACTGATTTTAATTATATAATACATTTAAGTTTAAATTGTTTAATATTTCTTGATAATTTTTTCTAAATATTTTTATGCTTAAACCTCTCTTTCACTATGTATAATGGCTTCCAAAAGTTTCTGGTTAAATTATATAGTTTGTTCAAAACAATTTGTAAAATATAATTTTCAAAATTTGAACTAGACCATGTCGACATGGTCAAATAGAGTATGTCGGCATAGTGTCCGTTTATTCAAAATTTAAATTTTCAAAAAAAGTGTCTTACCATGATACTCTTTTGCTAATAGCCATGATCACTGTTTCTCTAGAAATGGCAGTGGTTTCAAACAATTAATCACATTTTCATCTTCTTCCTCACTCCTTTCTTCTCCACCATTTCTAATTAAAACCTACTTACATTCTACCATTTTTTCAAGTAAATAAAACTATTTCTACTTAGTTTTTGGTTCTCTATTATCCTTTCTATAATCTCTTAAGATTACTGGGCTTTGTGATCATGATTGCAAGATCAAGTCTGCATTCCTTGTAAAATCTACCCAAACATACTCTAATGCGTATGACTTATTACCTCGTAAATCTATTGGGTTTGATTGTATCTGGAAAGCAATTAGGCATGTCTTATTGTCCTAGAAATACAAGACTCCTGTGCTAAGAGGCCGAAATTCTAGAGGGTGTTCCCTTATAGCCTTGAAATCAAGGAGTGCAAAAGATTTTGAAGATAATAAAAATTCATACAGGCTTTGGTGTAGGACTGGATGTAGGATATAAAATCCAATGTGCTATTTCCTTTACTTTACTCTTGTTATTGCTTTTGATTTTATAGTGATTTCTACGATTTCTGCAATAAATTTTTGTTAGTTTACACACACACACACACACACACACACACATATATATATATATATATATGTATGTATGTATGTATGTATGTATGTATGTATGTATGTATGTATGTATAATAGAGTAGCTCAAAAGGATTCATACAATTTCCACAAACTTCATCCCCTTTAGTATTATATTTGCCTTAAGACCCACTTCCATTGCACCTACAATTGGCATTAGAGCAATGATTTTTAGAATATTCATAATTTGATTTTTGAAAAGTTAAAAAACGGCAATTTTTGAAATGACTATCAGTTTCATACTTGCATGTATTTTTCACAACATCGTTATGTTAGCATTATATAAAGTTGCATCTATAATAGTTAAAATATCACTTGATCTATTGGGAAGGTATATTTTGTAGGAACAAACTTTCTTCATAGCGATTGATGAACAGAAACCTGATGAAAAGGCAAAATAAATAAATAAGAATAAATGGATACTTGATAGTGGATGCTTAAGGCATATGCATGGAAATAAAGAGCTATTAAAGGTTATTGTCTATAAAGATGGAGGATTGGTTAACTATGGAGACAATTCAAAAGGATACTTGATTGGAATCGGCAGTGTCGGTAACTCTAAAATTACTACGGTTTCAACTGTTTTATTAATTAGGAAATTAAAACATAATCTACTAAGTATTAGTCAATTATGCGACAAAGGCAATAAGATAAATTTTGAAAAAAAGGTGCTATATAGAAGATAATGAGTCAAACATTATCTTTAAAGGCGTTAGAAAAGGAAATATTTATATATTAAGTATGAAAGTTCCAAATCATGATCTATATCTTTTGGCTGATATAAATGGGCCCTTTGTTATGGCAAAAAATGTCTGGCTATGTAAATTTTAGACTAGTCAATTTATTTTAAATAATCTAGTTAGTGGTCTCCCAAAGGTAAATCTTATGGTAAAAAAATATACGTGATGCTTGGTAATGGAGAAAACTTAGAAAAAGTTCCTTTAAATCAAAAGATATGATTCCAATTTCTCAACCTTTAGATATCTTGCATGTTGATCTTTTTGCTCCTCCAAAAATTCAATCGCTAAATCATAGTAGATATATATTTGTTCAAGTTAGTGAATTTTTTTGACTTACTTGGACGATTTTTCTAAAGAATGAAAGTGATCACGAAGGTGAATTCAAAAATAAGAATTTTGAAAGAAAAAAAATTCCTAGAATACTCCAACAAAGTGGAGTTGTTAAACGAAAAAAATAGGACTATTCAAGAGCGTGCTAGAATGATGCTAAACGATAGTAAATTACCAAAAAGTTTTTGGGCTAAAGTAGCCACTACAACATGTTTTATTTTAAATAGAATATTAGTTAGACCATTAATCAACAAAACATCATACAAATTAATATATAATAAAAACACTAAAGTATCACATTTTAAAGTTTTGGAAGTAATAATATATTTTAAATACCAAAGATAATTTAGATATATTTGATTCAAAACTGATAAAGGAATTTTTATTGGATAATCAAATAGAAGTAAAGCATGTAGAGTTTGCGATACTTGAACCAAAACTATAAAAGAAATTCTTCATGTTTCATTTGATGAAAATCATAAAACTATAAGAATAATGATAATAGTATTCATTTTGATGACAAAGAAAATATTATAGATAAAGCATTAGAAAATGATGTTAATAATAATCATAATGATTATCATGAGAATCTTTAACCTAACAAAAGGATAAGAATTCTATGAGTTCATCTAGTAGAAAATATTTTTGGAAATATTGATTGTAGCAAAAACAAGAAATCAGTTAAACAAAATGAGTAATGTTGCTTTTATATCTATAATTGAACTTAAGAATCCAATAGATGCTTCTACAGATTTCTCTTGGAAATTGGCTACGCAAGAGGAATTAAATACTAGAAATGACATTTGGGAGTTAGTCCCAAGACCGGAAAGTAAATCTATAATTGGAACTAAATGGTTATATAAAAAAATGAATGAACAAGGAGAAGTAGTATGGAATAAATCACGGTTAGTTGTGCAAGGTTATTGTCAGGAAGAAGTAATAGATTATAATGAAACCTTTACACGCGTAGCTAAACTTGAAGCAATAAACTTTTTACTATTTTTTGCAAATCATAAAAATTTTGGACTATGTTAAATGGATGTTAAAAGTGTTCTAAATGGTTTTATAAAAGAAGATATTTATGTACAACAACCCCCACTTTTTGAAGATAATAATTTACTCGATCATGTTTACAAACTTGAGAAAGCTTCAAACTGTCAGAGTAGGCTCCTGCGGCATTGTAAGATAAACTCAACCATATTTACTTCAATCTAATTTTGAATAGGGGAATTCATTAGTACATTATTTATTTAAAGGATAAATAAAGATATTCAACTTATACAGATATATGTAGACAATATTATGTTTAGATCAATAAAGAAGAATTAAATAAAGAATTTTCAGAAATAATGACCAAAGAATTTGAGATGAGTCATATGCAAGTATTAAACTATTTTCTAGGTCTATAAATGAAATATAAGAAAACGAAATATTTATATACCAAGAAAAATGTGCAAGAGATTTAGTAAGGGTGTTTGGAATGTCAAATACAAGTGGAAACCGACAAACAATGGCAATTAATAAAGATTTAAATAAGGGAACACTTCTAAAGACATTGATTAAAAAACTTTATAAAGCTATCATAGGTTCTTTACTTTACATAGTTGCTATTAAACCAGATATCATGCATAGTGTCAGCCTCTGTGCAAGATATCAATCACAACCTAAGGAAACTTACTTAAAATCAATAAAACGAATATTACGATACATAAAAAATACATTAGATTATGGGTTATTCTATCCAAAGAACGATAAATCTGAATTAATATCGTATAGTGATGTTGATAATGACAGATGTAAATCAAATAAGAAAAGTGCCAGTGGAACTTGTCACTTTTTAGGACATTCATTAGTATTTGGTTAAGTAAAAAATTAAATACAGTATCATTATCAACAACAAAAGAAGAACATATTCCAGTAGCCTTACTCGGTTCCCAAGTAATTTATATGCAACACACCCAATGAGATTTTGGAATAAACTTCACAGAATCACCTATATATAGCAATAATACGAGTGCGATAAACTTATCTAAAAATCCAACTCACCATGCTAGAATCGAAAACATTGATGTTAGACATCATTTTCTAAGACGTAATAGAAATAAATAACTAATAACGATAGAATATATTAATGTAGAAAATCTAATAACTAATATATTTATCAAACCCATGAATCAACAAGCTTATACTAAATTACGACGATATTTAGGCATTTGTCCATTATATGGAATTCATTTTTTTTTTACAAATTCGAAAATAAAGGGGAGTATGTCGACATAATGGGTATATGCATTTCGACATATAACTTTAAAATTCATTTTTGAAAATTTCCCTCTAAATTCATTTTTATAATTATACAAATTAAATTCATACAATAATGTTCTTATAAATTCATTACTGTCCCTGTCTGAAATCCGAAAAATCTCTAAACCATGGCTTTCCTTTTAAATAATCCAAAATCCTCTCAATATTCATTCCAAAATCCTACCCAAGCCCCTTTTACAAAAACAAAACACTTAAAAAAGTCATCAAATAGAGGAAAACCAGGAAGACATTCTACAAATGATGACTGAAATTCAAGGAATACAAATATGGATAGAAAAGGAACAATAAAAGCATAGTAGGATACTCCCTGATCTGTAGAAAGAGATTCTAGATATGTAACACCCTCACACTTTTCCAAGCCTGAATGTCGAAAAAAATCAAAACTCAAACTCATCCAAGCACAAGGTATAAATCTGGTACTTGCTGTATATGAGCATGAGCATAATCAAAGAAAAATAAAACCAACTCTTTGACGATCGCCATAACCCCCGCAATTTACAAGAGGATTAATGCACTGAAGGGTGTGCCAGGCAATCATGGACGATCATCAGATTAGGTAAATACAAGCGGAACCTGTCGTAAACTCACAACACAAGGATAAAATATAATAGAACATATGCCACAGGTAGTAATGGTGAAGCAGAAACACAAGACTTTCATACAACCAGAAAGTAATATCCACAACTTGGAAATAGTGTTTGTACAAAGTTGCCTCACTACATCACTCATAAAATCAAACATCGGAAATCCAATTATTAGATAGCAGTAAAACTGGTACGTGAGCCTCCTGCACGCCATCGATCTACATCGTCGTCCTCACTAAAGCATTACTTTGCACATGTTGCTTAGTTTGCCCATCCACAACCGGATGAACAGCCCAAGGTAATAAGAGGAAACATAAAACCTTGAGTCATACAACAGTCTTAGTGAGCGATAAAACAGCTAACAAACTTCAACAATAAAGTGTATGAGAAGGGATAGATAAACATACTAAACTACCCACGACATCAGAGAAGAACTCAACCTTGTCTTCCTCACATCGGACAGTGATAGCCTTTACTATAAACAATTCTACCATTCATCCATGGAAACCAGAACACCCATTCAATAATGGAAAACATTCACAACATCCAGATTATATAAATCTCACATAAATGACCCTAATCGAGTTTAATGTTCCCCAAGTACTCTCCTCAGAGGCCTAAACCAATATCAGTTAAGCACTCAAAGAACATCTCCCTCGACTTTGGATAATCTATGTGAGATAGTACAAACAGAACAACCAATCATCTATGACTGACTCTGGCTATCACAACCAATCCTGCTTTGAAACCTTCGTTAATCATATGACGGCCAACCTTGCCATATGTCAAGGGCTAATGGTAACCCCAGCTCTAGTATAAACTCCATATGTCCAACCTTGACAACTAGGCATTTCCCCAAGGCCCAGGGTACTCGACCTACAACCGGTCTTTTAGACATCTCTAGTGTACTCCTTCTTCGAGCCTGCTAGAACTTACGACAACGATAATTTCTTGGCCTTCACATCTCTAGTCACCCAACCTGATGACTTTTCATGGCTTAAGCAACCTTCTCGAGCAACCATTATCCACCAACTCATGACCTTTGAGTTGTCACCTCATTCGTTGTTCTACACCGATCAACGAGCACCTTCCAACACTTCAAACCTTCCTACTTGAACCACTTTGAAGTTATAACATCACCGAGCCATATTACACCACTGGTCGGTCCTCCCAAGACATCACTGGTAGGTCCTCCCAAAACATACCGGTCGGTCCTCCCAAACACACCCCTGGTTGGTCCTTCCAAAAACCACAAGTCGATCCTCCTCGGTCACCATCGTTCGGTCCTCCCTAGTCACCACCGGTTGGTCCTCCCTAGTCACCACCGGTCGGTCTCATAGTCCCTTCTGGAATCACCAAAATCTGTTACCTTGACCGGTCGGTCCTTCTTTGAACTCCACTAGTAAGTTATCCAATCACTACACTGATCGGTCTGGAAAGCAACTGCATCGGTCTGTCAATCTTCTGCTTCTGCCACCGATCGGTCGGTATTCTGTCTAACTTGTTCTCCAAGTCATGAGTTTTCCGACCGATCGATCCCCTGTACATGCCTATACCAAATCCAATTTTGATCAAAACTTCGCCAATCGATCGAATCGACGAAATATACTTGTCTAACTCATTTAATACAATCATAAGCATTACATGAACACACTAACTACATGAATATGACGATTTCACCAAAAATTATACCAATTAACTCAAAACTAGTGATAAATGAACATATAAACAAAAATGATGGACCTATATGCAAAATCATATGAAAACATAAGGAAATTATCAATTTAATCTTGCTAAATTAGGTCATATGGTGTTCGTATGAAAATAGACACATAATGGTGTAAATTTATGGTAAAACATTCCAATTTAATGAAAAACATGCACAAATACTCATATACTTCATTGCATTCACGTGAGAGATGTAAATCACTCACCAATTAGCCAAAACAAGGTAAAATCGAAGAAATAGAACTCCGGACAGTGAAGAGATAGCTCTTAGCCATTCGATTTGACGAATCCTCACTTGAAATGATGTAGATCTAACCTCCAATGGTGTAGATCTATGATTTCCCTTCTTAGATTTGGATTTTTAATGGTGGAAAGTGTAGGATCAATAATAACCCTGGGGGGGGGGGGGTGAATAGGGTTTTAACACTAAGTAAAAATAAATTCAGAGATAAAAAAACCAATGCAGAAAGAAAATCACACGCAAAGATACCCAGCTTCGGCAAACTGTGCCTATTGCTGCCTTTCTAAGATTTCTACTAGGAGATACAAACAGATCCCGCTTACAATCCTATGTAAACTTGCAACCCCTGCTCCTGTCTGACCCTAAGCTTAAAATCCTAGACTGGCCTGTGTATCCTAGACCAGATTTTCCCAGACCACAATCCTGTAATCTGTAATCCTAGTTTTACAAGAAACTAGAAAAAGAAATTTTAACAAGAACAAACTACACAGACAATTACAAGGGGAATTCAAAAGAAAACAAATTTAAACACCCCCTTTATAAAAGAAACTTTGCTTGACCAAGTAAACCAGGCCGGCTCCTTTTGTTTAACCATTCATTGTTCTAGTCTGATCTCCTTCTTCTAAAAAAAATGGCGGCTCTCAAAGGAAACTAGGGTTTCCTCTGTTGTTCCCAAATCGAATCGCAAATTAAAAAAAAACTCTAAAGCTTGAAATCTTTGATGCATTCTCGTCGATTGATCTTGCAGTGGTTGCGACAGAAAATCAAATGGGTAATTTCTGATTTAAATCTCTTTTCTGTTCTCTGAAATTTTGTGTGTTCTTCTTATGCTCTGTCGATGATGAAGTGTGTGTTTATATAGGGCTTTTGTGACCTTAATCTCTGATTTCGCATTAAAGACTTGCCTTGATTTTGAAAAGTTTCTCTTTTGGTTGCCTGTATTGAATTTGAATTTTTGTGTGGCCTTTAAAACAGATTTTCCCTTTTTGAATTTTAAAACCTCGGCTTTGATTTGAAAAGTAAATGAATTGCTGCTTTCCCCTTTTGATTTTGTACATCATGGTTTTGAAATAAATTTCCTTGATTAAAGACACTGAATGATTTCTTGCTTGATAAATTGCCAAGAATGTGTTGTTCAAAAACAGGAAACTAGATCAAATTTTGCATGGGCTATAATTCTGGAATTTATTGCCAAATATAATTTCTTGATTTACACTGACATCAAATTGTCTGCTACGAATTGTTTGAGTGATTCTTCCTATGCTGGAAATGTTTTAAACTCTTGCCATAAACTGTTGAATAAAACCATCCTGTCTCTACCGTGCTTTTATGGCATTTACTTCTAATTTCGTAGAACATTGGCTCAGTGTCGAGATTGAATTTGCATTGAATTCTCACCTGTAATTCTGGAAATCAATTCATGCCATATATGCATAATTAAAACCAGGTATTTATCATGTTGTCCCATGTAAAAAAAACTTTTGATTGCTAGACAAATTGAAGTATTGGCAAACTTGAATTAAAAAAAATCCTTTACATGACTTCCTCTTTTGCCATTGTTGTTGTTGTGTTTTCTACTTCTGCTTTGCTTGAACGAAATTTGATTTCTTGGCTTTAAATGTTGCTCTGTTTAAATTTGAATCGGCCTTGATTAAAAATTGCTGATAAACTCTTCACTTGTTTCATGCTTGCCAAACATGAATATGTACTCGTCCATTTTGTGAAGCTGCCAAAGTTTAACTGTCACATGCATGTAAGAATGAATGTGTTCAAATATTGTTAACTGCACTTCTGGATTTGCACAGTTTTGTCTTGCTTTGTATGTGGACTTCTTGCACCATTCATATTTTGGCAGACCAGAAATATTGACCTTGAGTTCGACTGTCTTGACCAAATGCTAGCTTCACCATGCACGTATGCTTTCATAAACTTGAATGCTATATTGTTGCTTTAAGTTGTGTTGCTTGTATATGCATTGATTTGTTGTTGTGTATGCACTTGCTTATATATAGTGTACACTTGCACTTTGCATCATCACTGTGTACTTGAACTTGTTGCACTTGTATTGACTTATGCTGGTCCATACTTGCTATTATTACTCGACTATGCTGAAACTCTTTTTGACTTTTGCTTGTACATGGCTCGAGCAACTTGTGTACTTTAGCTTGTGCACTGATTCTTGACTTTACTTGACCATTTTGATAAGTTGACTATGTTGACCATGTTGTGATCACTATGTTTCTTGACTTTGTCATGCATATATGTAATCTGCCATTCCTTGTTTGCTTCTTGCAGACTTGTTATGTTGTTTTCCTCGACCATCTTTGTACTATAAATGTATCTCGTGTATTCTTGAAACACTTGTATTTGGGTTGCCTTGAATGTGATGATCTGTTTGATCAGAACTTGCACTTGAGCTTGAATTGTTATGCTCCACCTTGTTCTTTGTTGACTTTGTTTATTCACACAGCTTTTGATTTTGTTGAAGTATTTCCATTTTCTTTTTGATTTTTATCTTGTCTTGTGACCCTAGAGAGAAAAAAAACAGCAGTCAAACTGTACTGTGTTGAGGTTGATCAGAATCAGCTGGTTCTGATCAGCAAACCAGTATGGTTATGGCGTGGCTGTTCAGGTCTGAAAAATGATGAGAGAAACACACAGAAAAGTGAGACAAATAGAAAATCACAAACTATAAAAATCTTATTTGTTCAGTGTTTATTTTAGTTCCAGTGTACTGTGTGTATCTTTTCTTGTGTGACAGGTTTCAGGATGATGCAACAAAAACTTGGGATAGTAAGAGTGTGCAAAGCAGAGTGTATCCAGCAGAGAGTTGTGTATGAAGTGTAAAGAGAGTTGTAAAATCATTTGTAAATAGATGAGTGTTCCAAGAGAAATTTGTATATAATTGTTTTGTGAGATAAATTAAATATTATTGAATAACAAATGCTTGTATAAATTTCCTGTATTCTATGTAAAGCATTATTAACCAATAATAATTATTATTCCACTATCAAACACATCAATAAAATCTATTTGTTATCATCAAACAAAAAATCATATATTCAACAAACTCCCCCTTTTGATGATGACAAACAGACTTAAGATTTTTAAGGATAACAGAATGTGTTTGAAATGAACTCCCCCTATATTTGTGCTCCCCCTATAACACAGCTTCCCCTACCAGTTGTAAACAGACACAAAATAAGAATTTGGAAAAAATAGAAAATAATTAAACACTTAGTATTAATGGCAAAATAAAATCTATAGATGTCTGTAAACAACACAAAATCTTAACTTCTTCTCCCCATTTGTAATCATCAAAAGATGAACAGTTCTGAACATTTTCAAAGGATATGGACCGTAGTGAGAAAACAAGTCATTTGACAGAATCAGAGCCATAAACCCCAAATAATTAAACAACAAATCATAATAATTCGTAAAATAGGAATACAGTTCACAAATCAGAGAGTTAATGGAATTTTTTTTTTTCAAGAGCACACTAACCACGCATAACCAGAACTTGGATTTTTAAATGGGATTAGTTGTCGCATGAAAGAAAAAAAAACAATATCTCTTGACCATGCATAACCAGAACCTGGATTTTTAAATGAGGTCAGAGAAATTATTAGTATATAATTTTATAATGGATGATAGAAAGATGATAGAGATAGAGATGGATGAACAAAAAATTCCTAGTTTACTCATATTACAAAGTATATTCAATCATATTAGAGTTGCAGACAAACTTTCAACCATCTCATATTCTGTAATCTTACACAGTCACAATTTAAAAAAAAAATGTCCAAACCAAAAACTGTTCTTTTCTTGATGGTTTGAAGATTGGATCATTTGTTAAAAAAAATGTTATTGATAACAGATCATCTTAAGAGAAAATTTGCCCAAAAATGCAAAGAGATTAATTTATTTCTATAATTCCCAAATCCAAATGCAATCTGCAAAATCTGTCTTCGGGAAAAGGTTTTGTGAAAATATCAGCCAGTTGTGAATCAGTTGGAATAAATTCAATACAAATGTCTTCACTGCTAATATGATCTCTAAGAAAGTGGTGTCGTACATCAGTGTGTTTTGTGCGTGAGCGATGTACTGGATTGTTTGATAAATCAATCGCACTCTTACTGTCACATTTTAAAGGAACTCGTTTATAGCGAAAACCAAAATCAGATAGAGTCTGCATCATCCATAAAATTTGTGCACAACAACTTCCTAAAGCAATATACTCAGCCTCAGTGGTGGATAAAGCAACACAGTTTTGTTTACGACTTGACCAAGAAGCAAGTGAATGACCTAGCATGAAACAAGTTCCACTAGTACTCTTCCTATCAGTGAGAGAGCCAGCATAATCAGCATCGGTAAACCCAACTAAATTAAAGTTATCACAAGAAGGATACCATAGACCAATATTTGGTGTGTGTACCAGATTTCTCAAAATTCGTTTTGTGGCTTTTAAATGAGATTCTTTTGGATTAGATTGAAAACGAGCACACAAACAAACAGAAAACATAATATCGAGTCTAGAAGCAGAAAGATAAAGAAGTGAACCGATAATACTGCGATATTTTTTCTGATTAACAACAACACCTTTTTCATCTCTGTCAAGTTTGGTTGTTGGACTCATTGGTGTTTTCATCGGTTTTGCATCTTTAACTCCAAATTTCTTCAGTAACTCCATCACATACTTTGTTTGTGAGATAAATATACCTTTGCTGCTCTGCTTGATTTGAAAGCCAAGAAAGTATTTCAGTTCTCCCACCAAGCTCATCTCAAATTTGTCCTGCATAACTTTTTCAAATTTTTCACACAAGACATCATTAGTAGCACCGTATATGATATCATCAATATAGATTTGAACAATCAAAAAATCGTCACCGTCATGTAATAGAAACAGAGCTGTGTCAGCACATCCCTTTTTAAAACCGTTTTCCAAAAGATAAGTGCAGAGACAGTCATACCAAGCTCGAGGAGCTTGTTTAAGGCCATATAATGCTTTTTCTAGTTTATACACATGATTTGGAAAATCGTGACTCTCAAAACCAGGGGGTTGTTCAACATCAACCTCTTCTTTTAGTTCTCCATTCAGAAAAGCAGTCTTCACATCCATTTGTTTCAGTTTAAAACCTTTAAAACATGCAAAGCTTAACAAGATTCTAATTGCTTCTAACCTAGCAACTGGGGCGAATGTCGAAATCAAAATCAATGCCTTCGATCTGATTGTATCCCTTAGCAACCAACCTAGCTTTGTTTCTAATTGCATTTCTAGACTCGTCAAGCTTATTTTTAAACACCCATTTTGTTCCAACTACTGGATAGTCTTTTGGCCTAGGCACCAAGTTCCAGACTCTGTTTCTCTCAAACTGATTAAGTTCTTCTTGCATAGCTAACAACCAAAATTCATCATTAAGAGCAATATCATAAGAACCTGGTTCTATTTCAGATACAAAAGCATTATGAATACAAAAAGTACAAACATCCTTATTGAGAGAGGAACATGTACGAACACCAGCTGTTGGACTTCCAATTACCAAATCTGGAGGATGATTGGGCTTGAATTTCAGTCTTTCAACATTTGTTTCTGCTTCAGCGGCTTCTTCATTGTTTGCTTCAACATCGTTGCTTTCTTGTTCAACTTCTTGTGCACCACCATCATCTTTATCATCTTCAGAGATCATATCCACATCTGATTCATTGAACTTTACATTGACGGTTTCCACAATTGTTCTTGATTGTTTATTGAAGATTCTGTAAGCTTTGCTTCTTGAGGAATAACCCATGAAAATTCCATCAATCGTTTTTGGCTCAAATTTCCCAAGCTGTTCTCCTGTGTTCAAAATATAACAAGGACATGCAAACACTCTATAGTACGAAATGTTAGGCTTTTTGTCAGACCAAAGTCCATATGACGTTTTATTAAGTATTGGTCTAATCATAACTCTGTTCATTACATAGCATGAAGTATTTACTGCCTCAGCCCAGAAGGTTTGAGGAAAATTATATTCCCATAACATAGATCTAGCCATTTCTTGTAATGTACGATTTTTCCTTTCAACCACCCCATTTTGTTGAGGTGTTCGTGGAGCGGAAAATTCATGTTTAAAACCATTTTCTTCGCAAAGTTTTTCAAAGTCTAAATTTTCAAATTCACCTCCATGGTCACTTCTCAAGGTTTTAATTGAAATCCCCTTTTCATTTTGAACAAGTTTTGAAAATTTTGAAAAATAATCAAAAGTTTCAGACTTTTTGGCTAGAAAGTAAACCCATGTAAATCTAGAGTAATCATCAACCAATACATAACAATAACGTTTACCATTTAAGCTAGCAATGTCAGTCGGTCCAAACAAATCCATATGAATCAATTCAAGCACGCGTGACATACTAACAGCATTTTTTGGACGAAAAGATGAGCGACTAAGTTTTCCCATAGTACAGGCTTTACACACTTTGTTATTTTTGAATTTCTGATGAGGTAAACCTCTGACAAGTTCATTTTTTTCCAGTCTTTCAAGAAGACCCATACTTGCATGTGCCAGCCTTCTGTGCCATAGAATTGCCTCCTCTTCCGCTGCTATCAAGCACCTAGAAACAGTTACATCATCGAAGGAGAGTGTGTAGACATTTCCAATTCTTTTCCCTGTAAAAACAACCTTTCCAGAGGATATTTCTATGATTTTGCAAACATTACTATCAAACACAACATTCATTCCTTTATCACAGAGTTGACTGATAGAGATAAGATTGTGAAATAGATTATCAACATATAAGACATCGGTTAAGGCAAAAATACTGTTACCTACTTTTCCTTTACCAATAATTTTACATTTGCTGTTGTCACCTAGAGTCACATTCCCACCTTTATGTTTTTCAAGGCTAAGGAACAATCTTTTGTCTCCTGTCATATGTCTGGAGCAACCTAAATCCAAATACCATTTCTGTTGCTCCTTAGCCCGCCAATATACCTACACATACAAAGAAGAGGATGACCAAGAGAATCTTCTAGGTCCAAGCATATCAGTAATAGAAAAATGATAATCATAAGATTCTTTTGGCACCCAGATTTGATTTTTCCTTTTATTTGTGTTCCAATTATTATGATAATTGTGTGCCAAGTATTTAGGAACCCAAACCTTTTTGAACTTTTGAATCTTATTGCAGCTTTCATGGCTGTGACCAATTTCTCCACATTTTACACATTTGAGAAAGATACCTCTACTTTTAACATTTTCAATTTTGGTCATTTTTTCTTGTATCTTTCCAAAGCCAAGTCCTTTTCTATTATTTGCAAACAGTTGGTTTCCAAGCAACATGTTAAAAGATGTTTGACCAATTGAGAATTTATTCAAAGTAACTTCAAGATCTTGAACTCTCGTTCTTAATATTGTGTTCTCGTTCACAAGTGAAGTGTAATTCTTTCTTTTAGTGTCATCTTCTTTTAGAGTCAGATTTACTTTTTCAAGATTCTCCATGGTGCACTTGAGTGTTGAGAGTTCTAGATTCACAACCTTACAAATTTCACAATCTAGATTGTTGTTTTTTGAAACGTTTTAAAGTTCAGATTTCAGCTTCTTATTATTGTGAATGAGATCAAGGTTTTTTGCCTTCAGTTTATCTGCTTCGGATTCTAATGTGTCAATAATTTCAGAAAGATGTTTACACATTAAAACTAGATAGTTATAACTGTATACCTCAGTGGTTTCTTCGTTGGCATCTTCTAGATCTGACTTTGTCATGAAGCACAGGTTGCTTTCTTCCTCACTGCTGTCTGAATCTTCTTCTCCTTCCTCGTCATCCCAAGTTATAGCAAAAGCTTTCTTCTTCTTCTTTTCTCTTTGGAGAAGTGGACAATTTGGTTTTATGTGTCCTGGCTTTTGACAGTTGTAGCAGAGTGGTTCATCTTCTGAATTGTTGGTCTTTAATTTATTTCTACGAGGTTTGAATTTTCTCCACTTCGTGAGTTGTCTGACTGCCATGGCAAGCTGTTCAATAGGATCTTCACCATCACTGGTAACGGTGTTGGACAGAGCTATTGACTTCTTCTTCATATCTGAGTTGTTGCGATCTTCTCTTGTTTTTAGCTCCATTTCATATGTCATTAAATTCCCGATAAGCTTTTCCATGCTTAGCTTACTCAGGTCTTTAGATTCTTGAATGGCTGTGACTTTTGCTTCAAAGTTCATTGGCAGAACACGTAGAATCTTTCTCACAAGTTCCACTTCTGTATAGACCTTTCCAAGAGTTCTAGCATTGTAGACCAACACAGAGAAGCGTCCATACATGTCCTTGATGCTCTCGTCCTTCTGCATGATGAAGTTTTCATATTCATTGCTGAACATGGCAAGACAGGATACTTTAACCTGTGAAGTTCCTTCGTGTGTGACTTCCAATGTATGCCAAATTTCCTGGGCTGTATTACAATGAGAAATTCTGTTATATTCTGTTTTATCAAGAGCACAAATCAGATCATTCATAGCTTTAGAATCTATAGAGTATAGTTTCTTATCATTTGCATCCCACCTACTTTTTGGTTTAGGTGTTACAATTCCATTAACAGTTTCAGTAGGAGGTTTATATCCAGTTTCAATGATATCCCAGACATCATAATCAACAGACACAAGATAGATTTTCACCCTAGCTTTCCAATACGCGTAATCACCACCATTGAACATGGGTGGTCTAGCAATAGATTGACCTTCAGAAAAAGTATTGTTCATTGAAGTCATGATTCTAGGGTTACACGCTGGCTCTGATACCAATTGTAGGATCAATAATAACCCTAAAGGGGGGTGAATAGGGTTTTAACACTAAGTAAAAATAAATTCAGAGATAAAAAAAACAATGCAGAAAGAAAATCACACACAAAGATACCCAGCTTCGGCAAACTGTGCCTACTGCTGCCTTTCTAAGATTTCTACTAGGAGATACAAACAGATCCCGCTTACAATCCTATGTAAACTTGCAACCCCTGCTCCTGTCTGACCTTAAGCTTAAAATCCTAGACTGGCCTGTGTATCCTAGACCAGATTTTCCCAGACCACAATCCTGCAATCTGTAATCCTAGTTTTACAAGAAACTAGAAAAAGAAATTTTAACAAGAACAAATTACACAAACAATTACAAGGGGAATTCAAAAGAAAACAAATTTAAACACCCCCTTTATAAAAGAAACTTGGCTTGACCAAGTAAACCAGGCCGGCTCCTTTTGTTTAACCATTCATTGTTCTAGTCCGATCTCCTTCTTCTAAAAAAAATAGCGGCTCTCAAAGGAAACTAGGGTTTCCTCTGTTGTTCCCAAATCGAATCGCAAATTTAAAAAAAAACTCTAAAGCTTGAAATCTTTGATGCACTCTCGTCGATTGATCTTGCAGTGGTTGCGACAGAAAATCAAATGGGTAATTTCTGATTTAAATCACTTTTCTGTTCTCTGAAATTTTGTGTGTTCTTCTTATGCTCTGTCGATGATGAAGTGTGTGTTTATATAGGGCTTTTGTGACCTTAATCTCTGATTTCGCATTAAAGACTTGCCTTGATTTTGAAAAGTTTCTCTTTTGGTTGCCTGTATTGAATTTGAATTTTTGCGTGGCCTTTAAAACAGAATTTCCCTTTTTGAATTTTAAAACCTCGGCTTTGATTTGAAAAGTAAATGAATTGCTGCTTTCCCCTTTGGATTTTGTACATCATGGTTTTGAAATGAATTTCCTTGATTAAAGACACTGAATGATTTCTTGCTTGATAAATTGCCAAGAATGTGTTGTTCAAAAATAGGAAACAAGATCAAATTTTGTGTGGGCTATAATTCTGGAATTTATTGCCAAATATAATTTCTTGATTTACACTAACATCAAATTGTCTGCTACGAATTGTTTGAGTGATTCTTCCTATGCTGGAAATGTTTTAAACTCTTGCCATAAACTGTTGAATAAAACCATCCTGCCTCTTCTGTGCTTTTATGGCATTTGCTTCGAATTTCGTAGAACATTGGCTCAGTGTCGAGATTGAATTGGCATTGAATTCTCATCTGTAATTCTGGAAATCAATTCATGCCATATATGCATAATTAAAACCAGGTATTTATCATGTTGTCCCATGTAAAAAAAAACTTTTTATTGCTAGACAAATTGAAGTATTGGCAAACTTGAATTAAAAAAAAATCCTTTACATGACTTCCTCTTTTGCCATTGTTGTTGATGTATTTTCTACTTTTGCTTTGCTCGAACAAAAATTGATTTCTTGGCTTTAAATGTTGCTCTGTTTAAATTTGAATCGGCCTTGATTAAAAATTGCTGATAAACTCTTCACTTGTTTCATGCTTGCCAAACATGAATATGTACTCGTCCATTTTGTGAAGCTGCCAAAGTTTAACTGTCACATGCATGTAAGAATGAATGTGTTCAAATATTGTTAACTGCACTTCTGGATTTGCACAGTTTTGTCTTGCTTTGTATGTGGACTTCTTGCACCATTCATATTTTGGCAGACCAGAAATATTGACCTTGAGTTCGACTGTCTTGACCAAATGCTAGCTTCACCATGCACGTATGCTTTCATAAACTTGAATGCTATATTGTTGCTTTAAGTTGTGCTGCTTGTATATGCATTGATTTGTTGTTGTGTATGCACTTGCTTATATATAGTGTACACTTGCACTTTGCATCATCACTGTGTACTTGAACTTGTTGCACTTGTATTGACTTATGCTGGTCCATACTTGCTATTATTACTCGACTATGCTGAAACTGTTTTTGACTTTTGCTTGTACATGGCTCGAGCAACTTGTGTACTTTAGCTTGTGCACTGATTCTTGACTTTACTTGACCATTTTGATAAGTTGACTATGTTGACCATGCTGTGATCACTATGTTTCTTGACTTTGTCATGCATATATGTAATCTGCCATTCCTTGTTTGCTTCTTGCTGACTTGTTATGTTGTTTTCCTCGTCCATCTTTGTACTATAAATGTATCTCGTGTATTCTTGAAACACTTGTATTTGGGTTGCCTTGAACTGTGATGATCTGTTTGATCAGAACTTGCACTTGAGCTTGAATTGTTATGCTCCACCTTGTTCTTTGTTGACTTTGTTTATTCACACAGCTTTTGATTTTGTTGAAGTATTTCCATTTTCTTTTTTATTTTTATCTTGTCTTGTGACCCTAGAGAGAGAAAAAAAACAGCAGTCAAACTGTACTGTGTTGAGGTTGATCAGAATCAGCTGGTTCTGATCAGCAAACCAGTATGGTTATGGCGTGGCTGTTCAGGTGAAAAATGATGAGAGAAACACATAGAAAACTGAGACAAATAGAGAATCACAAACTATAAAAATCTTATTTGTTCAGTGTTTATTTTAGTTCCAGTGTACTGTGTGTATCTTTTCTTGTGTGACAGGTTTCAGGATGATGCAAAAAAAACTTGGGATAGTAAGAGTGTGCAAAGCAGAGTGTATCCAGCAGAGAGTTGTGTATGAAGTGTAAAGAGAGTTGTAAAATCATTTGTAAATAGATGAGTGTTCCAAGAGAAATTTGCATATAATTGTTTTGTGAGATAAATTAAATATTATTGAATAACAAACGCTTGTATAAATTTCCTGTATAAAGCATTATTAACCAATAATAATTATTATTCCACTATCAAACACATCAATAAAATCTATTTGTTATCATCAAACAAAAAATCATATATTCAATAGAAATGTGTAGGAGGAAGAAGGTAAGTAAACCTTTTCCCTCCACTCTCACCCCCCTATTTATAGGATTCCACCAGCCCACTAATGGGCCTCTCCAATTCAGTCCATTAGGCTCTCCAAACTTCACCAGCCAACTGAAAAATCTTAAAACAGCGATTTCTCCCAAATCGCTTAGCCACATCTTTAATGTAAGCACTCTACGGAAAGGCAATCATCAATTCCTTTTCAATGGCACATGTCTCACTCTCTGATTCGACCTGAGTCAAAAGTTATGCCCTGTACATCACTGACATGGGTAAAATGGTCACAAACAAAATCAGTAAAAATTATGGACATGTCTCACATCTCCATAAGCAACATATTAAAAGATGAGAATGATCCAACCCTCAGGGAATAAAATAAAAATATTTTATGATCTTCCAATATGTAAAATGCGGGCTGTTACAAACTCAAAGGGGAAATGAAACAAGATAATAAAACTAATTAAGGCGACTACCTTAAGGCATATCACTTATCGATATTGATTATGGGGGAACGAGAACCGAAACCAAACTTGAACACTTGTTAAGGCTTGTTTCTCCCAAGATAAACCTGAGAGTTGTTATGAGGAGGGAGGTCAAAACAACAAGTCCCAGTGAGTAGAAAAATGTATAACACTGTATATAATAAACAAATGTACTCTGTTTAGTCAAAACTGAAACATATGTCTAAAAGGGACAGAAATTCTACCCTAACTGATTTAGAATTTATGCACGACAACTAACTACAAAAGCCAAGGCAATATTCTGCACCTAGTGATATCGCAATACTGAGATAGATCATTTACGCATAAGTATAAAGCCTTGACACCACAATTAGCTAATCAAGAGGCGGGCTACAACGTCTAACTATCACACAAGAAGGATACTTGTTTATATATATCAACTTAAAGACCTCACTACCTATGTTAGGTAAGGGAAGATACTTCCAATCACTTAATAACCAAAGCGGACCCTTTGGTCACTTAATACCTTATACGGTGGTTTTATTCTACCATAATATAAATTAGAGGAAACTAGCTACAAAGTCCAACTAGTCCAAGGCTTCCGTCATTCACGTATATACTGTTCCCTCCGTAAGATGAGAGAAAGCAAGCAGTCTCTTATTACCTATAGGATAGGTAGGTGACGTTTCTCCATTTAAGACCTTCGCCCAGTGGACCCCTTTGTTACTATCTAGCTGGCCTCATTGAATAATCCCCTAGCCATTTAATATTTCCCGCAGGACAGGAAGAGTTATAGTACCTCCGTAGTGGTCATTTAATACCTAATCCAAGGTGGACCCTCGACCCAGTCACTTAATATCTAGAGGAAGTGGTCCTTCATAGAGATTACCAAGTTTGTACCCAATAACCATTTAATACTTCTTGATTGTGGGGAGGTGAGATACGAGATCACTTAATACCCTTTAAAGGACAGATCTAACTACTTGAGACCTTTAACCCGAAGCAGGCTTATGCTTATAGATGATTTTCATTCTAGGGTTTCCTTTTCTGGGACGGGAGGCAGGTCCTACAATCACTTAATACCTCACACTTGAGATAAACCTTATTTTATGAAATAATCCTCTCTATGCAATTTACTATCGTTACGTACATAACTACCTTCACGGTTTTCTATGATTAATGATATCTCACATCAGTTGAAAATATACCTGACTGTTGGAAAGTGCAAACTTCTGTCAAATAAGGTAATTGACCTCACATAATTACCTACTAAGTCTAATTCCTATTCTTAATTAAATTAGTTCTAGATTAACTAGAAATAAATAAGGAAAACTTATAATTTTCTACCTTAGGATGTTTATGTTACCCAACCTTTTGGTCTAGTACCCAAAAGTAGTCCAGGCTTGCTCGACTCGACACCTCGCATGACACCAAAGCACAAAGCGTCGCCAAAACACTGAGGATTCAAGCTCGGAAGGAGTCATGCCAACGTAGGCCTCATAAAACCTCATAACACAATTTTCGTATCATTGATTTCAAATCTAAAGATTTTGAGTTCCAGGCACTTCGCATCACCACTCTTCCTGCTTCGCTTCCCAACATTTCGACTCCTAGCACTTTGACCCTGGGACTTGGAGCCCCTCTCCTCTTCGCATTAGAGAACTCACAATCACCATTCCATATATTTGCATCACCAAAAATTGCCTCCCCCCCGAGAATTCGACTCCCTCTCTTCATATCGGATTTGTATCTCCAGGGATACAAAATTTATGTTCTCGGGATACGAAATTTCATATCCTAGAGACACGTGTTTCGTATTCCTTTGGGGATACGAGATTTTGTACCATTAGGGATATGAAATCATTGTATCCCCCAGGTGGGATATGAAATCCACTGAAACATATAAGAGGAATGCAAAATTTATGAAGCAGTCATTTCTGTTATGCGAAATTTGTTGTTGTGGTCCCTAAATTTCACTTAATCCCACCAAATCCGTTAATTATAAATACCCCCTTCCTCATTGTTCAAAATGGTTGGATTTTTGTTGATTTGAGAGCTCTACAAGGACTTTGGAACCCATTAATGGCTACCTAGAACTCAAGGAAGAAGAACACATCTTTTTCTCCCAAGACTTTGCATATTGAAAATATGACTCACAATTACTTAGCCAAAATACATATGATGATGCCTTCTACTTGTAACCATCAATAAATCTGCAAATGCCTTCAAAGTGGACATAGGTTCATTACGACCTGACAACTATAAATTTATGTGTTATTTGCCTACTGCACTGTTTTTTCTGCACTCGAAATGCTAATTCTCAAGTAATAGAGAATCTTTGGGTATGATGACGATTTTAGCTGTTAACACTTTGGTGCTTTCTCTGAGAACTTGAACTTATTTCTTTCCACACAACTTCTATATCTACTTCGATGCGTTACTCAAGTTTTTCCCGACTTGTCGTTTAAGTCTGCAAACGATTGTTAAAAGAGGAAAGAACCCGATTGCCTAGACTTCCGTAGCGGCTAACGCTACTACTTCACATCAGCCTCAAACCACGGGAAACACGACCGACATGGAAATGGTCCCTTCTTATGACATTGATGCTCCAGCAACCCAAGCTCAGCTTTTCAAACTAACAAAAAAACTGGAAGACAGAACTCGAGAGCTCAATGACAAGTTGAAGACGAACATTGAGTTAATGCAACAACTCTAGGACAGTCAATATCACGTTTCTCGTCTTTAACTTAACCAGAGAAAAGCTCGTCCATAACTCAACGCCTCAGAGAGTTCTTTTTTTGACACTCGAGGCCTAAGCAAAAGAAGGAAGATGATTGCTAACGTCAATTCCCTTGCCAATACTAACACCAACGACAACGACAATCAAAATAACGGAAATGCTAATGGAACTACTATAACTTTCAACAAGGGAACGTGTCAATGTGGCCATTCCCGGTTGGTTATTAATGATGAACCAGGTCCTAGCAACTGACTTCTTCCCCTATAGAACCCAATTGTCATCGGTTTGAACTTGGGGATTACGCCTCCAGTAGCCCAACAGTCCCACGTTCAATTTAGTCAAAGCCAATAGGCTCAAGCTCAGCCTCATCAACTATATCAGGATCAAGTAAACGAAGGTGATGACATGGATAAGGATGATCCCGACATCCATCCTCGAAGATGCCTACGGCCTAGAACTCCTGAGGTGAACCAAGACAGCTGGATTCCAACGGAGGTTCAGCCTGCGTATCTCTTAGCATGATCTGAAGGATCTTGAAAGACACACAGAGAGATGTCAACAACATGTAGGAAACTAGCATGAGATGTGACCCCTTTACTTAAGCCATGCATGAAGCTGAGTGACCTTGATGCTTTAGTATGCCACAACTGACACCTTACGGGGGGAAATCGACCCCTGCGGCTTTCTTAACTGCTACAAATGGCATATGGATTCCAGTCCATCGACTGATGTCGTCAAGTGCAAATGCTTCCCGATTTTATTAGAAGACACAACTCTGCTCTGGTTTACCCAATTCTCAGCTTGATATATCTCCACCTTCGATCAGCTAGCTTTCAAAATGCTAATAACTCAAAATGCACGTACCGAGACCAAAGGATAATCTCTCCAACCTCCACCAGGCCCAAAAAAACCCTCAAAAGCCACCTCGAGTATTTCAAAAAAAAAAACCTTGCTAAGGTTGACGATCTAGAGCCACACACAGTTCTTGTTCGGCTTGTTAAGGGCATCTTGCCTAGTTCTAAGTTTGGAGTGTGGATCGATAGAAAGCAACCCAAGACCTTAGAAGCTTTCTACGAGAAGGTCGACCAGTTTCTTTATCAAGAGGAAGCACGATGCAATAGGGCTGCTAAAGGAGGCCACCCCCAATTACGCACACTCAAGCACCTATGTGGACAGTGTCAAAGGAATACAAGTTGGAGAATCTTCCAAGAAGGTTAAAGGGGTGATCCAGTTCAAGTCCAAGCCGAACAATGCCAAACTTGGTGGTTGCAACAATAACAACCAGGCACCAGGAGACCTGAAGAAGCATGACTACTATCCCACTTACAAGAACTCCACCCAACCGAAAGCTGGAGGAAATCTACCTATAGACCTGTAATACCATCCAGTATATGAAACCGAATACGAGAGAATCTACTAATCGCGAGAAGAACTTCGACAAATATTGCAGATTCCACGATATGTTCGAACACAACACTAACGATTGTCGCCACCTCAAGGATGCCATAGACAAGCTCATTCAAGGGAAATGTTTGGAGCAGCTCATTCAAAATTTTGCAGCTTAACAAGCGGCCGTAGGCCCTTCAACGCCCACTCTTCCTCCAACCAACGCGACCCTAGGGCCGTCCAATCAAAAACCACATGGCATCGTGATCAACACCAACTGCGATGGGCCTCACCCCAGAAATGAGAGCTTTCTACGTATAGAGGAATACACAAATTCTATCAAGCATGTACCTCTTTGGACGAATCTGTTCCCGCTAAGCTTCAAAAGATGATACGGGATGGTATTGTCTTCCGAGAGAGAGAGAGTCTACCGGAATTGATATCACAACC
Source organism: Allium sativum (assembly GCA_030737875.1). Lineage (NCBI taxonomy): Eukaryota > Viridiplantae > Streptophyta > Magnoliopsida > Asparagales > Amaryllidaceae > Allium > Allium sativum. Next base: position 717,082,981 of record CM060919.1, read on the forward strand.
ATAGACCTCTTAATGTTTCTGCACACATAGCTCTAGACTATGTTCGAAGAATCCTCAACAATTTTGGAAGCTCTATCAATATAATGTTCAAGTCGGCCTATGACCAGATGAAACTTTAGGCCAAGGACTTAAAGCCCTACCACACCACTGTTCATGGATACAACAGCTCTTCTAACCAACTGGTCGGAATGGTAGACCTGACGGTCAAGATCGATGATGTGGATTGAAGCAGAGTCTGTATCCTCACAGTCATTGTATTAATGTCGTCTATCCTTACAATGTCTTTCTCGGATGCCCTTTCCTTGTAGAGTTCAGAGTCTGCATGGTCCCATGTTCCTTTCTTATGAAATTTTCAACCGAAAACGGGATCGGAACCATCAAGGGTAACCAAGCCAACCTCGCCGAGTGGAAAGATGCCATTAACAAGGAAAAAGGCAAGAGAGCAGAGCCTCCTCTCTACGCCAAAACCGCTTGTCCATAGAAAACACTGGAGTCTGGGTCTTGGCTCAGACGCAACTGCCCTTGTTTTGATGATCTTAATCGAAGGGAATACTAGGAGCCTGATTTCGAGAGGGCTACCCCGATCGAGCCAATCATCGACATTCCAATCAACCTTGTTGGCCCAACAAGGGTCTTGAAGATTGGATCACAACTCCACCCTACAATAAAGGAAGAGTTCGTGTTTTTCTTAAGGGTCAACCTCGACATATTTTCTTAGACCAACTCAGATATGTGTGGCATCGACCTAGGAATCTATTGTCACATTCTTAGTATCAAACCAAAGCATCTTCCAGTTAAACAGAAGCGTCGAATCATAGGAATTGGAAGATCAACTGCACTTAAAGAGGAAGTGGATAGGCTACTAGATAATGGCTTTATCCACGACATCCTCTACCCCGAATGGGTCTCCGACCCGATCTTGATCAATAAAGAAAAAGACAAGTGGCAAACGTGTGTCGATAATTCTAACTTGAAAAAAGCCTTACTAAAGGATAGCTTCCCACTTCTAATGTTTGAACAACTAGTTGATTCAACTACCGGCTACCAGCTTCTCTCCTTCATGGATGTGTACTCAAGCTACAATCAAACTCCCATGTACCTTCCAGATCAGAAGCACACTTCAATCATAACCAACCTTAGGTTTTACTGCTATGTTGTCATACCTTTTGGTCCCAAGAATGCTGGATCCACCTATTAGTGACTGGTCAATCGCATGGACAGCCTATTAGCGACTGCTCCCCTAGGCCTTTTTTCGTTCAGTCCGAAGTATATCGACACCTGAACAACTCCATACCTGCTACAGTCTTCACGTAAAACCCCAATATCAAAATGATCAACCTTCAAACCTGCTGCGTAATTTTATCGATCCTCAAGTCTGCTCCAAAATATTCGAACTGTGTATTAGAAAAAACAAGAATTGATTTTGATTTTGTTTTTGAAACTATGTTGGGAGTTGATTTGGTAATTTTAGATTCTGTGGTTTTGCGTTTTAATTTTGAGGAAGAATAAATTGAGGAGGTACTCATGGATCTGGAGGAAGGTACAAGAGGAGTATATTAATATATGATGAACAGTAATTTCCTAATTGATAACGCTTTTTGTGATCTCTCTGACCATCTTTCTTCCTAGCTCTGATACCATGTTAAAATTCTACATAGAGAAAGATGACGAGGGATCTAAACGTAAATACACAGAAAACTACTGTTCATAATATATTACTATGTAAGCATGAGATGGACTGAGCAACTGTTTTGTGGTGTTTTGGTCAGTAGTCGGGTGCGAGGTGATGAATTGAAATGGAACGCTAGTAAATGGCAGCTGTAGTGAGTTTTGTGTTGGTCGACAGTGAAGTGATTGGAGAAGGAAATGGTGTAGGTGCAATTTTTTGTTAATACTTGGTGTTGTGTAGTAGCTCGGAATGGTGCTGCAAGAGGAGATGGCTTGTATTTGCGTTTTCCGGATGGGTCTGAGTGGCTTAGTTTGGACAGAGGGTTTTGTATTGCTTGTAAATTGGAAGGGAGATTAGTGATGTTTAGGTTAGTGATGGTCTGGGACTTATGCGGAGAGGAGCAGTTGTGTTTTCATGATCATGCGAAGGCAGTTATGTTTTGTGAAGATGATAAGGTTGAAGACATAGGTTGCTATCGAGTTATCTATGGATGAGACTTTTTTGAAGCAGGTTGATATTGAGCTGCAGCTTGAAGTGTAATGCATTGGTAACATATTTTTTTAAGTATTGATGTTGTGTTTGCAGCATAGATGTAGAGGTGTATTGAGTGAAGGAAGATGCAAGAGTTAGCTTGCTTGTTTTAAAATATCGTGGAGATGAAGATGAAGATGACAAAGTGAAGAACGTCAGTTGTAGGGTTGGACAATTATGGAGAGCGCTCGAGAACTGTTTGATTATATGCCTAAAAGAACATAGGCGTGCCTACATGTGAAGTAGGCTGAGTGAAGAAGTCTTGGTTTTGTGTCATCCAACAAGTAAGGAAGAAGAGCTTTGGTTCTCACTTGTTGAGGGGATGACACATACAAGGGAAGACCCAAATAGAGAGGTCAAGGAATCCCTAAGTGAAACACCCCACCTCCGTTAAGGTCACTCACAAAGGGAATGCCTTAACTTCAGTGAAGCGCTTTAGGTAAAAGATGTAGATAAATTACAAGACAGACAAATAAAACAGCGGAAAAAAGTCATTTTATTAACAATGTGGTTCAATCAAGCTTTTACAACAATTTTCTCAAATCATACTTAAAAGTAATACATAGAACTTCTGTCTTGATTTCTTAACTTCCAAGTGTAAAAGAAGCACAAAAATAACAATGATATTCCCCAAATAAAGCATGAACCAGCCATAACAGTGGAAGAGAGAGAGTCCAAAGCAACATACCAACTAATCTTCAAGCTTGAAAAGAGAAGAGGTCCATGCTAGGCTAAGCTATTCCCTCCCTGACTACCTGGGGGGAACGGAAGAAAAAAGGCTAAAAACAAACTAGGTCAGACATAAGTCTGGTAAGTCCAGTGATCTTTCAGCATGCAAACATGAAAAAGGATAATGATTGAATAAACTGAAAATAGGACAATACCATAAAAACAAGATAACTAAAGACAAGATAGGTGCAAGGTGAACTGAATGCGCTTCTACTTTTTCTCTGCTTCGCTACTACTCTGCTAATCTGATTTGTATATTTATCTCTGCACCACCTTACTAGTGTCCCAACTAGTAATCTGTATAAAATGATAATCGTGATCCCAACCCCCGTAATTGTGGTAGCCTTCAGGTGTACATCTATCGTGAGGATTCCACCTCAGTCAGCCTAATTGCCATGAACATGTTAGATGTACCCTTACTACCTAGATCGGCTCCCTACTTGTATTCGTGTTCCATGTGTCTGTGTCAATCGGCCCTCTCTTGCGTGTAGATACCTTGTGCTGGTCCCACCATAAGGTATATCAATCCTTATGATAGCGACCCGACACGATTCAAGATGCACAGTGTATAACTACTTGTACCCAGTGCCTTCTTTTTCCCACTCAGGAGTACGTGCACGCCCGTAAACTGTCAGAACCTACACTGACGTACCCCCTGCCGCTGCTTTGACCGCTTATAATCAGCCCAGTAATCGTGCCGCACTCTTCCTAGTTCAGGGTACCGTGATACATCTATGTGGGTTACTGCTGAAATGGGTCCCCGTTACTAGGGTTTCCTTATTGGTTAAGTTTGTGGGCCAATATATACAAATATTACCCACCTACACGAAATGTACTTAAACCTCCCACCGTTTCTAGCATGTTTACTTAACGGTTAAGTTTGTGGGCCTATATGTACTAATATTACCCACCTACACGAGATGTACTTAACCCTCCCATCGATTCAAGTATGTTTATTAAACGGTTTAGTTTTGTGGGCATATATGTACTAATATTGCCCACCAACCCGATATGTACTTAACCCTCCCGCACATTTTGTCATATTGGTTAAGTGTTGTCCATCCATGTTAACTTAACCCACCCATTCATCGTGTCATGTTGGTTAAGTGTTCCTTATGAACTTGACCCTCCTTACTTATCATGTTGGATCGGTTAAGTGTTTCCTATTAACTTAACCCCGTTCGTTCATCAAGTTATACTGGTCAAGTGTTTCTTGTTAACTTAACCCCACGTATTCATCTTGTTGTATTGGTTAAGTGTCATCAATCAATTTAAGTTAACTTAACCCACCTACGTGTCATATTACTTTGGTTAAGTGTTGCCTTCGTGTGTTAACTTAACCATACCAAAAATCAAGTTATATTGGTTAAGTGTTGCCCTCTTGTTTTTACTTAACCTTACCACAAATCAAGTTATATTGGTTAAGTGTTGTCCTCTAGTTTTTACTTAACCTTACCACAAATCAAGTTATATTGGTTAAGTGTTTCTTATTACTTAACCCTACCCATTCATTATGCTATACTGGTTAAGTGTTTCCTATTAACTTAACCCTAGTCATTCATCTTGTTATAACGGCTAAGTGTTCTAAGTTTACTTAACCCCACCTTCTAGTCTAGTTAACATGTTAAATTGGTGAAGTGTTCTAAATTTACTTAACCTCGCCACTTGTCTAATTAACATGTTATAACAATTAAGTGTCCTGAATTTACTTAACCTCACCACTTGTCTAATTAACATGTTATAACGGTTAAGTGTTCTAAATTTACTTAACCTCACCACTTGTCCAATTAACATGTTATAACGATTAAATGTTCTAAATTAACTTAACCTCACCCATTAGTTTAGTTAACATGTTGAATTGGTTAAGTGTTTCCTTAATTGACTTAACCCTACCAATCTTGACTTAGCTTTATTAAAGCCCCAACGACTCACATTAGACAAGTATTGTTGTGGTCACTGGATGTGTCGGTCGGTTCCGAGCAGTTTTACACCACAACTCAGTCTAACCTCGGGTCCTTTTTGGGATCAATGCACTAACCACCCACATTAGACAGGTATTGTTGTGGTCACTGGATGTGCTGGTTGGTTCCGGGCAGTTTTACACCACAACTCAGTCTAACCTCGGGTTAGGCATATTCGTCTTTTACTAAATTTAAATGTTTGTCATTTATGTCAAGTATACATATAAATTTGCTTCAAATGTTTTCATGTCACATTATTTTAATTATGTTCATAACTTAAGTTATGTTCATAACCAATGGTATATAAATTATACCATTTCATGGCCTTAACCATTTACATGGTTATGGGCTCACCTACATCATTAACATGTTATAATTTAATGTCCATCCCAACATTACCCTCGTTTATACGTTCGCATCAATCACATAAAGTAATTAAATCCAAAAATTAGCCTAATTTATAAACAAGAGGTAAAAGAAGGTAACGTGCCTAATATAAATCTAACCAAACATATGTCATGTAATGTTGACATAGAACATCATTCATTTCAACTAACATGTGTCATGAACTTGCATATGAATTGGATTAAATAATCACAAGCCAAAATATGTTAATATGTAGAACTAGGCGTATGTAAACATAACTTTGTTTATAAACTAGCATATGTCATAATCATGACATGTACATTACCAAAGCATGTATAAGTTTAACTTTAACATGTAGATGTGAACTAGATCTAACAATAATGATCATATGAACCTGCGTGAATCCACTTTATAAACATGCATATATATATATATATATATAGTTTTAGATCTAACACAAAACATGTAACTTGTATATGAACATATATATATATATGTGTGTATATATATATATATATATATATATATATATATATATCTTGACCTGGATCTGACATAAAACATGTAACTTGCGTTAAATCATATGAACATACGTATAGATCTTGACTTGGATCTAATTAGCATGGATCTAAACACATAAAGTTGTAGATCTAAACATGTAGGCATATGGATCTAACATAAAACATGTAACTTGCATTAAATCATTTGAACATATGTATAGATCTTGACTTGGATCTAATTAGAATGGATCTAAACACATAAAGTTGTAGATCTAAACATGTTAGCATATGGATCTAATCGTTATTTAGCATAAAAACTTGCATGTAACATATCATGAAAAGATTATCAAACTTATATGCGGTATGATAGTTTCATTCCCCAAATCATAATAGGTTCATCATCAATTCCTATACGATAAGTCCAATAAACCACAATCATTCCAAGACATACATGCCAAAATTATCACAGGAAATTGACATGAATCAGCATCATCATTATCATACAGCTTTGTACAATTCTATTTTTCATTTTATTACAAATCACGTCTTAAATTTGTTTAGATCTAAATGATAACTAAACTTACTAACAAAAGACGATCTTTATTTCTGGAATCTGTATTCTGAAGTTGAAATGCTCACCTTTGATGTAGACTAATCGTTGTTTTAATTTAGATTTGATTTCATTCGTCACTTTTAATTAGATTCTATCTTGCCTTTGAGTTGAAAGAGATGACGGCTAGGCTTAGATGAGAGTGAATAATAGAATTAGGTTTTAGGTTTAGGGTCCTTATATAGTTGTAGAGAGTGTTTTAAGACCATTAGATTAACCCTGAACTATCAGAACCAATCAGATGCCACATCTTCCTTAGAGCGAATCGGCTCACGGGTTGACAGCCAAACACCCTTAATCAACCCCTAGTCGACCCAGTGGGGCTTGGGCCGACCTCAAAAATGGGCCGGTTCAATTATTCCCCCTCTTGTTTCACTGTTTTGAACTTTTTTGCATATTTATTTATTTAATTTTAATATATATCTATATTTTTTTTCTCATATGCATACAAACTTCAAGGCTTAATAACTTCTTATTAAGGTATCCATTTTATGCAAACCAAATATCTATCTTGACCAAAATTTTGAGACGAACGTAATAGCGCAACCCATTTCACTTAATTCTTCTTCTAAAAATTAAGTGTTCTTGAATTTGTTAATTTTAATATTCTCAGAAAATTCGGGGTGTTACATTCTCCCCTCCTTAAAGGATTTCGTCCCCGAAATCTTCAATTTAAGAAGATTGCATCCTAACATCCAATCATCCATCTACTCATCCATCATCCACAAACATCCATTGTCCTTAAAAGATTTCTAATGCCATATGAACATATGCAGAGTGTGTGTATATGTCTCTTATCTAGTGCAAAATCAGGTGGTCTACTGATCCAGTTGACCTCTTTAATGCGAATCATGAGAGTGTCGTGCGTCCAATATGTATGCAAATATCCCTAATCATGTAAATACTATATGTGTGCATATTCACTCATCCATATGCAACATCCATATGGTAACACATCAAGTTTCAATCCATATAAAAATACATTCATATACATATGCAATATGAAAGTGACTGAGCCGATCTAGTGCCTAATGTGTGTATATGCATCCACGAGCAACCATTAGCAAACACTTGCAACCACTTGCAGCCATCAATCATAACATGTCTCAAACACATGTTTTCATCCATTAGCTTCTACTAAGGATCGAGGATAGGACTGAGAAGATATACTTAAAAGATAAAGACTAGCACGCAAATAAATATTACAGAAAAAGGAGGAATCAAGGATATACCTTGAAAAAGGGTATGATGCACGTATCTAGTCTTCAGTCTTCTAAGTCGCATCTTCTTTGAGCTTCACTCCACTGTACCTTAACTAATTTAATTTCACGATTGTGAAGCCTCTTGACCTCCATTTCCAAAACCCACTAGTAAAGATAGGACCTCGACCATTTACTATGCTAGAGGGTATCCAATGTTGTCGAACTATCTTTCCAAGATAAACAGAAGTTAACCATGATACCAAGTGTATATACTAAGATGATTAGAGGTCTCTCCTCTACTTAGCTTATCCATCATGTCACAAATCTGAGGGTCTAAAGCTAAAGGTTGCTATGTACTTTTTACCACTCTTAAGTTCAGTCTTACTTTAGGGCGCCTTCCACAACCATTTATTTCTCACGCAAACCATCCTAGTCGAACTCGACATCCCTCAAGTACAAGCCCCAAAGGCCTAAACCAATACCATACAAGCACCCAAGGAATACCTCCTCCGAATTTGGACGATTTATTTGAGATGATACTAGCAAAACAACCAAATAATTGAGCACTTAAACGACTCTGGCTATCTTCGCCAATCTTGCTCCAAAACTATCGTTGATCGCATAAATGGCTTTGCATTGTCAACTAGATATATGCAGAGGTCTATCTCGATTTTTAGGGGGGAAAGCCCCTACCTAATCAAAACATCCGTAAATTCATGGACTACTCCAACGGATCGAAAATCGTCGTTAATATATAAAGTGATTCTAGGTAGCTAAGACAAACTGATCCCTTAGGATCGCACGAAATCTCGAGGGTATTTCCGAGGCAAGTCAAATGTCTAACTACCCTCCTTTCACAATTACTAGCTAACCAATCCATGCCTAGAATCAACCCATAGCTCATGAAACCCCAAAACCTAAGCATCTAAATCCTAACAAACCAAAGATAAATGAGCCGAACCACAAATTGGATTTGAGAAAATAATGGGATCCTCTATTATACAAGTACTAAGGTGCAAAGAACCTATGGAAGCAGATATATACGAACGTGAAGCGCTAAAATCAGAAGAGTACTAGCAGGATGATCAACAAAAAAAACTAAACTTTTTCAACCGAAGCTTCTCTACCTTTCTCTCAGGTACGCTGGCGGTGAGAGCATGTATTTGCCCTCCTGAAAATCTTGTCATTTGTTCTTGCCCTTGTCCTTAATTATACGACCCGTTATACCATAATAAAGATACTTCCTCTTGTCTTAGGTTTTACTATTCTTTCCTCCCCTCCTTTGTGAACCAAGTCTATATCCATGAGTTCCTCGTCCTTGGGTTGTGTTCCTTAGCCAAACTCCCTCATGCTCATCTTTTCCATCCTTGTGTAACTTGTTGACAGGTCCCTTGAAAGCTGCCTTCATCGCATGGAAAATCCTACAAAGCTCGAAAGGAAATTAGCCGTAGGTGAAACTACTGCAGCTATAGATGGAAGTTGGGTACTTATTTGCCCTTTGACAAGCGTCGTAGTCTCGTCAACCCTACGGAACCATGCTGCGATGAGGTTACCTCCCAAAAAGCCAGGAGCCTTGGAGACTCAGGAAAGAAAAAAACAAGGATTCAAATAGAGGATCAAAAAGATAGTGCATATGGCTTTGGGGAATATGCCTTTGAAACAAAACTTTTCTTTTGAAAATGCTTCTTTTAAAATCGTTTTGAAAATAATTTTTCAATTCTTTTATCTGATCCGGTAACCTTCAGCTCTAATACCAAGTGAAACACCCCACCTCCGTTAAGGTCACTCACAAAGGGAATGCCTTAACTTCGGTGAAGCGCTTTAGGTAGAAGATGTAGATAAATTACAAGACAGACAAATAAAACAGCGGAAAATAAAGTCATTTTATTAACAATGTGGTTCAGTCAAGTTTTTACAACAATTTTCTCAAATCATACTTAAAAGTAATACATAGAACTCCTATCTTGATTTCTTAACTTCCAAGTGTAAAAGAAGCAAAAAAATAACAATGATATTCCCCAAATAAAGCATGAACCAGCCATAGCAGTGGAAGAGAGAGAGAGTCCAAAGCAGTACACCAACTAATCTTCAAGCTTGGAAAGAGAAGAGGTCCAAGCTAGGCTGAGCTATTCCCTCCCTGACTACCTAGGGGGGAGGGGAGGGGAACGGAAGAAAAGAGGCGAAAAACAAACTAGGTCAGACATAAGTCTGGTAAGTCCAATGATCTTTCAGCATGTAAACAAGATAAAGGATCATGATTGAATAAACTGAAAATAGGACAATACCATAAAAACAAGATAACTAAAGACAAGATAGGTGCAAGGTGTACTGAATGCGCTTCTACTTTTTCTCTGCTTCACTACTACTCTGTTAATCTAATTTCTACATTTATCTTTGCACCACCTAACTAGTGTCCCAGCTAATAATCTATATAAAATGATAATCGTGATCCTAACCCCCGTAATTGTGGTAGCCTTCAGGTGTACATCTATCGTGAGGATTCCACCTCAATCAGCCAAAGTGCCATGGACATGTTAGATGTACCCTTACTACCCTATCGATCGGCTCCCTACTTGTATTCATGTTCCATTTGTCAGTGTCAATCAGCCCTCTCTTGCGTGTAGATACCCTATGCTGGTCCCACCATAAGGTGTATCAATCCTTATGATAGCGACCCGACACGATTCAAGATGCCCAGTGTATAACTACTGGTACCCAGTGCCTGCTTTTTCCCACTCCGAAGTACATGCACGCCCGTAAACCGCCGGAACCTACACTGATGTACCCCCTGCTGCTGCTTTGACCGCTTATAATCAGCCCAGTAATCGTGCCCCACCTTTCCTAGTTCAGGGTACCATGATACATCTATGTGGGTTACTACTGAAATGGGTCCAGGTTACTAGGGTTTCCTTATTGGTTAAGTTTGTGGGCCTATATATACAAATATTACCCACCTACACGAAATGTACTTAACCCTCCCACCAGTTCTAGCATGTTTACTTAACGTTAGGTTTGTGGGCCTATATGTACTAATATTACCCACCTACACAAGATGTACTTAACCCTCCTATCTATTCAAGTATGTTTATTTAATGGTTAAGTTTTGTGGGCCTATATGTACTAATATTACCCACCAACCCGATCTGTACTTAACCCTCCCGCACATTATGTCATATTGGTTAAGTGTTGTCCATCCATGTTAACTTAACCCACCCATTCATCATATCATGTTGGTTAAGTGTTCCTTATGAACTTGACCCTCCTTACTTATCATGTTGGATCGGTTAAGTGTTTCCTATTAACTTAACCCCGTTCGTTCATCAAGTTATATTGGTCAAGTGTTTCTTGTTAACTTAACCCCACGTATTCATCTTGTTGTATTGGTTAAGTGTCATCAATCAATTTAAGTTAACTTAACCCACCTACGTGTCATATTACTTTGGTTAAGTGTTGCCTTCTTGTGTTAACTTAACCCTTCCACAAATCAAGTTATATTGGTTAAGTGTTGCCTTCTTGTTTTTACTTAACCTTACCACAAATCAAGTTATATTGGTTAAGTGTTATCCTCTTGTTTTTACTTAACCTTACTACAATTCAAGTTATATTGGTTAAGTGTTTCTTATTACTTAACCCTACCCATTAATTATGCTATACTGGTTAAGTGTTTCCTATTAACTTAACCCTAGTCATTCATCTTATTATAATGGCTAAGTGTTCTAAGTTTACTTAACCCCACCTTCTAGTCTAGTTAACATGTTAAATTGGTTAAGTGTTCTAAATTTACTTAACCTCACCACTTGTCTAATTAACATGTTATAACGGTTAAATGTCCTAAATTTACTTAACCTCACCACTTGTCTAATTAACATGTTATAACAGTTAAGTGTTCTAAATTTACTTAACCTCACCACTTGTCTAATTTATATGTTATAATGGTTAAGTGTTCTAAATTTACTTAACCTCACACATCAGTTTAGTTATCATGTTGAATTGGTTAAGTGTTTCCTTAATTGACTTATCCTACCAATCTTGACTTAGCTTTATTACAGCCCCAACGACTCACATTAGACAAGTATTGTTGTGGTCACTGGATGTACCGGTCGGTTCCGGGAAGTTTTACACCACAACTCAGTCTAACCTCGGGTCCTTTTTGGGCTCAATGCACTAACCACCCACATTAGACTGGTATTGTTGTGGTCACTGGATGTGCTGGTCGGTTCCGGGAAGTTTTTCATCACAACTCAGTCTAACCTCGGGTTAGGCATATTCGTATTTTACTAAATTTACATGTTTGTCATTTATGTCAAGTATACATGTAAATTTGCTTCAAATGTTTTCATGTCACATTATTTTAATTTTGTTCATAGCTTAAGTTATGTTCATAACCAATGGTATATAAATTATACCATTTCATGGCCTTAACCATTTGCATGGTTATGGGCCCACCTACATCATTAACATGTTATAATTTAATGTCCATCCCAACATTACCCCCGTTTATACGTTCACATCAATCACATAAAGTAATTAGGCCCGCAAATTAGCCTAATTTATAAACAAGAGGTAAAAGAAGGTAACGTGCCTAATATAAATCTAACCAAACATATGTCATGTAATGTTGACACAGAACATCATTCATTTCAACTAACATGTCTCATGAACTTGCATATGAATTGGACTAAACAATCACAAGCCTAAACATGTTAATATGTAGATCTAGGCATATGTAAACATAACTTGGTTTATAAACTAGCATATGTCATAATTATGACATGTACATTACCAAAGCATGTATAAGTTTAACTTTAACATGTACATGTGAACTAAATCTAACAATAATGATCATATGAACTTGCATGAATCCACTTTATAAACATGCATATATATATATATATATATATATATATATATATATAGTTTAGATCAAACACAAAACATGTAACTTGCATATGAACACACACACACACACACACACACATATATATATATATATATGTATATATATCTTGACTTGGATCTAATATAAAACATGTTACTTGCATTAGATCATATGAACATATGTATAGATCTTGACTTGGATCTAATTAGCATGGATCTAAACACATAAAATTGTAGATCTAAACATGTAGGCATATGGATCTAACATAAAACATGTAGCTTGCATTAAATCATCTGAACATATGTATAGATCTTGACTTGGATCTAATTAGCATCGATCTAAACACATAAAGTTGTAGATCTAAACAATTAGGCATATGGATCTAATCATTATTTAGCCTAAAAACTTTCATGTAACATATCATGAAAAGATTATCAAACTTATATGCGGTATGATAGTTTCATTCCCCAAATCATAATAGGTTCATCATCAATTCCTATACAATAAGTCCAATAAACCACAATCATTCCAAGACATACATGACAAAATTCTCTCAGAAAATGGACATGAATCAGCATCATCATTATCATACAGCTTGGTACAATTCTATTTTTTATTTTATTACAAATCACGTCTTAAATTTGTTCACATCTAAAAGATAACTAAACTTAGTAACAAAAGACGATCTTGATTTCTGGAATCTGTATTCTGAAGTTGAAATGCTCGCCTTTGATGTAGACTAATCGTTGTTTTAATTTAGATTTGATTTGATTCGTCACTTTTAATTAGCTTCTATCTTGCCTTTGAGTTGAAAGAGATGACGACTAGGTTTAGATGAGAGTGAATAATAGAATTAGGTTTTTGGTTTAGGGTCCTTATATAGTTGTAGAGAGTGTTTTAGGACCATTAGATTAACCCTGAACCATCAGAACCAATCAGATGCCACATCTGCCTTAGAGCAAATCGGCCCACGGGTTGACAACCAAACACCCAGAATCAACCCCTAGTCGACCCACTAGTGAAGCCGGCATGGGCGGCACTTCCATCCTCACCTTAACTGTCACAAGCGGGATGGGAGTAGAATGCAGGCCCTCATCTCTAGCAACTGTCTCCTCATCACTAGCGCCGTCCTTACTAGTTTCTTCCTGAGTCTTAGTAGCCCTGCATCGTTTAGACACAACATGGGGCAATTTACTTTTGCAGTCCGGAGGACTTTCTCCTCCCTCAATTTTCTCTTTCCCTCCAACAATGGCAAGATCCGACTGCATGATCATACGATAGGAGGAGAGTAAGCCCGCTTGGCGAAGAAATTGTTTATCCGGGACATTCTCGATAGACCGAGCCTCTTAAGTAAGGGCCTTCAATGCTTCAAGATATGCTCTTGGTACACGCTTCCTTTGGGTACTGGAGGAATCCCTGCTACACAAATACAAAGTTAGCCTCAGGCTTACAGCTAAACTAAATACAAGCACAAGGCATCAAAGATGGTTAATTCTGGCGAACCATCACCTCGCAAACCCTGCAAGACAGTGGATGAAGAATTAATCATACTTAAAGAGGTTAAGTCTACTCCATTTCCTAGGATAAATTGGGTGCTGGCCTGGTTCTCCAGATAGAATGGGGAAGGCACGCTGGTACTCCTCCTCTGAAAAAGATACCAAATGTCCTCTATGGTGAGTTATATATATATAAATATTCCCTGAATAGGATGCAGGTGCCAAGGAGGAAGGCATACACATTTGGGCGGAGCTGCATCCACGCTAGGCGAAAGTGGCGCCATATGTCCCAGATGAAGTCGCGGGATAGGGAATGCACCAAAAACACACATATGCATGTTATAAGCAGTGTGTCCTTCTAAAGGTGCATGCGGCCTAGCCCCCTCTTGAGGGATGCGTACATCATCCCAGGGAATGTTGAACAGCTTATACACGCATCTTACCGCTCCTTCATCCATATGCAAAGGCACTGAATCCAGCAGGTCGTCGACAATGGCATCATCCTCCATCATATCCGGCGCCTCGGGAGGGCCTTCCCTCATGATATCCATGTCCTTTTCCACTTCAGGATTCCCCTCTGTCACTTCCACTGCTTCTGGTACGGTTGGTTATGTAGGGTGCTCGGACAATTGTTGTGGTTCTTCCGACTACACACCCTGGTCGGGTGCTTTTAGAAAGCAAATGGACTGGGAGGGTGCGGACACATCTGAGGTATCAAGCTTTTAGTCCTCCAAACCAGTGCTAATGGACGATCCAGATTAGGATATTGAGTGCCATGAAGCTTCGGCTTCCAAAGCCTGTTGTTTCTTGGACGATCTTCTTTCCATTGCTAGCTATACTTTCAATATAGTTGCATTAGACATCGCATTGAATGACCTGTTCCTCTCGTGTTGGTGTGAACTGACATGTACATGCAGTGAGATGATGATGCGATTATAGTATTAAAATTTGGGACACGTCGACGACCACTGGTCTTCAGAAATGTAATCATCGTTGTTGTCGACCAATATCATTAAATTTGCGTCGATATGTGGCTACGTCGTGATTGGAAGTGGAAAACGACTCTAAAAGTCAAGTAGTTCAGTCATATGTTCACAGTTTGAGTTTATGCTCTAACCCTATGAGGAAGTCTGAGTTATCAGCTTTGGTTCGAGTCATATTCAAAACCTAAACCCAATTCAATCGCATAGCACCGCGAAAACGATAAAAATCGATTGATGAGCCTTTGAGAATTCAAATTCCAATAAGGAACACGAGATGAGTTGAAGACAGGACTCGAATTCGCCCAAGTCCCAAGGATGCGAAATTTTGCATCCCCAAGACTTGACAAATTCGCATATGCATTTAGGGATTTTCGCATCCCTCCTTACTTATGAAATTCGAATCCAATATGAATCGTATTCCAATCCAGGCTGCTTCGCATCCCTCCTGGAGGCAAAAGTTTCGAATTTCACCCCCCGCCCATCGGATGCAAAATTTAACATCCTTTGTGATGCGAAATTTTGCATCCTCGAGATGCGAAAAGTCGGTTCCAGGACAATGCGAGCTTCCCTCTGCTCCTTTTCCCTCTCTATTCTCCTTTCCCCTATGTATTCTCCATTTCTTCTTCCTCCCTCCTTCGAATTCCCTCAGGAGCCCGAATCGCATAGTGAAAAGTTCGAAACTTCTCCAACCTCAACCTCGAACATGATATTGTGGGGAATTTAGGTCTGGTTCGATTCGAGAAGGCACGAGAATCGATTTCGATTCAAAGTCTCATATAATCTGAGTTCAAGCTCGAATTCCATTCAATAAAACACACTAGTTCCTAGGATGCGAGAAAATGGGTGAAGTACAGGAGAGGGATGATTCAAGTTGTTGCTTATATAGAGGGAGGGGAACAAAAGGGCCTGGCCCATCTACAACCTTTGCATCCCATCAAGTATGCGAAACTTCTCTTAGATCCTCTATTTCAGTTTTTGATGACAACAACTATACAAGTACAGAAAGTATATATTGTATCATATAATTCTGCAGGATTTTTACCCAGGGAGAAAAAGAACTCATGACCAGGATTACAAGGCATACTCAAACAAGGTTATATTATGTTGAGTATTAGTTTTTATGTACAATCTCTGTAACACCCCACGTCCATTAATGTCACTCACAAAGGGAATGCATTAACTTCTATGGAGCGTTTTAAGTGTGTATAGAACAGAAACTTAACAACAAGACAGATATAAACAGTACTTAAAACTTTAAAACTTCATTTATTGCAGCTGTAAATACATAAGTTTGATTACATCATCAAAAACCAGAGTCAAAGTACATAATATCCATCTTGACTAAATCAGAGTACATAAATTGAAAGACATAACCCCAACATAAAATAGCCATAAATAAGATAGGCTGAACTTTTACTTCAGCGATCCAAGCAACTTCTAAAAGCAAGAGATACAATTGTCTAAATCAAGCCCCACTGGTGCTAGTTCCAACCTGAGCACCTGAGGGTGGGGGAGGGGGGAGGAAGAAAAGAGGTGGAAACAAAGGGGGTCAGACATAAAGTCCGGCGAGTGCGATAACTTTAACAATATAATTACCAAAACAACTAGGCTAAGGCATAAGTTGGAAAATAAGGAAATGACTGTGAACAATTGGGTATGACAGAGTAAACAAGGAAATAAGATGAACAAAGATAACGTTAAAGGCGCACCTAAACCACTATAAGATAATTACTATACTGCACCACCACTAGTCACCCTAAGGTTGATCCCGGCTACAGAACTTAATAATGATAATGGTGATTTCGTGCAACCCTAGTTGCCTTCATAGGTGTCGCCTGTCCCTATCTCCACTAGGTGTACCCACTACCCCCATGCGATCGGCTCCCTAACTCGTAGATACCCGTGCTGGCCCCACAGTGGGGTGTATCACTCCCCAAAGTGGCAACCTGATACCACCAACAATGCACGGCTTATACCTACACGATGCAACAACGTCTTACCTACCAGCCCGGGTCCACACACGCACATGAACCCGTTGGACTTGTGTTGCCACCGCTAACCCGTTTTGGCCTCTTACAGTCAAGCCTAGTATGCGTGTCCCGTCCTCGACTTGGGTCGACCCCACAAAGATACTTATGGGTTACTTGTTGAAATGGGCCACCATTACTTGACACAAGCTATCCACCTAAGCTTGGTCCCCTCTAGTACATCCCACATAACCCTCTTCTTATTCATGTTCACTTACATGTTTCGATTTTGGTTAAGTGCATCTAATCGTATTTCAAATGCCACCCAAGGCACCCACTTAATTCCACATGCCACCCGAGGCACCCACTTAACCACCTCATGTCCCACTACATGTTTATCTGGTTAAGTGTTTCTTAATTCATTAAGACCGTAACCTCGTAAAGGCCTCCCACATTAGACTGGCATTTGTGGCAACTGGATTTGCCGGGCGGGTCCGGGCAGTTTTACACCACAAATGAGCCTAACCTCGTGTCTTTACAACTGTTACGCATTTAATTTATGCCTAAGACATCCCACATTAGACTGGTATTTGTGGAAGCTGGATTTGCCGGGCGGGTCCGGGCAGTCTTACACCACAAAAGAGCCTAACCTCGTGTCTTAGACGATTTATTACACAAAATTAATTATTCCCCAATTTGAATTAATTTCCCTATTCAAATTGCCAATCAATTACAAATTTAACTATGTCCATAATTGACTCAATTATGTCCATCTATTTATGGTATACAAAATTATACCAATTATCATCACAAATTTATTTTATACCATTTAAGGCATTTATGCCAATTATCAATATTAAATCTTTTAATATTATCCCATTGCCCCACGTTGTACGTTCGTTGTTTAACGTAAAATATACGTTAGACTCGAATAGTCTAACTTTTGGAAAAAAGAGAAAACATCACAACATACATAGAAATAAAACTAGATCTAAACATAAGGGGTGAACTTGAATGAGGTTCTTCATCTAACTTGCATAGGCCAAAGTCACAAACTTGCATAAAACTACATATGTCATAGATCCAAATCTAAAGGTGTAAACTTGTTTAGGTAATAGTCACAAACTTGCATAAACCATGTATGTCATAGATCTAATCATAAGGTGTAAACTTGCATAGGCAATAACCACAAACTTACATTACGTGATTCATACTCCAAACATATATATATACTAGCATATGTGATTTATGCAACATAACGATGGTGTAAACTTACATCTAAACATGTAAACTAGCATGTAGAATTTTGTATACTAGCATATAACTCACACATGTCATAGCCTAACTTTAGATCCAATTTGCACATAAAATAGAGAAACATGTAAGGTTGTATATAATTTTCACTAACTTGCATACATACATATGATTTGTCATATGAATTAGTTCCAACAACATAACCAAACTAGCATATGAAACATCATTATGAATTGATTATACATAAGCCAATCATAGAATTACAACATAGATGATAATGTCAAAACTTTACAACATAGATGATAACATCACAACTTTACAACATAGATAATAACATCATAGAATTTACAACATAGATAATAACATGCGGAAAATAATTCACAACATAACCATATAATCCACATCATATCTCAATCCAATTAAATTGTTAATTATTTTATTAAAGAAATCGAACTTGCAACTCAAAGAAGGTCTTGAGTTCTTAAATCCGAGTTCTGAAGTTGAATTAGCTTTCCTTCGAAGAAGACAATTTGTTTCGGTTTAGATTAGAATTGAATTTGATTAGCTTTTCTTCCTCTCTAATTGGCGGCGGCTATTCTAGGTTGCTAGGTGACGGCATGGAGGCCATGACTCTAATTTTTATTTGATTTTAGGGTTTGAGTCTACATGTTTTTTTATAGAGTTTAGGATTAATTCAGGGCGTCCGATCAACCCAGAATTAACCCCAGCCATTCAGACCAGATCAGAAACCCTAATGACTCAGCATACAGTCATAAACAGGTCATCAATCAAATCTACCCGGGGGAGGGGGGTGTGGGGCAGGTCGACCCCCTGGTCGACCTGGTGAGGGTAGGTCGACCTGGCCATGGCAGGAAAATACCCGCCTAGCCCATTCTGACTCTGAAATTTGAATTTTTGAAATCTGTTTTGAATTTTCTGAAACATCCGATGGCCATAACTTCTTCATACGAAGTCCAATTCACGCAAACTCGGACTCTATCTCAACCAGAATTCCGAGACGAACATAATGGAGCAACCCGTTTCCCTTAATTCTCACATCTGAGATTAGTTATTCTTTAATTTGTGACATTAATATTGAAAATTATGGGGTGTGACATTCTCCCCTCCTTAAAGGATTTCGCCCCTGAAATATCCAAGTTAAGGAGAATGCATATCCTAACATCCAAACAACCATCTACTCAACCATCAAACAAAGGCATCCATTGTCGTTATAAAATTCCTAATGTTGTATGAACATATGCAAGAAGTGTGTTTATATGTTCTTTATCTAATGCAAAATTAGGCGGTTTACTTATTCAGTTGACCTCCTTAATGCAAACCATGATAGTGCCATGCGTCCATTATGTATGCGAAATAATCCTATCGATACATATTATTTCTACATGTGTGCACGACCATTCACCAAAATGCAGCATCCATATGATAGTACAACCATTATACATCCATTACTTAAATATGTACACACATTTATATGCAATATGAAGTGACTGAGCCGATCTAGTGCCTAAAGTGTGTATATGTATCCACGAGCAACCACTTGCATCCACATGCATCCATCATACATAACATGTCTCAAACACATGTTTCAACCATAGGACTACCCTATCTAAAGGTCAAAGATACTAGTGAGAGGACATACTAAAGATAAAACAAGTACAAGCTAAGCGATAAAGGAGAAATTAAAAGACATACCCTCGAAAAGAAAAGAGTATAATGAACACATCTTCTCTTCCATCTCCCAAGTAGCGTTGCTCTCATCAACTCCCCATTGTACTTTGACTAGCCTGACATCTCAATTCCTCAACTTCTTAATCTCCGACCCAAGAATGCGCGTAGGAGCTCGTCGAATCGTCGCATCACGCTCTATCTCCACCTCTCTAAGCAAGCTCGTCTCTACCACTTCCGCGGTCTCATGTAAGCACTTCCTCAAATGTGATACATGGAATGCATCGTGTACACCACTAAGTCTCTCGGGCAACTCCACTCTATACGCCATCTGTCCAATCCTCTCCTTAATAGGAAACGACCCTACGAACCTTGGTGCTAACTTCCCAACGGACCCAAAGCGAACAACATTCCGTAATGGAGACACCTTGACAAAGACCATGTCCCCAATATCAAACTCAAGATCTGTCCTCCTCTTGTCCGCATAAGATTTCTGCCTATCTTGCGCCGTCTTCATCCTTCTTCGAATCAAATCGATCTTTTCTGAAGTCTCTCTAATCATATCGGGCCCAAGAAAGATCTTATCTGTAGATTCCCAACAACATGTAGGCGAACGACACGGCCGTCTATAAAGAGCCTCGAATGGTGCCATGCCAATGCTAGACTGAAAGCTATTATTATATGCGAACTCCACCAAAGGTAGATGTTCCTCCCATGTACCTCTGAAGTCTAAGACACACAACCTCAATAGCTCCTCTAGAATACGATTCACCCTCTCGGTCTGACCGTCCGTCTGAGGATGATATGCGGTGCTCAAACATAACTGAGTCCCTACCGGCTCTTGCATGCTCCTCCAAAACTCGCTAGTAAAGATAGGATCGCGGTCGCTTACTATGCTAGAAGGAACACCATGCAAACGAACTATCTCTTGAATGTATACGGAACTAAGGGTCCGTTCTTTTCTCAAAACGGAAGAGAAAACAAACGGACGCGTTTGACGCGTCCGACACATCCGTTAGTTAAACTGGGTATTATACCCCGTTTCCCCAACGGACCAAAAGTGGTCTGTTGGGGTCTGACGCGTCGGACGCGTCCGACGCGTCAGATTAATTAACCATTAAATTATTATTTTTAAGTTTTTATTAATTATTTAAAGTTTTTGTAAACTTTAAAAATTGATAACTTTTGCATACGAGATCCATTTGAGACGCGGTTTTTTGCGTTGCGATCGTATCGAAATGCTCTACGTAATGGAGTTGGTTTGAGCAGAATTGGAGCAACTTATATTTTTTCAATTTTTTAATTAATTTATTAATTTGTGTAAATTATTGATATATATTATTTATTAAAAACAAATGATAAATTAATTAACCATTAATTAATTAAATTACAAAATAAAAATAAAATGGTTCGCTTAAATCCTCCGCTTAACGCGCCAAACGCATACTCCGCTAACTACAATTCTCCGCTCAAATACTCCATTCAAATTCTCCGCTTCCGCTTGCAAAGAACATGCCCTAACCATGGAGCAATCCTCTTACTCTTCATGGGAATGAAATGGGCGCTCTGAGTAAGTCTGTCTACCATGACCCAAATCCCCATATTACCCTTCCTCGATCTTGGTAACCCATCAATAAAGTCCATCGAGACACTTTCCCACTTCCATTGTGGGACCTCCAATGGGTGAAGCAACCCTCCGGGCTTCTTTTGCTCTGCTTTTACTTGTTGGCACACCAAGTATCTAGCGACAAACTCAGCCACATCCCTCCTCATGCCAACCCAAAAGTAAGCTCGTCTCATGTCCATGTACATCTTGTCCCCGCCGGGATGGATGGTCATCTTCGAATGATGTGCATCATCAAGAATGGTCTTCCTCAAATTCTTGCCCCGTGGTACACAAAGTCTACCGTCCCTACGTAACCAACCCTTATCATCTAGGGTATACCTATTGAGATGGCTCGATGACTCCCCCCTTTGAGCTTCTCTGCTAACTCAACCAACTGTGGGTCATCTCGCTGTGCCTCACCAATCCGTCCCAAAAGCGTAGGTCTGACCTCTAAGGATGCTAGTAAACCGGGTACAAAGTCAATGGAAGTTCTAAAGTCAAATGTAGAGATGAACTCTAAGCTTCGCCGCTCAACAAACAACGGACCCAAGGACAACCTTTTCCTACTTAAGTCGTCTACCACCACGTTACCCTTGCCAGGGGTATATGCTATCTCGAAATCGTAGGACGCTAAGAATTCCATCCACCTTTGCTGCCTTAAGTTCAAGTCCTTCTGAGAGAACAAGTATTTTAGCGATTTGTGGTCATTGAACAATTCGAATTTCTCGCCAAGAAGATAATGGCGCCAAGACTTAAGCGCGAAAACAATAGCGGCCAACTCTAAGTCATGTGTAGGGTAATTTTTCTCATGCACTCTCAACTGCTATCCTCCATAGGCTATCACTCTTCCCTCTTGCATTAAGACTGCGCCTTGTCCTGTTCCACACGCATCGGTATAAACGGTAAATGGCTTACTCCCATCTGGCAACACTAAGACTGGGGTTGTGGTCAAAGCTCTCTTTAAACGTTGGAACGCATCATCACAATCTACGTTCCATGTGAAAACTAGGTTCTTCTTCGTCAAGCATGTTAATGGGGCTGATATTTTTGCAAAGTCTTTGATAAACTTCCTATAGTAGCCAGCCAACCCTAAGAAACTCCTCACCTCGGTAGCATTTTTAGGGACCTTCCAATCTTGGATGGCCACTACCTTCGCGGAATCCACAGCTATCCCTTCTTTGGAAACCACGTGCCCTAAGAATCGCACTTCCTTCCTCCAAAAGTGACATTTAGAAAATTTAGCTTTAAGGCTATGCACTCGAAGGGTCTCCAACACTTCCCTAAGATGTAGGGCATGCTCTTTCTCGTTCTTAGAAAAGATCAAGATGTTGTCCATAAAGACTACCACGAATTTATTAAGTTACTCCCTAAACACCCTACTCATCAAGTCAACAAAGTATGCGGGGGCGTTTGTCAAACCGAAGGGCATCACAAGCCACTCGAAGAAGCCGTCTGGAGTCCTAAAGGCAGTCTTGTCTATGCTATCCTCAACTACTCTCAACTGATGGAAACCCGTGACTAAGTCCAACTGCGAAAACACTGAGGCGCCAACTAACTGATCGAAGAGATCGTCAATCCTCGGCAGTGGGTGCCTATTCTTCTTAGTAAGTTTATTAAGTTCTCTATAGTCCACATAAAGTCTAACGGACCCATCTGCCTTCATGGAAAATACTATTGGAGCACCCCACTCCGATATACTACGTCTGATGAACCCATTCTCAAGCAATTCTTTCACTTGCTTACTGAGTTCTCTTCTCTCTCTTGGAGCCATATGGCGCACTGGAAATGCAACTGACTTTGCATTATCAACTAGACATATTCGAAAGTCTATCTCACGTTTTTGGGGTAGACCCCTCACCTCATCGAAGACATCAACATATTCACGGACTATACGAACAGAATGTAAATCATCATTGGATGTGTCAAGGGATTCTAGGTAGCTAAGCATTACTGGACCTCTAGGGTCACAAGAAATATCAAGGGTCTTTCCACAACGGGTCAACAATCTAACTACCCTTCTTTCAATATCTAGGATGTCCCCGTATCTAGTTAGCCAATCCATACCTAGAATCAAGCCGTAGCCCATGTAGCCAAGAACAAAGGCGTTGCATTTAAACCCAACACCCAAAATAGACGCTCTCAAATCCCGACTAATCATAGAAAGATGAATCGAACCACCAATAGGATTTGAGACTACTAAGGGATCTGTAACTAAACTAGTTTTTAGGTGCATTGTTTCAACTAATGATGTAGAGATAAACGAATGTGATGCGCTAGAATCGAATAAAGTACGATAGGATGATCAAACAGAAAAACTAAACTTTCAACGGAAATTGCTCTACCTCGTTCTTGCAGCGGTGGGACCACGAGAGCCTGAACTTGCCCCCTTGCCTACCCTGGTGCCATAAGAGCCTGCACCTGTCCTCCCGAGGTAGACCCTGCCCTCTGCCCTTTCCTTGGGCAGTCCTTAATCAGATATCCCGCTTCGCCACAGTGGAAACAGCCAGTCTTCTTTTTCTTTCTACAATCTTTGCTTAGATGGCTTGGTGTCCCACAGTTAAAGCATCTTTTATTTCCCTTACCATTGTTGCCTTTACCACCTTTCTTGATCTGTTGTTGCTGTTGCGGTTTCTTTTGATCCCCTTTCTTCTCGGGTGCCTTATTAGCATTGGCGCCCTTCTCCTCTTCATGCATAAGCGCCATGTCAACTCGTCTCTCAAAGGTAGCCCCCATGGGGATGTGGGTCATAGAAAACCCATGAAGCGGCTCATTCAAACCCTTAACAAATCTCAGGGCCTTCTTTTCTAGTGTATTCACCAAGTCCAAGCCAAATCTCGCCAACTGATTGCATTTGTTGACGTATTCTTTCACTGATAGATTCCCTTGCTTCAACGCCAAAAACCTTTCCATGTATAAATTCTCTTCAGCCCGTGAGAGAAACTTTGCCTCAAACCTCCACCTGAAATCTGGCCATGTATTAACTGGACGCTCTCCATTAGTGACCTCCCACCAAAACGAGGCCTCGTCCTTCATTAGCCAGGCAGCTAACTAGACCTTTCTTCCATCTTCCACTTCAAAGATCCCAGACAATTCTTCCACCTCCTTTAGCCAATTTCAAGCTTCAACAAATGTCTCCATCCCATGAAAAGGTTTTCCACCAATTGCCCGAAAGTCCTTACATATTTTTGCAAAAGTATCGACACGAGGAGGAGGAGGAGCATTTGCTGGACCTGCGATGGTGGCCCTAGTCTCCAAATACCTCCTAAACCATCCTGGTATCGGTATCCCCTCGGGTATCTCAGGAATTCCAAACACGCTGGAACAAAAAAGGAAAGATTCAATACAAAAGAACCGAAGGAAAGATATACGGCTCTTGTGTTATGCTTTCTAAAATAAGCTTTTCTCTTGAAAATACTTTCCTTAAAACATACTTTTGAAGGTACTTCTTTATAAAAGTGTTTTTGAAAAATAGTTTTTCAAAATTCATATCTGTTTTGGTAACCTTCAGCTCTGATACCACGTGTAACACCCCCACGTCCATTAATGTCACTCACAAAGGGAATGCATTAACTTCTATGGAGCGTTTTAAGTGCGTACAGAACAGAAACTTAACAACAAGACAGATATAAACAGCACTTAAAATTTTAAAACTTCATTTATTGTAGCGGTAAATACATAAGTTTGATTACATCATCAAAAACCAGAGTCAAAGTACACAATATCCATCTTGACTAAATCAGAGTACATAAATTGAAAGACATAACTCCAACATAAAATAGCCATAAATAAGATAGGCTGAACTTTTACTTCAGTGATCCAAGCAACTTCTAAAAGCAAGAGATACAGCTGTCCAAATCAAGCTCCACTGGTGCTAGTTCCAACCTGAGCACCTAGGGGGGGGGGAGGAAGAAAAGAGGTGGAAAAAAGGGGGTCAGACATAAAGTCTGGCGAGTGCGATAACTTTAACAATATAATTACCAAAATAACTAGACTAAGGCATAAGTTGGAAAATAAGGAAATGACTGTGAACAATTGGGTATGATAGAGTAAACAAGGAAACAAGATGAACAAAGATAACGTTAAAGGCTCACCTAAACCACTATAAGATAATTACTATACTGCACCACCACTAGTCACCCTAAGGTTGATCCAGCCTATGGAACTTAATAATGATAATGGTAGTTTCGTGCACCCCTAGTTGCCTTCATAGGTGCCGCCTGCCCCTATCTCCAATAGGTGTACCCACTACCCCCATGCGATCAGCTCCCTAACTCGTAGATACCTGTGCTGGCCACATAGTGGGGTGTATCACTCCCTAAAGTGGCAACCTGATACCACCAACAATGCACGGCTTATACCTACACGATGCAACAACGTCTTACCTACCAGCTCGGGTCCACACACGCACATGAACCCATTGGACTTGCGTTGCCACCGCTAACCCGTTTTGGCCTCTTACAGTCAAGCCCAGTATGTGTGTCCCGTCCTCGACTTGGGTCGAGCCCACAAAGATACTTATAGGTTACTAGTTGAAACGGGCCCCCATTACTTGACACAAGCTATCCACCTAAGCTTGGTCCCCTCTAGTACATCCCACTTAACCCTCTTCTTATTCATGTTCACTTACATGTTTCAATTTTGGTTAAGTGCATCTAACCGTATTTCAAATGCCACCCAAGGCACCCACTTAATTCCACATGCCACCCAAGGCACCCACTTAACCCCCTCATGTCCCACTACATGTTTATCTGGTTAAGTGTTTCATAATTCATTAAGACCGTAACCTCGTAAAGACCTCCCACATTAGACTGGCATTTGTGGCAGCTGGATTTGCCGGGCGGGTCCGGGCAGTCTTACACCACAAACGAGCCTAACCTCGTGTCCTTACAACTGTTACGCGTTTAATTTATGCCTAAGACCTCCCATATTAGACTGGCATTTGTGGAAGCTGGATTTGCCGGGCGGGTCCGGGCAGTCTTACACCACAAAAGAGCCTAACCTCGTGTCTTAGACGATTTATTACACAAAATTAATTATTCCCCAATTTGAATTAATTTCCCTATTCAAATTGCCAATCGATTAAAAATTTAACTATGTCCATAATTGACTCAATTATGTCCATCTATTTATGGCATACAAAATTATACCAATTATCATCACAAATTTATTTTATGTCATTTAAGGCATTTATGCCAATTCTCAATATTAAATCTTTTAATATTATCCCATTGCCCTACGTTGTAAGTTCGTTCGTTTAATGTAAAATATATGTTAGACTCGAACAGTCTAACTTATGGAATAAAGAGAAAATATCACAACATACATAGAAATAAAACTAGATCTAAACATAAGAGGTGAACTTGAATGAGGTTCTTCATCTAAAACTTGCATAGGCCAAAGTCACAAACTTGCATAAAACTACATATGTCATAGATCTAAATATAAAGGTGTAAACATGTTTAGGTAATAGTCACAAACTTGCATAAACCATGTATGTCATAGATCTAATCATAAGGTGTAAACTTGCATAGGCAATAACCACAAACTTACATTACATGATTCATACTCCAAACATATATATATATATATATACACACACACACACACACTAGCATATGTGATTTATGCGACATAACGATGGTGTAAACTTACATCTAAACATGTAAACTAGCATGTAGAATTTTGTATACTAGCATATAACTCACACATGTCATAGCCTAACTTTAGATCTAATTTACACATAAAATAGAGGTCATGAAGCGTGTAAGGTTGTATATAATTTTCACTAACTTGCATACATACATATGATTTATCATATGAATTAGTTCCAACAACATAACCAAACTAGCATATGAAACATCATTATGAATTGATTATACATAAACCAATCATAGAATTACAACATAGATGTTAACATCACAACTTTACAACATAGATGACAACATCACAACTTTACAACATAGATGATAACATCATAGAATTTACAACATAGATAATAACATGCGGTCAATAATTCACAACATAACCATATAATCCACATCATATCTCAATCCAATTAAATTGTTAATTATTTTATTAAAGAAATCGAACTCGCAACTCAAAGAAGGTCTTGAGTTCTTAAATCTGAGTTTTGAAGTTGAATTAGCTTTCCTTTGAAGAAGATAATTTGTTGCGGTTTAGATTAGAATTGAATTTGATTAGATTTTCTTCCTCTCTAACTGGCGGCGACTATTCTAGGTTGCAAGGTGACGGCATGGAGGCCATGATTTTAATTTTTATTTGATTTTAGGGTTTGAGTCTACATGTGTTTTAATAGAGTTTAGGATTAATTTAGGCCGTCCGATCAACCCAGAATTAACCCCAGCCATTCAGACCAGATCAGAAACCCTAATGACTCAGCATACAGTCATAAACAAGTCATCAATCAAATCTGCCCCGGGGGGGGGGAGGGGGGCAGGTCGACCCCCTGGTCGACTTGGTGAGGGTAGGTCGACCCCCAGGTCGACCTGGCCCTGGCTGGAAATTTCCCGCCTAGCCCATTCTGACTCTGAAATTTGAATTTTTGAAATCTGTTTTGAATTTTCTGAAACTTCCGATGGCCATAACTTCTTCATACGAAGTCCAATTCACGCAAACTCGGACTCTATCTCAACCATAATTCCAAGACGAACACAATGGCGCAACCCGTTTCTCTTAGTTCTCACATCTGAGATTAGTTATTCTTTAATTTGTGAACATTAATATTGAAAATTACGGGGTGTTACAATCTCCTTGAAATCATATGAGATACATAAAGAAATATATTAGTCTGTGCAAGACCAGACGTCTGTTCAACATATAACAGACGTCTGATGCTAATATCAAGAAATAGTTCCTGACTCAACGCAAACGTCTGTTATGTATTAACCGATGTCTATTGATGGTCTCAGGAAACATTTTCCTGACAATACAGACGTCTGGCCTTACATGGACAGACATTTGTCTATGTATCTGAACTATTTCAGAATACATGGACAGACGTCTGAGTATATGGACAGACGCCTGTCCTGACACAAGCCTTTAAATTTTGTAAGGTAACTTCTTCATTTTCAAAAGTCACAATCTTTCCCTTTATTTCAAAATGACTTTTTCTAATGGGTATATATTTTCAAATGAAGAGTTTTATTTTCAGAGATTGTAACCTTTCAAGAAAACTCTTCACTTACTTTAAATACATCTAAGATTCAAGTTTTCTATCACTATTCTTTCTAGATCTACTTTATACTTTCTAAAAGCTCTCTATACTCATTACTCTCTAAAAATTTCAGTCAAGCACTCTACTTCTTCTATACTCTCAAGATATTCAAACTCTCGTATTAACTCAAGGAGGTTAAAGGTGAAATTTGTACAAGTCAGTCAAAATCTGTGTTGTAAAGAACACACTATTGTCAAAGTAACTCATCATCTGTAAGCCTTTTCCTTCGAGCTAAGTGAGGGCAGTTTTGTGGTAGTAAGAAAGATGAAGGAGAGCTTCGGGACTAGATGTAGGACGGGAGGTCCGAACCAGGATAAAACACTAGTGTGATTGCTTCCTACTTTACATGCATCGTTATTTACTAATATTTACTGTTGCTAGCTATAGTTAAGACACACATATGATCCTATCATTGACTTTCAATTTTGTATCCCATCAGGGATACGAAATGCCATATCCTGCCGGGATGCGAGATTTCGCATCGTACTGGGATACGAAATTTCGTATCCCTCATTAGGATGTGAAGTTTCCCCTTTCAAAAAATAAAAAAGGGGGAATACGAGAATAAAATTTCCAACTTCGAGAAATTTTTGACTCACGACTTTGGCTATGAGTGCACATATGAATTCCTGAAACTATAAGTCGATACCAATTCGAGTCGCAAATCAACCGTACGTTCGTAAAGTTTGAACGACTCGAGAACGTATGTCAAGCGATCGAGTTCACAAGTTGACATCATCTTTAGAGTTCAGCTCATGAAATCATAAAACAATGGCATACTTACTACTCATGCCCTATTTTCAAACTTAGATCGCCTCTGTAAAATCATGTGAAAACGTGCGAGTGTATATGCGACGCTGCATCGACAATGACTCGTTTATGTCTCGACGTAGGCGAGAGTCGACGACTAACATTTAATTTCATGAGTAAACAAAAATTAGATGACAAAAGAAGCTACCAAAGAATCAAAATTCTCCGCACACTCATCGAAATGGTGACGACCAAGTGATTGACGCAGCTTGGAGATTGTTTCAGTTTCTAGAGATGATTATTTCAACTCAAAGCACATCATGTCAAGACAAGATGTACTTTGGGGGCAAGTGTTAACCGTCCTTTTGATCTGGTTACTAAAAGTACTCCAGGCCTACTCGACTTGACCCGTTAGGTGGCACTAAAGGCCGAAGCAATACCAAAACACAAAGGGTTCAAGCCTGGACGGAGTCGTGCTAGCATAGGCCTCACAACACCTCATAACACAATTTTTGTATCCTTGATTTTGAATCCGAAGATTTCGAGTCCCATACACTTCGCACTCGAGATTTCGCATCACCCCTCTTCCTTGCTTCGCCTCCCACTATTTCAACTCCGAAGTTTCGACTCCCGACACTACGACCTCTGGACTTCGAACCCCTCTCCTCTTCGCGTTCGAGAACTCACAATCACCATTCCACGAATTCACATCACCAAGAATCACATCCTTCCAAGAATTTGACTCCCTCCTATCATGCCGAATTCATATCTCTAGGGATATGAAATTCGTATCCGCCGAGATACGAAATTTCGTATCCCGAAGACACGTGTTTCGTATCCCCCAAGTGAGATACAAAATCCATCGAAACACATAAGAGGGATGCAAAATTTCTAAAGAGGCCAGTTCTGGGATGCAAAATCTGCTATTATGGTCCCCAAATCTCATCTACTCCCGCCTAATCCACAACCTATAAATATTTATTCCTCATTCTTCAAAAGAGTTGGATTTTTGTTGATTTGAGAGCTCTACAAGGACACAAAAGCTCATTAATGTATTCTTAGAACTCAAGAAAGAAGAACATATATTTTTCTCCCAAGACTTTGCGTATTGAAAATATGACTCCCGATTACCTAGTCAAAATTCATATGACAATGCCTTGTACTTGTAACCTTCAATAAATCAGTAAATCTGCAAAAGCTTTCAAAGTGGACATTGGTTCATTACGGACTAAACCACTATAAATTTCTGTGTTATTTGCCTATTGCACTGTTATTTTCCACATGCGAAACACTAATTCTCAACTATTAGAGAATCTTTGGGTGTGACGACAATTTCATCTGTCAACACTTTATTTGTTAATTTCCTTATTGGACTTAACATTTACCATTTCAATCAATTCCCATTAATTTTCCCTTTTACTATTATTAATTAGGTTTCCTGCCATTAATGAAACCAGCAGTCATATTTTCCTAAAGCACAAATTAACCTATTAATTGTCATTTATTATCGTTATTTGAATTAATGGCGTTTTATGAACCTTACGGTTACATTTCCTAAAGAATTAAATATGAATATGTGTATTTATTTAAGCGCATTAACATAGTTACTATATTTTATTTTATTATTATCAACCATTTATATTTTGATCTAAACTAACAACCAAAATAATCCTTTTTATGTTTAATATTGTTTAAGATTCTAAATCTTATGAAAAGTTAATAACTATAGTTATTGTAAAATTGCACATTAACTCTGGTATCTAATAAGTTCTACCTACTATTTGATTTGAACCAATGACTTCCGCCGTATGAAAGCAATACATCCGGTAATTACTGGCTAGAAAACATGTCGTGATTCTTTGTTACGAACCCCTTGTTAGGAGCTCCTGCTGTTATTCATGGTTCTCCATATTTTTCTTTGGAAGTGCTTTATTGATATAAGGAATATTTGGAGTTTGATCTCTGATAACACTTTTTTGTTTAGGGATGAGGTCAACGATTACGCGAATTGCTTAAGCAATCCCAATCAAACCCCCTTACTGTGGAAGAACAAATAGCTATAATTTATATTGGAGCAAATGGATATCTTGATTCGTTAGAAATTGGACAGATAAAGAAAATAGGATAGATCAAGAAAATAACAGTAGCAGCTGCAATAGGAGATGAATATGCAACAGCAATCCAAGGACGCATACCCAGACAAAAACTAAGTTCCCATTCACGACCCATGTAACAAGCTACACCAAGTAAGAAGTGTAAAACAATTAGCTCATAAGGACCGCCATTGTATAACCACTCATCAACAGATGCTGCTTCCCATATCGGGTAAAAATGCAAACCTATAGCTGCAGAAGTAGGAATAGTGGTACCAAAGATAATATTGTTTCCATAAAGTAATAATTTAAAAGAAGATATAAACATATTTCAAATCACAAGAAATAAGAAATATATGTTTTTGGAATGGTTGTTGTAAACTATGTACAAATATACGTAAATTTACACATCCTTTTCTAATTGTTTTGTATATATTTCTTGCTGATTTAAAACAATGTTCTTTTTTGTTAAAAAGAACAAAAGGGGTATTTCTACAATAACCAAGTAAAACCCCAACAACATCAAACATAAACATATATAATCTTGTAATCTAAATTTACAAAAACCTCAAATTAACACTAGAACTAAGAATTGGAAATTAAACTACAAATTTGACAATAATTTTGGGAATGATTTCCGAATTTAAGGTGTATACAATAACCACAACAATTCTATGAACAACTATAGGCAATATAATTTAATTAGTCAAAAAACCTTGTAATCTCTATATTCAAACCATAACCTATTATTTCAACTTCAACAAAAACAATAAATAAATCTAATAAACTTTTAGGCATACATCTCAGATCTATTACAAACGAACTAAATAAGCTACCATAAACAATGTATATAATTTTCCCACTCACCTGAAGCTAACCAAATCTGAAACTGAATAAAATTTTAGGCCTACAATTCCTGAATCCTTACAGATCTACAACTATTCTAAAATGGGGAATCTTTCAGATTTGTAGATTTGCAAGAAAATAGGAAAGAGGGAAGAAAATTAATTGGAAGAAAAGCCTTAATGCAGCATCATCTTCTTTGCACATAAATCTGATTCTAATCTTCTGCAGTCTATGTTTGTTTTGATTATATATATTTAGAATTGATCTAGAAGAGGTTACCAAGAAGAGGAAAATGGTAGAGCTTCACTGCTGCATTCAGAAGTGTGTGCAAAGGGATGGGGTCTAACCCTTTATTTATAGGTATTAGAATGGCCCCAGACCATTAGATTAGTTTTAAATAAGATCCATCTATTATATAAGTCTTATATTATAAAATAAACCCACCAACCCCAGCCGCCATGGGGAAAACGCACGACTAGGGGGTCAACCGTCGGTCAACCGCCATGGTCGACCGCCCTGGGTCGATTTTCCCGTGAAGGCGCGTTATTAATGGTAATAAATATTAATAGATTCTCTTGATTTATTTTCCGTTTTTTTACGTACTTCATCTATAACTTTTTCATAAGGACTCCGTTTGTGAAGTTCCAAACATGAAAATTGATCAGAAATACATCAGGAACGCAAATGTGCAAGTTTCGTGGTCAAATTCTATTGTTTGCATAAATTCCATTTTTGTAGCCTAATTAAATAACTAAATTAACTATTGCCAAAATTCCGGGTTGTTACATTCTTCTCTCTTAAAAGAATTTTTTTTCCAAAGTTTTACCATTGACCAAGTTATGGCAATGACGCCTAAATATTCTAAACTACACAACCAATTAGTGTTCATTTAATATTGCAATCAAGTGCATATGCATGGTGTTCATAATGCATTACAACCATAAAACGTGTATGCATAATGATTCTAAATTGGGTCCTCCTGTATGTATGCATTTTATTTTTGAAAAACATGATGCAAAATATCCTAAATATACTGGTAGTTTTATATGAACCCAAATTTTTAAAGCATTTTCATCCACAACCCTTACCCTTTTATGAATAGAGATATGAAGCAACCAATTTTGCTTCTGAATCCTACCATCCAATTCATTAACATATCTAAATCGCTTCCTATTTATTTCGTCTATATCCAAAAAAGGAGATCAAAGCGGAGAAATTTAACGTTCCTTTTGCTTACAAATATTCCAGTCTCCATTCTACAGTAGATTTTTTCCTCAATTGCCCCAAAATACTCAGGAAATTTCCATCTGTAAACTGCAAAGGAGGCTTGACACCAACATTAAAATGTAAAACAAATTAATTAATAACTCGTGCTCATCATCAACAAGGTATGGAAACAATGTTTCCTAGGCTAAAACAGTATTTTCCTTGTTGCCGTTAACGTTTTTAATGCATCATCGTTCCTAATGTACCGCACAAACAATCATCCGAAAACTATGCTTCTCATGTGATTAAAGATCGAAAAAAAATTCTATCAAAATAAGTTTCCGCTTGAAAATTTCTTTATGCAAAGTTGAAATTCCTTTTAATTATTATTTACGTTTCATATAGGATTTGTATAAATACAAAATTTTGATAACATATGCTTTACTATATTTAACCATCTATTTTTATACAAACAGATGTTTATACATACGTAAACTGTTGTACTCAAATCTATGTTTATACACAAATCGGATTTTATAGGAAAGTAAGAACGGATGATAACATGAAATTTTAAAAAGAAAAAAGATTTTTTCTTTTTATTTCATACAACATTTGCAAAAAGTTAAAAATATATTTTGCAGAAACTTAAATGATTCATATCACATGTTGGCGTTAAAGGATAGCAGTCGCGCAAAAATGTAAAAGCTGAAACCAGACTAACAAATTCAAAAACATAATCTAGCTTAAAAGAAACAAGTGACAAGCAATAGATATACTCATAACGAAACAATGCAAAAATCTATCCTTCGCCAAAATTTGTCTACTATAAATTTTATACTTTCCATCTTTAAGGCGACTATTAGTTAGATAAGAAAATGAGATTCCATTCAAATATATAAGCACGAATGACATAAAATATCTTAAACATAGAATCTTATTCATCGTCATGTGATTTCAAAGACAACACTAACCGTTACAAGCATGAGCTGACACAAAGCCAGGAAACAAATGCTGGAGAGGGAAAGAACAAAGACAACAACATCGAAACTCCAAAACACTACCTTGAACAATGAGAGTTTTGCTTCGTGGTTGGAGATCAAACAATTTCCACGATCTTTGACAAGTCATGTTATGGTAATAAAATGCTCAATCTCGTGTTGCAGACATTGCTGGTGATGTTAGAAGTTTCCACATCTCCATCTCTTCTAAGAGAGAATTCGCGATGATAAAGAAACCCACCACAAAGAAGGCGTTCACGGAGATTTACCTAACATTTCCTAAAGGCAAAAGTGGATAGGTGAAAACACAGAAGCAACTCCGTGAAACAACACACAAGGACCATAAGTTGAATCAAATATGATGCGTACTAAATGATGGTTACACCATTGATCAAAGAAAAAATTGATTCTTGCATCATAAGACCAATCTAGTTATAACTTCACATCTTTGGATTAATGTGCTAAATGAATCACACATCTATACCGGTAGCCCAAACATAGATTTCCAAACTTCAAAATCGACATTTAGGAAAATGAGATCTGTTGCAAAATCTTCAAAGTTGGTCAAACAAAAGACCATTCAAGTCCGTCTAAAACAAGGATGCCTTTAGAATCTCATCGAGATCTTCCTCTAGAAGACCATCCAAATAAAGCTCAACCTTCACCTCCAAAACACGATTTTTTTAATCAAAATCCTATTGCAACAAGATATGAAAAAGGCGGAAGCAACACTAACAATAACCCAACACAAAGATTTCGAAGCAAAGGACCAGTGCAAGTTCAACTGCTACAATTAATTCTCTTAGCCTAAAAGAGATGAAACCTTATGCTAAATTTGATCTAACTAAATGGTTCTCCCCCTAAGGATGAGACTTAAATGGCACGAGAAAGATTGGATAGTGCATATAGGTATTTTGGGCTATGAAATGGTCGGAGGGAAGAAATTGTAATTAAATCTTGGAATACTATTGGGGCGAGATCTAATGTTCAAACTAGCGTGAAAAAGAAGGAGATGGGGCGACAAAAAATATAGAGAACTAGAATAGAGATATGGTTCGATTAGATAAGGAAGGGAGGATGAAAGAAAGAGGTCTAAGGAGGAAAATTTGGAAGTAACTTTTACAGTGAGTCCTAGGTACAAGTTGTACTAAAACTTATCAATTAGTTGATCACTCTAGGTATAACACTAAATGGTCAACTATTAATTGAGCTCCAGAAAAAGGTTGAACCTTATCTTATAGCGGTCAGATATAAATATTAATAATCCCACGTTATCTTTTAATGATTTGACACGAGTCCGAAAAATACTTGTTTTCATCATAGTCAAACTCTGAACCGTTTCCAAAGATTCAAAGTAGTCCCAACAATGGCTATGACCACACAACAACGAACTCTTGGAAAGAACACTCGGCTAGAAATCCAAAATTGAATAGATAAAATGGATTTTCCTTTTACCTAACTGACAAGCAGCTCGAACGACTTACAAAATCAAATACCCTAAAGCTAAATGGATAATTTCCTTAGTCTTTTCTCGAGAGAACATTTTAAAAACTTTTCGAAATAAATTTCTATGCTTATAAACTAAGGGTTTCATAATGTAAATCCATTCATTAGTTATATTACCGTTTTTATTTCTAATTGGAAAAACCATTTCGTGTTCTGAATCGTCGAGAATTTAATTCTCGAAAAAAGTTATTTATATAAATTTCCATAAAATATTCGAATATGTCCAAGGATTCAAAAGAATAATTCTACCAAAAGATTATCCGGATTCATTTTTCAAAATATCCAATAAGAATATCTCGTAATTGTAACTTCAGACTACGACGACACGTTTACGTGAATCTTCCGTATATAACTAGGAAACGATTATTGATTGGAACTCCCAAACAAAACCAACGCAAGAAATCACGACTTTCTCAGTTGTAGACTAGCTTTTTGTCAATTCACCGAGCTCAAATCCACGGAATCCACTACATGTCGCCCTCATGCTACCGTAGGGTAAATCGTGGTTGGTTGAATACTCGAACTTGAAATATTTCTAACTTTTAGTCATTTAAAAACTTATAGTTAGGCTTACGAATAACTCATCGTATAAATAGCTTAATGTCGAGTTAGGAAAGGCAAAATAAAATAAAAAAGAAAACCATATATGTTCTCTCACTAATCCTAATTCGTTAATTCCTCTGATCGTCTAAACCTAAGCTCTTATACCAAATGTAACACCCCACACTTTTCCAAGCTCGATTTTCGATAAAAATTGAAACTCATACCCATCCAAGCACAGAGAGTATAAATCTAGTACCTGCAATATATGAGCATAAGCAAAATCAAAGTAAAATAAAACTAACTCATAGCGGAAAAAAACAAGATAATAAATACCGATTAAGGGAACTACCTTGTGGCATATCATCATATCTATATAGAGCATAAGAGAACGAGAACCGAAACCAAACTTGAACACTTGCTAAGACATGTTTTCCCCGAGGTAACATAAGAGTTGTTATGAGGAGAGGGGATCAGAACAACAAGTCCCGATGAGTAGAAAAATGTATAACACTGTCTACAATACACAATTGTACTCCATTTGGTCAAAACTAAAACATATGACTAAAAGGGCTAGTAATTCTACCCTAGCCTATTTAGAATTTATGCATGACGACTAACCACAAAACCCAAAGCAATATTCCTTACCTAGCGATATCGCAGTACTAAGATATATCATTTAAGCATAATTATGAAGCCTTATAACAACCACTAACTAATCAAGAGGCAGGCATGTACTTCTAACTACCACACAATAAGGGTACTTATTTATATATAACCACTTAAGACCTCACTACCTATGTATGGTAAGGGTAGATACATCCAATCACTAAATAACTAAGGCATCCTGGTCACTTAATACCTTATATGGTGGTTTTATTCTACCATAATATAAATTAGAGGACGCTAGCTACAAAGTCCAACTAATCCAAGACTTCTGTCATTCATGCATATAACCATGCATAGCTAAGACGAAAGATAGTAAGCAGACACTTATTACCTATAGGATAGGTAGGCGACATTTCTCCATTTATTCCCTTGGCGGACTTCTTTGTTACTATTTAGCTGGCCTTATTGAATAATCTTCTAGCCACTTAATACTTCCCACAGGATAAGGAAGACCTATTGTACCTCTGTAGTGGTCATTTAATACACAATCCTAAGGAAAACCCTCGACCTAATCACTTAATATCTAGAGGAAGAAGATCTTCGTAGGGATTACCAAGTTCGTACCTAATAGCCATTTAATACTTCTTGATTTTGGGGCGATTAGCTACGCAATCAGCTAATACCCTTCAAAGGGTGGATCTATCTACTTAATACCTTTACTCTGAAGCAGGCTTACGTTTACAGATTATTTTAGGTAATAATCCTCCCTATGCAATTTACTACCATTGCGTAATTAACTATCATCACGGGTTTAATGATATCTCACATCAGTTGAACATATATCCGATTGCTGGAAAGTGCAGACTTTTGTCGAATATGGTAACTGACCTCACATCATTAACCTACTAAATCCAATTCCAATTCTTAAACATATTAATTCTAAATTAACTAAAAAAGGAAAACTAACAACTTCCTACCCAAGGATGTTTATTTGTTAATTTCCTTATTGGACTTAGCATTTACCATGGCAATCAATTCCAACTATTTTTCCTTTTTACTATTATCAATTAGGGTTTCTGCCAATAATGGCACTAACGGTTATCTTTTTCTAATGCACTAATTAACTCATTAAATGTCATTTATTACCATTAATTTGAATTAATGTTGTTTTATGAATCTAACGGTCATATTTCCTAAGGCATTAAATATTCTTTTTACATCAGTCCCATTTTAAATTCTAATCTATTTATTATAACTCCTTTAACTTTTATATATTACTATAATTCGGTTCATTTCTTGTTTGCATATACATACATACATACATATATATATATATATATATATATATATATATGTATGTATGTATGTATGTGTGTGTGTGTGTGTGTGTGTGTTTATAGGCATTATTTGTTTACTTCCCTAATTGGAGCTGCAATTCTTATTCCTAACACAATTTCAAATTGTAACCATTAAGCATGTTTGTCTTTTTAATTCATTTCCCCAATCTAAGATGGTTACAACATTCCTTATTTTATTTGTGACCTTATTTATAGCAAATTAAATTCATTTATTGCTACAATGGTCATAATACATATTTCCGTTTAATATGGATTATATTTTCATACACATTTTCATAGAAACGGAAACTATTCAAACATACAACCATTATAAATGTTTATTAGAATAATATATTCACGTTATTTGCATAGATTCAGACGGATATGAATATATTTATATATATTTAAGCGTGTAAACATAGTTACTATATTTTATTTTAGTACTATTAATCATTTATGTTTTGGTCTAAACTGACGACCAAAACAAACCTTTTTATACTTAATATTGTTTAAGAACCCAAATCTTATAAAAAGGTTAATAACTAGAGTTATTTTAAAATTCCCCCAAACAATTGAAAAGAAGATATAAACATATGTCAAATCACAAGAGCTAATAAATGTATGTTTTTAGAACGGTTGTTGTTATATGTAAATTTACACATTCGTTCGTAATTGTTTTGTATATATTTCTTGTTGATTTGAAACAATGTTCTTTTTTGTTAAAAAGAACAAAAAGGGGATTTCAACAATAACCAAGTAAAACCCCAACAAAATCAAGCATAAACAGGTATAATCTTTTAATCTAAATTTACATAAACTCCAAATTATCATAAACCTTAAATTAACACCAAATCTAAGAATTTGGAATAAAACTACAAATTTGATAATCGTTTTGAGACTGAATTCCAGATTCAAGATGTATACAATAACCACAACAATTCTATGAATAATTGTAAGCAATATAATTCAATTAATCAAAAAGGCCTACAAACTCAATATTCAAACCATAACTTATCATTTCAGATTTGATAAAAATAGTAAACAAATCTTATAAACTTTCAGGCATATATCTCAGATCTATTACAAACGAACTAAATAAGTTATTATAAACAGTGTATATAATTTTCCCACTCACCTGAAGCTATCCAAATCTGAATATGAATAAACTTTTAGACCTACTTCTTATAGATTTATAATTATTCTAAAATGGATTTTCTTTCAGATTTGTAGATTTGCAAGAAAATGGAATGGAGGGAAGAAATCAAAATGGAAGAAAAGCCTCCATCTCCTTTCCACACAAATCTTATTCTAATCTTCTTTAATCTATGTTTGTTTTAATTATATATATTTAGATTTTATTTTGAAGCAGTTAGGAAGAAAAGGATAATGGAAGAGTTTCGTTGCTGCCATTAGGATTCTGTGCAAAAGGATGGGGTCGAGCCCTTTATTTATAGGGATTTGGCTGGACCTAGACCATTAGATTTGTTTTAAAAAAGATCCATCCATTACATAAGTCTTATATTATAAAATAAACCAACCAACGCCAGTCGCCACTGGGCAAACACACGCCTAGGGGGTTAACCACCAGGTCGGCCTCCCTGGGTCCATTTGCCCGGTGAAGGCTAGTTATTAATGGTAATAAATATTAATAGATTCTCTTGATTTATTGTGACACCCCACGCTCGTTAATGTTGTGCTTTATTAGAATGCATTAAGTTTCATGAAGCGTTATAGGTAAATCGAAACAGAAACATCACAAGACAGATATAGAATAACAACAGAATTTAGAACTTTATTAAACAAAAAACATAGTGGGTCCAAAACTCAATTACATCATAAGTCTGAAATATAGGAAACCCATTACATCAATTTAAACTTTCTGTCCTGTACTAAAATCATCAGAGTATAGTAATATAAAAAGCATAGTCCCCAAAAAATAGCCATATCAGAGAAGATAGGAAATCATAGCGGTAAATCTAAGCAACTCCAGGCAAAAAGAAAGAGAGAATCCTAATCAAGCCTAAGTATTCCCACCATGAGAACCTGGGGGGGAAGGAAGAGAGAGAAAAGGAAACAAAATGGGTCATACATAAAGTCTGGCTAGTCTAGTTACTTTTATCATATAAGTAAAAGCATCATGACATGCATATAAGCTGGATAAGAGAGATAACAATATCATAGAAAGGTATAACAGGCTGAACAGGATAAATAGAATAAACATAACATAATATATTGCGCTTCTCAAGTACTTCTCTCTGCACCAATACTAGTAGAAACAAGATGATCCCAATAGAAACAGAATGGTAGACTTAGGTGTACTTCTAGTGAAGTATTTTACCCCATATAATAATAACAGGTAACCCAACAGAAATGACACATGCTACCCCCAAAGATAATAAGGGCTCCTAAAAAAGCAAGACTAGATGTACCCTAATTACTACCCAATCGATCAGTTCCCTCCCCTATAGATACCCTGCGATGGCCCCATAGTAGGATTTATCACTTCCTAAAGTGGCAATCCCTTTATTAAAGAGATGCACAACCATCTACTGATGTCACAGAGTCTTATTATCCCAACTCAAGCAGATTCATGCATGCACATGAGTCCGACGGAGTGCGCCGTTAACACTCTCACTCAAATGAACCTCTTATAATCAACTTAGTAAGCATGCCCTGCCCCCGACCTAGTTCAGGGTTCCCCGTTTGATACCAAAATGGGTTACAAACTGGTATGGGTCCCACACAACAAATGATACAAGCCACCCCCTAGGTTTGCATCCCCACTACTAGGATTTTGACAGGTTATGCCTAACAGTTTAACAAGGTTTCATAAAGACAACATATAAAATAGGTTAAGTTTGTCGAGTTAATATAACCCTCCCCCACAGATTCAAGCAAGTTTACTTAACCCTACATTGATTCAAGCAAGTTTACATAACCTTTACTCAATTTGATAGGTTCATGTAACCCCCACAAATTTAAACAGGTTAAGTATAACAAGTTAACAGATTATTCCCATTCCCATTGACTTCTTTTCAAGTTACCAAGTTCCTCTTGCTTATTAATTTCATATACATATAACTTAATTCATTTAAGTTTATTAATAAGCCCATAACATGTTATTCTCTAGATTGTAATTAACGAAAGTAATCTACAACACATTTATATTATTTATTGTCAGATTCCATAGTTACAATAACATGTTTTACTTAATATGTAATTAAGTATGCTTCATCTCAATTCACCTGTTTTCTGTTTAACATGTCACTATAACTTGTCGTTGCTTACCCATTAACGTAGTTCTCCTAACTAAGGTTTACTAATAAGTTTCCACTCCTTTTACTATAACTTATGTTGTAATTTCCACTTGTGACGACCCGAACTTTCAGTACCCTTTGAGTTGACCAAAACGACACAAGTCCAACCCAAATGTACTAGGAACCCGGATGTCAATAGAGAGAATATTAGAGGGTGAGATAAGAAAGAAAGAAATATTAGAATAGAAGAAGAAGAAACACAAACACAGAATCAGAATCTCACATCGCAGCGGAACAAAATATAATATAAAAATAACTCTTTATAGATAGCTTGAAAATAAAACTTATAGTCATCAGATTACATTACACATCTGGACAGTTATAATGACCTGTCCTTATATACAATACACAGCGGAATAAAAACATATCATATGTCTAGACTTCTCCAGCTCATTTCTTTACTACATCCAATAACCTGAACCTGTACTCCCAGTCTAACCCGAGCATTATAAATGCACGGATCAGTTTGGTGAACCAGAGTGAGAAAGCACACTAAGTTTATGGTTAACATCCAACTTGATTTTTAAAGTTAAAACCTTTTCGAAAGAAAGGATATTAGTAAGACCAATCCACACATAAATACGGACGGTTTTTACCTTACTATAACCCAAAACGTTTACGAAATCAATATATTTTCTGATATTATAATAGTGTCTAAATACAAGTAAATATCAATCTAGCAGAACGCTTGAATCTCATGCTCTACATATATATTATACAATCAAAAACCCAGGCGCTTATTGGAGAATGGATTTCCGACTATGGCAGGGTATGGGACCACCTTCCGAGAATGTACCTCTGGAGATGAATACATTATGGATTCAACAAGAACATCTTGCAACCCCGGCTAAACATGACCGACCCCTCACTTCGCTTGAGAGTACCGAATATATCATTACCACGGTTGGAGGCTAGCCAACCAAACTGATAGCATACAAAAATAAAAAGGGACAACCAAAGGCATTTAATTTCACCAGATCAGGTAATGATATACCATTTTGATGGGTGCGACCCACATAGCCATGCGACCTACGCGATTTTATACCATTTCCCAGTTGATGAGGCTTGAGGTCATAAATTATTAATTAATTTATTAATTAATTAATTTATCATTATTATATTATTAAGTAATTCATGTTTTAGAACATCTGTCCACCATTCACTTTGAATGCCACAACGTCAGATCCGCCAGAAATCACTAATTGATTTCCACAAAAATACTCGGGTTAAATTAAGAGAAGGTGTCTTCTCTGCTGCCACAGAAATACGTTTGAGGAAATCAACGTACGTAACTCCTTTGGAAATACTCTGTCAG
This sequence comes from Allium sativum, assembly GCA_030737875.1. Classification (NCBI taxonomy): domain Eukaryota; kingdom Viridiplantae; phylum Streptophyta; class Magnoliopsida; order Asparagales; family Amaryllidaceae; genus Allium; species Allium sativum. The sequence continues at coordinate 717,126,171 of CM060919.1, forward strand.
ACATCCGTCTATACAAGTTGTCCTTGGACTGGACAAGCCGAAGTCACTCTCCTACCACATCCTTGAATTACCTTATGGATCAGTAGCGAGAAGTCCTTTCAATCCATAGATTCCAACAACGACAGAATCACAAATCAAATAACCCTGGTTGCATGCCAGAGGAATTCGATGAGTAGTTCTTCCACTTATGAAGATCCTTGGTCTTCAATGCTCCACCTTCAATTATCTTCACGTATTTGTTGGTATGGATTGGTTTTCGAATATAAATTCGATCCCGGTCTTACCATACCAACAATCGTATTGGCCAAATTTGATAGTCGGTGATTTAACTATCAAATAAACAATCATGAAAATAAAATGAGTTACTGGTCCAGTACTTGGCATTACTTGGCCTTTTTAATTGAAACAATTAACGAATGTTAATTTTCAAACTCTTTAAATATTTCGATACTACGAATATAGCTTTTCAATTCTTATTTAACATAAGATTATTATTCAAACTATTTTATTTTATATCATTCTATAATCATATTCAATACTCTATTCTTCTTTCGTTTTCAAAACAATTTCTATATCATTACCTATAATCTAAAATTGGGAAAATCAATTTAACTCATCATTCGTAAAATAACGTTACGAATCTCTTTTATTTCATTATTTAGAAACAAAATCTAACACTTCTCTTTTTAGAATAACTCATTTTAAAGCTCAACTTTTCATTTCTTTTTACTTTGATAATATCGTTGTGATTTTACACAATCACTTTTATTCCCTTTTCTTTTGGGAAATTCCTTATATGTACATATATTCTCACTATTTACATTTCCGTTACTTTGGAAATCTCATTTATATTCTCAAATCTTGTCATTTCCGTTATTTTGGAAATTTCATTATATATTTCAGACCTCACAATTTATGTTGCGTTATTATTTCTTATATGGAAATAATAAATTATATATAACCCTTTTCCCATTACAACATATATCACCCTCAGATAATCCCGAAGTCGTTCAAGTTGGGGTATTTAAATTACCTCTCAGACCTTGATCAACAACGTTCTTATCTTAAGATAGATACAAATTGTAATTCAAAAATCGATATTTATTCCAAAATCAACAAATCTCATTAAACAATTTTATTTAAAATATGGTTTATAAAACCTTCTTACTTTTGAAATATTTCTTTCTTTAAATATAACTTACTATTACTTAATATATTATTAAGTAATTTCTTACATAAAATCACTTCTTAACCTTACCTTCTTTTAAAGCGTTCATTTTATAACTAGAATTTTTACTACCCTATCTCATTATTAAATCCTTTACTGAACTCAATTTCAAATCCCTTAAAATCATTTCATTCTGAAAATCTCATTTCAATCTCGATCATTTTACTTAATTCTGTCATTAAGTATCACTAATTGAAATTAACGCTTTGGCTTCATATTCTTTTATAAATCTTGTTTATAAAATCTTAGGTTTAATATAAACCCCTTTTATCTTGATTTCCCATTTCCATCTTATTTCAAATGTTGAGTAAACATTTATTTAAACCATCATATATGCTTATAATTCCTATTATAACTTCATTATAAACTCGGGTTATATATCGAAAACTCATTTATAACCTCTTTCCAAAACTTAACCATCCCATTTCAAAATTGGTTACGTACTTAAATATATTTCATTTAAGAAGTAAGTACTTAAATTATTAAAATAATACTTTACTTCATTATTAACTAGAATTGGTGTTAAATTTCTTTTTAAAATCTTATTCAAGTTAAACAATTATATTCTAAATTATTTCATTCTAATTGGAACAAACTAGTTTAATTAAATAATCAATTTCAATTTACATAGTTGACTTGGTCGACTCTAAACATGATTAACTCGTTGATCAACTTTAACTCGTCTCTTCATTTAAATTGATTAAAGAATTAATTTAAATAACCTCATTTAAATTAATAAATTAATTCAAATAAATATCATTTACTTTGATTCATAATAAATAAATAATAATATAACTCCATTTTAATTGTTTCTTAAAACAATTAATCTCCGTTATAAATCGTTACATTGATGAAGATGAGGCACGTGCTCCGCACAGGGCTGATTCCCCTTTATATAAACTTCATTTTTAAATAATATATTTAACAATCTATATTCGCTTATAAAATAAATTTCATAACTTCATTTTTATATCGATTTACCTAACGGAAAATTAATATTTCAAACGACTGATTTATCGACCTACTGCCGCCAATTACTCAACCAATATTGCCCATTCGTTAAAACAAAACCATTTGTTGAATTTCATATCAATGGTCAACAATCAAATCAATCATCCAAACAGATGGGTTTAAAACAGTTCATACAATGATAATATGAAAATAAATAACATCTAATATAATTGAGGAATCCGGTTGGATCCCTCCAACCTGTTCTTCTCTGCATCAAATGGTTACTTCATATAATATAAATGAATTCAATTTTACTGATTATTTCTATAACAGTAAAATAACATCAATTTAATATCAGTCAATTTTTTTAACACTAACAACCAATTCAAACAATTCAATCCATTGGTTGAATTAAACATGTTTATTTATAAACGTGTTTAACAAGGCAAGTCATTTTGTTTTGAAACAATCGTTAAAAAACAGTTGGTTTTCATTTAAATTTAACTAACATGCAATTCAATCAATTTAAACAATATATATGTAAGCAATCAACACACAACAAACAATCAGCAATTATAGTACACAAAATCTAAACCCAACTTATGTAAAATATAAGTGGGACTAACTGAGTGAGTTTAACTCACTTTGATTTGTTTCGTCGAATGGTTCCGTTTCAATAAAATTAAACGGTAGTTAAATTCTACTAAAAAATGTTGCTGCTTCCAAACACGTCCAGATCAGTTCCAAAATGTCCGGCTCGAAAATACGATTACAATGGTGTCTCATTTGTCTGATTCTGTGCATATACATAAAAGTTATCATCATTATAAGGTTATACGCTTAATTTTATAATTAATTCCTCTAATTACTTTGTTAACTAACTAATTACGTTTTAAATATATGAATCCGCCGTTCCATTTTCTTTTTTGAAACATCCGTTGATCTCCTACGCCCTACATTCCAAAACATCTTATATCAGTAGGATTTACTAACACGATTAAATTTTAAATCATTAATTAATTAGACTTAATTAATCTTAACTTTAAACAAATTAATTTTTTAATTAAACTAACTATAAATTTAATTACTTTTGTGCAATCAATCAGGTCCGGTAGCTCTTTGTTTCGTTCTCGTTTTGCCTTCCAGATATGCACGCTGCGCCTTTCCAATTGAAACCACCATCCACTCATCAATGTACAACTCACACCACCTTGACTTTCATCTGTACTGTGTGCATCCCCCATGTGTCGCATTCAATGGACATCCTTCCCATTTCCGATGTGATTGCCTCAGAAAACAAATGCTCATGTACCTTCACGTGAAACCAAACCATACCATGCATTTGTTCAGCACGTCCTAACATGAAACCCTTCCAATGTCTTCATCACGTCCCTCTTTGTTATCAATTGCTCCATTTATTAACATTCAGTTTTTAATCTAATTTAAATAAGTAATTAACTCTAAATATAATTACCATAATTACTACTTTAATTAACTTAATACAATTATAGTTTCATATGGAGAAAAATGGTCATCCCTTTTAGACATATGCTCTACTTCGAAACCTTGCCTCCGCTCCAAACCCTCATACTTCATCAGATTGTCGTGCCATCAGTAGCCCACCGGACTCCGATCTGGTGATGTCAGCCGCTGCGTCAGATGCTCCCCCATCTCCAGTCCAAGCGTCGAGCCTCCAGCTACTCCGGTGTGATGCCACAGCTCCCAAACCCACCGGACCTTCATGCGTGGTTTCTGGTCACTACAGATCAATTATCCCATCACAACCATTGGATCAATAAGCCTTGCCAAGCTCTATCACGTTTCTCATGGAAAGATTTGGATTAGATTAATGGATGTATCAATTTAAGGGATGGAAAGTTGGAGAAATTTACCCGTAGATTAATTAGCTGGTGGCGGCTCAATTTGGTTGACCACGCATCCATTTGTTGACCAAAAATTAGGTCTTTGCGCAAAACATTGGGGTATATATAGGAAGTGGGATGAATTAAATATTAATTTATTCTAAATGAAACTTAACGTTGAGTTTTTCGTAAAATTAACATCCTATATTATTTCTAGTTCGAGATGTAACACCTAATCCTAGCATAAAAAAATATTCCGGACCCAATGGGACAGATTTCGTCGAATTTCGAGGTCGTTTGTGAAAAGTACTTTATAAATATCGATGAAAAATCAAGCATTTAAAATTCCTATAATTACAGAAAAAATCCAAAAAATATGAGACCTTGACGTTTTACTAGACTTCTTCCTAACAGATCCAATGAATCTTGTTTCGTTAAATTTAGAGTTTATTTGGTCAGTCGTTTATTCGTTAAAAGTTACCCTGTCAAAATAATCTAATTTGAGACATTTTTTGAAACCGAAGTGACATACGACATCGATTTGCCGTGAAGTTTGATTTTCTTGCAATAATTTAACGATACGGTTCCAATGAAACTAATTTCATCGAAAACTGAGACCATTCACAAAAATGTCTGTTTTTAACGCTTATATAATATCGGTTAAAATATTATATAAATTATAAAATAAATCAATTAAATAGTAATAAATTATTTTTATTATATATATCCAACCAGAATATATATACAATTCCAAATATAACTTACATAACTCAATATCGTAAATTTTGAGTTAAACGATTTAAATTTCCCATTTAAATATATTAAATAAACGTTATATTTTAAATAACGATTTCCATAGCGACTATTTCAAATTTTGATTTAGACAAAACTTACCATCTATAACAAGAAATCTGGATTTTTCTCTTTCATATGAAAATTATCATCAATTAGATTCCAACGTTTCTTGTTTCACAGAAATCCGACTTATCAGATCCTGTATTTCCAATCAAAGTTCAAAACTCCATATTACGAACTGCAGCGCTATTTCGAGTTTGTTTATAATTAAATAAAATTTATATATATTCAATCGTAGTTTTATTAGTGAATTCAATATTAAACTCGACTAATATTCCAAATATAATATTTAAAATAATAAATTAAATTAAATATTTGACTACCAAAAATATGGGATATTACAATCATCCCCCTTAATAGAATTTCGTCCCCGAAATTACTAAGGTAAGAAAAATGTTATAAACCCGTTTATTTTAAAATTCAATTTACTATAAATCAAAAACCAATTCATTATAATCAATATAAATTTTCAAAAATATCAAAAAAATTCTAACATATTGAATTCCCGTAAAAAATCGGCAGAGTCTCCCGTGTACGGAGTGACTTCTGCGATATCCCAGGAACAAATAATATATATACATAAACCCACACGGTCGGAAAACAAAAATCAAAACCCAAAATTCATTTTTTTCACGTAGGCGTACTTCATGCGAGCACTATTGAGTATACTACTAAATTTATATGCGATCAAAACCTATCCTCATAGCTTTCAGCTACCTGTACTCGCTTAGTATGTTATGTAAGCAACAGTTAAATGAATAATTTAAATACCATTTCATTAATCAAACAGTTAACTACACCAATATCCCAACTAAACATATAACATCATCCTTTATTTGCAAATATACATTTAAGCCATTAATTTCACTTTACATGTGATTCCATTCAAAATCGGAATTCATTCCTTTAGTATCTAATTCATTTAACTCTTCATTAAACCATTAATGAATATATACCCAACCAATATATCAAACAAACAATCAACCATACATAACCAACCAAATCATTAAATTTATATTAATTTCGATTAATATTTAATATTAATGTTTTCCTTATATTTCACTTGGATTTAATATCAGATTGATTTCCATTAATATTATTTACTCTTAAATTCATTAAACCAATTAAATTCCAATTTAGATTCATTTGACTAATTTATTTTCAAAATTAGTTCATTTCAAATTCCAACTTCTGATTTTATTTCATAAACCACTCATTCCAGTTCATTCAGTTTTATCTTAACTTTAGCTAAAGCTTGCTTTTCAATTTCATTTATGAATTTCATATTGAAATTCTCTTTTTGCCATATTACCATTTTAAATTTTAATCCAATTCGAGTTTCACACAAATTAAACAAACACACAATAAAATCAATATTAATAATTTGATAAAATTATTTCTTTTCTATATAAAAATATATTTTGGGCAAAATTGTTTCATTTACCCTATTTACAAAACAATATTGTATCAACTGCCTGTTCAATGCTTCTCAACACCTAAACTGATCAAACAACACAATACAAAACATTTGTATATAAATTTACAAATACGCTCTCTAATATATACACTCAACTCAATCTAGGGTATTACTAACGCCATCTCTATCGACTTATACTACAGAGCCAAGGTTATCACTAAACCAATAGCTATGATACCAATTGTGATGACCCGAACTTCTAGTACCCTTTGAGCTGACCAAAACGACACAAGTCCAACCCAAATGTACTAGGAACCCAGATGTCAATAGAGAGAATATTAGAGGTGAGATAAGAAAGAAAGAAATATTAGAATAGAAGAAGAAGAAGAAGAAACACAAACGTAGAATCAGAGTATCACATCGCAGCGGAACAAAATATAATATAAAATTAACTCTTTACAGAGAGCTTGAAAATAAAACTTACAGTCATCAGAGTACATTACACATCTCGATAGTAATAATGACCTATCCTCGTATACAATACATAGTGGAACAAAAATATATCATACGTCTGGACTTCTCCAGCTCATTTCTTCACTGCATCTGATAACCTGAACCTGTACACCGGGTCGAGCATTACAAACGCACGGATCAGTCAGGTGAACCAGAGTGAGTAAACACACTAAGTTTATGGGTAACATCCAACTTTATTTTTAAAGTTAAAACCTTTTCGAAAGAAATGATAATAGTAAGCCCAATCCACACATAAACACGGACGGTTTTTACCTTACTATAACCCAAACCATTTTTTAAATCAATATATTTTCTGATATTATAATAGTGTTTAAATACAAGTAAATATCAATCTAGCAGAATGCTTGCATCTCACGCTCTACATATATATTATACAATCAAAACCGCGGGCGCTTATTGGAGAATGGATTTCCAACTATGGAAATGTATGGGACCACCTTCCGATAATGTACCTCTGGAGATGAATACATTGGGGATTCAACAAGAACATCTTGCAACCCCGGCTAAACATGACCGACCCCTCACTTCGCTTGAGAGTACCGAATTTATCATTACCACGGTTGGGGGCCAGCCAACCGAACTGATAGAATACAAAAATAAAAATGGACAACCGAAGGCATTTGATTTCACCAGATCAGGTAGTGATATACCCTTTTGATGGGTGCGGCCCACATAGCCATGCGACCTACCCGATTTTATACCATTTCCCGGTTGATGAGGCTTGAGGTCAATATTATTAATTAATTGATTAATTAATTAATTTATCATTACTATATTATTATGTAATTCATGTTCTGGAACATCTGTCCACCATTCACTTTGAATGCCACATCGTCAGATCCGCCATAAATCACTAATTGATTTCCATAAAAATACTCGGGTTGTTAAATTAAGAGAAGGTGTCTTCTCCATCGCCACAGAAATACGTTTAAGGAAATTAACGTACGTAACTTCTTTGGAAATACTTTGTCAGACATCCATCCATACAAGTTGTCCTGGGATTGGACAAGTCAAAGACACTCTCCTACCACATCCTCGAATTACCCTATGGATTTGTTGCGAGAAGTCCTTGCAATTTGTAGATTCCATCCACGACAGAATCACAAATCAAATAACCCTGGTAGCAAGCCAGAGGAGTTCGATGAGTAGTTCTTTGGCTTATTGTAACGTCTCGCATTTTTGACGGTTTGAATTTGAGTATTTAAATCTGTTTAAATATTGAATTCGAAATATAAATGGATTTATATATTAATTAAAATGAAGTTGAACGTATATAAATATATATTAATTATAATCGAGCTCGGAACGACCCTGCAGTTCGTAATTTAACGTTCTGAACTTCAACTTAGTGTACCGGACTCGTTCTGAATTGGATTTCTTCGAAATGAGAAACGTTGGAATCTGTTGAACTATATCTTTCCAACGAAAGTGGAAAATGGAGATTTCGTCGTGTAGATTGCAAGATATGTCCAAATCAAATATTCAGAAAGTCGCTGTAAAATCGTATATTGACCGTAACGGTTTATTGAATATAACTTGATATCGGTTGCAAATCGGGACAAGGTTCTTTTGAGGCGCAGCGATAATTAAATTTTTAGAATTTTACTGTAATTTTAAATTAATTAAATATGCAAATTTTTATTTGGAGTATTGTGCACCCTGTATCGGTATTTTGGGATTTCAAAATATGGGTCAACCTACCGGTATTATTGTATTTTTGGGATCGGGACACCTCGTTGAGCACGACTGTACTCTTACTTCTGTCCATACACAAGCGTCATTCACACAACCCAGTTGCCTATATTCAAAACTTAGCATGTGCGGTCTAACAATCTATGCCATACCCCTACCTTCTTGTCTGCCATACCCTAAAGCTAACAATGACCATACACGCAGCAATTTTCTAATCACTGAAGCCAACTCCCATGGTAAAAACCTATACGCCATAACCTATTGAGGACTATTGCCTATAACTTCCATGCTAAGTATTTATATTACCTCAACCCGTAAGCTATTTGTACTGCCTAGTGCCTACCCTAAATTATAGTGTCTATAGACTTAACGATGGGAAAACACAAACCATACAGTAAATAAAGTACTGCTAAGAACATGGCTACGATACCTTAATCCTTAAGTGTTCTCAGCTATAAATACATCGGCCAGGTCGAGCAAAACTCATTCCAATGGTTGTTTCAAACGATAAGGGAAACAGAGAGCTTCATTCGATTTTCAATCTCTTCCAACATTTTATTTTACACGGGTTCAAATCAGTTCAAGTTTCAACCTTATACCGGGCTCGATAGTATCTCTCACTCGCCGGAAATACTATAGTCTTGGTATGAATGTAAGTGATGATGTTTGGGCTTGCGTCTGTAATGGTGTTTGCAAGTGAGACATGGCGCAACAATATGATGGTTTCACGAGTAGAGCGGTAGGTGGGGCTGGACGTGGCAATGTGTGAAGGGAGAGATGCAAAACGCAATGGGACATGTGTTCCTATGTGCGGTGAGTAAGCGTGTTGTACACATTTAAGAAGAGGTGACGGTCTGCATGCATGGTTGTGTGCTAGGGGATCGGTGCGTTTTGGGCTTCAACAGAAGGGTGTTTGGATGCATGGGAAATGAAGGAGAACAGTGGTATTTGGAAGGTGGTAGGATGGATAGGGGTGGCGCTGTGTGTTCATGTGGAAGGACAGGAGGGAGTCGGATCCGCATTTAAACGGTGAAGGATTGGATATGGAATCAAAGGAGACAGCTCACGTGAGAGTTTGGTTGGTGAAGTTGTATTTGTGGCAAGGGACAAATCACGAACGGATATGTGGCTTCATGGGGGAGTACGTGGATCACAAACAGGTGTATTACTCTTTGCAGTGGAAGGTGCGTGTGTAGATACATAGACATAAGGGATCGAAGTTTGGGATCCGGTGTTGGGAAGTGGAGACAAGAGGCGGTTAAAGTTGGTGAAGCAACCGACTTTGTATTTTGGAGCATGAAGAATACTGACGTATGAGGCACTGTCAGATCTTGTTTTGTTGTATGTGGGAGTTCACCTAGTAGTTAATAATATAAGCAATCAAACCTTAACCTTGTTAAGGCATTTATAAACTGATTCAGTTTATGTCAAGAACGCAGACTTACAGCTGATCCAAGACTCAGCGTTCAATGGTGGGGAGTTGGGTCAGTTTGCACAAGTTGGAAATAACGTGAATGGGAGAATTTAGGCACTAATACTTAAATCGGTGATTACAGTTAAGGTCTGGGCATGGAGAAGTATTGTTGTGATTTTGTTGAGGAAATCTAAGATAATTTCATTCACTACTTCACCGTAGCGAGGTGCTGTATTGACGGAAGTTCACCTGTTCGGGAGGTGGGCTGGAGATGAACGAGGCGGTTCGGAAGTGTCGCACAGATGGTCGAAGTTCCGATCTTCTGGAATAGTAAAGTGCAGTGGGGCGGCTTGTCGGTGCAGATGCCAATTGGCTCGTAACAGAGAATATGAAGGTTGTGGGCGTTGGCGTTAGAACAGGAGCAGAAAGCAGAAAGCAGCGTTGGTTTTGTCTGAGAGCAACAACGTTCGATGGGATCAAAGGAACGCAAATCGTTATTTAACGGTTAACGCGCGAAGGTGAGTAAATTCACTAACTCTGATCTATTTTAATTATATTTTAATGTTGTTTGAATGTTGTGTGATGGTCGATTAGGTAGATTACAGTTAATTTGGTTGAATATTATATATCGTTACATATGTACACATCACCGTTAGACACCGATTCCATCGATTAGAATATTCTCTAGTATAGAGTTAGTGTAAATTGTGTTGACTGACATCTATGGATGCGGGAAACCGGTTGGAGGAATCTGACCGGATTCCTCGATATTTGTATGAACTGTTTGTTTTGTATGCACTGTTTGAACCCGAATTTTATTTAAAACCCCATGAGAATATTTATGTTGAACGGATATTCAACATCTGTTCGATAAATAAATAAATGATATCGATTTAGAAAGTGGTGACAGCCAACCGTAAAACCATCGTTTTGTTAAGGAGTTGATTGGCCGTCAGGCAAATCAACGAGGTTAATTATAAAAATTATATTTTTATAATTAAAAAGAAGATTTAAATTTATAATAGAAGTTCTATTATAAACCAGTATTTTAGAGTTCGTTTTTATAAAAACGATTGTTGACATTTTAATGAGTTTATAAAGCAGAAATTATCCGACGATAAAATCTTTGGATAATACTATTAGATTAATTATATTAATCTAATGTTAAGAAGTAATTAAAATCAGTTAACGAATTTACTGATGGAATGAAGTTGATTAAATCAACTATTATTTGGGAAAATAATTATTAGGTTAATTGGTCTTTAATTAATCTAATGAAACAGTTTAGAAATAAATTAATTCAAAGTAATAAGATTTAATTAGAACTGTGGAATGGAGAAAGCGAAGAGTTAATGTTTAAATTAAATATGCATAAACCACAGAGATTCCAAAGTAAGGATATGGTGTTGTAAAACCATATTCCAAAATACAACAAGGAAATACGATTTAATAAATATATTAAGTAATAAGGAATTTGAATACAGACTTGTATCGGTTCTAAGGTAAGAACGTTGTCGATCAAGGTCTGAGAGGTAAATAAAATACCCCAACTTGAACGGCTTCGCTATTACCGAGGAACGATATCAGTTTGTAACGGAAAGAGATGTCAAGATTTTTGTAACGGAAAGAGATGTCAAGATTTTTGTAACAGAAAGAGATGTCAAGATTTTTGTGACGGAAATAGATGTCAAGATTAGTATAAAAGGAATATGGCAGCGTATGCAAGTCTTAGAATTATAGCGATAAAATAACGCTGTTGATAAGATAAGTGTGAGTGTTATGTCAAGATTAGTCATAACAAAGAATATTACAGCGCATGACAAGTTGAACTATAGCAATAAAATAACGCTGTTGATAAGATAAGTGTGAGTGTTATGTCAAGATTAGTTATAACAAAGAATATTACAGCGTATGATAAGTTGAACTATAGCAATAAAATAACGCTGTTGATAAGGTAAGTGTGACTGTAATTAGTTATAAGGAGAATATTACAGCGTATGACAAGTTTAGAACTATAGCGACAAATTAACTGCTGTTGATTTGACTTAAGCATGACTTTTATATATAGCAGCACTTCCTAGGAAATGTAACAGTTGGTTTGAAATCCACTTATTCTAGAGTAATAAGGAACGACGTTTGTTCAAAGAAATATAAGAAAGAGTTTAGAAAAAGAATTTGGGGAATCGTATTAGAAACTGATGACAGCATTTCGATGTACGAAATGTGATTAGAATTAAACCATTAGGATTTGGAACTAGAATTCGACGATGTCGAATGTATTAAAAGTAAACTATTTTTAGGGATTATAATCTGATAGAATAATTAACATTTAGTTTAAACAAATAAATGTTAATAGGATAGGAGTCAGTATTTAGTTATAAACTTGATATCGATTTGATAAGAAGTTGTCTTAGAAAACAGAGTTTATAAAGTGGATTGGGAATATAAAGTATGAAAGAGGTTTCGGTAAACGAGATAAGTATTACTTGAATAAAGAGTTAATTGATAAAGGTATTCAGATTTCTATAACAGGAATGGTATTCACATTTTTAAGTGAATTATGTTTTAAAAGTAAATGGTTGGCCGATTAAAATATTTATAATGAAATTGGAAATATTTTCCATTGAAGATAGGGTATACGATCCAAGTGTAGAAACCAAGGAATGTGAAAAGAATGAAAATGTTTCGAACGTTAATAACGTATGTTTCTGGAACATGAAAGAATAAGAGTTTATAATAACTGGAAATGTTTTCTAAGAAGTATGAAAAGGCTAAAACGGGATTTGAGAAATATCTGGTAAGATATGGGAATTCGAATAATAAAGTCGAACGTTAAATAAAATGTGCCCGTGATTGTGTGATGTTAGTGTACATGGAATGAATGTTATTTTTACTTCGATGGTTAAATAACCGACTATCGAAGTGTTTTGACCATCGTTGTCAATACGGAGAGACCGGTTGGATATTATCCGGAAACCACTCCGTATAGGCATAAGCGCTGCGAATTAGATATGCTGAAGATAATTGAAGGCGGAGTTAAATGCAAGGATCGTCCAGTTATAGAATGGTGTGTTTTTGTTTGTCCAGTCCCAGGACAACTTGTATGGACGAGTGTCTGACAGAGTATATCCAACGGTCACGCCGTTGATTTTACGAATATACCAAGTTGGTGGGGAGAAGATAACTTCTCTTTATTCTACACCCAGTGTGCATTTGTGTAATCAATATGTTATTACGGATTTGACGATGTGGCATTCAAAGTGAATGGTGATCAAATGTTCTGAAGATAGACGTAGCCTCTAGCCTCACAACCAGAAAGTAACAAAAGTTGGGCTAGGCAGCATGGCTAGTTGGGTCATCCCCAAGCAGGGTGTATTGTCACCGATCTAGAGAAAATTCATATTTATACTTCTTTTCGATTCTGTATCTTCGGATGACGGTTGGATGGCCTGCAACCGTGGTGGCAATATATTCGCGACACTCAAGCTAAATGAGTGAGCGGTCATGTGTGGCCGGGTTGCAAGACGTTCTTTTTGAACCCTGAGTGTATCCCCTCTAGAGTACACTATTCAGAAGGTGCTCCCATACCTTGTCTGTTGAAATCCAATCTCCGATAAACGCCCTGCGGTTTATGATTTTATACTATATATATGTGGAGCGTGAGATGCAAGCGTTCTACCACTTGTATAATTATTTGGTTAGACATTATCATAATATCACTGGTTTTGATATCAAGAATATTTCGGGTTATAGTAAGGTAAAAACCGTTCATGTTTATGTGTGGGCTGGTTTTACTATTATCTTCTTGTTTTGAAAAGGATTTTCAAAGTAAAACAGTATGGTTGGAATTTACTCACACCAGTCCCATGACTGACCCAGAGTTTATTTTGTTTGTTTTCCCTAAACTCTTGGGTGCCCAAATTTGTACGGGCAGTCAAGTGTTTCAGGCTTTGCAGATTCACTTGGAGGAGCTCAAAAGCAGGAAGCTTCACTATTAGTTATGTAGAGTTATTTCCGCTGTGATATGATGTATTGTACTCTGATAATGGTATGTATATACAATACAGTTTTGTATTCAAAAGTTATGTTATATAATACATCTTATTTTGTTCCGCTGCGAGTTTCGTGTTACTCCGATTTTGTTCAGTTGTGATCTTCTTCTTCTTCTATTCTATTAGTTCTATCTTTTCTTTCTCACCCTCTAAATTCTTCTATTAATGTCCCGGTATTTTTCGTTGCTTGAATAGTCAACAGTGTGTTTTTATGTTGATTTTCTGGGTCGAAAATTCCCGCCGTTACAGATGGTATCAGAGCATAAGGTTAAGTGATTACCTTGGCTCTGTGGCGTAACTCAATAGAGATGGAGTTAGTAATACTCTAGATTGAGTTGAGTATATATATATGAGCGCGTATTTGTGATTAATATAAAAAACTATTTTATATTGTGTTGATTGGTCAGTCGAGTGGTTTATGAATTCTGGTCGAAACAGTAATGCAAACTGCATCGATAGGTGTTTCTAAACTCTCGAACAGAGTAATTCGACACGGTATGTTTTTAAAAGAGGGTAGATGAAATAATTTTACCCAAATTATATTTTGATATAAAGGAGTATATATCTTGAGATTATTATAGTGTTGATCATCATTATGACCAAATAAGATCTATAATTGAGTTGGTTATATAAATAACCAATGGAAATATTATATAAGTATAATATGCAAAATCAGATAAACTGAATCTGAAGTTAAAACCAGAATTGAAATAAAACTCTAAAAATTTGGAAAAGAGTTGGAAATAATGTCTGGATTGAACATATGGGAATTTTAAAATCCTAGGAGATTTGAAAATTTGTTTTCCAAGTGCTGTGAATGATATTTTGAAGTAATATTCAAAATGAAAATGTTTGAAAAATGAGCTTTGAAAAATGATAATAGTATTGAACTCACTTCGATTACTGGAAAATAAATTCCGATGATGAAGCGCGCCATTATCGGTGTTCATTTTCGAGTTGCTAAGTGACAGATTACTACCAAAGACTTTGTTTTGTATTGTTTGAGAAACATGTTGTCAGAAATTCAAATGTTTTGAATTATATATGATTTCAAACTGATTTGAAATAAATCCCAGGAATTTAAATTTTGAAATAAAAATTTAACTTATGGAGTTAAAATGGTAAAAAAGGGAATTTAAAACAAAGATAACAAAACTGGACTGAATTTGGAAAGATCCAGAATGAATATTATAAAAGAAAAATATTGGAGATTCGAGTTATTAGAAATGAATTGATTCTTGGAGAATAAGAATCGAATTTTGAATTAGAGATGGAGATAACCGATTTGAGAAATAAATCAGTAAATGGAATGTCGTAATAAAACTTAACAAGGTTAAGAACTAAGAGTGGAATCGAAGTTGAAATAGAAATTTGAATTAGTAAAAGCGAATGATTGGATTGAAAAACAAATTGATTGGAGATTAGTTGGAAATGTTGGATATATGCTGGTTTGATAGCAGATGGCAGAGATAGAGTTGAATGCCCAATAGAGAAGGTACATGTTTATATACGAGTATGAGATTTTTCTAAGTCAGTTTGGGCAAAGCGTTTGGCTGTTTGATTTTCTTTTGGATTGGAGAAGGCCCGGAGTGGCAAGTTGTTGTAGTACCGAGTGAGCCGTGCAGAGGAGATGCTGGCGAGATTCTCTGAAAATTTAAGCTATTAGGAAATTTTCAGAAAATTTGAAAATATTCGAAATAACAAGGAATTAATATTTTAATTGGAAATAATCAGTCTGTGGAAACTGGAATTATGAAGTAAACCAAAAAGATTTTTAACCATGTTATAACAGAGATTGTAGCATTTTCCCTATCTTAGCAATTTCGAGGACGAAATTATTTTAAGGAGGAAGGTCTGTAACGTCTCGCATTTTTGACGGTTTGAATTTGAGTATTTAAATCTGTTTAAATATTGAATTCGAAATATAAATGGATTTATATATTAATTAAAATGAAGTTGAACGTATATAAATATATATTAATTATAATCGAGCTCGGAACGACCCTGCAGTTCGTAATTTAACGTTCTGAACTTCAACTGAGTGTACCGGACTCGTTCTGAATTGGATTTCTTCGAAATGAGAAACGTTGGAATCTGTTGAACTATATCTTTCCAACGAAAGTGGAAAATGGAGATTTCGTCGTGTAGATTGCAAGATATGTCCAAATCAAATATTCAGAAAGTCGCTGTAAAATCGTATATTGACCGTAACGGTTTATTGAATATAACTTGATATCGGTTGCAAATCGGGACAAGGTTCTTTTGAGGCGCAGCGATAATTAAATTTTTAGAATTTTACTGTAATTTTAAATTAATTAAATATGCAAATTTTTATTTGGAGTATTGTGCACCCTGTATCGGTATTTTGGGATTTCAAAATATGGGTCAACCTACCGGTATTATTGTATTTTTGGGATCGGGACACCTCGTTGAGCACGACTGTACTCTTACTTCTGTCCATACACAAGCGTCATTCACACAACCCAGTTGCCTATATTCAAAACTTAGCATGTGCGGTCTAACAATCTATGCCATACCCCTACCTTCTTGTCTGCCATACCCTAAAGCTAACAATGACCATACACGCAGCAATTTTCTAATCACTGAAGCCAACTCCCATGGTAAAAACCTATACGCCATAACCTATTGAGGACTATTGCCTATAACTTCCATGCTAAGTATTTATATTACCTCAACCCGTAAGCTATTTGTACTGCCTAGTGCCTACCCTAAATTATAGTGTCTATAGACTTAACGATGGGAAAACACAAACCATACAGTAAATAAAGTACTGCTAAGAACATGGCTACGATACCTTAATCCTTAAGTGTTCTCAGCTATAAATACATCGGCCAGGTCGAGCAAAACTCATTCCAATGGTTGTTTCAAACGATAAGGGAAACAGAGAGCTTCATTCGATTTTCAATCTCTTCCAACATTTTATTTTACACGGGTTCAAATCAGTTCAAGTTTCAACCTTATACCGGGCTCGATAGTATCTCTCACTCGCCGGAAATACTATAGTCTTGGTATGAATGTAAGTGATGATGTTTGGGCTTGCGTCTGTAATGGTGTTTGCAAGTGAGACATGGCGCAGCAATATGATGGTTTCACGAGTAGAGCGGTAGGTGGGGCTGGACGTGGCAATGTGTGAAGGGAGAGATGCAAAACGCAATGGGACATGTGTTCCTATGTGCGGTGAGTAAGCGTGTTGTACACATTTAAGAAGAGGTGACGGTCTGCATGCATGGTTGTGTGCTAGGGGATCGGTGCGTTTTGGGCTTCAACAGAAGGGTGTTTGGATGCATGGGAAATGAAGGAGAACAGTGGTATTTGGAAGGTGGTAGGATGGATAGGGGTGGCGCTGTGTGTTCATGTGGAAGGACAGGAGGGAGTCGGATCCGCATTTAAACGGTGAAGGATTGGATATGGAATCAAAGGAGACAGCTCACGTGAGAGTTTGGTTGGTGAAGTTGTATTTGTGGCAAGGGACAAATCACGAACGGATATGTGGCTTCATGGGGGAGTACGTGGATCACAAACAGGTGTATTACTCTTTGCAGTGGAAGGTGCGTGTGTAGATACATAGACATAAGGGATCGAAGTTTGGGATCCGGTGTTGGGAAGTGGAGACAAGAGGCGGTTAAAGTTGTTGAAGCAACCGACTTTGTATTTTGGAGCATGAAGAATACTGACGTATGAGGCACTGTCAGATCTTGTTTTGTTGTATGTGGGAGTTCACCTAGTAGTTAATAATATAAGCAATCAAACCTTAACCTTGTTAAGGCATTTATAAACTGATTCAGTTTATGTCAAGAACGCAGACTTACAGCTGATCCAAGACTCAGCGTTCAATGGTGGGGAGTTGGGTCAGTTTGCACAAGTTGGAAATAACGTGAATGGGAGAATTTAGGCACTAATACTTAAATCGGTGATTACAGTTAAGGTCTGGGCATGGAGAAGTATTGTTGTGATTTTGTTGAGGAAATCTAAGATAATTTCATTCACTACTTCACCGTAGCGAGGTGCTGTATTGACGGAAGTTCACCTGTTCGGGAGGTGGGCTGGAGATGAACGAGGCGGTTCGGAAGTGTCGCACAGATGGTCGAAGTTCCGATCTTCTGGAATAGTAAAGTGCAGTGGGGCGGCTTGTCGGTGCAGATGCCAATTGGCTCGTAACAGAGAATATGAAGGTTGTGGGCGTTGGCGTTAGAACAGGAGCAGAAAGCAGAAAGCAGCGTTGGTTTTGTCTGAGAGCAACAACGTTCGATGGGATCAAAGGAACGCAAATCGTTATTTAACGGTTAACGCGCGAAGGTGAGTAAATTCACTAACTCTGATCTATTTTAATTATATTTTAATGTTGTTTGAATGTTGTGTGATGGTCGATTAGGTAGATTACAGTTAATTTGGTTGAATATTATATATCGTTACATATGTACACATCACCGGTTAGACACCGATTCCATCGATTAGAATATTCTCTAGTATAGAGTTAGTGTAAATTGTGTTGACTGACATCTATGGATGCGGGAAACCGGTTGGAGGAATCTGACCGGATTCCTCGATATTTGTATGAACTGTTTGTTTTGTATGCACTGTTTGAACCCGAATTTTATTTAAAACCCCATGAGAATATTTATGTTGAACGGATATTCAACATCTGTTCGATAAATAAATAAATGATATCGATTTAGAAAGTGGTGACAGCCAACCGTAAAACCATCGTTTTGTTAAGGAGTTGATTGGCCGTCAGGCAAATCAACGAGGTTAATTATAAAAATTATATTTTTATAATTAAAAAGAAGATTTAAATTTATAATAGAAGTTCTATTATAAACCAGTATTTTAGAGTTCGTTTTTATAAAAACGATTGTTGACATTTTAATGAGTTTATAAAGCAGAAATTATCCGACGATAAAATCTTTGGATAATACTATTAGATTAATTATATTAATCTAATGTTAAGAAGTAATTAAAATCAGTTAACGAATTTACTGATGGAATGAAGTTGATTAAATCAACTATTATTTGGGAAAATAATTATTAGGTTAATTGGTCTTTAATTAATCTAATGAAACAGTTTAGAAATAAATTAATTCAAAGTAATAAGATTTAATTAGAACTGTGGAATGGAGAAAGCGAAGAGTTAATGTTTAAATTAAATATGCATAAACCACAGAGATTCCAAAGTAAGGATATGGTGTTGTAAAACCATATTCCAAAATACAACAAGGAAATACGATTTAATAAATATATTAAGTAATAAGGAATTTGAATACAGACTTGTATCGGTTCTAAGGTAAGAACGTTGTCGATCAAGGTCTGAGAGGTAAATAAAATACCCCAACTTGAACGGCTTCGCTATTACCGAGGAACGATATCAGTTTGTAAGGGAAAGAGATGTCAAGATTTTTGTAACGGAAAGAGATGTCAAGATTTTTGTGACGGAAATAGATGTCAAGATTAGTATAAAAGGAATATGGCAGCGTATGCAAGTCTTAGAATTATAGCGATAAAATAACGCTGTTGATAAGATAAGTGTGAGTGTTATGTCAAGATTAGTCATAACAAAGAATATTACAGCGCATGACAAGTTGAACTATAGCAATAAAATAACGCTGTTGATAAGATAAGTGTGAGTGTTATGTCAAGATTAGTTATAACAAAGAATATTACAGCGTATGATAAGTTGAACTATAGCAATAAAATAACGCTGTTGATAAGGTAAGTGTGACTGTAATTAGTTATAAGGAGAATATTACAGCGTATGACAAGTTTAGAACTATAGCGACAAATTAACTGCTGTTGATTTGACTTAAGCATGACTTTTATATATAGCAGCACTTCCTAGGAAATGTAACAGTTGGTTTGAAATCCACTTATTCTAGAGTAATAAGGAACGACTTTGTTCAAAGAAATATAAGAAAGAGTTTAGAAAAAGAATTTGGGGAATCGTATTAGAAACTGATGACAGCATTTCGATGTACGAAATGTGATTAGAATTAAACCATTAGGATTTGGAACTAGAATTCGACGATGTCGAATGTATTAAAAGTAAACTATTTTTAGGGATTATAATCTGATAGAATAATTACCATTTAGTTTAAACAAATAAATGTTAATAGGATAGGAGTCAGTATTTAGTTATAAACTTGATATCGATTTGATAAGAAGTTGTCTTAGAAAACAGAGTTTATAAAGTGGATTGGGAATATAAAGTATGAAAGAGGTTTCGGTAAACGAGATAAGTATTACTTGAATAAAGAGTTAATTGATAAAGGTATTCAGATTTCTATAACAGGAATGGTATTCACATTTTTAAGTGAATTATGTTTTAAAAGTAAATGGTTGGCCGATTAAAATATTTATAATGAAATTGGAAATATTTTCCATTGAAGATAGGGTATACGATCCAAGTGTAGAAACCAAGGAATGTGAAAAGAATGAAAATGTTTCGAACGTTAATAACGTATGTTTCTGGAACATGAAAGAATAAGAGTTTATAATAACTGGAAATGTTTTCTAAGAAGTATGAAAAGGCTAAAACGGGATTTGAGAAATATCTGGTAAGATATGGGAATTCGAATAATAAAGTCGAACGTTAAATAAAATGTGCCCGTGATTGTGTGATGTTAGTGTACATGGAATGAATGTTATTTTTACTTCGATGGTTAAATAACCGACTATCGAAGTGTTTTGACCATCGTTGTCAATACGGAGAGACCGGTTGGATATTATCCGGAAACCACTCCGTATAGGCATAAGCGCTGCGAATTAGATATGCTGAAGATAATTGAAGGCGGAGTTAAATGCAAGGATCGTCCAGTTATAGAATGGTGTGTTTTTGTTTGTCCAGTCCCAGGACAACTTGTATGGACGAGTGTCTGACAGAGTATATCCAACGGTCATGCCGTTGATTTTACGAATATACCAAGTTGGTGGGGAGAAGATAACTTCTCTTTATTCTACACCCAGTGTGCATTTGTGTAATCAATATGTGATTACGGATTTGACGATGTGGCATTCAAAGTGAATGGTGATCAAATGTTCTGAAGATAGACGTAGCCTCTAGCCTCACAACCAGAAAGTAACAAAAGTTGGGCTAGGCAGCATGGCTAGTTGGGTCATCCCCAAGCAGGGTGTATTGTCACCGATCTAGAGAAAATTCATATTTATACTTCTTTTCGATTCTGTATCTTCGGATGACGGTTGGATGGCCTGCAACCGTGGTGGCAATATATTCGCGACACTCAAGCTAAATGAGTGAGCGGTCATGTGTGGCCGGGTTGCAAGACGTTCTTTTTGAACCCTGAGTGTATCCCCTCTAGAGTACACTATTCAGAAGGTGCTCCCATACCTTGTCTGTTGAAATCCAATCTCCGATAAACGCCCTGCGGTTTATGATTTTATACTATATATATGTGGAGCGTGAGATGCAAGCGTTCTACCACTTGTATAATTATTTGGTTAGACATTATCATAATATCACTGGTTTTGATATCAAGAATATTTCGGGTTATAGTAAGGTAAAAACCGTTCATGTTTATGTGTGGGCTGGTCTTACTATTATCTTCTTGTTTTGAAAAGGATTTTCAAAGTAAAACAGTATGGTTGGAATTTACTCACACCAGTCCCATGACTGACCCAGAGTTTATTTTGTTTGTTTTCCCTAAACTCTTGGGTGCCCAAATTTGTACGGGCAGTCAAGTGTTTCAGGCTTTGCAGATTCACTTGGAGGAGCTCAAAAGCAGGAAGCTTCACTATTAGTTATGTAGAGTTATTTCCGCTGTGATATGATGTATTGTACTCTGATAATGGTATGTATATACAATACAGTTTTGTATTCAAAAGTTATGTTATATAATACATCTTATTTTGTTCCGCTGCGAGTTTCGTGTTACTCCGATTTTGTTCAGTTGTGATCTTCTTCTATTCTATTAGTTCTATCTTTTCTTTCTCACCCTCTAAATTCTTCTATTAATGTCCCGGTATTTTTCGTTGCTTGAATAGTCAACAGTGTGTTTTTATGTTGATTTTCTGGGTCGAAAATTCCCGCCGTTACACTTATGAAGATCCATGGTCTTCAATGCTCCATCTTCAATTATCTTCACGTATTTGTTCGTCCGGAATGGTTTTTGAATATAAATTCAATCCCGATCTTTCCATACCAACAATCGTATTTGCCAAATTTGATAGGCAGAGATTTAACTATCAAGTAAACAATCGTGAAAATAAAACGAGTTACGGGTTCAATACTTGGCATTACTTGGCCTTTTTAATTAAAACAATTAACGAATGTTAATTTTTAAACTCTTTAAATATTTCAATATTACGAATATAGCTTTTCAATTCTTATTTAACATAAGATTATTATTCAAACTATTTTATTTTATTTCACTCTATAATCATATTCAGTACTCTATTCTTCTTTCGTTTTCAAAACAATTTCTATATCATTACCCATAATCTAAAACTGGGAAAATCAATTTAACTCATCATTCGTAAAATAACGCTACGAATCTCTTTTATTTCATTATTTGGAAACAAAATCTAACACTTCTATTTTTAGAAGAACTCATTTCAAAGCTCAACTTTTCATTTCTTTTTACTTTGATAATATCGTTATGATTTTACACAATCACTTTTATTCCCTTTTCTTTTGGGAAATTCCTTATATGTACATATATTCTCACAATTTCCATTTCCGTAACTTTGAAAATCTCATTTATATTCTCAAATCTTGCCATTTCCGTTACTATGGAAATTTCATTATATATTTCAGATGTCACAATTTACGTTGCGTTATTATTTCTTATATGGAAATAATAAATTATACATAACCCCTTTCCCATTACAACATATATCACCCTCAGATAATCCGGAAGTCATTCAAGTTGGGGTATTTAAATTACCTCTCAGACCTTGATCAACAACTTTCTTATCTTAAGATAGATACAAGTTGTAGTTCAAAAATCGATATTTATTCCAAAATCAACAAATCTAATTAAACAACTTTATTTAAAATATGGTGTATAAAACCTTCTTACTTTTGAAATATTTCTTTCTTTAAATATAATTTATTACTACTTAATATATTATTAAGTAATTTCTTACATAAAATCACTTCTTAACTTTACCTTCTTTCAAAGTGTTCATTTTATAACTAGAATTTTTATTACCCTATCTCATTATTAAACCGTTTACCAAACTAAATTTCGAATCCCTTAAAATCATTTCATTCTGGAAATCTCATTTCAATCTCGATCATTTTACTTAATTCCGTGATTAAGTATCACTAATTCAAATTAATGCTTTGGCTTCATATTCTTTCATAAATCTTTTTTATAAAATCTTAGGTTTAATATAAACCCCTTTTTATCTCGATTTCCCTTTTCCATCTTATTGTTGAGTAAACATTTATTTAAACCATCATATACGCTTATAATTCCTTTTATAACTTCGTTATAAACTCGGGTTATATATCGAAAACTCATTTATAACCTCTTTCAAAAACTCAACCATCCATTTCAAAATCGGTTACGTACTTAAATGTATTTCTTTTAAAAAGTAATTACTGAAATTATTAAAATAATACTTTACTTCATTATTAACTAGAATTGGTGTTAAATTTCTTTTTAAAATCTTATTCATGTTAAACAATTATATTCTATATTATTTCATTCTAATTGGAACAAACAAATTTAATTAAATAATCAGTTTCAATTTAAACAGTTGACTTGGTCAACTCTAAACATGATGAACTCGTTGATCAACTTTAACTCATCTCTTCATTTAAATTGATTAATGAATTAATTTAAATACCTCATTTAATTTAATAAATTAATTAAAATAAATATCATTTACTTCGATTCTTATTAAATAAATAACAATATAATTCCATTTTAATTGTTTCTTAAAACAATTAATCTCGGTTGTAAATCGTTACATTGATGAAGATGATGCACGTGCTCCGCACATGGCTGATTCCCCTTCATATAAACTTCATTTTTAAATAATATATTTAAAAATCTATATTGAGTTGTAAAATAAATTTCATAACTTCATTTTTTTTTATCGATTTACCTGGCGGTAAATTAATATTTCAAACGACTGATTTATCAGCCAACTGCTGCTAATTACTCAACCAATATTGCCATTGGTTAAAACAAAATCATTTGTTGAATTTCAGATCAATGGTCAACAATCAAATCAATCATCCAAACAGATGGGTTTAAAACAGTTCATATAATGATAATATGGAAATAAATAACATCTAATATAATTGAGGAATCCAGTTGGATCCCACCAACCTGTTCTTCTCTGCATCCAAATGGTTACTTCACATAATATCATTCAATTCAATTTTACTGATTATTTCTATAACAATAAAATAACATCAATTTAATATCAATCAATTTTTTTAACACTAACAACCAATTCAAACAATTTAAGCCATTGGATGAATTAAACATGTTTATTTATAAACGTATTTAACAAGGAAAGTCATTTTGTTTTGAAACAATCATTAAAAAACGATTGGTTTTCATTTAAATTTAACTAACATGCAATTCAATCAATTTAAACAATATATATGTAAGCAATCAACTCACAACAAACAATCAGCAATTATAGCATACAAAATATAAGCCCAACTTATGTAAAATGTAAGTGGGAATAACTGAGTGAGTTTAACTCACTTTGATTTGTTTCGTCGAACGGTTCTGTTTCAGTAAAATTAAACGATTGTTAAATTTTACTGAAAAATGCTGCTACTTCCAAACACGTCCAGATCAGATCCAAAATGTCCGGGTCGAAACTGCAATTCCAACGGTATCTCATTTGTCCGATTCTGTGCATATATGCAAAATTTATCACCATTATAAGGTTATACACTTAATTTTATAATTAATTCCTCTAATTACTTTGTTAACTAACTAATTACGTTTTAAATATATGAATCCGCCGATCCATTTTCTTTGTTGAAACATCCGTTGATCTCCTACGCCCTACATTCCAAAACATCTTATATCAGTAGGATTTACTAAAACGATTAACTTTTAAATCATTAATTATTAGACTTAATTAAGCTTAACTTTAAACTAATTAATTTTTTAATTAAACTAGTTATAAATTTAATTACTTTCGTCCAATCAATCAGGTCCGGTAGCTCTTTGTTTCGTTCTCGTTTTTGCCTTCCAGATATGCACGCTGCGCCTTTCCAATTGAAACCACCATCCACTTATCAATGTACGACTCACACCACCTTTACTCTCACCCGTACTGTGTGCATCCCCCATATGTCGCATTCAATGGACATCCTTCCCATTTCCAATGTGATTGCCTCAGAAAACAAATGCTCATGTACCTTCACGTTGAAACCAAACCATACCATGAATTTGTTCAGCACGTCCTGACATGAAACCCTTCCTATGTCTTCATCATGTCCCTCCCTGTTATCAGTTGCTCTATTTATTGACATTCAGTTTTTAATCTAATTTAAATAAGTAATAAACTCTAAATATAATTATCCTAATTACTACTTTAATTAACTTAATACAATTACAGTTTCATATGGAGAAAAATGGTCAACCCTTTCGGACATTTGCTCCACTTCGAAACCTTGCTTCCGCTCCAAACCCTTATCCTTCATCAGATCGTCGCGCCACTAGTAGCCCACTGGACTCCGATCTGGTGATGTAAGCCGCTGTGACGGAAGCTCTCCCATCTCCAATCCAAGCGCCGAGCCTCCATCTGCTCCAGTGTGACGCCACAACTCCCAAACCCTCTGGACCTTCATGCGTGGTTTCTGGTCACTACAGATCATATTATCCCATCACAACCGTTGGATCACTAGGCCTTGCCGAGCTCTATCACGTTGCCCAAGGAAAGATTTGGATTAGATTAATGGATGGATCGATTTAAGCGATGGAAAGATGGAGAAATTTGGCCGTAGATTAATTAGCTAGCGGCGGCTCAATTTGGTTGACCACGCGTCCATTCGTTGACCAAAAATTAGGTCTTTGCGCAAAACGTTGGGGTATATATAGGATGTGGGATGAATTAAATATTAATTTATTCTAAATGAAACTTAACATTGAGTTTTTCGTAAAATTAACATCCTATATTATTTCTAATTCGAGATGTAATAATTAATCCTAGCATAAAAAAATATTCTGGACCCAATAGGACAGGTTTCGTCGAATTACGAGGTCGTTTGTGAAAAGTCCTTTATAAATATCAATGAAAAATCAACCACTTAAAATTCCTACAATTACAGAAAAATCCAAAAAATATGAGACCTTGACATTTTACTAGATCTCTTCCTAATGGATCCAATGAATCTTTTTTCGTTAAATTGGAGTTCATTTGGTCAATCGTTTATTCATTAAAAGTTAACCCTGTCTAAATAATCTAAACAATTACATAGAAATAGAGACGTTTTTGGCCACCGAAGTCACATACGACATCGGTTTGCCGTGAAGTTTGATTTTCTTGCAATAATTTAGCGATACGGTTCCAATGAAACTAATTTCATCGAACACTGAGACCATTCACAAAAATGGCTATTTTTAACGCTTATATAATATCGGTTAAAATATTATATAAATTCTAAAATAAATCAATTAAATAATAATAAATTATTTTTATTATATATATCCAAACAGAATATATATACAATTCCAAATATAATTTGCACAACTCTATATCATAAATTTTGGGTTAAACGATTTAAATTTCCCATTTAAATATATTAAATAAACATTATATTTTAAATAACGATTTCCATAGCGACTATTTCAAATTTTGATTTGGACATAACTTACCATCTATGACACAAAATCTGGATTTTTCTCTTTCATATGAAAATTATCATCAATTAGATTCCAATGTTTCTTGTTTTATAGAAATCCGACTTATATCGGATTCTGTATTCCAATCAAAATTCAAAACTCCATATTACGAACTGCAGCGCCATTTCGAGTTCGTTTATAATTAAATTATATATATATATATATATATATATTCAATCGTCTTTTTTCAATATTAAACTCGATTAACATTCCAAATATAATATTTAAAATAATAAATTAAATTAAATATTTGACTACCAAAAATACGGGACATTACACCACTCGTCCCTAGGACAAGCCTACATATTATATGATATTCTCATTACTATAATTAGTTATAATAGGTTATTATCATTCCTTGTTCTTGTATGTTAATGCACCAGACCTCTCAGATTAAGTTGACCACTTGTGGATGTTGGATATGCCGGGCGGTTCCGGGCAGACTTCAACCACAAGCTGGACTTAACATCGTGTCTTAGCATCATTACATATATATTTACGCATTAGATCCCCTCACATTAAATTAACTACTTGTGGATGCTGGATTTTTCGGGCAGTTCCGGGCAAGATTCTACCACAAGTGTAATCTAACCTTGTGTTTAAGTGCAGTCACAGTTTCTATTTACTGTAAATCTAAGCATATTCATTCTTAAACAATTATTCATGTTTATCGTAGGTTTTTCAATTACAATATTTAGTTTCAGAAGATTAGTTATTTTAACAGATTAAACATGTCTGCAAGTTACAACAGGTTACTTACGTTTTCATTATCATGTTCTGCTAAATCTTAAATTAAGCCTACAAATTTATATACCCTAAAATACGGTCATATTCACAACATAACATTTGCCCTAAGTTTTAGTCAAATTGTACAATGTAGGTTATGCCTCAAAAACACCAGTCATGATTCATAATACGAGTTATGCCCAAATTAAAGTTTTAGATCAATGTATAAATTACCCCCCCAGATCCCAGTCATGCTTTACAATACAAGTTATGCCCCGGTTTATTATTCCCAACCATTCCCAATTTTGTTCAATTGCATATTTCGGCGATAAGTGTAGGCTTGAAGGTATCCTGGCTACAAAAATAAAAAGGGAAGGCGGGAGATAAGAGAACAAAGATAGGCATGGTAACAAAACATGCATATGATGATAAAATTGGGCATAATAACAGATAGGCATATGGTGACAGAAATAGGCATAGTAGAAATAATCATATGAGGACTGAACAGTAGATCAGGTGTGCATGTGATAGCATATCTGTTTTAGGTATGAATCGGATTCTTAATAGGAATAGGTTTAGATCCAGATTTATAAACATGTCAAGATTACTTGTTTAATGTTTATAACTAAAAATAACATGAACTCACAGAGACTGGATCCAAAAAACGGAGAACAATAGGTTGAAGCTGTAGAAGAAATTCTTATATGCGTTTAGGTTGTTGGCTAACTCAATCCAAGCTAGGACAACGTATCATTGTCTCCAATTTTTTTTTATGTGTAAAAACAATAGAAATGGGGTTCTATTTATAGCCTAAATCCAACGAACCAAGCCATAAAACAATTGCATGTTCAAAAAGTGAATTCTTCCCAGATCTGTATAGGGTTCAACCCCCCTTTTGGTGTCAACTCATAGGTCGACCCCAAACACCCTGGGTCGACCACGGGGTCGACCTGAACCCTAGAACGGGTCGATTCCGCTCCTTCCCTTCCTGCTTCGCTTTTTTGAATTATTTTGAAAATTTTGATTTGTTTGTATATATACAATTCTCTTTTGCGTATAAAAAATTCTAGGCTTAATAACTTCTTTTTATGATGTCTGTTTCATGCAAATTCGCAATCTACCTTAAGAAAAATTCCGAGATGAACGCAATGGCGCAGTCCGTTTTACCTAATTCCTAATGTTTAATTAAGTATTCTTTAGCTTATCATTATAATGTTCTTTAAAATTACGGGGTGCTACATTTATTTTTTGCCCGTTTTTGTATTTTGTCATTAACTTTTTCATACAGACTACTTTCACGATTTCTGAACATGAAAACTGACCGGAATTACATCACGAATGCAAAAGTGCAAGTTTCGTGGTCAAATTCCATCGTTTGTAGAAATTCCATTCATGGAGCCTAATTAAATAACTAAATTAACTATTGCCAAAATTCCGGGTTGTTACAAGATAATTCATATCTGATTATAAAAGAGGTAGAGACATACAAATACTGTGAATGATAATTATAATGAAGAGGAAGAGGAAGAAAAAGAAGATGTAGAAGAATTGAAAGAATATATTGAAGCAGAAAGTGTTGGAGGATGGAAATCTCAACGAATAGAAGTGTAATTCTTACCTCCATTATCCATGTTCCTCTATCTGCAAGTCCCATATCATTAGTAAATCAAAATAGAATAGTTAAGGATCAATATATATATATATATATATACGAGATTCAGTACAAGATTTTATTTGATTGTAGTGGGTTTGGAACACTTAGATTGAATGTATGATTTGGTTTATATTTATTTGATTATATATATAACTTGGATTTGTATTGATGGTTTGAGTATATATAACACATTTAAATTGGCACTAGATTGAAATGCTTGAACTACAGTCAGTCAGGGGCAGTTACTATTTGGAATTGATATTACTTATATTTGATTTATTTAATGGATGACAAAAAGGGAGAAATAAAATAAGCTGTTGGAGTAAGTGGGAGTTATCGAAATAAGGGAGAGTTAGGAAATATGTTATATAAAATAGGTTGTCATCATCAAAAGGGGGAGATTGTTAGTGCAAGGATGTTTTGATGATAACAACAATAGGTATAACATGTATTACAGGTATTGGTATAAAATATAATTACAGTTTTTATTAACGACTATATATATAGTGTATAATACAGGCTTTAATTTATAACACGTGTTGATAATCGAGACTATACATTAACAAGATTGTCTGTGATACTATAGAGATATTAATCAAGATAGGTGATGCAAATCAAGAATCATGAGTTATCAAGAATTCAAGAATAATGAAGTTATGTATTAGAGTCTCACTTATGTTTTGCACATATCTGATCTCTTTCAAATGATTTTCAAATGAAGTTCAAAATAGGGTTCTCAAAGTATATATTTTTTAATTATTTTTAAGATTTAAGTTTGATATTTTATGTTTCAAGTTTCAAATATATTTTATATTTATTTACTATTTTAATATATTTAATATTTGAGATACTTGATATTATATTTTTTACGTTTGTAGTTTAATACAATTTATATTATTTGAGTTAAATGTTTTATTATTTTTATTGTTTTGAATATTTAATTTTGGATTCTAAATTTACTTTATATGTTGATTTTGATTATATAATATATTTAATTAAACTATTTAAAATTATCTTTGATAATTTTTCCTAAATATTTCATCTTTAAAACTCTTTTTTTTTTTTGCGTGGCCGATCGGTTTTTAAGATGACCGCAACCTTACAGGCTTACGAAACAGGAGCTAGCCTAATTTAACTAGACCACAATACAAAACATTATACAGGTGTGAGAGTATGTATCTCAGTAACTAATTCCATGGGCTATTCCTCACCATCGGTGGAGGAATTACTGTGGGATCCATTAGACACTGGACCTCAGACCAACATGTAACTAGCAAAGTAGGAGACCAAGTTGGGTTCATAACCAATGAAATCCTTGTTATAAAAGAACTTTCTATACCAGCTATCATCAGCAAACACTTCTTTGTTTTTCTCACTATAAAACCCATTCTCATAAAAAACGAGATCATTCTCAACATCAATATAATGTAGTCTTTTGGTCTCTTTAGTAGTGTTACTAACATACTTGAAAATTTCTTCACGATACAGATCATAATAAATTAAAGAAGAAGGATGTGACCATGCCTTCTCATGGGAACACTAAAGAATATTTGATGGAGTATGTAGAGGCACTAAAGTGGCATCATCACCAGGTGTAGTGCTCAGAGACGTCAAAGCGGCATCAACGGCAAGTGTAGTGTGTGGAGGCACCAAAGCGTCATCATCATTAGAAGTGGGGACTTGAACTGGAGTGGAGGCTAGAGCTTTCTCTTTAGGTACCCATCTCCTAGCCGAAGGGCAAGGAAGAGGAATCTTAGGTGGAATAACATAAAAGAAATGCCCCAATTTCGAAACAATGGCGACCTCCCTGGCGGTTTGCCCTAATATCGCTTTCACCTCGTCTTTGTCAATATACTTAACTCTGCTCGAATTCATCACCTTTCCTTCCCTTCATGTTGATTCGTGATGAGAGTTCATTGGAAAATGCTATTGACATGGAAGTTGAAGCCTTGGATGGTTCAGTGAAAGATCCAAATTCATATGCGAGTGATGCGTTGGATAATAAAGTTTGTTCTGGTGAAATACTAACTTTATTTCCAAGTAACAAAGTCTCTTCGCCAGCTCTTAAGGCTGCAAATCGTGATTTTGAAAATAAAGTTTGTTCTGTGTCACTTCTAGACCGAAGTTGATTTCCTTGTTTGAAAAGAAACCTCGTATTGCATGTGACTACATGCCCATTCAGTTTAATATGGACTCTTCTATGCACCTGCCCGAGGATGTAGTCAATGCAGGCTTTTAACTCTGGTCCGACTGTCTAGTTGGATTCTTTTTAAGTGACTACCCATCTGATGTTGATGTCTACGAACACGTCCGTCGTGTTTAAAATTTACGAGGAGGTTTACGGGTGACTTTAGTTGATGATATGTTCTATCTCAAATTTTCTAATTTGGATGGAATAACTCGTGTATCCCTTTCATTATCACCGCATGGTGCCCAAAATTTGACAATGCTCGTGATCAGATATTTTCAATACCAGTTTGGGCTCAACTCACACATGTACCTTCTGTTCTTCAGTCTCTTCTAGGGTTGAATGGCTAGCGTGTCATATCGGAAAACTGAAATGTTTTGACGCAAATACGGTAGAGAGGAAAAGGCTATGCTATGCTATAGATTTAATCGAGATTACGCCCAACAGTCCATCTCCATCTACAACATAGGTAATAATTGAAGGAAGAGTTGTTGCAAATGATGTTACCTATAGTTGGAAACCTGATATCTGCTTACCCTGCTGTTCTTTTGGGCATAATAATAAAAGTCGTAACTCGTTCCACTGTTGTTAACAAATTGCTAGTGCCATTTAAAACTCTCTTTTACTATGCATAATAGCTTCCAAAAGTTTCAAGTTACGACATATAGTTTTATGTTTTCAAATAATTTTTGAAATACATTTCTCAAAATTTGAACTAGACCATGTCGAAATGGTAAAATAGAGTATATCAACATAGTGTCCGTTTATTTCAAAATTTAATTTTTCAAAAGAAGTGTTTTTTCATCATTTCCTCTCGCTTATAGACATGACCATTATTTCTTCTATAAATAACAGCAGTTTTAAATAAATTTTTAATCACTTTTTCATCTTCTTCTTTATCCATTTCTAATAAAAAATCTACTTACATTCTGCCAAATTTTCAATTGAGTCAAACTATTTCTACTTAGTGTTCAAATCTCTATCATTCGTTCCATAAATCTCAAGATCAAAGTGCAAATCATAGTTATAGGGATGTTGCAATCACGATCACAAGATCAAGCCTGCATTCCTTGTTAACTCTACTCAGGTATACTCTAAAGGGTGTGACTTGTTGGCCTGCAAATCAAATTAGGTTTGATTGTACTTAGAAAGCAACAACGTGTGCCTTGTTAGCCCAGAAATACACGATGGTTACTCCTAGAGAATGAAATTCTAGAGGATGCCTCCTTGTAGCTTTGAAATCAAGAAGTGTAAAATATTTTGAAGGAAATAAAAATCTGTATGTTCTTTGGTGCGGGTTGGATGTTGGGTAACTCCGAACCAATATAAAATCTACTGTGTTCTTTCCTTTACTACTTTCTATTGCTTTTGATTTTGTAGTAGTTTCAGTGATTTCTGTGATAAGTTTGTGATAGCTTGGACATATACAAGTATAATTAAAGTAGTAAAAAAAGGTTCATATAAATTCCACAAA
The DNA here is from genome assembly GCA_030737875.1 of Allium sativum. Lineage (NCBI taxonomy): Eukaryota > Viridiplantae > Streptophyta > Magnoliopsida > Asparagales > Amaryllidaceae > Allium > Allium sativum. The sequence continues at coordinate 717,159,072 of CM060919.1, forward strand.
CACTATTCACCCCCCTTGTGACACCCCACGTACGTTACTGTCACTCTTTATCAGAATGCATTAAGTTTCGGGAAGCGGTATAGGTAAACAGAAACAAATCTCACAAGACAGATATAAAAATAGCAGTGGAAATTTAAAATTTCATTATTCAACAGAAAAACATCGTAGTCTCTAAACCAGTTACAACATCAAGCTAAAATACTGAAACCAAGCACATCAAACCAAAACATTTGTCTTGCGCTGAAAACCATCAGAGTACCGGAATATAAAATCATAATCCCCAATAATAGCCACAGTAAAGTAGACAAGTTGTCATAATACTTAAATTTTCATTATTCCTCTTTTTTCATTTTAATGGCAGCCGTGCCAAACCTCCCTCCCGCCCAATCACATCCAAACCCGCGCCTTTCTCTCTCCTTCCAACCTGTCGTCCCTGCATCAAACCCTATTCCTCTACCGCCTATACGTCCACCAGACCCTACCCTATTACCATCTACCTTATTCAGCCCACTTTTTCCTATCCCTTCCTCTCTGCTTCCTTCCGAAACTACTTCATCCAATATCCAACCTAACCCTAGCAACCAGCCGACTGAACAGGCTTAGACTAAGCCTCTGCTTTTCAACTTCCTCCCTTGAAACGCAGGTCAGTACAAACCTGTTCAGTACGAAATTGTCTACAAAGGAACCAAGATGTCACCGCCTAAATCTATTGTTCAAGCTGGAACAAACGTCTGGAAGAACTATGTTGTGGAGTTTTTCCTTGATGAACCCCTCTCATACACTACAGCGTTAGAAGTTGTCAAAGCTAGATGGAAGCTAAGAGGTAATTTCAATGTCAAATCAGATGGTTCCCTTTTTCTCTTTTATTTTGTGGATGATCTAGACAAAGACAAAGTTATCCATGGAGATCCAATAATCATGAGAAACAAGATTTTCATAACAAAGTAGTGGGAACCAAATGTTAGCAACATATGTGGATCGGTTAGAGCTGTTCCTGTATGGGTGAGCTTAACAAACATCCCAATATACCTCTGTTCAAATGATGGTATAAATTGGTTAGCAAATAGATTGGGTAAACTTATATGCTTAGCTGCTGCTACTGAATCGATGGCGAGAATCCAAGATGCTAGGTGTTTAGTTGAGATAACCACTGATGAGGAATTAGTGAATGATTTTGAAGTCTTGAATCCGGATGGTACAACGCAGGTGGTATATGTTGAGTATTTATGGCAACCAGATATTTGCACCTTTTGCAAAGTTTTTGGTCATAAAGGTGCAACATGTAAACTAAATAAAAAAAAAGAAGAAGTTAATATAGCAAAAGAAGTCATGGAAATGAAGGAACCTTAAAAAGAAGAATGAGAAAGTAATGAAGAGAAATCTGAAGTCACTATACCATCTAATACATGGATAAGAGTGAACGCAAACAGAAGAAGAAACAACTTATTTAAGATGCCAGTGAGAAAAAAGATGTATAGAAAGATTCCTGTAAAAGAAACAACCTCAAATGACACAAATGGAAGCAAGCAACAAATGGATGTGATTCATAAACGTGGAATAGAGAATAAGAAACAGAAACAAGTGAAAAAGCAAACCAAGGAAAAGAAAGGCGACGAAAACCAAATGGAAGAGGAAATGCAAAATGTTGAAACTGTAAATAATAATGCATGTAATATTTATGACATGCATGGAAAAACTAAAGCCAAGGAGCGATCTAACATAGCATTAATTCCAGATCCACCTACCAATTCCTCACTTTAATGCAAAACCTCCACAAATCTCCAACGTACTTCACTCACCCATACCCCTGGTCCAACCAACTCTACCACCTCAATCATCAATCCAGCTAAACATCCTCTTAAAGCCTGCAAATCAAAACCTCCTGATGCTCTGGCTATTCCTTCCACCTCCAAACTCAAACCCTTTATCAACCTCAAGTTAGACCTTCTCAAATCAAAACCAAGAAAAATTACAGTGAACCTTAAACTAGATCCAAATCTAGAAAATAAAAAGAAAAATGGAAAAAAGAAAAGAAGTAAAAGCATACCTGAGCTATGCATACTATCTCCTTTCGACAAAGAGTGTAACACTGATACGTCTCACTAATCTTTTCCATACACATCCCCATCTTCTTCTCCTTGAAGAACAAGAAGCAACTCAAAAACCCCACCATTATAATCATGTTGCACAATATTAGAGCATGGAATATCAGAGGCGCCCACAAAACATCCAAACTTGACAAAATAAAATCCCTTATCCATGAACATAGCCTTTCTCTCCTCTCCATGTATAAAACCAAACTTAACCCGGCTCTTTCTACCAAAGCTTCTTCCTACATTAACCCATCTTGGTTCCTTATTACCGATCATGTCAAGGCTCCTTATGGTAGACTCCTAGTAGTTTGTGACCCTCTTATTTTTATCCTCTCCCCCGTCATCATTGACCACCAATTCATCCACTCAAAAGTTCACCATATCCCCTCCAAATCCAATATGTACATGACCTTTGTATATGGCAGTAATTCTCGTGATGTTCGGCAGCTAATGCTTTACTACCTTCCCCACTTCTCCCAAGACTCTCATCCTTGGATAGTTATCGGAGACTACAACTGCTCTTTTTGGTCCAACCAAAAGCATGGTGGTAACTCGCTCATGTTAGCTGATATGTTACCTATGAATAACGCCATGCATATGGAAACTTTAATTGAGATACCATCCATTGGTAATCATTTTACATTGTCGAATAAAAGTCTTGATAGTTTTATAACCTTGAATAGAATTGATCATGGTTTGATGAACCTGAAAACCCTAACTACTTGGCCTTCTATCAAGCTCAACATAACCATGCCTCTCTTGTCCGACCACTGCCCATTGATCCTCATGTTTGGCACAACAAACTTTTATAAAAATGTCAATTTCAAATTTTTTTTGATGACTGGATTTCGAATGTTGGATTCTTGCAAGTAGTTAATGTTGCATGGAGCAAGCATACATATGGGAATCCAATGCTGAATTGACAGAAAAAGTTGAAGAACACTAAAGAAGCACTTAAAATATGGGCTCAACAAATATATAGAAGAGGAAATAAGCTCTCGACAACTCTCACAGATCAACTAAAACAGGTACAGTCCCTCACATTCCAACATAATGCAGACCCTATGATCTTCAGTCATGAAAAAAATAGCAAGAAGGCTTGAGGATGCTCTGTTGATAGAAGCAAACAAATCAAGGCAAAAGAAAAAAAGAAATGGAATACACATGGTGATATAAACTCGAAGTTATTCCATGCCTCTTTAAAGATAAAGCAAGCAAAAGAATTCATTCATCAAATAGGAGACACCTCTGGTATAAAGCATTCTAATCCCTCGGTTGTTGATAAGGCCTTCTTGGATTATTATCAATCTCCACTTGGTACTCAACCTCTCAATGCTGACGTGTCCTTTATTGATAATATAAGTCTTCCTTCTTTAACAAATAACCTGCATGACCCCTGGTAGTGCCTGTTACTTATGCTGAGATAAAAGACTCCTTTTCTCAATGAGAAAGTCTGCATCTCCTGTTCCTGATGGTTTCACAACAACTTTCTATATAAACATTTGGCAAATTATCAAAGCTGAGGTGCTTAAGGAAGTCCATACTTTCTTCACCCACAAAAGAATCCTGAGCTCAATCAACTCAACTATTCTTGTGTTAATACCAAAAACATCCTCTCCAACTGATGTTACACAATTCAGACCTATAGCCTGCTGTAATGTGATTTATAAAGAAATCTATAGAATTCTAGCAAGAAGATTGAAAGCTATTCTTCCCAATATCATATCTTCTAATCAAGCCGCCTTTCTACCAAATAGAAGTATTCTGGACAATGTTCTATTATCTCATGAATTATTGAACGGTTACTATAACTCTTACATATCTCCAAGAGCAATGCTAAAAATTAATATAAAGAAAGCCTTTGACTTAGCAAACTGGTCTTCTTTGATATACATTATGGAGAGGATACATTTTCCTTCTAAGTTTGTCAAATGGATCTACTTGTGCATCTCTACAGTCAAGTACTCTCTTGTATTTAACGCTCATACAGTTGGCTTTTTTCAAAGGCTGCAGTGGCTTGAGGCACGGAGACCCCATCTCCGCATACTTATTTATCATTATAATGGAGGTTCTTACCTTATCTTTCAATCAGCAAGTCCTGCTCAAGAAATTCCATCTCCATCCGAAATGCTCCAATCCTAAAATTACCTCTTTGTCTTTTGCAGACGACCTCCTCATTTTCACAAAACCTACTGCCATTTCCCTCAGTTCCATTATGGACATGCTGCATGCTTTTCACTCCTTCTTTGGCCTCAGCATAAACCTTACCAAATAAAAAATACTTCTGGAAGGGCTATCTCCTATACAAACTCAATCTTGTCTAACCTTAACTGGTATGTCTGCCATGGATGCTGATATGTCATACCTAGGAATCCCGCTGTCTTCTAAAAGAATCTCCTCTGCGTAGTGTATGCCTCTTTATGAGAAAATAACATCTGTTTTCTCTAGATGGGAGAACAGATTTTTATCTCAAGCTGGTAGAGTTGTTGTACTGAATGCTGTAGTTTTTTCCATGACTGTATATTGGAGTCGTACATTCTTGCTTCCTCAATAAATTGTCAATATGATAAAGACTGGTATAAGGAAATTTTTATGGTCAGGTAACATACACTCAAAGAAATTGGCCCCTATAGCATACAATAAATTGGAAAAACCAAAGAAAAAATGTGTTCTTGGTTTAAAAAATATCAAGCTTTGGAATGTAGCGGCTGTTACGAGACACCTTGACGCTCCAGCAATGAAAAAGCCGATGCCTTGGGTCCAGTGGAGTTTGAAATACAATTTGAAAACAGATTAAATTTGGACAGTGAAATCTAAACCACATCATAGCTGGGTATGGAAAATGATGATAAAACTCGGGATAAAGTAGTAGCTCATTCGAAAATCAAATTGGCGGTTGGGAGTACTGCTGAATTCTAGAGTTCCACTTGGATACAGAAAGTTACCATTCTAAAAAATGTCTTAAGTTATGATGAAATACAACAGACTGAAATACCTCTACATGCTAAAGCTTGCTCGTACATAAGCAATGGGAATATATGCCTACAGGCAACGACAAATACCATGATAAATGAAGTATGGAAGGATTACAATGGTAGAGATTATGCTCTTTCGACTGCCGACGAACTTGTATGGTCTGATGATGACAGAAATTACTCGACTGTTGTGGTATATGAAGCGATCACTGAACAGAAAATGATGATAAAGTGTGCATGGTACAATAGAATTTGGAGTCTTAACAATTGTGAAAGGTTAAATTACATGATGTGGAAAGTTTATGCTGATGCGCTAAACACTCTAAAAAAACTAGAATCTAGAGGAATAAATGTTCCAATTAACTGCAAATTGTGTAGCAATGGTGAAGAAGACAGCTAACATCTTTTCTTTAAATGCCCTTTTTCGAACTACATATGGAGGAAAATAAAGAGACGCGGAGGTTATGCTGCACCCCAAGCTAACAACAAAGAGGAATGGATGACTATCACAAAGCAACAAGATGGAAAGAAACAAAAACGTATGAGTTCCTCATTATGCTCAAAGTGGTCCTCAATGAAATCTGGAGAGAACGCAATGCAAGAATCTTCGGCCGAGTGCACAAAACACGAAATGGAACTTACCATGCTGCTTGTTCAAGTATAAGCGAACAAATCAACATGTCACCGAATGGTTTCGACTCTGATGTTGTGCTCAAATGGACATGACCCCTTCTCTCTTTGTTTATACGTATGCGTATTATTTTGAACTATTCATGTTGTAAGACCTTCTTATGAATGAATATATGGTAGGGGTCATTAACCCCCACTGGCTTTGCCAAAAAAAAAAGTAGACAAGTAGTCAAAGCGATACATCAAAGCAGATCTAGATCCAAGCAGAAACAGAAGAGAGAAAGTCCTAATCACGCTTGAGCGTTCCCTCCCTGAGAACCTTGGGCGGAAGGAAGAGAGAGAAAAGGAAACAAAAAGGGTGAGACATAAAGTCTGGCGAGTCTAGTGACTTTTAGCATATAAATAAGTAAAAGTGTCAAGACAAGCATATAAGACTAGACGAGAGATAACAGTATCATATAACAGGTATAAACAGGATGATAAGGATAAGTAGAATAAACAGAATAAACTATGCTTCTCAGTTACTTTTCTCTGCACCAATACTAGTACAACAGATGTGCGACAGGATTAGGTGTTCCCTAATATAACAGAAACAGAATGATCTCAATAGAAATATAATGGTAAGATTAAGTGTACTTCTAGTTACATAACGGGTTCTACCCAAACAGAAATAACATGTACCTTAACAGAAATAACCAGTGTTACCCGAAATAGAAAGAACAGGTACCCAAACAAAAAACAGGAAGGACTAGATGTACCCTAATTACTACCCCAAGCGATCGACTCCCTAACTTATAAATATCCTGTGTCGGCCCCAAAGTAGGGTGTATTACTTCCTAAAGTGACAACCTACAGAAGGACACAGACCTATTTATTGGTGCTACAACGGCTTATTTTCCCCCTATAGACCGGACCCATGCACGCCCATGACTCCGTCGGAACGCGCCCATATACAACTCCATTCAGATGAACCTCTTATAATTAGTTCAGCATATGTGCCCTGACCCCTACCTAGTGCGGGGTCCCCTTTCAATACCAAAATGGGTTACCGACTGATATGGGCCCCAGCAGATGACACAAGTCAAACCCCTAAACTTATGTCCCCCAATTAACTAGGATTTTTAACAGGTTAAGCCTTACAGATTAACAGGTTCACCTAAACCCCACAGATTGACAGGTTAAGTTTTATAGGTTAACATGTTCGTATGACCCCAACAAATTTAAACAGGTTAATATTACATGTTAACAGACTTATATAACCCTAACAGATTAAACATGTGTACTTAACTCCAACAGATTAAACAGGTTTACTTAACCCCAACAGATTAAACAAGTTAACTTCACCCCAACAGATTAAATAGGTTAACAGGTTCATATAACCCTAACATATTAAATAGGTTCCATAGGTCATATATACAGTTTCATTACATGTTCCACTTAATCATCGAATTAAGCCTACAAATTTACATATTCATACACCCCAAATTTCAATCATATTCCACAGTACAAGATATGCCCCAATTTCCCCTCTTTTATTTTCATTCCCAAACATTCCCTAATTGCCCCAATTTCATTCACATGTATGCCTCTTGTGCGATTGGCCGAGGCTCGAAGGTAGCCTAGGCTTATAAAATAAAAAGGGAATAAGAGGGCGAGAAGAACAAAAATAGGTATATAATAACAATTGAACAACAGAATAGGTGTATGCAAAAGTATATGGAATTATAGCAGAACTGTTTACATATGAATCTATTTCTTAACAGGCATAAGCTCAGATTCAGGTTTATCAACATGTCGAGATTACTGTTAAACTTCATATCTAAAAGTAACATGAACATCACAGAGATTGGATTGGTGTACATCTTAGATATATGTATAGGCTGGTGTTGTAGAAGATAGTATGATTCACTCCAAGGTAAGTGAAACGACCCGGGATTTCGCTCGATCCGAATCAGTCGCTAAACCGATCAAGACCATTCGAAACGCCTGATTGTTTTGAGAACACGACAAAATAGAACGCAGACGAAAGAACATTTCACTGTATATTACTACAATTCGTCAGATTACAAGAATATACAGAGTATTAACAAATAAAATACATTCGATAAATATCAGAGATTACAATACATTACTGCAGCGGAAAATAATATAACACACAACTGAAAGAGATATACGGATACAAAGCTTCGCGGATATCGTTCCAGCTGTAAACCAGGTTCCTGTGAATATAAATCTGCAAAACCAAAACTACTAGCTACCCGTGTCAAAATAAGGGCACCCAGAGTTTAGGTTAAAACAATAAACTCTAGGTCAGTCATGTGACTGGTGTGAGAACTAAACAGTTGTTAAGCTTTATTTTAAAGTTAGGTAAATCAAGGGACCACACCGTATAACACGGAACGGGTTTCCTCCTAAGAATACCAGTGCATATAACAACAGCGCAATGCTAAATAAAGAACAATGAAGCTATTATAAGACCCAGGTCCCATCACACAATGCAACGCAAGCCGGAGGATAGGGTTTTTACCTTATAATAGCCAAAGAATGCTTGATACGCTAAATTTCATGTTTTTAATATTACTATAAGTGTATAGTATCAAAACAATTTCAAATCATAAGTATCAATCCTAGGCGACATGAGCGTCCCATGCCACTATGTCGCCATATATAGGTTTACAATCAAAACCGCACATATCATATTTGGAGATTGGATTTCCATCTATGAACCGAGCCAAAAGATAGTCCTCAACCGATTCGAGACAATCTAGCCCATTTCTCAGGTTAGAGCTCGAGTGACCTTGGAGCGACAGGGCCGGTCCACCGATGTGGATTAGACGAAATCCTGAACACTACGTTTCCCCACCCTTTGGGGCGTAAGTGAGCCAACGAATGACTCCATCGGTCCCGGATCGACCGATATAACCGAGGCGCCTCAAATTCCAACAACCACATAGGTCAAACTCGTCAGCTAGTTCAAGCACTGACGCCACTCCTAACTAGAAAGAAACGCATGCCCTCCCTGAGGTCCTTCTCCCGTTTTTGGTTCACAGCGAGGTGTGAGGCTCACGAATTAATGCTACACAAAGCTACGCCACAAAGGCCGTGCTTTGATCATCAACCACAAGACTCTGCTTTTCAACAGAAGCCTTGATCATTTGCATCTTAGCATGCCACACAGGCAAACCACTCTATGCAACCGATATCAGTCACACAGAATGAAATCCAATGTCAGACACACAGTCCATTTACAAGTTCGTTCTGGGTCTGAACGAAACCGAAGGCACCTAGTACCCCACCTATCCATCGATCTCCAAGTACGTCTGGACGATCACCAATTGATTCTCTCCTCTTGGGTGTACGACCCAATACTGATCATCAATAATTATCCAAACGATGCGAAGACCTCCGGTCTTCAACCACCGTCTTCATCTTCGACACCACGTCGAATTAGTTATTCAGAATGGGATAAACCCGGTCTTTCTGAATAACTCGCGTATATAATAAATAAGTGTTACACAAACACAACATACGCCTCATTCCAATTCAGAATATTCTTTTATTCAAATATTCTTATACTTTGGGAAAAGTTCCCATTAATTATATCAAAGATAAATTCTTTAAATTTATTCTTCAATCTTCTTTGAATATCAATTCGAACTAGTCGGGATTAGCGAACCACACCGAAGTAATCATTTATTTTATTTCCCAATCCCATCCTATCCATCCCATGAAGTAAAACTGGTCATACTTCATATCTAACACCACGGTGTTATCGGTAAATTCAATTACCATTTCCCGTTCAAATCTAATTAAAGATTTAACTATCGCCTGGAGCAAAACTGGTGATACTCCATTCTCGATCATTTCAATCTAATTAAAGATTCATTAAAACTCTACTTAGTTTTAATCTTCACAGAAATCAATATCCTGTCTTTAACTGGGTTAAAGAACCAATGTCATTTAAAACACGGCCACAATAAACCCAAAATCACATTCATTAATTATCGGGTTAAAGAACAAGTGTTATTTGAAACACTGTTCACGATAAACCAAAAAATCAATACAAGTTCAATTCCAATTAAATATTATTTAATTGGTACACTTCATTAAATCTAAATAAAAAGTTTTAATCTTTTTCTCAATTGGGCTTAAGAACAGTGTTAATGAAGACATCATTCACGACAAACCCAAATCACATTTGATATTAAATACAAGGCTCTGAATAGAAAATATACCGGCTTATATCAAATATCAAATTCTATGACCAACAAATATCGTATTGGAAATAACGATATTAATATATCTTTCAAATTCCCATAACAATATCTGTAACATCACGAAATCCAACATCGAAATATTCCGAAGACAATTTCGATTCAAATCCCTTCCAATTCAATCATTGGAAATCCTGGTTATTTTCAAAACCATTTCAAATCACTTTATTTATTATAAAAATAAATAAATTATTATTCTAGTTCAAAACTAGTTCATTTCGATAAAAATCTATTTTTATCTTTTCAAATATGGAGTTTTCCATCCCAATTCTTCCCAAATCACCTCTTATGATTTTACACAAATTATTGATTTTTTTTTAATAATTTTATTGAGGCCCGTACAGTCGATTTCCATCAACGGCCATCGAACTGCACTTACAACGACCATTTCCAAATTTGATTTGGACATAATTCCAAATCCAACCATTATATTTCTAATTTCTAATATTCGTTAGAAAGCTCTTTTCGATACGAACCCAATGGTTCCGGCTTTAGGAGAATCCGACGGTCGGATCTCCCGCAATATCCATTCGAAGTTAATGGTCGAAATTCGCGAACCGCCGCGGCGCGGCGCGTTCTATTCAGGCCATTATATTATATAAATAATATATACTTCGTCGATTTCCTTTTAAAACGTATTTTATAAATCGTTTTGAATTCGTTTCCGAAACGATTTCAACTTCATTTCAAATTCAAATCAAAATTGAATTTTTCCTTATAGATTCGTTTTAATTTCATTTCAAATTGATTTCAATTCAATTTCAATTTAATTCGAATTTCGAATCTATTCAATTTAATTCTAATTCATTTTCTATTCAATTCAATTCGATTTGAATTCTATTCAATTCAATTTCTAAAATATTCGATTATTGAAATCACTTTTCAATATTCATTTAAAAAAATGAATAAAATAGATATAAATATCGTTCACGTCAAAATGGCGTCAATCTAATCAACATGACTTCGTATATTTCTATTTTCCAATATTCTATTTCAAATATCTCTTTTCAAATATTTCTATTCAGATATTCTATTTCAAAACTGGAATGAGGCCCAATCAATTACCATATAATGTTAATTATATGGATTTTCTACAACACATGTATAAAGTAACAACGATAAATAATCAACCATCATCCAGAGTGCACCACACAACTGCATAAGCATTAAATATAAATAATTAACGCTTACACAGTCTGTCAACCAATCGATCGACATACAACTAAATAATTGGGATTAGTGTACGCCAAATATCATCCCAATACCCATGTGGGGTTTCAAACAATCAAACACAGATTTTACTTGTGCAGTTGGGCGATGTGTAAAATTTATCGTCCTAATCAATATCAATCAAATCAGTGTATATAAACAAATCTCCAATTTGTTTATAAATATTCATTTTATATACACGTTAAAAATTCTACTTTAAACTATAAAATATTTTTAACTATATAAATATTTTATTTCATTTCACATCGCATCACGCAATCAACTACACATCAAAATCAAATAAATAAGCATACAAGCCGTCCATGATCTGTGGACGACGGATGTCGGGTGCTACTAAACACCATCTGCATCCTAGTATGTATTTTTAACTAGAAATTTAAATTAAAGGTGAGAAGTTCTCACAGAGGGTTCCACTCCGCCATGCTTTCCTTTTGAACTGCTGAACCGTCTGGATTGCTTTGAAATTCCTATGCAGTCCTTGTCCCGCTGTTTATGACAAAAATTATATTTTTATCGTTTCATTTCAATAAATAAAAATCATATTTTTATTTCTACTTTATATATTTTTACAACGCTTCTTCTAATATAAAAATTAAATTTTTATATTTCTACTTCTTATATAAAGATTGAATTTTTATCTTACTACACATATAAAAATCGAATTTTTATTTCATCGTTATAAAAATCACATTTTTATTTCAACATAGATATAATAAAAAATCAGATTTTTATTTCGCTACATATATAAAGATCAAATTTTTAATTCGTTACAAGTATAAAAATCATATTTTTATTATCTACATTCTATAAAAATCTCACCTTTACTCCATTAAAAATCACATCCTTCATGTAGATAAAAATATATGCTTTCACACTTCATTCTCATATAGAAAAATTCGATTTTTATACCTCCTTTACATATATAAAAATTTGATTTTTCCTAGTTTAAAAATTCGATCTTTCTTAGTTTAAAGATTCTATCTTTTCTACTGTATTTATATAATCATTTAATCACTAAAAATATAATCTTTTTGTTTACAAACACAATTTAAAAATTGAAAATAGAAATTAAATTCGGATTCATAGTAAAAATCTCTTCTTTCCTACATATAAAGATTATACTTTTCGTAAGAAAAAATCTCTTCTTTTTATTATAAAAGAACTTTGCTTTTCTATTATAAAAATCTTTTTTTTTCCTATGTAATCCATTACCTAGAAAACAAATAGAATAAATATACAAAAACTCACAGGGGTTCGTGGGAGGGGGTGGAGATGGTAGTTAAGGTGGCAGAGGGGGGCGGACTTCTGTGCATCAGCCAGGGGTGGCGGCGCTCCTCGAGCTCGCGGTGGTCTCCGTCCTTGGGGTTTGCAGTTTTCCAATCGAGAGAAGGATTCGAACTCGAATTGGCCGGAGGGGAGTGTGGGGCTGCTGGAGGGCGATTGTCAGCGTTGGAGGGAGGGGCGGCGACCAACTCCGGTGGCGGCGGCGGCCTAAGCAAGGGCGACAAGGTTACAGGTCCGAGGTTTTTTTATCTTCTTTCTGTTATGAACGAGGGGGGTAAGAATATATATATATATATATTTAATTAACTATTATATTTTTTTCATTTCAAAAAGGTACCCTTTTATTTTGACCTCGAAACGAAACCCACCGCCTGTTGTTCATAGCTAATTACCCCCATTCCGAACACAATGGGATATGTATCACAGGCTGATTGAATCATTTCGATCAGTTTTCGCCAAAATCAAAATATAACTCTATATATTGAATTTGAACGCGCATTTCAATTTACCGGGGCCACATACTAATTAGAAAAATTCACGAAAAATATTTTCTAGCTTCGTATTGACGATACGGTCCTAACAAAACTAGTTTCATCGAATTCTGAGACCGTTTGAAAAATGGCCATTTTCCAGTCGATTAAAATCAACTTAAACTGGTCAAACGCGTTTTCCTTTGCCACACTCACATTTGATTCGAAAAATTACGAATTTTGGAATCTAGCTATAACTTTACATCCTGGATCCAACAAAAGTGGTTTCTTCGAAATCCGAGGTCGTTTGCAAAATTTCCATTTTTACGGGCCAGAATTCCATAGCGACTATCCCGAATTTTCAACTGGGCGTATCTTTTGATTCCCGGTATGAAATTTCGATTTGTCGGATTCGTTGGAAAGATATTCACAAATAGATTCTAATATTTTGGTTTCACTAAAATACGATTTATTTTGCACCCGGTGTGTTCAATTGAAATTTGAAATCGAATTATCGAACTACCTCGCTATTTTCAATTCCTTTTATAATTATAAATAAATATTTATATTCTAACGACGATCTATATAAATATATATGTTCGAATTCTATTCAAAATAAATTTCTCGTCGTTATTATTTAAAATAATTCATTTTAAATATTTAAAATTCGCTAAAATTGCCAAAATAAAAATTTTAAATTGGCTCGGATTTCCGGGATATTACAATCTCCCCCACTTAAAACTTTTCGTCCTCGAAAAGGTACGAAGCCGAAAGTTGTTTAACTAATCAACTCAACTTTCAATATTTTCATTACGGCTTAACTTCTTTAACTTTTCAGTTTCTAAGAACTTTTCAAATTTTTCAAAAATTTGGCTAACACCCTAAATTTTCGAAAAATTTCGCCATAACCTCCCCTGCACCGGGGACTTCGGGATATTTCATATAGCCTCCCATAGCCATCTTCAATCCAAAAGAAAAAGAAAAAGCCAAGCGGCTAGCCAATCGGCTCATAAAATCATCATCACCCAAACAAAACAGTAAATTATGGTAAACATGTACCTATTTGTCGGGCAAACAATTTTATTCTTCTGCTCTATCCTCTTTGCAATGACCTGTTCAATAGATATACATGTACTATGCATGCAAATACGATAAATTTTCAATACAATTCACTATTTGATTCAATTTGGCTAAAGGTTCAACATTTTAATCAATCAAACAACACATTCATCAATCAATTAGTTGATTAACGTTTCAAAATCATAACTTTGATATATAGCCAAAAATCAGATTTTTGATGCCAAATCACAACAATAAGCCCTATCTAATTTCGGTTCTCACACCAGTCTAATGGAAATATATTGAAATCTCACTTTCGAAACTCGAATATAAATTCTGATGATGTACGTACTATAGCGATCATCAGAACCATCTCCGGGCGACTAGAATGTGATTTTATATCTATCTAGTATATTAAAACTTCGAATACACGCGTATCAGACGTATACGCAAAATCTTTATATACTGGACTGTCCAAATCAATACAAATAAATAATCAAATACGAATAATTGATTTAAATTTCAAAACAAAAATTGTTTTTATTTTTAAAAATATACTCTTCACACTCGTTCTAGGATACTACTGATCCTATCTATAGCGAGTCATTCTCATTGGATATTACTAATCCAATATCTGATGAATTCTTTCGTATGGTTCTAATGTGTCTTGTTCTCTAGCTTTGTAAGCCAAAGCTCTGATACCAAATGAAACGGCCCGACGAAATCCGGTAGGCTTTGCAACCATCCCTTCATCCCCCAAAGCAGCAGGTAAAACCCACTGTGGCTCCCAGTGGTCTCCCAGTACACTTGTTTTACGGCGACCCTCTCGAGGCTCGCGGCCACTGCCTAACCAACCCTCACAAGGGACATGTCGGGGTAAGAGTCTCCCGTTCGCCACCAAACCACGAAGCGAGAACCCCCCATCATGACTGCAACAAGAATTGGTGATACTCCATTCTCGATCATTTCAATCTAATTAAAGATTCATTAAAACTCCACTTAGTTTTAATCTTCATAGAAATCAATATCCTGTCTTTAACTGGGTTAAAGAACCAATGTCATTTAAAACACGGCCCACAATAAACCCAAAATCACATTCATTAATTATCGGGTTAAAGAACAAGTGTTATTTGAAACAATGTTCACGATAAACCCAAAAATCAATACCAGTTCAATTCCAATTAAATATTATTTGATTGGTACACTTCATTAAATCTAAATAAAAAGATTTAATCTTTTTCTCAACTGGGCTTAAGAACAGTGTTAATGAAGACACCATTCACGACAAACCCAAATCACATTTGATATTAAATACAAGGCTCTGAATAGAAAATATACCGGCTTATATTCAATATCAAATTCTACGACCAACAAATATCGTATTGGAAATAACGATATTAATATATCTTTCAAATTCCCATAACAATATCTGTAACATCATGAAATCCAACATCGAAATATTCCGAAGACAATTTCGATTCAAATCCCTTCCAATTCAATCATTGGAAATCCTGGTTATTTTCAAAAATATTCAAATCCACTTTATTTATTTTATAAATAAATAAATTATTATTCTAGTTCAAAACTAGTTCATTTCAATAAAAATCTATTTTTATCTTTTCAAATATGGAGTTTTTCATCCCAATTCTTCCCAAATCACCTCTTATGATTTTACACAAATTATTGATTTTTTTTAATAATTTTATTAAGGCTCGTACAGTCGATTTCCATCAACGGCCATTGAACTGTACTTACAGCGACCTTTTCCAAATTTGATTTGGACATAATTCCAAATCCAACCGTTAGATTTCTAATTTCTAATATTCTTTAGAAAGCTCTTTTTGATATGAACCCAACGGTTCCGGTTTTAGGAGAATCCGATGGTCAGATCTCCCGCAATATCCATTCGAAGTCAATGGTCGAAATTCACGAACTGCCGCGGCGCGGTGCGTTCTATTCAGACCATTATATTATATATATAATATATATAATATTTACTTTGTTGATTTCCTTTTAAAACGTATTTTATAAATAGTTTTGAATTCGTTTTCAAAATGATTTCAACTTCGTTTCAAATTCAAATCAAAATTGAATTTTTCCTTATAGATTCGTTTTAATTTCATTTCAAATTGATTTCAATTCAATTTCAATTTAATTCGAATTTCAATTCATTTCAATTAAATTCGAATTTCGAATCTATTTAATATAATTCGAATTCATTTTCTATTCAATTCAATTCGATTTGAATTCTATTCAATTCAATTTCTAATTCGATATGAATTCTATTCAATTCAATTTCTAATTCGATTTGAATTCTATTCAATTCAATTTCTAAAATATTCGATTATTGAAATCACTTTTCAATATTCATTTAAAAAAATGAATAAAATAGATATAAATATCGTTCACGTCAAAATGGCGTCAATCTAATCAACATGACTTCGTATATTTCTATTTTCCAATATTCTATTTCAAATATCTCTTTTCAAATATTTATATTCAGATATTCTATTTCAAAACTGGAATGAGGCCCAATCAATTACCATATAATGTTAATTATATGGATTTTCTACAACACATGTATAAAGTAACAACGATAAATAATCAACCATCATCCAGAGTGCACCACACAACTGCATAAGCATTAAATATAAATAATTAACGCTTACACAGTCTGTCGACAAATCGATCGACGTACAACTAAATAATTGGGATTAGTGTACGCCAAATATCATTCCAATACCCGTGTGGGGTTTCAAACAATCAAACACAGATTTTATTTGTGCAGTTGGGCGATGTGTAAAATTTATCATCCCAATCAGTATCAACCAAATCAGTGTATATAAACAAATCTCCGATTTGTTTATAAATATTCATTTTATATACACGTTAAAAAATTCTATTTTCAACTATAAAATATTTTTAACTATATAAATATATTATTTCATTTCACATCACATCACGCAATCAACTACACATCAAAATCAAACAAACAAGCATACAAGCCGTCCATGGTCTGTGGACAACGGGTGTCGAGTGCTACTAAACACCGTCATCATCCTAGTATGTATTTTTAACAAGAAATTTAAATAAAGGTGAGAAGTTCTCACAGAGGGTTCCACTCCACCGTGCTTTGCTTTTGAACTGCTGAACCGTCTGGATTCCTTTGAAATTCCTATGCAGTCCTTATCCCGCTGTTTATAATAAAAATTATATTTTTATCATTTCATTTCAATAAATAAAAATCATATTTTTATTTCTATTTATATATATTTACAATGCTTCTTCTTATATAAAAATTATATTTTTATGTTTCTACTTCTTATATAAAGATTGAATTTTTATCTTACTACACATATAAAAATCGAATTTTTATTTCATCGTTATAAAAATCACATTTTTATTTCAACATAGATATAATAAAAATCAGATTTTTATTTCGCTACATATATAAAGATCAAATTTTTAATTCGCTACAAGTATAAAAATCTTATTTATATTATCTACGTTCTATAAAAATCTCAACTTTACTCCATTAAAAATCACGTCCTTCATGTAGATAAAAATATATGCTTTCACACTTCATTCTCATATAGAAAAATTCGATTTTTATACCTCCTTTACATATATAGAAATTTGATTTTTCTAGTTTAAAAATTCGATCTTTCTTAGTTTAACGATTCGATCTTTTCTATTGTATTGATATAATCTTTTAATCACTAAAAATATAATATTTTTGTTTACAAACACAATTTAAAAACTGAAAATAGAAATTAAATTCGGATTCATAGTAAAAATCTCTTCTTTCCTACATATAAAGATTATGCTTTTCATAAGAAAAAATATATTCTTTTTATTACAAAAGAACTTTGCTTTTCTATTATAAAAATATTTTTTTCCTATGAAATCCATTACCTAGAAAACAAATAGAATAAATATACAAAAACTCACAGGGGTTCGTGAGAGGGGGTGGAGATGGTGGTTAAGGTGGCAGAGGGGGGCGGACTTCTACGCATCAGCCAGGGGTGGCGGCGCTCCTCGAGCTCGCGGTGGTCTCCGTTCTTGGGGGTTGCAGTTTTCCAATCGAGAGAAGGATTCGAACTCGAATTAGCTGGAGGGGAGTGTGGGGCTGCTAGAGGGCGATTGTCAGCATTGGAGGGAGGGGCGGCGGCCAACTCCGGTGGTGGCGGCAGCCTAAGCAAGGGCGACGAGGTTACAGCTGCGAGGTTTTTTTATCTTCTTTCTGTTATGAACGAGGGAGGTAAGAATATATATATATTTATTTATTTATTTAATTAACTATTATATATTTTTTTCATTTCAAAAAGGTACCCTTTTATTTTGACCTCGAAACGAAACCCACCGCATGTCGTTCATAGCTAACTACGCCCATTCCGAACATAATGGGATATGTATCGCAGGCTGATTAAATCATTTCGATCAGTTTTCGCCGAAATCAAAATATAACTCTATATATTGAATTTGAACGCGCATTTCAATTTACCGGGGCTACATACTAATTAGAAAAATTCCCGTAAAATATTTTCTAGCTTTGTATTGACGATACGGTCCCAACAAATCTAGTTTCATCGAATTCTGAGACCGTTTGAAAAATGGCCATTTTCCAGTCGATTAAAATCAACTGAAACTGGTCAAACTCGTTTTCCTTTGCCACGCTTACATATTGATTCAAAAAATTACGAATTTTGGAATCGAGCAATAACTTTACATCCTGGATCCAACAAAAGTGGTTTCGTCGAAATCCGAGGTCGGTTGCAAAATTTCCATTTTTAAGGGCCAGAATTCCATAGCGATTATCCCGAATTTTCAACTGGGCGTATCTTTTGATTCCCGCTATGAAATTTCGATTTGTCGGATTCGTTGGAAAGATATTCACAAATAGATTCTAATATTTTTGGTTTCACTAAAATCCGGTTTATTTTGCACCCGGTGTGTTCAATTGAAATTTGAAATCGAATTATCGAAATACCGCGCCATTTTCAATTCCTTTTATAATTATAAATAAATATTTATATTCTAACGACGATCTATATAAATATATACATTCGAATTCTATTCAAAATAAATTTCTCGTCGTTATTATTTAAAATAATTCATTTTAAATATTCAAAATTCGCTAAAATTGCCAAAATAAAATTTTTTAATTGGCTCGGATTCCCGGGTTATTACAGTAAGACAGCATCTAATTGTCTCCATTGTTTTATGTGTAGTAAAAAATAGAAATGCTGGACTTTATATAGACTATCTCCAACAAACCCAGCACACAAATAAGTCCAGGTACAGAAAAATGCATCGTGCCAAATCGGGGAGAGGTCGACCCACCTACCACTCGGGTCGACCCACCTACCACTCGAGTCGACCCATTGGTCGACCCAACCCAAGCATGGGTCGTCCCATCCCAGTCTGGATCTCACCTACTTCTCCTGCTTGTTTTTCGAATGGATTTGAATTTTGGTTTGAATTTTATATATACATAAGTCTGTTATATGCATACAAACTTCTAACCTTTATATCTTCCTCATATGATGTCCGTTTTACGCAAACTCGGAGTCTGTCTGAACCATAACTCTAAGAAGAACATAATGGTACGCTACAAGAAAACCTGTTTTTAGATGCATCTACTGGCAGCGTTTACCGTATGAATGCATCCTATACTATTTTTTAATTTTATTCGCTAGTTTTCATTTAATTTTGGGTCTATCAAATCTTGTCGCATTCCCTGCCAACCAGTAAAAACTTTTCATGTTTTTCCCCCTTTCCCTCCATTTTTTTCATTCTCCCTCTTTCAGCCAAGTTTCACTTCTCCCGCTTATAATCCTTACCATCCTCTCGCCTCATCTTTCATCACGCATAGGCTACTTTGTCGACCTGCTCCTATGTTGCTACCTCATCGATCTGCTCCCCTTCACTTCGTCAATAGGGATCCCCTCCATCTTACCGGTCTTTCTCCCCCGTTTTATTCACAAGCCCTAAATCTACAAATCGAGGTTAGCGATTTTTTTTTGGGTGCAAATCGCTTTGTAAAGAAATCGAGGTATTATTACTTGTTAATTAAGTTGAAAATCGGTAGTCATTTTCATTTTTGTATCAAACGTCATGCCTAATGTTATTAATTAAATGTCAAAAAAGCCCCTTTTATTTTGTTCAATATTAGATATTATATCTGAGAAATGGATTGCTTTGATTTGGAAACTACAATGGATCTATTAGCAGTTTAAGCTCCGCTGCTTCGATTTCGACTTTTATATGTTACTGCTTCTTAAAAGTTATTCATTTGGATTTGTTTGTTGGAAAGTTATAATAAAACTTAAAGCCTTTCTAATTTTGAAATCATTTGTATTTGTTGTTTTTATTTATGTTTACATATAAACAAATAACAATTATAACTATAGAAGCTGATTTATATTATTTGACAGTATGTAGACACTTTTATTTGTTAATTGAAACATAGGAAAATAAATTCAGCATCTGCCACAATGTGTCACGTTAACTGAACGAAAGGAAGCATAGAGTAATACAGCAATGTTGCCATGATGTTTCACACTAGTTGAATGAAAGAAAGTGTGATGTAATAGATAACCTATAACAGTTGATGTAACCTGTAAGCGCAAGTCCAGCTTGTCACCTGAAGTGATGTAGTTAAGTTGTATTCTCCTTACATAGAAAGAGAATGAAAGAAAGTTTTTCCTAAAGTAATAGCTAGCCTAAAACGGTTGTCTGTCTATTTCTCTTTAAAACATATAGAGGCCAGTCTAAAATTATTATATTATTATTGTTTCACAAGCATGATATGATTTTACATATACAATTCTAATCCATGAGAAAATCATTTGCTTGAAACAGTTTTATGTACTTATTTCTTGATATTAAGATCCTATTGTCAGTGAAAGTTTGAATATAGTTTGTCTGTGTTGTTATGTATTTTATCACAAATAGGATAATTTTCAAGTTGTCCTTTATGCAAATACAATCTTACTGTCTTCAAATCCATTTGCATGAATGTGATTATTCTGTAGTAAGTTTGAGCTTAATGCATACAGCTAGGATATCTTGCTTTGTAACATTTTCAAAATTGCAATTCAAGTAAAACCATGTTGGAAGTTTTTCAACTTGGGGCTGCGGAATAAGTTTTAACATGCCTAATATAAAAGACAGAGAATTAGATGTGATAAATAAAGGAAAAAGGACTACCCACCTTCACATACTTTTTTCTGCATTTTCAATGCTTTGTTTTCTTCCTATTATTTTAATTTAGCTTATCATTCACGTATAAATACATATACATGCATTTTCCAAAATGGGCCCTTGATTCTTGAATGCTTATCTTTGTTACTCTGGCTTCTGCATGTTTTTTAACACAGGTCTTCTTTGGATTATCATATACTAATCCATTGGAAAAGCACTAAGTATCACTAGTTATAGTTCGATTTAATATACAAAGTGATAAGACTTCATTCAGATGATTCATATACCCCTATATTTGTTGCATTTGATCCTACTGGTAGGGTATTTTTTTCTTGTTTTTATGTTGTCTTGTTTACATATTGGTGATTCACCTTGATTCATAAAATAATATATATGTTATAAACATATTTTCCATAGGGTTGTCAGCAACATCTGTGGATGTTGTGGCTTCAGGCTTGAAGAGGGACTCAACTTTTCAGGTTCATCTTGTTTGCAAGTGAGGTAGGATAATCATTTCATCACCCGATACATGTCTTCTAGTTCTATCATTAGTCGTACTATCTTCTTTGCTAACTTTTACAATGCTGCTTACTTTTACAAAATTTATTATTATTTTATATCACTCTGTAATTTTAATGTGTAACCATGGAGAAAAAGATATCTATTTGGTCCGGTTTTGGGTCTTATTTGCTGAATGGTTCATCTGGTTTTAATTTTTTTATTCATTTTAAACCTAACCAACCATGTCTATACTTGCTGCCACTAAACACTCTATCTGCAAACCCTCTAGCATCATCACAACAAAATTCCTCTTCTGTAGGCATTACTTAAAGTTGGATCACATCAATTTTAAATTGAAGTTAATTTTTGCGATCTATATATATACACAAAGTTGCTGTTTAACAGCTGATTCCAGTACATTAACTATTAGTCGCTTAAAGTTGGATAACGTCTACAAATCAGTTAGAAAACGTCCTGGTTTCTTAGGAATATTTTTTTATAAATAATTTGCAGTTGTTTGATCTAGTGTAAAGAAAAGTTATCATATAGTTTTTCAATAATTTGTTGCCTGTAAAATTTTGATGCGATTTATATTTTTAAATAGAGATTAGTAATTAATGGTTTTTTGTAGCTAACCTCAATTAGACTTAGATCCCCAAGTAATGCAAATGGAATCTCATTCGTGGAAGGTTGATAATTACTAATACGAGATAACAATTATGTAGCAAAATGACTGATCATTATATGTCATCACGTTGTTGCTTTACCAATTCAATCAAAGACCTGTTTGAGGAATCTTTCTATGTCACTATAGGAATCAGAAACATTAACGACACTGTTTGAACTGACATTTATCTTTCTATTTTTACTACTTGTATTAACGTTGGACATTTGACTAATATTTAAATTTCTTGCTACATCATTTACTTTTGAGCATGTGCCTGTATTATTAGACTTGTCTTTTTCCAGATTGTTGTCATTCCCATGCATGCATTTACACTTGCACTAGCCATATGTTGGAAGAGGTCATGCAATTTGTGTTATGATTGTTATTGTAGTGACCCAGGATTTTAGCGTCTGAATATTTAATCTATTTTAAACATGAAAGTGGTTAAATTAAAAGTTGAATAACTTAAATTCAGCGTATACGAGTTATTAAAAATAACTGAATCGAACAAGGAATTTAATATGGAATTTAATATGAAATTAAATTGAATTCGAAGCTTAAGAAAAATAGTATTTGAATGGGAACAATAATATTAATTTATTATTGATGAATAGAAGTGTTTGTAGATCGACTAAATATTTATTCGATTTTATAACACAAGAAAATACTGTTTTTACAAACGAGTTCAGAATTTTACGAAACCAGTTTTATTGAGTCCGGGATATTCCATCATAGCAGAGTTTCCAGTTTCATCAAAATTGGAGCTTCCGAGTGGTCATGGCGAGCTTAAACGTTCAAGTGAATTTAAAACAATATAATATTAGAAAATATCTTGGAAAAAAAATATCCAACTCTTCTTCATTATAAATAGGACTTAATTCTCTCCCTTATAACCTAATCGTTCTTCTGTAATCAAAGCAGGTCGCCGCTTTTTCACCCAAATCATAAAAAAAGAATCGGTCTTCAAAAATCCATACGAATTCGAATAAATTCCCATAAATCAAATTATATATATATATATCTGGATTCCTCAAACGATTCGCTTTCTTCCGGTACCAATTTCTATGGGTGCGATTCATGATTTGGGTTGCCGAGTTCTTCCAACGAACCTGGGATTCAAGAAAATCGAGGTTTGAGTCATGGAGTTTGAGGGTCACAGTGCATTCAAGATAGAAGAAGGAGTTTCCGAGAGTTTAAACGATGATGACACACCTGTAGCCGAGACCTGAAAGCTGAAACTACGGAGGAGCTGAAGAAGAAAGGAAGATGACACGGTAGTTTGGGTCTGGGTATTTAATTGTAAGTTTGGGTCTGGCCATTTCTTTTGCCGTGAAGAAAAAGTGAAGTAGCTTAAAGATTAATATGGGAGTTCGAATGTGGTGGGAATGGTTGTTGGGTCATAAAAAATACTGTGTGGGAGGTTTGTGAGTCCTGAGAACAGAAGCAGGTTTCAGTACTTGTGAGGATGGAGAAAGGCGGTAGGGTTGTTCGGTTTTGGGTTTGAAACATGAAGTATATAAAATGAAAAGGGAGTATGGGTACATTCTGTGAAGAGGAGCGGTATCATTTTTGGTAAGGAAGGGGAAGATGAAGATTTTAGGCGAACGTGCTTTTGGGTGGGGAAATGGGCCAACAAGAAAAGTTAAGGCCCAAAAAAAATGGAAGAAAAAGAAAAGAGGAATAGAAGGTGAGGCCAAAATGGAGTAACGTGTAGGGAAGGAGTTGTAAAATATGCGGATCCGGGTTTGTTTCGATGGTGGGCTTGTATGGGGCATTGGGCCGTCAATTTAAATGGTAAAGCCCAGTAGTAAGTTATAATTTAAAATTTTAAATTAATTTAAATTGTACATGAACTAGTAAACGTAATAACTTGTTCATACAGGATTAGAATTTCAAACGGTTGGGTCCGTTGGGACCGTATGAGTGAGAGCTCCACAATGGAACGGACTAGGAGTGGGTTGGAGCTAGTTTGAATTTATGGTAGAATAAATTGTTTGATTCAAATCAAACAAACAGTTTATCGTTCTTTAACGATGAACTGCCAATGTGAGTAAAACTCACCAACTCTGAACAGTTATATTTTTATAACTTATTTTTAGAACTGTTAATCATCTGTTGATTGTTGTGTGTTAACTGTTTGGTTGAATTGCTTGTGTATTGGTTGAAATCATAGATAACGATATATATATATAAATCGTTAATCAAATATTGATTCTATTTAGCAGAATATTTCATATTGAAATGAAATAGATGTTAATTATACTGTTTAACATCTGTGATGCAGGGAAACAGGTTGGAGGGTTCCAACTGGACTCCTCAATATTTATAATACTGTTCTGTTCATATATTGTGATATAAAATATGTTGTGGATTCTGTGTGTTGAATGATATCGATCACTGTTAATTGGTATTTTAAATACCATAAGAAATACTAGATGTGGGAAAGGGGATTTTCAAAGTGTATTTTGAAAATGAATTATTTCTATAAAATTGATGGATTTTATATAGAAAAGGAAAAGGATTTTATAAAAGAAAATAATTATAGAAATCGAAGGATAAGTTATAATAAAGAAAATATTTGTGAAAACAAATAAAAGGGAATATTTATTTGTTAGAATAAATAGAATATAATATAAAAGGAGATATTTATTTGTTAAATAGATAGAATCAAAAAGGAAATATTTGTAAGACATATACAAAGGGAATTGAAAGGTAATATTTATAGGAAATAAATATGTTAAAATAGAATTGAAAGGAAATACTTATGGGGAATAAATATGTTAAAATAGAGATGAAAAGGATATATTTGTAAACCATTTATAAATAGAATAGAATAAAAGGAAATATTTATTTGTTAGAATAAATAGAATAGAATAAAAGGAAATATTTATTTGTTAAACAAATAGAATATAAAAGGAGATAGTTATTGGTTAAGTCAACAAATAGAAAAGGAATAATTCAAAGGTATAAATCAATAGAGTTAATCGAAATGAGTTAATCGAATACTAGTTATTCGGTTAGAGTTAATCGAATGGAGTAAATTAGATAGAGTTAACCAGTTAGAGTTAATCCGTTAGAATTAATCAGTTAGAATTAAATAGTTAGAATTAGCTAGTTAGAGTTATTCAAATGGAGTAAATCGAGTAGAGTTATCGAATATCGCTTATTCGAAGTAGAGTTATTGAATATCGCTTATTCGAAGTAGAGTTATCGAATATAGTGTATTCGAGAGAAGAGTAATCGAATATAGTTTATTCCAGAAGAGTTATCGAATATAATTTATTCGAAGAGGTGTTATCGAATATTGGTTATTCATAGTGAGTTAATCGAACATTAGATATTCGAAAGGAGTTATCGAATCTAGTTATTCGAAAGGAGTATCGAATCTAGTTATTTGAAAGGAGTATCGAATCTAGTTATTTGAAAGGAGTTATCGAATATTAGTTATTCGAATAAAGTTAAAGGGATTTATCGAATATTAGTTATTCGAATAAAGTTAAAGGGAGTTATCGAATATTAGTTATTCGAATAGAGTTAAATGGAGTATTCGAATATAGTTTATTCGAATAGAATTAAAAGAGCATCGAATCTAGTTATTTGAAAGGAGTAAATTGAATATAGTTTATTCGAATAGAATTGAAGGAGTTAATTGAATATTGGTTATTCGAAAGGAGTTATCGAATCTAGTTATTCGGAAGGAGTTAATCGAATATAGTTATTTGAATAGAATTAAAGGAGTTAATCGAATATAGTCATTCAAATAGAGTTAAAGGAGTTATCAAATATAGTTTATTCGAAAGGAGTTAAGTGAAAAGAGTTAGTCAAATAGAGTTAATCGATTAGAGTAAATCCAATATAGAGTTAATCCAATAGAGTTAATTGATAAGAGTAAATTGATAAGAGTTAATTGAATAGAGTTAATCGAATATAGTTTATTCAAAGAAAGGTTTTCAAATCTAGTTATTCGTAAGAGATATTATCGAATATAGTTATTGGAAGGGAGGAGTTATCGAATAGAGATTATTCGAAAGAGAATTACGTAAGGAAGTTTGTTAAAGATTTAAAAGATAAACCTTAACTATTTCGAAGTTAAAACGTTGTTCAGTTAAGGTCTGAGAGGTAATTATACCCCAACTTGATTGACTTCCTTCTTAACTAAGGAATGGTAAGGTCTGATAGTGAATGATGTTTAAGTGAATTTAGTAAATGGTTTGAGTTGGCATAGTGATGTTTTATTTAAACATATGTTTAAATCCAATAAAGGAGCCTTGGAAATGTTTTCCAAATAAGAAACCAGAAATGTTTTCTAATATAGAAAACAGGAAATGGAAATGTTTTCCATTGTTAATAACATATATTTTCTAAGATTAGAAAATAAGAAATGTTGAATATATGGAAACAGGAGATAAGTAAATTAATGAACTAAAGAGATAAATGTTAAATGATGATTGATCGATATAATCTCCATTTGGAAATAATATCATTGTTTGCACACGTGTTTTTCTTTGATAGTTAACTCACCGACTATCTAAGTTTTTGACCATTTTAACGTTGTTAATATGGAGAGACCGGTTGGATTATTATCCAAAGAACCACTCTGTACTGGCATAAGCGTTGCGAATCATATATGCCAAAGAAAATTGAAGACGGAGTTAAGTGCATGGGCTGTTGTATAAATCTTAAGTAAAGATTGCCTAGGATGGATATACTGAATAGTGCCTTCGGTTTGTCTAGTCCCAGGACGACCTGTATGGAAGAATGTCTGACAGAGTATATTTAATAGATCGCGTAAGTTGATCTCTTCAAACGTATATACATTTGCTGGCAGAGGAATTCGTTTCTCTTAGCTGTATACCCATTGTATTTTTGAGGAAATAAATTTGTGATTTAGCGGGTATGACGATGTGACATTCAAAGTGAATAAATGTGTGATCTTTCAGAGATAAGCGTGGCCTCTAGCCTCACAACCGGGAAATGAGAAAAATCGGGCAGGCAGCATGACTATGTAGGTCGCACCTATTAGGGTGTATAATCACCTGATCTAGAGTTTCATTTATTTCTAAAAATCTATTGTAGATGCTGCCTCATTCGGGAAACGGTCGCTGATCCCAACCGTTGGTGATATACATTCGATACACTCAAGAAAATGTGTTGTCGGTCATGTTTGGTCGGGTTGCAAGATGTTCTTGTTGAACCCAGTGTATTCCTCTCTAGAGGTACACTAGCAAA
Source organism: Allium sativum (assembly GCA_030737875.1). NCBI lineage: Eukaryota > Viridiplantae > Streptophyta > Magnoliopsida > Asparagales > Amaryllidaceae > Allium > Allium sativum. Next base: position 717,186,690 of record CM060919.1, read on the forward strand.
AGGTGGTTCCATACCTTGTCATAGTTGGAAATCCATTACCCAATACGTGCTTGCGGTTTTGATTGTATGCTATATATGTAGAACGTGAGATGAAAGCGTTTCTGCTAGATATTGGGGTTGATGGACATTATTATAATATCAAAAGGTTTTTGATATAAAGATATTTTGGATTCTCATAAGGGAAAAACGCATTCCGTTATACGGCGTGGTCTTATGAGATATCATTTACCTGTTCAAACTGTTTTTAAACTGTTTTACTCAAACCAGTCTCATGACTGACCCGGAGTTTATTTTGTTTTGTTTCCCTAAACTCTTGGGTGCCAAATTTTGTACGGGCAGTCAAGTAGTTGGGATTTACAGATACTGGAAGAGCTGGAGCAGGAGGCTTAAGGATCAATTAGCTATTGTTTATTTCCGCTGTGTTGTAAGTGATGTACTTTGGAAATGATATGTATATTCAAGTACAGATTTGTATTTCAAAGTTATGTTATGAAATATATTTATTCGTTCCGCTATGAGATTCGTGTTTACTCTCATGTTGTATGTTCTTCTTCTTTTTCTATTCTAAGTTTCTATCTTATCTTTCCTCACCCTCTAATTTCTTTCATTAACCATCCGGCATTTTCGATCCTTGGATGTTCGATATGTGTTGTATATCAGATAACCAAGATCGCCTTTTTTCCGGGTCGTTACAGTTGGTATCAGAGCTTAAGGTTAAGTGAATTACCGTGGCTCTGTGGCGTGACTCAGTAGAGATAGGGTTAGTAATGCCCTAGATTGAGTTGAGTGTATATATACAAGTGAACGTATTTGTTATTGATATAAAAATTGTTTTATATTATGGAGATTTATTGGATGAGTTGTTTATGTGTTCTGGTCAATCGGTTTGATCCATTGTATTGGTAGGAGCTTCTAAACACTCGAATACGATGAACCGACATGGTATGTTTTGAAAAGAGGGTAAACGGAATAATTTTACCCAAATTATATTTTGATATAAAGGATTTATATTGGTTATAATAATAATCGAGTAAGATTATGAAAAGTGAAATGGTTATGTAAATAGCCAATCAGAATTCATATAAGTGGAATATATGAAATCGAATTGAACTAAATATGAATTTAAATCAGAATGGAAACTAAAACCTGGAAATTTGAGTAAGTGTTTGTAAATGGATTTGAATTAAATATATGAGAATTTTAAAATGTTGGGAGATTTTAAATTGTTTTACCAGCATTGGGAATGGTATTTTGAAATATATTTCAAAGTGGAAATGTTTAGAAATGGTTTTGAAAAGTGATATATATTGAACTCACTTCGATAGCTGGGAAATAACCCTGACGATGAATCGCGACATCATCAGTGTTCATTTTCGAGTTTGTAAGTGACAGATTACTACGAAAGATATTGATTTCGAATTGTTTCGGGAAAATGAGTCGTTTTGAATCCGAAAGGGAATATTTGGTTTTAGAAAAGCAAAGCTATTTAAAATTGCCCAGGAATAGACTGTTTAAATTAAAAACAAATTTAAATAGAAACTTGTGAAGGCAAGTTGAAAGTGAGTTAAAGCCAGTTAAGTGGAAGCTGTATTGAAATGGAATTATATCAAGTCAAAGTGGAATTTGGCTTGGATATAAGCGAATGGTTGTGTTGGGGATAAAAGTGATTGGAGTTTGATTGGGATGACATTGGTATATGCTGAATTAGCAGCAGACGTAAAGGATATAATGAAATGCCCGGTAAATAGATACCAGTTTATATTATATACTGGGTATGATATTTTGATGAAACGATTTGGCAAGCCGCCTGGCTGTTTGATTTTCTTTTGGGTTGGAGATGGCCCAGAGAGGCGAGTTGGAGTTTGAGCTATTGATCCATACAAAGAAGGTGCTGGCAAAAAAATTCGAAAAATTAAGGCGTTAGAAAATTTTCAGGATTTTTGAAAATTTTCGGTGATAAGAATTAATTAATATTTAATTGAAATTAAATTGGTTCAGTTGGAACTGAAGGTAAGAAGTGAACAAATAAGTTCTAACCAGTCAATAGGATTTGTTTTTTACCTTAGCAGTTTCGGGGACGAAATTATTTTAAGGGGGAAAGAATGTAATGACCCAGGTTTTTAGCGTCTGACAGTTTAATTTATTTTAAACATGAAAGTGTTTGAATTAAAAGTTGAATAACTTAAATTCAGAGTATACGAGTTATTAAAAATAACTGAATCGAATATGGAATTTAATATGGAATTTAATATGAAATTAAATTGAATTCGAAGCTTAAGAAAAATAGTATTTGAATGGGAACGATAATATTAATTTATTATTAATGAATAGAAGTGTTTGTAAATCGACTAAGTATTTATTCGATTTTATAACACAAGAAAATACTGTTTTTACAAACGAGTTCAGAATTTTACGAAACTAGTTTTATTGAGTCCGGGATATTCCAACATAGCAGAGTTTACAGTTTCATCGAAATTGGAGCTTCCGAGTGGTCGTGGCGAGCTTAAACGTTCAAGTGAATTTAAAACAATATAATATTAGAAAATATCTTGGCAAAAATATCCAACTCCTCTTCATTATAAATAGGACTTAACTCTCACCCTTTTAACCTAATCGTTCTTCTGTAATCAAAGCAGGCCGCCGCTCTTTCATCCAAATCGTAAAAAAAGAATCGGTCTTCAAAAATCCATATGAATTCGAATAAATTCCCATAAATCAAATTATATATATATCTGGATTCCTCAAACGATTCGCTTTCTTCCGGTACCAATTTCTATGGGTGCGATTCATGAATTGGGTTGCCGAGTTCTTCCAGCGAACCCGGGATTCAAGCAAATCGAGGTTTGAGTCATGAAGTGTGAGGGACACAGTGCGTACAAGATAGAAGAAGGAGTTTTTGAGAGTTTAAACGATGATGGCGCACCCGTAGCCGAGACCTGAAAGCTGAAATTACGGAGGAGCTGAAGCAGAAAGGAAGATGACACGGTAGTTTGGGTCTGGGTATTTAATTGCAAGTTTGGGTCTGGCCATTTCTTTTGCCGTGAAGAAATAGTGAAGTAGCTTAAAGATTGATATGGGAGTTCGAATGTGGTGGGAATGGTTGTTGGGTCATGACAAATACTGTGTGGGAGGTTTGTGAGTCCTGAGAACAGAAGCGGGTTTCAGTACTTGTGTGGATGGAGAAAGGCGGTGGGGTTGTTCGGTTTTGGGTTTGAAACGCGAAGTTTATAAAATGAAAAGGGAGTATGGGTACATTCTGTGAAGAGGAGCGGTACCATTTTTGGTAAGGAAGGGGAAGATGAAGATTTTAGGCGGACGTGCTTTTGGGTGGGGGAATAGGCCAACAAGAAAAGTTAAGGCCCAAAGAAAATGGAAGATAAAGAAAAGAGGAATAGAAGGTGAGGCCAAAAAGGAGTAACGTGTAGGGAAGGAGTAGTAAAATATGTGGACCCGGGTTTGTTTCGATGGTGGGCTTGTATGGGGCATTGGGCCGTCAATTTAAACGGTAAAGCCCAGTAGTAAGTTATAATTTAAAATTTAAAATTAATTTAAATTGTATATGAACTGGTAAACATAATAACTTGTTCATGCAGGATTAGAATTTCGAACGGTTGGGTCCATTGGGACCGTATGAGTGAGAGCTCCACAATGGAACGGACTGGGAGTGGGTTGGTGCTAGTTTGAATTTATGGCAGAATAAATTGTTTGATTCAAATCAAACAAACAGTTTATCGTTCTTTAACGATGAACTGCCAATGTGAGTAAAACTCACCAACTCTGAATAGTTATATTTTTATAACGTATTTTTAGAACTGTTAATCATCTGTTGATTGCTGTGTGTTAACAGTTTGGTTGAATTTCTTATGTATTGGTTGAAATCATAGATAACGATATATATATATATATATATCAATCGTTAATCAAATATTGATTCTGTTTAGCAGAATATTTCATATTGAAATGAAATAGATGTTAATTATACTGTTTAACATCTGTGATGCAGGGAAACAGGTTGGAGGGGTCCAACTAGACTCCTCAATATTTATAATACTATTCTGTTCATATATTGTGATATAAGATGTGATATAAAGTCTGTTGTGGATTCTGGGTGTTGAATGATATCGATCATGGTTAATTGGTATTTTAAATACTGTAACAACCCGTATTTTTAATAATCTGTTATAACATAAATTGAGGCAGAATTAAATTCTAAAATGGGAATCAAGGGAAACGGGCTATGCCATTGCGTTCGTCTCGGAAAAATACGCGAAATAGAGTCCGAGTTTTCGAAAATCGGAGTCCGTATGACCCAATTAAGGCCCATGGAAGTTTTCAGAAATTTCCATAATTAAAACAGATTTAAATTTAAATTAAAAACAAGGATTTGGGCCAGCTGGGCCAAGGCGGGAAAAATCCCGCCAGGACCCGCATGTCGACAGGCCTGTCGACAGGGTCCTTAGGCATGTCGACTGCCCTGTCGACAGCCCTGTCGACAGGGGGTGCCCAGGCAGTCTAGCCTGGTGCACCATTTTGATTTGGGCTGGGTCTTGGGGCTTGGTTCTAGAGGATTCCGAGATCTGACGGGCCAAAACTATCCTAGGGTTAATCCTAGGGCTAAAAACACTCTAATCTTCTATAAATATACCCCTAATCCTACCCTAAAGCCTCATTAATCATTCTTGCAACCAAACTATGTCAAATTGAAAACTCTCATGGCCTCCACCTAAAAACCCTAGCCTCCAATCTCTTCATACAAATCCTAAATTAATTCCTAAGTGATTTTCCATGCATACAAGCATATTTAGGCTTGTATGATCCTCCTTAGCTTGCATTAAAGGCTTGTTTTTCTATTGCCATCATAAAGGAGGAGTCTTGATCAAGTTTGCTTGCATTTGGGGGCTTTAATTAGTTGCATAAGGGGTTCTTTACATTTGCTATAGTTATTTGAGGCCGCATAAGCATTGTAAGCCCTCTTACCTTCATTTTAGAAACTCTAAAGTTAGTATGTGATGCAAGTTGGGATTTATGTATGTTTATTTGAGTATGCATGTTTATGCGAGTTTGCTAAACCATGATTTGCAAGTTTATTTGAGTATGCATGTTTATGCGAGTTTGCTAAACCATGATTTGCAAGTTTATTTGAGTATGCATGTTTATGCGAGTTTGCTAAACCATGATTTGCAAGTTTATTTGAGTATGCATGTTTATGCGAGTTTGCTAAACCATGATTTGCAAGTTTATTTGAGTATGCATGTTTATGCGAGTTTGCTAAACCATGATTTGCAAGTTTATTTGAGTATGCATGTTTATGCGAGTTTGCTAAACCATGATTTGCAAGTTTATTTGAGTATGCATGTTTATGCGAGTTTGCTAAACCATGATTTGCAAGTTTATTTGAGTATGCATGTTTATGCGAGCTTGCTAAACCTTGATTTGCATGTTTAACAAGTTATGCATGTTTATGCAAGTTTAAAATGGCAAGTTGTGCATGTTTGACAAGCTATGCATGTTTGTGCAAGTTTGAAATGGCAAGTTGTGCATGTTTGACAAGTTATGCATGTTTTGGTAATATGCAAATTCACTATGCTAAGTTATGCAAGTTTAACCATGTTATGCATGTTTAGGGTAATATGCAAAGTTCACTATGCTAAGTTGTGCAAGTCTAACATGTTATGCATAATTGTTGTGCAAGTTTATCATGTATGTTGTGCCAAGTTCCCTCTCCCTATCCTTTATGCGTTACTACGAATATGTAAGCAATAGAATGACGTTGGGGGTTTGGGGTAAACTTAAAATACATGAAAATATAAGATTGGGAATTTACCTATTAAGTTAGGTCTACCCCTTGGGAATTTACCTATTAAGTTAGGTCTACCCAAGTATTTGTTGACTTGTAATTATGTTTTGAAATAAAGTGGACATGACACTTAGAAAACATAAGTGTGGCCAACTCGAGGTTGGGTTGAGTTTGTAGCGTAATCCTACCCGGAACCGACCGGCTTAACTAGTGGCTACAAACAATAGGACCCAATGTGAGAAGTTGGTCATGTGGTGCCAAAACCCGAGGTTAGACTAAGTTGTGGTGTAAACCTACCCGGACCCGCCCGGCCTAACTAGTAACCACAACAAGGTCTAATGTGAGAGGTTAAGGTGCATTAAATTAATTAATGCCTCATGATTAGGGTTAAGTCAGGGTCCACTAATACTTAATCCATTTGGGAATTAGAGAGATTGAGATGGGGTTAGGTGTTAGTTACACTTAGCCAGTCAAATCCACTTGGGATTTCGAGGGATTAGAACAGGGTTAAGTTACACTTAACCAGTTTAATCCAGGATTAGTGAAGGGTTAAATCACACTTAACCCTCTTAGGAAACCCTAGCGGCGGGTCTGTTCCAGCAGTAATCCCAGTTTGGTATCATCACAACCCTAGAAACTAGGCTAGGGCGGGGCACGATTACTGGACGGATGTAAACGACCAAAGACGAGGCCGAGTGGTATCGCGATGCGGGTCCAGGCGGGCTACGGACGTGCACGTAGTCCGATGTTGGACGCATACTATGCATGGGTACCAGTAGATCTGGGCTGTGCACTATTGCTTAAGTGTCCGGGGTTGGCACCCGAGGGCTTGATACACCCGAAGGTGGACCCAGCACAGTCAGACTACATCCATACATGGGCCGTATGGACAGCAACACGTGACGTGTTAGGCTTATAGGGAGCCGATTGACTAGACCGTTGGGTTGGACCTTATATTAAGGTCACTTCATGTTATTGGGCCAAAGTTTGGGCTAAGGGATCAATACCTGTTATGTTGGTTTGCTAGTACACCGTGGTGCAAAAACTTAACCTTGTTTATGCGATGACACCTCTATCTATCTTGTAGTTACTTTATCATGCCAGTATGTTGTTATCTATGATCATCTCAGTTTCCATCATGATGTTAACTTTATTAGTTTATAGACTGATCGTAGCAGGGCTTACTCAGTCTTTTTGACTGACCTGTTTTCTTTCGCCTCTTTTCTTCCGTTTCCCCCCCCCCCCCAGGTTCTCAGGGAGGGAATACTGGGGCCTAGCTTGGATTTTAGCTGCTTCCTTGGATAGCTCAAGTATGCTTTGGACTTGAGCCGCTATGGTTTATCACTCTTATTTGGGGATAGTACTTATGTATTTCGGTTTATCAGATGATGTATTTATCTAGACTTGTAATTTTGGGAAATTGACATTTTGATGTACCAGACTTGTGTTTTGAAATGGTTTATAAATCTTCCGCTGTTTTATTTACTTACTCTGTTTATTTACATATACATATATGCCATGTCCTGCCTTGCTATATCATTATGCATGTTTACCAATAATGCCCCTCCAAAGCTAGTGCATTCCTTTGCGAGTGACCCTGGCGGAGGTGGGGTGTTACATTTGGTATCAGAGCATATGGTTTACGAGAAGGGATAAAAAGGTTTTTAAAACTTTTGAAAAACTATTTTCAAAACCAAGTATAAAGTATTTTCCAAAGAAAAGTCTAGTTATTTTTAAAGGCTATTCCCCAAAAGCCATTAGCACTATCCTTTGATCCCTCGTTTGAACTCTTTTCTTTTCGTTTCCAGCATGTCTGATAATCTCATCTTACCCGAAGGAGTAGCAATACCCGATTGGTTTCGTCGGTACTTGGAAGTCACGGCACCGGTCCCGGGTGTCTCTAATGTTGTCTTTCCAGTCAAGGCCGCTGTTCCTCCTCCTCTTTCCGTAGCTGATGTTCCTCTTCTCCCTCAGCCTCCACAAGCGGATTTTGCGGAAACTTGTAAGAACTTTAAGATGATGGGTGGCAAGAATTTTAGTGGAACAGAGACTTTTGTAGAGGCAAGGAATTGGTTGAAAGAGACCGAAGGTCTTTTAGCCACCTTTGATATAAGTGACCGTAGGAAGGTTTTATTGGCAGTATGGTTGCTAAAAGAAGAAGCTGCACGTTGGTGGGTAGTCACCACCGCTACTAGGCCAATCGAGACTTGGGATGACTTTAGAGGAAGGTTTGGACTAAGGTTCTTATCACTGAAGCAAGGGGACATGACTATTAGGGAATACATAGATAAGTTTAATCAACTGGCTCGGGTCGATTTAGACTTGGTTAATACAGCTCAGAAGAAGGCCCTACACTTTGCCCTAGGATTAAACGAGCCATTACATGGTTTGGCCATGTCTCATATACCCTTGGGGGCGACTTTCGAGAATTTGGTGAATTTGGCCCTACTTCAAGAAGAAGATAACAATAACAAGAAAGAGGTCAAGGCGAATGAGTCTCAAGGCAAGAGAGTAAATTCCGGGAAACGGGGCAAGGATATGAAATGCAACTTCTGTAGTAAAGTTGGACATATAGCCAGGGAATGTAGGAAGAAGAAGAGAATGCGGGGCGAATGCTTTCATTGTGGTGAGTTTGGACATCTCCGCAAGGATTGCCCGAGGAAACAAGGGCAAGGTCAGACTCAGTGTGCAGGACTATCTGGAGGGCGAATTCATCCCCTCAACACCGTTCTTCCAGCTTATGATAGAGGTAGTGTTTCTGTTGAAAATCTTGTTTGCATTTTCTGATTTTCCCTGTTCGAACCTTGTTCGATTCTGGCACATCGCATAGTTTTATTTCATCCGATCTAGTGGAAAGTTTTGCACCTAAGTACTAGCCTAGTTGATGATCCCGTATGTGTTTCAAATCCAATTGGGGGTTCTGCCCGCCTGTCTGTGGTCTGAGTGGATTTGAAAATTTCTATCTTGAGTATAGAATTCTCGTGGGATGTTTATATTCTCGGTTTCAGGGGATATGGGTTGGTTTTGGGCATGGAATGGTTGTCTTGTTTTGGAGCCATTCTGGGTTTTTGTATATAGGGTGTGGGGCTCATGACTCGCCTCGGTAATACCCAAGAAATCTCTAGTAACCCTATGGGTCCCGTCATGTTATGTTATCTTGAATCCCTCAACTCGTCTATTGATAGTTTGCAATCTGTGAGGGTGGTCCGAGAATATCCCGATATCTGGGGATAGATTTCCGTATTATCTGGTTGGTAATGCCAAGCCTGTTTCGTGGCCGGTTAGGCACGTAACCTCACGAGGTGAGAGTTAAGAAAGCAAGTCAAGGAGTTGCTTGAGAAGAACTTCCTGAGACGAAGCATTTTCGAGTAGGGTGCTCCAGTAGTATTCGTTACTGATGTGGACAGTTTATTTCGCGTATGTGTTTAGATAACCGTTACCAAGGATCAATGATTTGTTTGATCAGCTTGTAGGAGCATCGGTTTTCTTTTGATCTAGCTACCGGATTCCATCAGCTGAGGGTGGCTGAGGATGGAATTGACAAGACTGCGTTTAGGACTCTGGATGGATTTTTAGAATGGCTAGCCATGCTATTCGGTTTGACGAATGCACCCGCATATTACGTGAACTTGATGGGTAGGGTGTGTAGGGAGTCCTTGAACAAGTTTGTCGTGGTCGTCGTAGACGATATTTTGATCTCCTTAAAAGAATAAGGAAGAGTATGCTAGACATCTCTAGGAGGTGATGCATACGCTTAGAGCCACCAGTTGAAGGTCAAGTTCTCCAAGTGTCACTTTGGAGGAAAGAAATTGGATTTCTTGGGCACATAGTTCCTAAGTAAGGCTTAGCGGTGGATTCCGCTAAAGTGGCTGCGGTTTAAGACCGAAAACTCTGAGGAGGGCAATTGAAGTAAGAAGCTTTCTCCGTTTGGCTAGCATTTCCTGAGCTTAGACTTACTCTTCTGGATCAAGAAGGGGGTTTCACCGGAAGAAGACCCGCAGTTAGTCAAGAACATGGACCAATCGGTTCGAGGCGAGATGTTAAGTCACCTCGCTAGATATATTATAGATGACAGGGGATGACTAAGGCACGATGAGAGATTATGCGTTCCTCGAGTGGAAGACTTGGTAAAGAAGGTTCTTACAGATGTGCATCACTCGAGGAGGTGGTCGAGTTGGTTTCAGGATGCATGTTGTGCCACCAAGTTAAGGCCAAGTCATAGAAGCCCAGTGGGCCATTACCTCCATTGGAGGTTTCGCCAAGGAAGTGAGAAAACATCTCGATAGATTATGTGGATGGACTACCTAGATCAAAGAAAGGGAATACGGGTATGTGGGTCAAAATGGGTAGACTCACGAAGAGTGCTCACTTCAGTCCGGTGAAGAGCAAGAGGACTGCGTCATGGTTAGCAACAAAAAGTTGGCCAGTTTTAAAATATCCTATAGGAAGCCATGGGTAGGCAACTGAATCTAGGTATGATCTATCACTCATAGGCGGATGGTTAAGCATGAGTTATAGGAAAATTGCGTTTATAAGGGGCAATTGGCAACGCGGATTGGTATTTTCAAGAAAAGTTGTGTTGCATGGAATACTTTATAGTAAGTGGACGAGATCCAGGATTCACTGGTGAATTTTGGAGAGCTTGCATGAAATCATAAGGTTACAGTTATGTCTAAGAAAGAAGAATAAGTGGGAAAGAAAGACGAGAGGCAATAATGAAATGAGTTCCAACTCGAATTTGGGAAATAGGAGTTAGGAAGCCAAGGAATCAGGAAGTGAAAAGATAGTCAAAGCACAGTGGAGTTAAGCTCAAGGAACCGTGGCTAAGAAGAGTGAAGACTAGATACGCGAATCACATCTCTTTTTAAGAGTGCATCTTTGATCCTTGTTTTCCTGTGGAACTTGCTTGCAAGTTATCTTTTGTATATATCCTCTCGGCCCCGTTCTCGATCTTATTTCTGTTGTAAACTCCATAAGGGGGTTAAGATTCATCGGTTAGTACTGAATGTCAGAGTTTGAATGGATTTCTTGTAATCCAAAAAGGAGTTTATCTAGTTATCTAGTTTATCGTGCCTATCTTGTCATGAGAACCTTAGGTAGAAGCCCTTTGGTTGAAACATGTGTTTGAAACATGTTATGTTTGATGGTTGCAAGTGGTTGTAAGTGTTTGCAAGTGGTTGCTCGTGGATGCATTATACACGATTAGGCACTAGATCGGCTCGCACACTCTTCATGTTGCATGTGCATGAGTGTTTATGCTTATTCTTGGATGAAATTCGTATGCTATCACATGGATGTTGCATATGGATGTATGATTGAGCACGCATGTAGATATTATACATTATGATAGGAATTTGCATACATATGGATTCATTTCACTGACATACATATGCATTAAGGAGGTTTACTGTATCAGTAACCGCCTGATTTACATACATATACATTAAGGAGGTTTACTGTATCAGTAACCGCCCGATTTTCGCATTAGGTAAGTACATATACACACACTTTTGCATATGTTCATCCAGCATTTAGAATCTTGTAAGGACAATGATTGCTCGTGGTTGATGCTTTGAGTAGATGGATGATTGGATGGTAGGATACGTTCTTCCTAACTTGAAGATTTCGGGGACGAAATCCTTGAAGGAGGGGAGAATGTAACAACCCGTATTTTTAATAATCTGTTATAACATAAATTGAGGCAGAATTAAATTCTAAAATGGGAATCAAGGGAAACGGGCTATGCCATTGCGTTCGTCTCGGAAAAATACGCGAAATAGAGTCCGAGTTTTCGAAAATCGGAGTCCGTATGACCCAATTAAGGCCCATGGAAGTTTTCAGAAATTTCCATAATTAAAACAGATTTAAATTTAAATTAAAAACAAGGATTTGGGCCAGCTGGGCCAAGGCGGGAAAAATCCCGCCAGGACCCGCATGTCGACAGGCCTGTCGACAGGGTCCTTAGGCATGTCGACTGCCCTGTCGACAGCCCTGTCGACAGGGGGTGCCCAGGCAGTCTAGCCTGGTGCACCATTTTGATTTGGGCTGGGTCTTGGGGCTTGGTTCTAGAGGATTCCGAGATCTGACGGGCCAAAACTATCCTAGGGTTAATCCTAGGGCTAAAAACACTCTAATCTTCTATAAATATACCCCTAATCCTACCCTAAAGCCTCATTAATCATTCTTGCAACCAAACTATGTCAAATTGAAAACTCTCATGGCCTCCACCTAAAAACCCTAGCCTCCAATCTCTTCATACAAATCCTAAATTAATTCCTAAGTGATTTTCCATGCATACAAGCATATTTAGGCTTGTATGATCCTCCTTAGCTTGCATTAAAGGCTTGTTTTTCTATTGCCATCATAAAGGAGGAGTCTTGATCAAGTTTGCTTGCATTTGGGGGCTTTAATTAGTTGCATAAGGGGTTCTTTACATTTGCTATAGTTATTTGAGGCCGCATAAGCATTGTAAGCCCTCTTACCTTCATTTTAGAAACTCTAAAGTTAGTATGTGATGCAAGTTGGGATTTATGTATGTTTATTTGAGTATGCATGTTTATGCGAGTTTGCTAAACCATGATTTGCAAGTTTATTTGAGTATGCATGTTTATGCGAGTTTGCTAAACCATGATTTGCAAGTTTATTTGAGTATGCATGTTTATGCGAGTTTGCTAAACCATGATTTGCAAGTTTATTTGAGTATGCATGTTTATGCGAGTTTGCTAAACCATGATTTGCAAGTTTATTTGAGTATGCATGTTTATGCGAGTTTGCTAAACCATGATTTGCAAGTTTATTTGAGTATGCATGTTTATGCGAGCTTGCTAAACCTTGATTTGCATGTTTAACAAGTTATGCATGTTTATGCAAGTTTAAAATGGCAAGTTGTGCATGTTTGACAAGCTATGCATGTTTGTGCAAGTTTGAAATGGCAAGTTGTGCATGTTTGACAAGTTATGCATGTTTTGGTAATATGCAAATTCACTATGCTAAGTTATGCAAGTTTAACCATGTTATGCATGTTTAGGGTAATATGCAAAGTTCACTATGCTAAGTTGTGCAAGTCTAACATGTTATGCATGATTGTTGTGCAAGTTTATCATGTATGTTGTGCCAAGTTCCCTCTCCCTATCCTTTATGCGTTACTACGAATATGTAAGCAATAGAATGACGTTGGGGGTTTGGGGTAAACTTAAAATACATGAAAATATAAGATTGGGAATTTACCTATTAAGTTAGGTCTACCCCTTGGGAATTTACCTATTAAGTTAGGTCTACCCAAGTATTTGTTGACTTGTAATTATGTTTTGAAATAAAGTGGACATGACACTTAGAAAACATAAGTGTGGCCAACTCGAGGTTGGGTTGAGTTTGTAGCGTAATCCTACCCGGAACCGACCGGCTTAACTAGTGGCTACAAACAATAGGACCCAATGTGAGAAGTTGGTCATGTGGTGCCAAAACCCGAGGTTAGACTAAGTTGTGGTGTAAACCTACCCGGACCCGCCCGGCCTAACTAGTAACCACAACAAGGTCTAATGTGAGAGGTTAAGGTGCATTAAATTAATTAATGCCTCATGATTAGGGTTAAGTCAGGGTCCACTAATACTTAATCCATTTGGGAATTAGAGAGATTGAGATGGGGTTAGGTGTTAGTTACACTTAGCCAGTCAAATCCACTTGGGATTTCGAGGGATTAGAACAGGGTTAAGTTACACTTAACCAGTTTAATCCAGGATTAGTGAAGGGTTAAATCACACTTAACCCTCTTAGGAAACCCTAGCGGCGGGTCTGTTCCGGCAGTAATCCCAGTTTGGTATCATCACAACCCTAGAAACTAGGCTAGGGCGGGGCACGATTACTGGACGGATGTAAACGACCAAAGACGAGGCCGAGTGGTATCGTGATGCGGGTCCAGGCGGGCTACGGACGTGCACGTAGTCCGATGTTGGACGCATACTATGCATGGGTACCAGTAGATCTGGGCTGTGCACTATTGCTTAAGTGTCCGGGGTTGGCACCCGAGGGCTTGATACACCCGAAGGTGGACCCAGCACAGTCAGACTACATCCATACATGGGCCGTATGGACAGCAACACGTGACGTGTTAGGCTTGTAGGGAGCCGATTGACTAGACCGTTGGGTTGGACCTTATATTAAGGTCACTTCATGTTATTGGGCCAAAGTTTGGGCTAAGGGATCAATACCTGTTATGTTGGTTGCTAGTACACCGTGGTGCAAAAACTTAACCTTGTTTATGCGATGACACCTCTATCTATCTTGTAGTTACTTTATCATGCCAGTATGTTGTTATCTATGATCATCTCAGTTTCCATCATGATGTTAACTTTATTAGTTTATAGACTGATCGTAGCAGGGCTTACTCAGTCTTTTTGACTGACCTGTTTTCTTTCGCCTCTTTTCTTCCGTTTCCCCCCCCCCAGGTTCTCAGGGAGGGAATACTGGGGCCTAGCTTGGATTTTAGCTGCTTCCTTGGATAGCTCAAGTATGCTTTGGACTTGAGCCGCTATGGTTTATCACTCTTATTTGGGGATAGTACTTATGTATTTCGGTTTATCAGATGATGTATTTATCTAGACTTGTAATTTTGGGAAATTGACATTTTGATGTACCAGACTTGTGTTTTGAAATGGTTTATAAATCTTCCGCTGTTTTATTTACTTACTCTGTTTATTTACATATACATATATGCCATGTCCTGCCTTGCTATATCATTATGCATGTTTACCAATAATGCCCCTCCAAAGCTAGTGCATTCCTTTGCGAGTGACCCTGGCGGAGGTGGGGTGTTACAAATACCGTAAGAAATACTAGATGTAGGAAAGGGGATTTTCAAAGTGTATTTTGAAAATGAATTATTTATATAAAATCGATGGATTTTATATAGAAAAGGAAAAGGATTTTATAAAAGAAAATAATTATAAAAATCGAAGGATAAATTATAATAAAGAAAATATTTGTGAATACAAATAAAAGGGAATATTTATTTGTTAGAATAAATAGAATAGAATATAAAAGGAGATATTTATTTGTTAAATAAATAGAATCGAAAAGGAAATATTTATAAGACATATACAAAGGGAATTGAAAGGAAATATTTATAGGAAATAAACATGTTAAAATAGAATTGAAAGGAAATATTTATGGGGAATAAATATGTTAAAATAGAGATGAAAAGGATATATTTGTAAACCATTTATAAATAGAATAGAATAAAAGGAAATATTTATTTGTTAGAATAAATAGAATAGAATGAAAGGAAATATTTATTTGTTAAACAAATAGAATATAAAAGGAGATAGTTATTGGTTAAGTAAACAAATAGAAAAGGAATAATTCAAAAGAATAAATCAATAGAGTTAATCGAAATGAGTTAATCGAATATTAGTTATTCGGTTAGAGTTAATCGAATGGAGTAAATTTGAAACACCCCACCTCCGTTAGGGTCACTCTCAAAGGGAATGCCCTAATTTTGGTGGAGGTTTATAAGTATAAGTCACAGATATACAAGACAGATATAAGAACACATATTTGTAAAACAGCGGAAAAACAAACAACTTTTATTTCATAAAAGCAAATACGTGTTACAGCAACATCACAATGATTGTCTTACATCCTTTCCAAAAACATAACATAACACTTTCATAATCTGTCTTGATTACATCTTTTTTTTTAAAGAAGCATAAAGGAAACATAGATAAACTGCAAAAGCCCCCTTAGTGGTTGTCCAAAGCCATAGTTCAAAAACAGAAAGGTCCAAGCAATACATTTCTCCTCTTCAAGCTGGATGTGAAGGCTGGTCAAGCTGCAGTGTTCCCTCCCTGTGGACCTGGGGGGGGGGAACGGAAGAAAAGAAGACGAAAGAAAAGTAGAGTCAGACATAAAGCCTGAGTAAGTCTAGGACTATTTTGTCTATGAATAAAGAACTGGGTATGATAAGTATAATCAAGAAGTGGGAAAGCACTATAAACTTAGTTAAGTTGTCTAGGGTCGAATATACTATCGTACCCTATGTTAATCTCTGAACCCATATAAACTAGTTCCCAACTGGCA
This sequence comes from Allium sativum, assembly GCA_030737875.1. Taxonomy (NCBI): domain Eukaryota; kingdom Viridiplantae; phylum Streptophyta; class Magnoliopsida; order Asparagales; family Amaryllidaceae; genus Allium; species Allium sativum. The sequence goes on from CM060919.1 coordinate 717,202,561, forward strand.
CCCCATAATCAGGGCGATGTAATCCATTCAATGATGATCGGCTCCTACTCGCATAGTTACATGTGTCTTACGGCCCCCGATGTTGTAGTTACCTATGCTGGTCCCACCATGGGGTGTATCAAGTCCCATGGCAGCGGCCCGACACAACCTTAGAATGCACAGGTATGCTACTGGTGCCCAGTGCTTTATTTTTCTGCGCCGGAGTGTGTGCACGCCCGCACCCCGTTAGAACCTATACTGCTACACCACCGCCGTCGATTTGACCTCTTATAATCAGCCCAGTAATCGTGCCCCACCCTGCCTAGTTTCAGGGTATCATGATACACCTTATAGGGTTACTGCTGAAAAGGGTCCCCCGTTACTAGGTTTTCTATCTCTAGCCAACATGCTAAGTTGGTTAAGTGTTTTTCTAACCTAACCCCACCAGTCCGTTTAGTTTAGCATGTTCCATTTTGATTAAGTCTTTAGTTCGCTTAATCCTAACAATCCTGACTCAGCCTTAATTGTCTTATTAAAGCCTTGACCTCTCACATTAGACAGGTATTGTTGTGGCTGCCTGTTGCCGGTTGGTTCCGGGCAGTCTTACGCCACAACTCAGTCTAACCTCGGGTCCTTATTGGGCTCCATGTTTAACCTCCCACATTGGATAGGTATTGTTGTGACTACTGGACAGCCAGGCGGTTCCGGGCAGGTTTACATCACAACTCAATCCAACCTCGGGTTAAACACATCGTATTTTCTACATTTACATATTTTGTCTTTCTTCTTTATTTATATGTAAATATTTGCGGCCCATTATTAAGTTAATGGTGTAAAGGTTACACCAATCATGGGCCCAACCCATACTTGAATTTGGGCCCTTCTACTTTATATTTTCATTTATTAATTAATTTAGCCCAACGTTATCTACCCCCGTTTAATACGTTCGTTTATTATATATATGTTGGGCTTAGGCCTTTTTAAGCCCAACTTAGCCATGCGAGAAAGGGGAGGCTTAAAGCGTGATTACATACACAAAAAGGGGATTGTGAGCGCATGAACTTGCAACATAACGTTGGAACTACAAAACAGAAACTGGTGTACTTGCATAGTAGCATAAGTGACATGAATCAAAGCATGTAAACTTGTAGTTAAGTTAAGAATCTAAATGGGATATCATTATTTACACATAGTCTTAACTACAACATAGACCTATGTTCTTATTTAGGCATAATGTCGAACATAAGCAAATCATGTTCATAAGGTTTCTACATGTTTACAAAGGGGATTACTTTTGTTACTAATACAAAAGCATAGTTCAACTTGAATGATTCCAACTTAATCATGATTCTAAATCTATTTACCTAACCATGGCGCATATATACTTATGGCATAAATATTTCTAAACATGAAATCATGATGCAAACTTGCAAAAAAAAAGGATTTTTGAATCTAACCTAGCCATGTACCACATATGTCATCATATAATTCTTGTTAACAATATAGACCTAACATGGTTTTTCAATTATGTAAAATATCAATCATAGCCTAGTCATATTCATAAGTTTGCACATAGGTTTTTCTAGTACAAAGGGCATGGCTTAATACATAGACCATGATGCCAAATTTTTCAACATAGTTTCATATGAATTATAATAACCCAAATTTGTTCCAATTACGCACAAAATGACTTTTGTACAAAAATACACATTATGATGGCATAGTAGCAAAACCCCAAACTTGCATGAATTCCAATTAAACAACTACATACATGTAGTTTCAACATAAATTACATATTTTGCGAATATCCAAACGTCATACTTGCATAAAACTACCGCAAACATGTAGTTTTTTTTATATTGAATAACATAATTCGAGAATATCCAAACGTATACAATATTCCAAATCGATAGCAACGCACAAATATGAATTACTTTATCGCCACAAATCAAGTATACAAACCAACACAATTATTTGTTCATACCAAAATAATACTCTACTTACAATCGTTGTGGCGAATTCTCTAATTTAGGAACTTAGAGATGCGACTCCTTTTGACGTAGGCGTTGATTTGATTTGCTTATGTTGCTTTAGGCTTTAGAATTTTCCTCCTAATCCTCTCTCCAATTTGGTGGCTACTCCTAGACGTTCCTCAGCGGCATGGAGGCTTTGTTCTTATTTTTGAATGAATAGATTAGGTTGAGTCTAGGGTCATTTTTATAGAGTTTATGAACTGATTAGAGCCATCGATGTTGCCTGGATTGATCGTAGCCATTCATTCGGAAGAGAGACCAATTAGAGCCTGCCACCTAGCCCTAATGACAAAGCAAACTTCTGGAAATCGGCCAAACACAGACCTGGCCAGCCAGGGTGGGCTGGGTTCGACCTGGCTCTCGACCAGGTCGACAGCCCTGTCGACAGGCCTGTCGACAGGCCTATCGACATGGCTAGCCCAGATCGACAGCCCAGTCGACCTGGGTGGCTTAGGCGGGAATTTTCCCGCCCTGGCCAATTGGGCCCGATTTTTAATTTTTAATTGTTTTTCTGAGCTGTTCGAATTTTAAACTTAATCCAGAAACTTCCGAAGGTCATATCTTCTTCATACGGACTCCGTTTTTCGAAAACTCGGACCCTATTTCGCGTATTTTTCCGAGACGAACACAATGGCGTATCCCGTTTCCCTTAGTTCTTTGATTTGAATTTAATTATACTTTAATTTTTGAATTTCACAGTTATAGAATTCTACATTCTCCCCCACTTAAAAGGATTTCGTCCCGAAATCTTCAAGTTAGGAGGAATGTATATCCTAATATCCAATCATCCATCTACTCATCCATCAAACACGAGCATCCATTGTCCTTAAAAGACTTCTAATGCTTCATGATCATATGCGAAGTGTGTGTGTACATGTACTTATCTAATGCAAAATCAGGCGGTCTACTGATTCAGTTGACCTCCTTAATGCGAATCATGTATGTGCCATGAATCCATTATGTATGCAAATTTTCCTATTCATGATTCTACATGAGTGCACAATCATTCATACAAATGCAACATCCATATGACAACACATTACAGTTCAACCATATACGAATGCAAACATATATGCATATGCAATATGAAGTGACTGAGCCGATCTAAAACCTAGATTGTGTGTGTATATGCAACCACGAGCAACCACTAGCAATCACTTGCAACCACTTGCAACCATCATCCATAACATGTTTCAATTACATGTTTTCATCCAAAGGGTTTCTACCTAAAAGATAAGGTCGAGGAAATTTACCTAAAAAGATAGATAAGAGCGCGATTTAAGGAAAAAGAAAGATCAAGGCCGTACCCTCGAAAAGAAAAGGGTAAGCAGTGCGTATTCTAGCTTCAGTTTCCCAAGTCGCGTCTCCCTCGGCGTCGCTCCACTGAACTTTGACGAGTTTGACTTCGCGGTTGCGTAGCTTCTTCACTTCCGTTCCTAGTATGCGGGTTGGAACTTTTCTTATGGTTGCTTCGCGTTCCACTTCGGCCTCTTCGAGGATATTTTGCTCTACCACTTCAGCAGACTCATGTAGACATTTTCGAAGATGTGAAACGTGGAAGACGTTGTGGACTCCAGCCAACTTCTCGGGTAGCTCTAATCTATAGGCCATTTTCCCAATTTTCTCGATGATAGGGAATGGCCCTACGAACCTTGGTGCTAGTTTTCCTGTGGTTCCAAAACGAACAACGTTTCTTAGCGGAGATACCTTGAGAAAAACTCTGTCCCCAACCTCAAATTCAAGGTCGGTCCTCCTCTTGTCGGCATAGGACTTTTGTCTGTCTTGGGCCGTCTTCATCCTTCTTCGTATTAAGTCTACTTTCTCTGAAGTCTCTCGGATCATTTCTGGTCCAAGTATGAGCTTATCAGTAGACTCCCACCAACAAGTGGGCGATCGGCACGGTCTTCCATATAAAGCTTCGAAGGGCGCCATTCCGATGGTTGCTTGATAGCTGTTGTTGTAGGCAAATTCCACCAAAGGAAGGTGGTCTTCCCATGTCCCTCCGAAGTCAAGGACGCATAGTCTTAAAAGGTCTTCCAAAACTCTGTTTACTCTCTCTGTTTGGCCGTCGGTTTGGGGATGATAGGCTGTGCTCAAGCATAACTGCGTTCCTACTGCTTCTTGCAGACTCCGCCAAAATTCACTGGTGAAGATGGGGTCTCGGTCACTAACAATGCTAGATGGTATTCCATGGAGTCGAACGATTTCCTTGAGGTAAAGCGATGCTAGGGATGAGGCAGTTCTTTTACTTTTGACAAGTAAAAAGTGGGCGCTCTTAGTAAGCCTATCCACTATTACCCAAATGCTAGTGTTGCCTCTCCTAGACCTAGGCAGCCCATCGATGAAGTCCATTGAGATGCTATCCCACTTCCACTGCGGGACCTCTAGAGGATGTAGTAGCCCGCCAGGCTTTTTCTGTTCCGCCTTAACCTGTTGGCACACCATACACTTAGAAACGAATTCTGCCACGTCCTTTTTCATGCCGTTCCAGAAGAAAGTCCTTTTTATGTCTTTGTACATTTTGTCTCCGCCTGGGTGTATCGTCATCTTGGAGTGATGTGCTTCCTCGAGAACCTTCTTTACTAAATCTTTCGTTTGTGGGATGCATAGTCTTCCGTCTCGCCTTAGCAAACCCTTATCGTCGATGGAGTATCTGTTGAGGTGACTTGAAGTCTCACCCCTAATTAGCCTATCAATTGTTTCCATAAGCTGAGGGTCTTCGCGTTGTGCTGTCCCTACTGAATCCACTAAAGTTGGGCGCACTTCGAGAGATGCTAGCAAGCCTGGTACGAAATCGGAGGAAGGCCTAAAGTCGAAGCTGGCTATAAACTCTAGGCTTTGTCTTTCAACAAACAACGAGCTTAGGGTCAATTTCTTTCGGCTCAACGCGTCTGCCACTACGTTGCCTTTGCCCGGAGTGTAGGAGATTTCAAAATCGTACGAGGCAAGAAACTCCATCCATCTTTGTTGCCTCAAGTTAAGATCCTTCTGCGAGAAAAGATATTTCAACGATTTATGGTCAGTGTAAAGTTCGAACTTCTCACCTAGGAGATAGTGTCGCCAAGACTTGAGTGCAAAGACGATGGCGGCTAACTCAAGATCGTGGGTTGGGTAGTTCTTTTCGTGCACCTTCAACTGCCTCCCGCCATAAGCTACTACCTTTCCTTCTTGCATTAAAACGGCGCCTAGCCCTGTCCCACATGCATCCGTATAAACAGTGAACATCTTGCTCCCATCTGGCAGCGTCAAGACTGGGGCTGTTGTAAGAGCCCTTTTTAGTCGTTGGAAAGCAAACTCGCAATCCAAGTCCCAATTGAACACTAGATTCTTCTTGGTCAATTTCGTGAGCGGGGCTGAGATTTTCGCAAAATCCCTTATGAACTTTCGATAGAAACCTGCTAGTCCTAGAAAGCTTCGGACCTCAGTTGCATTCCTTGGTGTCTTCCAATCCTGTACCGCCACTACCTTAGCAGGGTCCACTGCTAACCCTTGTTTGGATACTATGTGCCCAAGGAACCTCACCTCTTCTCTCCAAAAGTGGCATTTGGAGAATTTGGCTTTTAGTTGATGGACTCGCGAAGTTTCCATGATTGCCCTTAAGTGTTGAGCATGTTCCTCTTCACTCTTTGAGAAGATAAGGATATCATCTACGAAGACCACTACGAATTTGTTGAGGAAATCTCTAAATACCCTACTCATCAGGTCCACGAAGTAAGCAGGTGCATTTGTCAAGCCGAAAGGCATGACAAGCCATTCAAAGAAGCCGTCTGTGGTTCTGAACGCCGTTTTGTCGATGCTATCTTCAGCCACCCTTAGCTGATGAAAACCGGTTGCTAAATCGAGTTGGGAGAAAACAGACGCTCCTACAAGCTGGTCAAATAAATCGTCAATTCTAGGGAGAGGGTGCCTGTTCTTTTTCGTTAGCTTGTTGAGCTCCCTATAGTCAACACATAGACAGAGTGAACCATCCGCCTTTGTAGCGAACACCACTGGAGCGCCCCATTCTGAAATGCTCCTCCTAATGAACCCCTTTTCTAGAAGCTCTTTAATCTGTTTACTGAGCTCTTTCCTTTCTCGTGGAGCCATGTATCTAACGGGCAACGCAACGGGCTTTGCATTATCTACAAGATATAAGCGGAAGTCTATCTCCCGCTTCGGAGGCAAGCCCTTCACCTCTTCGAAGACATCCGGATATTCCCGGACTACTCTAACTGATTGCAAATTTTCAACAGAGGCATCTAGCGATTCAAGATAACTAAGCATAACCGCATACGAGGGATTACAAGAAATTTCCAAAGTATTACCGAGCTGGGTTAGGAGCCTAACAACCCTTTTCTCACAATCAAGGATGGCCCCATTACTGGATAGCCAATCCATGCCCAAAATCAAACCATATCCCGAAAAGCCCAAAACAAAGGCACTACATTGAAATTCAACACTTAGAATAGAAATTTTTAATCCCAAACAGATCATAGACAAATGAGATGGGCCCCCAATTGGGTTTGAAACAATTAAGGGGTCCTCTACCATACTAGTTTTTAGGTGCAGAGATTCTACTAAAGCAGACGAGATAAAGGAGTGTGATGCGCCAGAATCAAATAAAGTGCGAACGGGGTGATCATAAAGATAAACTACACTTTCTACAGAAGTGTTGGTACCTCGCTGTTGCAAAGGTGGCGCTTCTAGCACATGAACCTGTGCCCCTGAGGTGGATCCAGCGCCCTGCCCCTGTCCTCGTTTCTTTGGGCAGTCCTTAGCCCTGTGGCCTGTCTAACCGCAAGAAAAGCACCCACCATTCTCCTTGGCCTTCTTTTTCCGGCAGTCCTTTACTAAGTGCCCCACTTTGCCACAGAAATTACACTTCCTCTTCTCTTTGTTGCCTTTCCCGCCTTTCTTAAAGTCTGTCTTCTTAGGCTGGAAACCCTCTTTCTTCCCTTGAGAGCTTTCTGCCTTTGTCTCCTTCTTGCCCTTATCCTCCTCATTCAGCAATGCCATTTGCACCAATCTTTCATACGTGGCTCCCATGGGTATATGGGTCATGGCCATACTGTGTAATGGCTCATTTAACCCTTTGACGAAACGGAGAGCCTTCTTGTGCGGGGTGTTGACTAGGTCAAGCCCAAACCTAGCCAGCTCATCGAACTGATTCACATACTCTCTGACAGTCTTGTCTCCTTGCTTAAGAAATAAGAATTTTTCCAACTGCAAACTTCTTTCCGCATCTGAGAGAAATTTAGTCTCAAACCTTGCCCTAAAGTCCTCCCATGTCTCCACTGGTCTTTCAGCATTAGTGACTTCCCACCAGTAGGAAGCCTCGCCCTTCAATAGCCACACTGCCAATTGTACTTTTTGTCTATCCTCTACCTCAAAGATGATGAATAGGTCCTCAGTTTCTTTCAGCCAATTCCTAGCTGCTACAAAGGACTCAGTTCCATGGAAATCCTTTCCTCCCATAGCTTTAAAATCTTTACATATCTTAGCAAACGTGCTTCCCCGTGGAGGAGGTGGAGGAAGAGGTGCTGCTGCAGCTGGATGATTTCCTGCAGCTGGGGGAGGAGGAACGGTAGGACCTGGCTGAGTGGCCCTTGCTTCTAAGAACCGTCTAAACCAACCAGGTATCGGTACCCCTTCCGGCAAGTTAAGATCTTCGGACATGCTGAAACAAAAAGGATAGATTCAAAACGAAGGATAAGAGATAGTACCTATGGCTTTGGGGAGTGGGCTTTGCCTTTTAAAATAAAATAATATTTTTATCTTTTAAAAATGCTTCTTTAAATTTCCTTTTTGAAAATAAATTTTCAAAACTTTTTATCTTATCCGGTAAACCTATGCTCTGATACCAAGTGAAACACCCCACCTCCGTTAGGGTCACTCTCAAAGGGAATGCCCTAATTTTGGTGGAGGTTTATAAGTATAAGTCACAGATATACAAGACAGATATAAGAACACATATTTGTAAAACAGCGGAAAAACAAACAACTTTTATTTCATAAAAGCAAATACGTGTTACAGCAACATCACCATGATTGTCTTACATCCTTTCCAAAAACATAACATAACACTTTCATAATCTGTCTTGATTACATCTTTTTTTTTTAAAGAAGCATAAAGGAAACATAGATAAACTGCAAAAGCCCCCTTAGTGGTTGTCCAAAGCCATAGTTCAAAAACAGAAAGGTCCAAGCAATACATTTCTCCTCTTCAAGCTGGATGTGAAGGCTGGTCAAGCTGCAGTGTTCCCTCCCTATGGACCTGGGGGGGGGGGGGGGGAAACGGAAGAAAAGAAGACGAAAGAAAAGTAGAGTCAGACATAAAGCCTGAGTAAGTCTAGGACTATTTTGTCTATGAATAAAGAACTGGGTATGATAAGTATAATCAAGAAGTGGGAAAGCACTATAAACTTAGTTAAGTTGTCTAGGGTCGAATATACTATCGTACCCCATGTTAATCTCTGAACCCATATAAACTAGTTCCCAACTGGCACCCCATAATCAGGGCGATGTAATCCATTCAATGATGATCGGCTCCTACTCGCATAGTTACATGTGTCTTACGGCCCCCGATGTTGTAGTTACCTATGCTGGTCCCACCATGGGGTGTATCAAGTCCCATGGCAGCGGCCCGACACAACCTTAGAATGCACAGGTATGCTACTGGTGCCCAGTGCTTTATTTTTCTGCGCCGGAGTGTGTGCACGCCCGCACCCCATTAGAACCTACACTGCTACACCACCGCCGTCGATTTGACCTCTTATAATCGGCCCAGTAATCGTGCCCCACCCTGCCTAGTTTCAGGGTATCATGATACACCTTATAGGGTTACTGCTGAAAAGGGTCCCCCGTTACTAGGTTTTCTATCTCTAGCCAACATGCTAAGTTGGTTAAGTGTTTTTCTAACCTAACCCCACCAGTCCGTTTAGTTTAGCATGTTCCATTTTGATTAAGTCTTTAGTTCGCTTAATCCTAACAATCCTGACTTAGCCTTAATTGTCTTATTAAAGCCTTGACCTCTCACATTAGACAATTATTGTTGTGGCTGCCTGTTGCCGGTTGGTTCCGGGCAGTCTTACGCCACAACTCAGTCTAACCTCGGGTCCTTATTGGGCTCCATGTTTAACCTCCCACATTGGATAGGTATTGTTGTGACTACTGGACAGCCGGGCGGTTCCGGGCAGGTTTACATCACAACTCAATACAACCTCGGGTTAAACACATCGTATTTTCTACATTTACATATTTTGTCTTTCTTCTTTATTTATATGTAAATATTTGCGGCCCATTATTAAGTTAATGGTGTAAAGGTTACACCAATCATGGGCCCAACCCATACTTGAATTTGGGCCCTTCTACTTTATATTTTCATTTATTAATTAATTTAGCCCAACGTTATCTACCCCCGTTTAATACGTTCGTTTATTATATATATGTTGGGCTTAGGCCTTTTTAAGCCCAACTTAGCCATGCGAGAAAGGGGAGGCTTAAAGCGTGATTACATACACAAAAAGGGGATTGTGAGCGCATGAACTTGCAACATAACGTTGGAACTACAAAACAGAAACTGGTGTACTTGCATAGTAGCATAAGTGACATGAATCAAAGCATGTAAACTTGTAGTTAAGTTAAGAATCTAAATGGGATATCATTATTTACACATAGTCTTAACTACAACATAGACCTATGTTCTTATTTAGGCATAATGTCGAACATAAGCAAATCATGTTCATAAGGTTTCTACATGTTTACAAAGGGGATTACTTTTGTTACTAATACAAAAGCATAGTTCAACTTGAATTATTCCAACTTAATCATGATTCTAAATCTATTTACCTAACCATGGCGCACATATACTTATGGCATAAATATTTCTAAACATGAAATCATGATGCAAACTTGCAAAAAAAAAAGGATTTTTGAATCTAAGCTAGCCATGTACCACATATGTCATCATATAATTCTTGTTAACAATATAGACCTAACATGGTTTTTCAATTATGTAAAATATCAATCATAGCCTAGTCATATTCATAAGTTTGCACATAGGTTTTTCTAGTACAAAGGGCATGGCTTAATACATAGACCATGATGCCAAATTTTTCAACATAGTTTCATATGAATTATAATAACCCAAATTTGTTCCAATTACGCACAAAATGACTTTTGTACAAAAATACACATTATGATGGCATAGTAGCAAAACCCCAAACTTGCATGAATTCCAATTAAACAACTACATACATGTAGTTTCAACATAAATTACATATTTTGCGAATATCCAAACGTCATACTTGCATAAAACTACCGCAAACATGTAGTTTTTTTTATATTGAATAACATAATTCGAGAATATCCAAACGTATACAATATTCCAAATCGATAGCAACGCACAAATATGAATTACTTTATCGCCACAAATCAAGTATACAAACCAACACAATTATTTGTTCATACCAAAATAATACTCTACTTACAATCGTTGTGGCGAATTCTCTAATTTAGGAACTTAGAGATGCGACTCCTTTTGACGTAGGCGTTGATTTGATTTGCTTATGTTGCTTTAGGCTTTAGAATTTTCCTCCTAATCCTCTCTCCAATTTGGTGGCTACTCCTAGACGTTCCTCAGCGGCATGGAGGCTTTGTTCTTATTTTTGAATGAATAGATTAGGTTGAGTCTAGGGTCATTTTTATAGAGTTTATGAACTGATTAGAGCCATCGATGTTGCCTGGATTGATCGTAGCCATTCATTCGGAAGAGAGACCAATTAGAGCCTGCCACCTAGCCCTAATGACAAAGCAAACTTCTGGAAATCGGCCAAACACAGACCTGGCCAGCCAGGGTGGGCTGGGTTCGACCTGGCTCTCGACCAGGTCGACAGGCCTGTCGACAGGCCTGTCGACATGGCTAGCGACAGCCCAGTCGACCTGGGTGGCTTAGGTGGGAATTTTCCCGCCCTGGCCAATTGGGCCCGATTTTTAATTTTTAATTGTTTTTCTGAGCTGTTCGAATTTTAAACTTAATCCAGAAACTTCCGAAGGTCATATCTTCTTCATACGGACTCCGTTTTTCGAAAACCCGGACCCTATTTCGCGTAATTTTCCGAGACGAACGCAATGGCGTTTCCCGTTTCCCTTAGTTCTTTGATTTGAATTTAATTATACTTTAATTTGTGAATTTCACAGTTATAGAATTCGCGGGGTGTTACAAAATTAGATAGAGTTAACCAGTTAGAGTTAATCCGTTAGAATTAATCAGTTAGAATTAATCAGTTAGAGTTAACCAGTTAGAGTTAACCAGTTAGAGTTATTCAAATGGAGTAAATCGAGTAGAATTATCGAATATTGCTTATTCGAAGTAGAGTTATCGAATATCGCGTATTCGAAGTAGAGTTACCGAATGCAGTGTATTCGAGAGAAGAGTAATCGAATATAGTTTATTCGAGAAGAGTTATCGAATATAATTTATTCAAAGAGGAGTTATCGAATATTGGTTATTCGAGGTGAGTTAATCGAATATTAGTTATTCGACAGGAGTTATCGAATCTAGTTATTCGAAAGGAGTATCGAATCTAGTTATTTGAAAGGAGTAACGAATCTAGTTATTTGAAAGGAGTTATCGAATATTAGTTATTCGAATAAAGTTAAAGGGAGTAATCGAATATTAGTTATTCGAATAAAGTTAAAGGGAGTTAACGAATATTAGTTATTCGAATAGAGTTAAGTAGAGTAATCTAATATAGTTTAATTCGAATAGAATTAAAGGAGTATCGAATCTAGTTATTTGAAAGGAGTAAATCGAATATAGTTTATTCGAATAGAATTGAAGGAGTTAATCGAATATTGGTTATTCGAAAGGAGTTATCGAATCTAGTTATTCGGAAGGAGTTAATCGAATATAGTTATTTGAACAGAATTAAAGGAGTTAATTGAATATAGTCATTCGAATAGAGTTAAAGGAGTTATCGAATATAGTTTATTCGAAAGGAGTTAAGTGAAAAGAGTTAGTCAAATAGAGTTAATCGATTAGAGTAAATCCAATATAGAGTTAATCCAATAGAGTTAAATGATAAGAGTAAATTGATAAGAGTTAATTGAATAGAGTTAATCGAATATAGTTTATTCGAAGAAAGGTTTTCGAATCTAGTTATTTGTAAGAGAGATTATCGAATATAGTTATTCGAAGGGAGGAGTTATTGAATAGAGATTATTCGAAAGAGAGTTTCGTAAGGAAGTTTGTTAAAGATTCAAATGATAAACTTTGACTATTTCGATGTTAAAACGTTGTTCATTTAAGGTCTTAGAGGTAATTATACCCCAACTAGATTGACTTCCTTCTTAACTAAGGAATTGTAAGGTTTGATAGTGAACGATGGTTAAGTGAATTTAGTAAATGGTTTGAGTTGGCATAGCGATGTTTTATTTAAACATCTGTTTAAATCCAATAAAGGAGCTTTGGAAATGTTTTCCAAATAAGAAACCAGAAATGTTTTCTAATATAGAAAACATGAAATGGAAATGTTTTCCATTGTTAATAACGTATATTTTCTATGATTAGAAAATAAGAAATGTTTAATATATGGAAACAGGAGATAAGTAAATTAATGACCTAAAGAGATAAATGTTAAATGATGATTGATAGATATAATTTCCATTCGGAAATAATATCGTTGTTTGCACACGTGTTTTTCTTTGATAGTTAACTCACCGACTATCGAAGTTTTTGACCATTTTAACAATGTTAATATGGAGAGACCAGTTGGATTATTATCCAAAGAACCACTCTGTATTGGCATAAGCGTTGCGACTCATATATGCCAAAGAAAATTGAAGACGGAGTTAAGTGCAAGGGCTGTTGTATAAATC